>CM026166.1:14671200-15391704 GCA_014825975.1 Bombus haemorrhoidalis | reverse complement strand
TCCCTGTAAGGGTTTTTACAAAAATTTGCATTCCTCCTCTCAGACGAAGTACAAGATGCAGAGTTGATTCCTTTTGTATATTGTAATCAGAAAGTGTGCGCCCATCTTCCAATTGTTTACCGGCAAAGATCAATCTCTGTTGGTCTGGAGGAATGCCTTCCTTGTCTTGAATTTTTGCTTTCACGTTTTCAATAGTATCAGAAGCTTCGACTTCTAAAGTGATAGTTTTTCCTGTAAGGGTCTTGACGAAAATTTGCATACCACCACGAAGGCGAAGAACAAGATGAAGAGTTGATTCCTTTTGAATATTATAGTCGGACAGCGTGCGTCCGTCTTCCAATTGTTTACCAGCGAAGATCAATCTCTGTTGATCGGGTGGAATGCCTTCTTTATCCTGAATCTTAGCCTTGACATTTTCAATGGTGTCTGAAGCTTCGACTTCCAAAGTGATAGTTTTCCCAGTAAGCGTTTTTACAAAAATTTGCATTCCTCCTCTCAGACGAAGTACAAGATGCAGGGTTGATTCCTTTTGTATATTGTAGTCAGAAAGTGTGCGCCCATCTTCCAATTGTTTACCGGCAAAGATCAATCTCTGTTGGTCTGGAGGAATGCCTTCCTTGTCTTGAATCTTTGCTTTCACGTTCTCAATAGTATCGGAAGCTTCGACTTCAAGAGTGATAGTTTTCCCTGTCAGTGTCTTGACGAAGATCTGCATGATTATCTGTTACAAAATAAAATAAATTTTGTAATTAATTAGTGGATACTAACATCTATTCACATTAACGAAATAAAATGTTCTCTTTGAAATTTGAGTACATTAGTTGTGTATATTGTTAGCATATTATAAGCTTTTTGTTTCCTCCATTTACTATCATTTTTATATACCTTTTACATAACTCTGTATCATACCTGATACTTCAGGCAGCTTTCATCAGATATATTCTTTAATTAACATAAGTCACTTCACACATCGTTTTGAAATAGAATAATCTTTGTCTTTCATTTCAACAGAAAAAACATGGTAATATTTTGTGCACAATTATATTAAAAGGAATTATATGAATTAAAAATTTTCCTTATTATTCCACAAATATAGTTATTCTTTCGGTATAATTCGTTATAGCTATATGTTAACGGTTTTTATTTATGCATTTTTTTTTAGAATAATCGTATGAAAGGCTTCAGTCTGAGTAATGCTACGTGACACAGAGGTAATGGCGTCATACTGGAGAATCAATAATCGCCATTTTGTCTTGTGTTACTACGCAGCAGAAACGTAGCGAATGATACGGAAAATTCTAGAGTTTTCTCAACAATTAATTATTAAGGATTCTTCGATTATATTAATGTATGTATTTTAAATATATAGAAAATATATCCTTCGAAATTTTGTTAAAAATAGATTTTAAACTTTGCATCTGTGGTTGACGTCTTCACGTTCACTATTGTTACATTATATTGCATTATTATTTTGTTACTTTCTCTAAATAGCGCACTTACGGATTTAGATACTGACAATTAACTTTTTCACTACTGAAACTGTAATAATATGTTCTCCGAAATGCATGTCCGTCATACTGAACCCATTAAATTCGTGGATTTCACATAGCGTATAATTAATCGATTGCAAAATTTATTCAGCACTGGTCGTCTTGTTAGAGGAAATATATTCAGTAGTGAGAATAAAATAATTTAGGAGAAAAAGGAAATAAAAATCGCTAAAATCAAGAAAATCTACAATTACCGAAAATTAAAATACAACAAATTCATAATGTATATAATAAACGAAAGTTTTACCTTCTTCGTAATAGCTCGTTACAGCAAAAATTTCAATAAAATTTAAGGAGTCTCTCGTTCTGCCTCTAAAAACACTCAATGTCCTATACTGAACTGAATCGAAACCACAGCGAACGTTCCTTTTATATCAGGAATAATAAGTCTTACTGATCATGCGCAAACATGTCAGAAGATTCCTAGAAAGATGCCTATTGGTTTATATTTTTATCGTCATCGAATCTCTGACGTTGCTACGTTCGGTTGGTTTCTGGGACAAAGGCTATTCTTTGTGGAATAAATTTTATTAAACTGATGCCGTTTATAAAATCATTTATGGCACATTATTAGTTTTGAAATGATACATTTCCACCAACCGAAATATTTATTTATATGTAAATACATATGTTACTATGAACTATCACATGTCGATGATAATATTATACAGCTAGAGGGCGCATAGGAAAACTGTTAAACAAAGAAAACTAATGATTCATTGTTTTTTTAGGATATATTTTCTAGTAAATTCGCTATACATATAACCAACATTTATACACAATATACTAATTTTATCATTTTCCAGAAATCTCAATATTTAAGAAACTACGTATGCGTGTACGTGCGCGTTTGTATATAAAGCATACGTTGGTTATGTTCAGAATATTGAACACATTAAGCAATTTAGGTCGATTTTGATCTTCTAAGCAATTTAATCGATTTGATATTAAATTATCCTAAAAATTCAAATAATAAAAATTGTCGTGCAAAAACAATTCGCTATTCATACGTGTGACATCAATATTGAAATCATGCTACATCGCAATACGATACTAGGCTGATGTAATAATCTTGGAATTGATGAAAACTTATTAATTTGATAATAAGAATTTATTTTACAAAAAGAAATTAAGATATTGAAGTAATATTTCAAATTAGGCACCGCAATCAAGATTATATATATATATATATTTTTTTTTTTAATGTAATTAAAACGATGTAATTGTTTATTTTTAAAATAACATTTCGTTGATATTACTTACCAAATATTTTTGGCAAAGCGTAATAAAAACAGCATTTTTTCTTGTATATTTCAACAAAAACAAACAAAAATGCAATTAGACAAATCATGACTATGAAAATAGATTAAAATTCTGTTTATATGATTGTTTTACATGAAATACATGACAATTTCAAAAAACAAGCATTTACTTACGATACTATGTACAATTTTAACATGTTGAATGCCATTTTATTTTTACAGGGATTGCCCGTGACGCCTAGTTGCACCAAACAGAATGAATGTTATATAAAATTGTTCGTAATTTACAAAAGTTATCTTCTTAAACTAAAAATGATTAATTTTGTATTATGCGATACATATAATATGAAATTGAAATATTACTTACAAGCGATAAGTTATGATGTATAATTATGTTTAATGAATTTATCTCACAGAGGTCACCGGCGACCCCCACGGTACTGAAGTGTGATTTCACGCGAATCACTTATTTTTTGCAATTATCAATTATCTTATATTATTTCTTCGCGTTGTTAAATAATTGTTCCACATCTTTATTCTTATCGAGAACATTTAACAATCAAGTAAGAGCGTTCATTGTACTTTTACATGCTATAAAAATTTTTGCACTTCATGTCGTCTATTTAATTTTTTATAAGTCGTAACATATTGTAAAAACTGTGCTGGTTCACCCTTACTTTGTTTAGAGTACTTCAATACGACACATCGCAATATGCGCACATAGAAGGTCTATATTTCATGTATAAATAAAACTATTTCTATACGTGTTTCATGCTTCATTAATTTCGTGGCAACAATGGTAATAATAAAAAATTTATAACTATTGATATTTGTTTAAATTATGTATTTCTAATAATTTTGGCGCGCCGGTTACCCGGTAACCCCCGTGGCATTCAACGTGTTAATTTAATATTTCATCATTAACATCGAAGTTAACATTTTAAGTAACTAGACAATTACGTTGATCAATAATTACAACGAATCATTTGTATAAGAAAGAAATGAAGAAAGTATAAGAAAGAATGAAAAATCTCGCAGATAATATAGCTGAACTCTAAGAACAATATATTTACCTTTCACTATCGAAGTACGTTTATAATAAGACGTAATAGTTTTTCTCGCATGAAATAAATCACATATTGTTCTTAAAAGTAAAATATAATTAGAATGGCACAGCGAACATTTGATATGATTTTTCTATATGAAAAAAATATAACGTAATTCCCACCTTAATTTCAGTACATCATCCAGTTCTCAATACTGAAAAGATAATATGCATTATTTAAATTTGAAACTTTATAAAGGCTCTACACACACGTTTTTGTAGATTTGAGGTACTGAATGAAAAAAATTTGTAAATTTCCTTCGTAATATATCTGCAGATAATAGCGCATTACATTACATTAATATTTGGTTTAACAAATAATAATAAATTAAAGATATTACACATGTCTCTCATATATTTAAATATATACAAACATACTTTAATTAATACTGTAAAACAGAAAAAAACGAAAATGGCTTAATACTCTGTCTTATAATGATTCAAAACCTGTATCAGCCCAGCCTAATTAAAGGACGAAGATATGAAGCAGAAAGATTGAAATTATGGAATTTGAATATCGTTAATACACTTATTTGAAAGGACTAGTTGTACCAAACAGAATGAATGTTATATGAAATTATGTTCGTAATTTATATAAATTATCTTCTTAAATTAAACGTAAATTATATTTCCTTTAGTTTTATATCCTATCTTCTACATGTTTCATTAAAAAATTAATACAATATCAGTCTCAGTTCTACTCGGTGCCATCCAAAAATAAATTAACTTTCTTTGTATGTCAAATGTTCTTTTTTTTCTGTAAAAGATTAGCTAATTATAATCTTACAATCGAAGTGCTATTGTGTGTGTGGCCTTCTTGTTAAAGAGGATGCTTATTATCAACTCATCTTATTTGTAAAAGCTCTTACACAATATTGTAATATGCAAAGGAATATGGAAGTGAAGAAAACCTTATTCTTATCTCATGCATGTTCGATTTATTCAATCAGGAATTGCATGTGTACAACAGAAGATTCATACACTATGTCAAAAAAATTTATTAAATATGAACATTTTGAAATAGTATTCAACTTCCGGTGAAATTTGTAAACAAACTACAGGAAAATATTAAGAATTCTTGACACGTGCACTTAACCCTCATTGGACAGCAAAGCGTTTATTTTAATGATTGATTTTTCAACTCTGCTTTCTTGGAATCTTCTGCGTGAATCAGTACACGCGGTGTGAACATACGTTGTTAGGAGTTGTTTATGCAGGGAAAGAAACATTCTGCACTTCTTTACGACTACACACACAACATACACACGAATTCTCAATACAAACTAACCTACTTTTAACTTTTCAAAACTTATAAATGTTCAGTTTTTACACCACCCTCTCTATTAAACTTTTTTGTCATACATTGTGACTTTGAAATATAGCTAAATAAGTAATTCAAAACTAATTAACGCATTCATCATTTCCTTTGACAAAATCCTAGTGCTGGAACTAATCGTACCAATTGCCTGTTTGGGAAAGATCTTTAATCTTTTTAGAAGTATCCAGTGAAATATTTGCGAAAGTGTAACTATTTATTTTAAAAATAATGTCATGCTTATTTTTATAATTCTGAAAACAAGAATTTACATGAAATAAATTTAATAAATGAAATCCAAAATATTCCATTATTTTAAAGATGTTTGGAACTTGCTAAAAAATTAAATCGCTTATAACAGACAAAGCAATGCATAATGTTTTGTCATTAAAATATTAAGCTTAGTACTAATAGAAACACGACAACTCTATGATATTATTATACATCCAAAAACAAAGTCAAGGTGCAATGATATAATCCGACCTAATAATTTCTTTCGCCATTAAAATCACGATTGCGAATTAAAACGATGCGCTATTGGTTGTCCAAAGGGAGATACATTCCAAATAATTACAATACTGTATTAATAGATCGTTAGTCTTGCTTTAAACTTTGATATCTTTCCAATATAGAAACAACCTCATTGAACAAGCAATTGACACGAGAAAATTTTATTTCTTATACTATATAAGTTATGATTAAATCGATAAAGCGAATATTTTGGTAGATCTACTTGGAGTCAGTCTCCATTTTGATCTCCTCTGCTTTTTTATCTTTCTTCGAAGCCTCACTATCTGTTCCTTCTCCATTGCTATTGTCACGTCTTCGTTTTCTAGCATATCGGCCCTTATATTTAGGTGGCGGAAGTTGTTCCATACCCAAAACTTTATGAATTTGACGAAACGCAACTAATCGTAAAGCATGTTGCGCTGAAGCAGTTATATCTTCTCTTTGTTGGGCTGTCATATTGCCTATTGCATCGACTGGTTCTTTTTCGCACGGATCAGATAATCCTAAGAAGAAATACATTATTTATAACCAGTGTGATTCAATATAAAACTATATAAAATTTTATATAAGTATATAAAAATCAGATTGCCAATCATCTATGCAATACTGCAAAATTTCCATTGAGATAAAAAGATCGAAATACTCAATTTTAGAACCTACAATGGATTTCACAATACGCTCAGTCTCGTCATCAAAATCATCATTTGGTTTTACGATTTTAAAAATTAAAATTTTTTTATTGATTATATTAATTAGCAGGAACATATTACGATATACCTGGGCTCCCTGGAAGCAATATTCCTCCAGCAACGCATTCTAGAAGTCTTCTTAGCGCTTCGCCTGGACTAAGAGGTCCTCCAGCGGTACTAATCACTTTCTCAGTTAACAATTCTAGTGCCTGAAAGAAGATTGAACACCTGTTTGTTTCTATCTAATCCTTATATTCTGACCGGAACTGAATCTGGTCAAAATATAAAGAACAGTCTATATCAGAAATTCTACATTAACGTGAAATAGGCAGAATCCTCGATCACCATGTAAGACAGTACTGTATCCAGTTTAAAATTTTTTTAATTATCATTGAACAGTTATAAATCACTTTGTTTTACTTCTAATAAAATCAGATATCATATATGCATCATAAAAGAGTCGTTTCATACTAACCCATGGGTTTAACGGTCCCCACGTGGGTACACGATTACAAAGATCACGCATTATGCGAATGACCATAACACAGCTCTGCAGTGAAGTTGCTCTAGCCTGTTAAATACGATCAGTATTTTAGTACATACAATTTGATACACACTTTAAAGTCTCTGAGCCTTCTGGAGATGCGACACCCTAAACTACTTTTAATTTGCTTTGTGTGGGCTTTAGCTATCCTCCCAGCCTCGTGCCTATAGCTCCTAAATATTAGCCCATATCAAAATTATCGGGTGTTTATTAAGTATTTCCTGAACAATTAATGCCTAACATAATATTTAAAAAAAAGTGCAACGTATCAGAAAAACTGTACACTTGTCGAACTGCCAAATACAACTATTGAACTTATAACTGAAAAACACCCGATATACTTATGACACCACTGTGTGTTTGTGCTTGTCTGTCTTTCAATATTTAACAGTGCTTACAACGCACATTATGTAGAAAGTATGAAATAAAGTACATATGTATAAAGAGAAATACACTAACTTCAAGGATTTCTAAGACAGACCTAGAACAGACTCAGTCTAGGCTACAATGCATTAAGATTAATCCAGAATAATGAATAAGCTTGATCATAAGCATCGTAAAGCAATTTAGTGCATTATAAACAAAACAAACAAAACTACATCTTTTGAAGAAAAATTACGTACTTTTAACCCGACTTTCTGCAAACAGTTTCCTATTATTCTGGATGTTGATGATTTGAAGTAAAGCAAATGTAAATGCTTTTGATGTGCATTAATATTTTAAATGCTACAATTCACGTTTACATAATGCTTATACTTCTTGCCTGAGACTATCTGATTGCACGTTCGATGTATTCCGTTTCTGAAATTATGCTATACATACACTTCTCTCTCTTACTTTTTCCCTTTTTAGTCAAATTCTGCCAATAATAAAATATTGCCACTACCATCCACTTATAATAACTAACACATTGATTATAAATTACAAATAGTACATGACAAAGATTTTCGGATTGACTACCATAAAATGTAACATTAGTGGATAAAGTGGATTGGCAAACCTACAAAACTGAAACATCAAACGTGATCAAATAAACATTTCAGACAAAATCATATCAACAAGAAGATAGATAGTAATAAAAATAAAATTGTCACAAGGCTGGAAGTTCTAAGACTGCTCTTTTTTGCGGACAGAGAGAGAGGACAACTTGCACGCGTTTCACGTATTAGGAAAAAATAACAGAAAACAGTCACTAGTGCCAACAAAATGGCACTGACAATTCGAGATCTTGAACTGAGAGTTGATTGATTCAAACCTGAAACCACTTGGCATGCCTGAGTGCAGCTAAAGCCTCCAAACACTTAGCCTTGGGAAGTACATCTGGTGGATCTGGTTTCGTCACAGCGGGCGCCGCGGGCGTTGTTTGCGGTTGAGCAGCTCCCTGTTGCTGCTGTCCAGCATTATCTGAGATTCCAACAAAGAAAGCACAACACGCTTAGACAACACTTAGAGTGTTTGATCATGCCCAACTTGGGTTTTCCCTCTATATATAATTATATTTTAACTCAAGCACATTAAACTTGAGGGCATAGTCTAAAACATTCTCATTGAAATAAAAATAAACCTAATCGAATGTAGTACATAACAATGATGCATTACTCCTGTTCCTGGACGTCCTTTCTTCGCGTTACAAAAGAACGACCGACGTTTCTTACTGAAATTGACAGCGTTACTTAAAATTTAACATTAAAATAACGCTATCAAAAGAACCGTCGGTTAAGAATAAGGAGTTAACTGCGCATTGTGTATTATGCGTACAGCATTCGATGATAGAGGGTTTTCATTAAAATTATTAATGCATGATCAAAAAGTCCATAGTTTTAAGATTGCCTCAGCGTTGTTTCCTCATACCAAAAGCGTGTCCACGTTCATAATAACATATTATCTTCCTTAATGGAGACTCCAGCTTAACTATTATCGACATAACTTATAAAGTATACTACTACAAATTAACTTAAAACGAAGAAAAGCGACATCTAATCGTACCAAGTTTACGCTCTCTCTTTTCCGTTAAAAAATGGCTGTTAATAATTTCTATCTACGCTCTTACATATTTTTAAATAGTAATGCCTTTCAAAAATATAAATTATACTCAGTCGTGGACACACTAAAATGCGGCTGTATCAAAAAGAAAAAGGAATTTTTCATGTTAGAGCGTATATACACTGGCAACCGTTGAAGTCCTTGGCTGCCCCTGCATCATCCTGGTGCTTAGAAAAATTTACAAAGAAGCTTTTGGGCCATGAAAAGAACAAACAAAATTCATAAACCACGTTTTCAAGAAAGTAGCATGAAAATAAAAAATGCTTTCTGTAAAATCTCTAAAACTATCAGTTATCCTTTTCTTGGCCACTATGAAAATATAAAACGATCAAATCACCTGCAGCAGCAGCTGGTTTAGGAGTTTCGCGCATTAAAGGACTGGTAAGTGTTACGCTAACGGTCACGCTGCCTCCTGAAACAGTTAATGCTGCTGACTCTGGGTGTTTTCCAACATTATAAGTATCCTCTGGAGCTACGATCTTCAACTGTGCCGGAAGTATCTCAGCAACTTTATTCAGTAATGATCTGTAAATAAGAAAATATTTATATATGAATTTGTATACAAAATTAATATATTCATAAACAATTACATAATTTTAATACATAATTTTTTCTAACTAACCGTGTTGGTTTTTCTGCACACAGGACTACAAGACAAACGTGATTGTCGCCAGATAATAGAAGTCCCTTCGCTAAATTGCCAACACGCATTACCCCTCTTAATATCCTGGAATCTTCTTTTTCCTTTTGGAATGAAAACAAATTGCCGTCGCTGCCATCTTCTTTCTGCGGCGTTGTTGTTTTCTTTTTGTCAGAATCTTCTTTGATCTTGACTATATCTGCATTTTGTTGCTGTTGTTGTGGTTGCTGTTGTTGAGGTTGCTGCGGTGTAGTTGTAGTTGTAGTCGTTGATGTAGCATTAGTAATAGATGGAACTGTTTTCTTGCCTGCAATTATAAAAGTATTTTAACTATGCTATTGGTATAAAATATAAAATAAGAAAAAGATAAAAGAAGGAATAATTACCCGCTTCAGCCAATGTATCAGATACAAATTTCAATGCTTTTTCAGTATGTGAAACGATCTTCTGAACTGCCAGCAGTTCCTGTTCTTTAGGATATATCGTGGTATGATGAGCTAATACATGTTTGTCATCTGATGAATCTGGCCTTCTTTGAGGACCAGGGAACATCATCATTGGTGGTGGTCCTGGGAAAGGACGTGGCATTGGTGGAGCTCCAGGTCCACGTCCATAGCGTCGGTACCATTCATAGTACTCACATTCTTCTTCATAGCGTCGTCTTTCTTCCCAATACATCATTTCCTCATCCATCATTGGACCCATAGGTCCCAATTGATTAATTTCTTCTCTACGTCGTAAGTAATCGTCCCGCATTTGTTGTCTACGAAATTTTTCTTCTAACATCTTTCTTTGTTTCAGACTTGGTTTCATATCAACAACTAAGTCGGGATTAACTTTTTTCTTATAAGCAAATCTGTGTCGCCTTCCTTTCATATGCATATCTTTGGCATTGGGGTCATTAAATCTGCATTCACAAAGCTTACAATTAAAACTTATAATTTTTCCATCTTCGGATTTGTTTTCCTCTATGTACTCTTGACCAACTGGTTGAATATCTTTCTCATCAACAGCTGCTTCTTCAACAGTTTCCTCTGTCGCAGTTTCTTCTGTCTTAATTTCCGGGGCTTGATTTTGATTTACAGTCCCCAAATTTCCAGCTGCAAACATTACACATGATATTAATATGTATTCCATATCTATCATAAATTTGTATATTTAATTTAACATAAACCGTGTATCTGTAAAAAGAAAGATTACTTACAAGCAACAAAGTTAATTTTAGGAGTAGCCGTTACAGTTGGCTTCTTAACTCCTGCGGTTTTAGCTGCGGCTGCTGGTTTCGGGTTCAAAACTGTTGGATCTGCGCTTGGTATTGGTTTTCCAAGTTTAGTGTGTAACTTAACAACCTTTTGATGTTTAGCCCCCCTAATATGAGCAGCATAAGCATCATTTCCAGTACAAGTTACATCACAAAGTTCGCAACGTAGACTGTTGCCTGCCCCACGTGCTGGTGGTTGCTGCGGTACTTTCAGAGAAGCTTCTTTCTTCTTATGTTTCTGGCCCTCCAGATGCTCACGGTACGTTTGAGGTCCAGCACAGCTGATCTTACAGACATCGCAATAGTGTAGTTGTTGTGGCTTAGGGGGCTGCTTGGGCCGCATTGCCTTCATTCCTCCCCCTCCAGTGCCAAATCCCTTTCGTCCGTAGCCCTGCCAACCTCCAGTCTTCTGGTTAGTTGAATTGCTGTTTGCACTCTGTTGGGCTACATACATAGTCGCAGCGCTATATAGCGCTGCGTCGTAGCCGGAATACGTTGTACTCGCCGTTTCTAAGGGAAATGAAATTGAAACCTCAAACTTTGGAGGAGTCAATCCTTTATATTCATGGAACCATTCTATTAACTTGTACCCATCAAAATGAATACTTTATTCTTTTGATGAAATATTTATCAAGTATATTGTATAGTAATCATAAATCTTTATATAAAGTCAATTTTGTAATTTCAGAGAGATCCAATTCAGCTAAACTTTTAAACCATGTCGTGGTTTAAAATGTTAGCAGAATTTTATTATATCATTCATATGTATCAATTCCAATACCCAGAGGATCAATTTCATGTTATTAGTGCCTACGTCACGGTTAGCAGGACATTTACATAGGATTTTCAATCTTGGCGAAAAACATTAACATATATACATATACATATACATATACATATACATATACATATATATATAATTTAATGAAAACTTACTATTTGTAGCTGTCGATGGTGTAGCTGCGGGTGTTGCAGGAGCTGTATATCCTGAAGAATATGTAGCACTTTGAGTAGGATTAGATTGTTGATAAGCTGTACTTGATGCTTGGTATGTTTTAGCTTGTCCAGTAGTAGTAGCTTGTCTGGCTGTGCCTGTATAAGCACTAGTGGTGCTATATGCAGGTTTCGCAGCTTGATAATGTGTTTCTGTTGTAGTGTAAGTCGCTGCAGCTGCAGCAGGTTGCTGATAATAAGTTTTAGCAGCGTCGTATGTAGCTGCAGGTGCAGCACGCCCGTAACCGTAATCGTATGTCTGAGCCACAGTACCAGGGTTAGCAGCTATAAAGAAAAATAACCTTATGAAACTGGAATGTAAGCACGAGAATAATACTGGATACTGGATTCTGTTTATGAAAGAAAAGAAAGATGAAAAATATGAAATTGACTAAAATGAACTTACCAGCGTACGTGGTCCCAGTAGCGGCGGCAGCGGCGGCCGCTTGATACGTTTCGTAACCTGTAGCCGCGGCAGCAGCGGGTCGTTGAGTGTACGTGGCGGCAGTTGCCGCTGGAGTTACTGCGTATCCCGCTTGACCAGTCTGATAAGCGGCTGCGCTGGTCGCTCTGTTCGAAAGAATAAATAGGTTTTCTTACAGGCAAGGAATACAATGAAAAATGGAAACGCAAAACGAAAAAGACCTCTATCGGATCCGTGCCCGGGAGAGACGCTCGATGGACGCTCTACTCTCAGCAAGAAATGGCGGCCAAGCCGGCTGGGCTCTCGCGTGCACCGATTTTAACGAACAATTATTACTCCCGCCAACGTAGTTACCGTCACGAATTTTCGAAAAACTTAACACTAGCTACTTAATAATTATGGTATGCAATCGATTTCGTACCCATATTGCGTTCCGCCGTGAGTAAACCCAAAATAATTGTTCTGAGCCATCCTTCCTCGCAGAGAATCCCGGAAAGAAGGACAATGGAGGAAGTTGTAGGGCGTGCCACGAACTCGATAGAATGGCGGCGCTGCCGCGGCTCCTATTGGTTATTCTGTTGGAGCCGGGCGCAACAATTGCAAGAATGCCGCGCCCTCAGTGGCCGCTTCCACGAGAACCCTTCGTCGTCCTCCGACAAACTATCTCCGCGCAAATCAACGCGCTACCGTACTAGCCAGAGAAACTACCGCGAGAAAGTATTCACGAACCGGACAGATGTATACGGTTAATTGAAACTTAACTTACTGCGTGTTTTCTCGTTATCTCCGTTATCCGGGGTAGTATGTAGTTTGTGTAATTTTCGCGGCTGGTGCGTGTTGCAGTGAACGTCCGGCGTGCGCAAGAAAGGGCTAGTTTGCCGGTGACGCGTGCGTTCAACGAATTATTTTTCACGCCCCCTAGTAGTAACTGCATCTATCGTTTAGAATTGAAGCGCTCTCTAGTAGGTCTTACCATAATTCTAATGAAATCTTTTTCCACTTGCACAACCAATTTGAAAGTAACACTTACGTTCGATACGTAGCCGTATATATTTTAAATATTATTTTTTTTTTTTAATCATACAAACACGCGACACAACATGCCACCGCAGTTAGCAAAGAAAAAGCATGCTAAATATTTCCAAAGGTTATTGCAAATCATGCCCAATTCATGTTCAGCAGAATTTGACTGCTCTAGGCTTGCTGTAGCGTTTTTTGCTATATCAGGATTAGACATATTGAATTGCTTGAATGATCTTAGCGAACAAACTAAACTAGAGGCGATAGATTGGATCTATAGGCTTCAAGTAACTGGAGCTGGACCACGCTCCGGCTTTCAGCCTTCGACAACAATACCAAAGGATGCTCCAAAATATCAATGTGGTCATTTAGCAATGACATATATTGGATTAGTTACCCTCTTAATTCTTGGAGATGATCTAAGTCGAGTCGACAGAGAATCCATTATTGAAGGAATGCGAGCATGTCAAAATCCGGATGGATCATTTACAGCTATTATAACAGGATGTGAAAGTGACATGAGGTTCCTTTATTGTGCTTGTTGTATATCTATAATTTTGAATGATTGGTCAGGCATTGACAAGACAAAAGCAATTGACTACATTTTAAAGAGCATTGTAAGTCTTTATCCTTCCCCCTTTTTATTTTACTTATAAAGAGTATTAACAAAAATTGGCTCTGTCTACTTAATTTTATCATAGCACAATATCTCAACAATGATTATAGTCATATGATGGAGCAATGGGCCAAGGACCTGGTCTTGAATCACATGGAGGATCTACATTTTGTGCTGTAGCTAGCCTATTTCTCATGAACGAACTTCATAATGTATTGACAAATGGTCAATTAAATAGACTAAAAAGATGGTGTCTTATGAGGCAAGATAGTGGCTTTCATGGACGACCCGGAAAGCCTTCTGATACTTGTTATAGTTTTTGGGTGGGAGCAACTCTACAAATGCTTGATATTAACAAATTATCAGATCCTGATGAAAATAGGGCATTCCTGCTTGAAACTCAAGATAATATCGTAGGAGGATTTGGAAAATTTGCCGACTGTCTCCCAGATCCTCTTCATACTTACCTAGGTACGTAGCAGATAGGATATCCATAAAAACAACGTACAATAAAGATAATATACAATATAAATATACCTAACTTTTTAGGTTTATGTGGTTTAAGCCTCTTAGGAGAAACTGGTTTATCCGTAATGAATGCTGCGCTTAATATCTCTGATCGAGCATACAAACATTTATTAAAAATTCATGAGGTATGGTAATGCAGTTAACAGTCGTATAAAGTATTTGCAACAACTGAATATCATATCCAACGCACAGAGCTTAAAGTACGAAGGAAAAGTAACATTTTTGCATTTTTATGGATCCTATTTGTACAGTTTCCACAGATCCTCTGTGCCTAGAATTGTTATCCCAAAAGCGTCAATTAACAAAAGTGTTATGATTTTGAGGTATGTTATCAATTATTCTGTTTCAATTAAGACACTTGTTGAAAATGTATCTAAAGCACATATTGGAAATAAGAGGAAAAACAATAGCATAATTTAAATGCATCTTAAAATGTCATTAAGTATATACAAATTTTAAAAATTCTAATAAAAACAACAAAAAAATATGTACGAAGTATTTCTAATTACCCTACATCATAATAAAAATTCACAAAATTATTATTCAACTAGTATCTTTCACATTTTTTGAGAAACTATTAACACAATGCTTCGTCCAAAAAGGCATTGTATTATATTGTATCGTTAAACGAAGAAGTTTCGTGGTTAGATTCCGTTCTTTCATATTCACAATGACCCCGTCGATGAATGAGCGCGTACTGCAAAGGAGAAAACTCCTTAACACTGCGAAGTTGCTCGAGCGTAGATGCCACATGCGCCCCACCTCGCGGAGCGATGATTCCATGGTAACCGGGGTGGGTTCGCAGACCACAACAGACGACGTTCGTTCGTTCAGTCGAATAGACTGTGGGACTCGAGAAGAGCGTGTTCTATCTTTGCCGGTGTGATTTCTCGTTTTTTTTTTTTTTGCATACTTGTGTATTGTGTTCAATTACGTCTAGTTCGATAACATATTTTTGAAGGTTCATCATACCGGTGGAATCTCTAACGCGCACAAAAGCAAAGTGGAACGCAAACAAAACAATAGAACAATATCTATCCTACGGTTGTTGGAAAAGAGAAACTTCATTGTCAAGTTGGGGTCGCATTCGCGGCCCAGACATCAGCAGAGGTTAGTGCGCGTCTAAAATTTAAATTAATTTGGTATGGACAAGACCGCTTCTTTACAGTCAAGAATGGAATCGCTAAACGATCGTTCAAACATACATAATTCAGAACAAACGTATTTACCGTCGGTTAGTGCGCGTGATCGAAGAGAGTTTGTTCGATATAAAATTCATTTTTAAATTCTATACTTATTAAAGCATACAATTTTACATAAATACCTAATTTTAATAGTATTTCTTGTTAAGTTATTTATTTACATTTGAATCACTTTTTATTCTGTGAAGTCGTTAAAATTTGATATTTCACATCGTCATTTCGTGATGATATCATGTTGGAAGTTAATTTCCATCAAGACAAAAAGAGCGGAAAAAGTTCACAGTATAATAAAACATATATGTAGTTAAAGATAAATAGAAACTTGGAAACTTACGAAACCACAGTTGGCGTATAACTCGCGGAAACGGAAAAGAGAATAGTTCTCGTACCATCACTCTTATCATGACATTGAGTCACGTGAAAAGGAAAGTATGTGCAACACGATGGAAACTGAATTTCGCAAAACCGATGAGCCCGTTTAATTGCGTCAGTTAGTCGTGGCTGAATAGATGCATGTAACTTAATTCCGTATGTGCATTTATCATCGTGTAAGTGACGGGTACCAAGAGGAGTAACAGAGTAATACAAAAACATTGTGTATATTTAGAAAATAACGGCCAAAGCCTGTCCAAGGTATCGCGAATTAATCGATTATCAGTATAGCGTGAAATTTTCCACAGTATACGATTTTCATCCACGCAATCGTGCATATCCGAAGGCAAACAGAAAAGGGGGATAGAAATACGGGGTAAACATCTTTTTCGGCTCAATGTAAATCGCGCTTTAACGTAAATGAACCGTCTAGTCTACGGAATGTGAGCCCGTAAATAGGCAACCTTAACAAGTAACCGTGCAATGAATGAGACTGTTGTACAACGGGCGTTCACCGTTCTGTTTCTAATTAATACCAGCACAATAGTATGGTTTTTCGCCAGTTATTTTTATCTCCGCAAATCCGTCTGATATGTGCGCTCTCGATGACTGCGACAACTTCATTTGCGGTACTTAACCAGCTGATTCGCGTTTCATCAATCAATCAATTTGCCTGAATTATGGGTTAGGTGCATATACAGTACTGTGCAAAAGTCTTAGGCCATCTTATGTAGAAATAGCAGACTAGAATACTCGATGTTATTTGTATTTCATTATCGTTTTTTAGAAAATACAAGAATCTAAGTAATTTATGAAATACTTATCAAATTAAGGTAATTAATATTTTATGACGTCTCTTTTTACCATCTCATAATTTTTTAATTCTGCAATCCTCTGTTCAGTTTTTCTTAAGATTGAGTCCCACTTTTTAGTTTCGTTGACGTTATATACCCCATACGTATTTTATAATGCGTTCTAACGCGTCATATGTTCCGTACACTTTTATATTCGGTTAAAATTTTAACTATGTTTAGTATTGAAGAACAATTAAGGTAACTGTAAATGTTAAGAATGGTGGATTTCCTCGCGATATGCGACAGGTTGTAATTTGAAATTCCGATGCTATATACGTATAGGATCAACTGTATCTTCAACCTTGAATGAGCTATCTGCTTAAAACAGAGACAGCGACGAAAATATGTTCCTCCTAGAGCTCTGAAGGACACGACATTAATTTTGCTTCTTCCTTTTTCATTATATGCATCTTGTACATTCTTCCAAGAGAGATCATAAAATTTCATATCCTATTTGTTTTATCACGTAATAAAATATTTTCTAACATTGAATGTTTCTATAGATTTCACGATATATATATTTTTCGATATATGCAAATATATGCAAATATATAAATGAATACGATGAATGAAATTGAGAATGGAACGATTTCTTTAGATTTTTGATAATCGAGTTCATTATCTAATTCTATTTAAAATTGCTTGAAAGCAATCGCACGGTTTAGAGAAGCTAAAATAAAAAACTTATATATTTCAAAAATAGATATAATATAGTATCTAAAATAATCACTGCACAAAAATTACTTACCAATTCTACATATGAAAATATCCTTCTCAGATATCTGTACATTATGAATCGTATATCCAATTCTATCTAAAATTATTTCAAAATACGCATATGATCTAAAGATCAGATAAAATACTCTTCTCACATACCTACACGTCGGATCAAATACGTTTGAATATGTGGAAAAGTCGATATCGCGAGGACATAGTCCCGCGCTCGTTAAGATCGTCGAAGGATTACAATTGAGATTCGCTCGGGAGATAGGATAAAAAGTTGAAATTGGATACGATTCCGTGAGAGAATCTCGCGTGTGCAATCGGCGGGATCGATATCCAAAAACGACCGCTACAGGCTACAGGCTAGCCAGGCAGGAACGTGGACCTCTCGAAAGTCGTATTTAACAGACGAACGCGTGACCTTTGTGGATAGAGTATAATCCTTCTCGTAACTTTGTCCATGTGAGCACGTGCGCACCGCGTTGTGTACGACATGTGCGTTCGTGCACACACACGAAGCTGAACACATCGATCGAAGGGCAGGTGGTGGGTATATTCTCAGACAAGATGCTCAGTTTAACAAGGAGGTTCGTGCCAGTTGCACAGCTGTCGGTGTGACAGCTGCATCTTTCGAAATAAAAAGAAAAACGTTAAGGAAATTGAGGGTTGGGAAGAAAACGAACGTTGCCACTCGATTTGAAATCGTTTGATGATTCGTTATTTTCAATTGTTGAAAAAAATAAATTGCGGTATTACTTGATTTGATTGATCTCTTTATGTGATGTTTCGCCTGATGAAATATACTTTTTAGTTTAATCGAATTAGCTGTGTATATATTAGAACATCGTTTACATGAATTTACTGGAGCATAAACAGTTTACATAATTGTAGTTTATATAATAAGAATCCGCTGATTTCGCTTATTTTCTGTGATATGATAGTTCAGACGTTCAGACATATGGATTCAATCGACTTCATTAAATAAATGAAGTGTGTACGTATTATATCAAAAAGCAACGTTGAAGAAATCGAGGGTTAGGAAGTTGCCACTTGATTTGAGATCGTTCGACCATTCGATTATGAAAAAACAAAAAAAAAAAAAAAAAGAAGATAAATTAGAGTAACGCTTGATTTGACACCTCTACATAATATTTTGTGGTGAAATACGCTTTTCAATTTATAAATATTCAATTATTAAATGCACTTTTCAAATTAGTTACATACATATGTATATGCAGTAGAACTGCGCTTACATAAATTTATCGGAAGTCAAACAGTTTATATAATTGGAGTTCGTATAATAGAATGATTCTCGTTCATATAATAGTTCACGTTCAGATAAATGGATTTAATCGACAGAAGTTCATATAATCGGGTAATTGAACTAACGTTCAAATAAATGGGCTTGGTATAAACGGCGTCATATAAACGTATGGAAATATCCTATAAACGTAAAGGAAATAACGAAGTGGGAAGAGAATGAAGATTGACTTTCCATTCGGAATCATATTGTGACTATTCATTACTTCCAACTATTGAAAAAACTAAATTACAGTCAAATTAATGATAATGGAATAAATTTTTTTAATCCCATCAAACTAAGTACGTTACTGTCTCGCTTGTAAGGTAAAAAAATCGTTTGATGACAGTTTAATAACTCGAAATAAGTCAATATAGGAGACTCATTGGATTATTATTCTTAATTTGGAAAATCCCTCCGTTTCGTAAACTTAATCGCGTTTGACGTTGTTATCAAAACTGTTACGAGGAAAGAGTGACAGATCACTTGCGCTCCAAAATCGTTTGACGAGGGTACCGACAATTCCATTACCCGAATTGCTGAACAAACAAATTAAAACGAATTAACTATTTCCACGTGGACTATTTTAATTTAAAAGTTTTCTAAACTTCACAAATGTAAGAAACAGAAACAGCGATACATGAATTTCAACGATTCGTTGCTTCAAACATTTAGAAATATAAGTTCACCATAATTAAGTACGGGGTAAATATCGATTTAATCGCGTGTGAAAATTGTTAAAGAAACTGAAGATGGAGAAGGGATTGGCGATCGTTATTATTTAATGAAGACAAGAGCGATAAGCTTAACAAAATAATGATCGTTCGTCGAGAATATAAAAGTAAATCATCCTTTTGAAAGAAATAATAAAACATCTGCAATTGAATTTTTTCGCACCGTCATAATTCTTTAATTTTATAGATTCGATCACGTGTGAAATTGCCTCTCTACATTCAGATACAGTTATTCAATACGACGCAATGCGAACAAAATTGCCTGCAAAGTTCAATTTGCAAGCAAGCAAGAAACGAGAGTGTCGCGTGCACACATGACGTGTACATGTTCTAAACGTTAAAAATTATGTTCGTGTATACGTTAGAAAATTGTGGGCTGTTAGGTCCTATCCTGCGACACATCGCGATAGAACGAAGCAGATAACTAATTATAGAAATGACGAACCTCCCCAGCCTACTCGGAAATATACCTGCAGTTCACCTGTTTATCTACATTTTTTGACTTCTTTGCGAAATAATTGTCTCTATTTCGCATTAGTTTGAAACATGAAAACGCGAACAATTCACTTCTGTCATCTAAATATTTTAAATAAATCATTCAAATAATCGTATAACTTTTCGAAAGAAGAATATACTATAAAATAGTTATTTTAATATCTTCTGTTAAATTTCATCTTAGCAATAATTTTTATGTATTTATATACAGTTTTATTCATTATTCAAGTAATCATGATTATTAATTGTATTAGTAAGCTAACACAGTTCAGAAATACATTAGTCACCAATGACTCATCGCGGAAACCAGATTTATTCTATAGACATTTAATGTTCGAGCGAAGCAAGAAAACGAAATTACAGAAAATTTCATGGAACCACCGATCTGACACGGATAAAGATCAGAATAGAATCTTTGACCTGTTTTTAAAGCACTACCGGAAACTATAAATTCTGTATCATATCTCTTGTCTCGTTCTATGCGAATTATGGCGTAACACCGTACAAATATATGCGTTAAAGAATATTCCCAGACACTTGCTCACTTTTGACAAGGTGTATTTTAATTTAACTTATAGATAAATTATGGACAAATCGAATTTCAAGGACTTTAATATTTATAATCGTCATAACTACATATAATATAATATCGTGATGTTTTAATTAAATTGTTTTTTCAGAAGCCAAAGTACAGTAATAAAACCGGAGTTTGTAATCATCACACATTTACAAAATTACAAATAAAAATGATGTATCGATAGATAAGGACTGCGTTCCGTATTATTATTTTGTTATTACGACGTGATAAAATTGGTTTTATATAACTACTAGACATACAATTAGATATTGGTCTCTGCAAATGTGAAACAAGTTACGAAAAAGTTATTTGTCCCCTTTCTATCATATACATAGTTTCAAAAATACACATTGATAAGAGAAGCTTTTCTAGACCTATATCGTAATTAATTATCAAATTTAAAAGATTGAAAATTGTTTCGAGGAAAATGTAGTTTCTTTTTTTTCCGGGTCGTTGTTTCGATAAAAGAAAGTGGATCACTTTAGAAAATGTATTCCAATTATAGAGATCTTCTGGTTAAAAGAACATACGTAGCTAATTTGTACTGATGAAAGAATTTGTGGACCGTGCAGGGAAAAAGGAAAACACCTTGAAATTTGACAACGTTAATAGCGAATAATGTGCTTAATATGGATACTCGACCTAACCGCCTAATAGCGCGCTAGTAACTCGATCTATTGTAGTTGGGAAACGACCAAGCAAAGAGAGCGAAAGTTCTGCGAGCGATCGATCATTTGTTTTAGTCGTACACGACTTTACGGTGTTTCCCAGCAAGACAATACATCAATTAAAACCTTTCAACTGGAATTTAATTTTCTGCTTTAGAATTGTATTGAATAGATTAGATATTGTCTGATACACATTAATTGCATAGTTTTATCTATGCTATACATATATGTATTTACCTATAAAAATCATTTAAGAGTTATCTAAAAATTATTTAAAAAATAACTATAAGAATTTATCTGTAAATTATCTAAAATCACTTACATAGTATTTTAGATAAGAAAAATTATTTCTTTTAGATAGAAACTATATTGTTGAAGTCGGTCTTGAAGGGCTTAAATATCATTTAAGATCTGTTATATGCGTGTAAAGCTTTTACTTTTATAAAATATTTCATTTTGCTTTATTTCAAACTACCGTGTACTAATTCTTGCATATCGTAAATATTGTCCCATAGCGTTTAAGTGGTACGAACGATTTAGGATACGACTGGAATAGGACTCTCGTTTCGCTATGACGTACTACCTCATAAATCAACTATATTCACCAAGAGTCACAAATTTTATTGGTTTATTTCGAAATTCAATAATTTCATTGTTTAAATGCTTCTAATCGAATTTGCTTACAATACTAGCTGCTAAGCATACGATAATGAATTATTCTTGTTAGAATTAATCAGGATTAGTTAGATGAATCGGTCACGATAAATTTTGATATGTTACCTTTAACGTTTTAAAGTAATTGAGTACCATTCCTAAAGTGAAACCTCAATTTATTTATTACACTTCCGTGTAATTAATGTTGCCACTTTAAAAGCCACTCTATTATCCAGACCTTTTTCTTTTTTGCCTTAATTGCTTACTTTCATGTAACGCTGTTCATTTAATTATATAATATTACATTACTTTTGTAAAATTATAATCGCAGTATTTATCTAATAGTTTGTGCTTTATCGCTGTCGTCTAAGAAATTGAAAAATTTAATAAAGGATACAAAAAATATCTACCTGCGTTCTCATGCACGATTCAACTGATATTATCGATGAAATTACAAGTTATCGATAAATTATCAATTTTAAATTACTAATCTTCATAATAAAATAATAAAGAAATTTTATAAATTACGAATTATTTGATTGCCCTATTTCACATAAAACTATAAAATTATAAAAAAGAAGCTTGTAACTTACAACGTACAATTTGCAATTTAACGACTCACCAATATTTTTAATTAATGGATCATTTTGTGAAAAGATGTTGACATAATGTGATTTCTTAGATTTCTTTATCATATATGAACTTAGTAGATGGACAACCTGACGATACATTTAATGTGAACGATCATCCTGGCGATCATAGATCGAATCACGCGCGTGGGTATTTCCAGCATTTCGATAACTCGAGTGCGTTTAAAAGCGCTTCGGACGTTCTCGAACATCTTAAGATCGATCGAATGCTCGAAGATCTTGAAAATTCACATTCGTGTCAAATGATAGGGAATTTCGAGGTACTCTAATACTCGATCGATATCGATATTTGTCACGTTCTCGAAATACATATCGATCTAACCGTATAGAGACTAGGTAATATCCCGTAGCGCGCATCCATTTGCCCCTATTACGTCGATAAACGAGAATGAGAGTCTCTGGCTTGCCTTGACGCTCCTTACAAATCGATCCAACTTCCATACAACTATACCTCATCGATATAAACGTCTATATGTGTGTGTATATACATATATGATTATACCTCGCGACGACAAACCACACGCACATTACGTTCCATTTCCAGTGTATCGGGTTTGACCTCAGTTATTGACATAAATTACACGAATGAGGGAGCATGTATGCTGCAACCTATTTAATTCTTTGCCCGCCACCAACTTGCACCGACGGTTTGTTTTCTTTCCTTTCTATTCTTCTCTTCCATTCTTAATTATTTTCTAATGGTAATTTAATTCTATGATAATAATTTGATCCTGAAATAAAGAATTGGAGCCTAACGGTGAAATTTTATGGAGATAATTGGAAAACAGGGATACCTTGTTTTTTTCACGGAATCCTTATAATTACTGAATTGTATCGGTTTATCTGCAACATTGAATACGCTATAGATACTTAAATTAATTCAATGTTTATTTCATTGCTGTTTCAATTAAAATTTTTGTGGCTTGGAAAGTACGTGAGTCTTAAGAATTTTTGTGAAATTTTTAAATACTAAATAACAGTTATAAGTTTCTGACTGAATTTAAAATAACATCTTCGTTCAGCTAGACAGTTTCGTTTCTATTGTAAGTATGTACATACATGTGGGTGGTTGATGACACGCGTGGCACGGAATGCGTGTTGATGTTACTTTAAAGACAAAGCATGTATATTGAATAATAAATAATAACAATGTTCCTACTTCCCAATCTGCTAACGTCTGTTAACAAGACACGGTTAGGCACCTCTTGTTTCAAATGAAAATAATGCTTGTAAAGATCAAACGGCAAACAAATATAAATATATATAATAGAATAGAATATAAATATTATAATAGAAAATATTGTTATTTTAAACATAAAAGAAATACATTACAATTTCAAAAAAAAACCCATAACTCGCTTTACATAGGAAGCTATTTCTCACCAACTTACATGTTCTTTACGAACATAAAAATGTGTTTTTTCAGGTGGCGTGGGGGACGGCAGTGATGGAATTGCAGAGCTGGCTGCTCTATCATCTTGTAGCTGTAACCGACTGCAATCAAGGTATACAAATGTTAACTGTATGATGCTCTGATTCGTTCCCATGAATAAGAACACACGCATAAACGCATTTGCACAACGCGCGCAACATCATTTTATTATGTGTTGCCATATTTAATTTATTTGACATAATATCGTTTTATGTATATGTTTCGCTAAATATTGATTCATTTTACATCCTTGCTTATTTTAGTTACTTTTGCCTGAGTTTCGACCGTGCTCACAGAACACTTCTTTATTTCATTCACAATCCCGTTATCGCCTAGAGGAAACAGCGGTCTACCAATGTTTGATGGTAAGTTCTGATCATACGCACATTATAATGCAAACTATCATTTTTATTATTTTCGTCTGGATAAATCAATAAGATATCATACTTTATGTTATTTTAACTAGTGTGTGTGTGCATATATATATATATAGTATAGTGGTAGTGTACTAGTATATGTATATACGTACATATACATACATTGGTACAGAGTGTATTGAAGTAGTTGAAAAGTTTCTAACATAAATTCTATGAGATAAAAGAAGTAAAAAGATTGCATAGACATGATTTGAAAACGATATAAGTTTCACTTCTTTAATATACATTTGGGTGTAATTTGTTGAATATTATTGTAAATTTTTTGTCATATTATTTTCTATTGCATTATTTACCATGAATGTCTTATTATTATGTTTCACTCTAAGAAATTTTGTTCCCCAACATTATATGTATGTGTATATGTACATGGTGTTTATTAAGCCATGTAATCCAGAATTATTAATTGTTTTGCAAATCTTAGAGATTATGATCAAACTGAAATTAATAATATATTAACAATATTTATTGTATAATTGGGTATAATTTGTAAACAAAATACTTTATCTTTGTGTTATGAAAATGTGCACGTTTTGTGCATAACAGTACCTCATAATACTGTTGGATAAGTTTCATAAGCATTTACAAGTACATACGTGTATTAAATCTCGTAAGAAACTTTTCTAGTATTTAATATAAATTCATACTTTCATACCGCTTCAATACATAGAACAGTTTAACTTATAGACTAACTTTCCTAATGCACCCTGTGTACCATTTTCATAAGTCGATCTTTTCATGCAACAAAAGGATCATTATTCAACCCCATATCTCCCCAAGCAGATGGTACAGCGTTTGCAATTTTTTCCTCAGTGATGCAGTCGGCGACTACATTGAACGGCGGATCTTATCCCGCCGGGGGCACCGGAAGCCGCGCTCGTGATTTAGGTCTTCGTGCGCAAAAAAAACTCCTCGGCAGAGTCGTATCTACAGGGGCCGGAAGATCATTGCTGATAGATGACGCCACTACGTCACTTTTGGACAATCTATATAAGCTTATGGAAAGAGCCGCGAAAACCAATTCTAATTTAGACAAGAAACAGCCTGAAAAGGTTTTAAAGAATATCGTTAAATTATCCATTAAGGTACTTGTCTCTCTCTCTCTCTCTCTCTCTCTCTCTCTCTCTCTCTCTCGATGATTGCTGTGACGTAGATATGCAAAGTAATCGCGATTTTCTTTTTTCATATTCGTTAAATACTTTCATTTTAGGTGGGTCTCTTACAACGTAATCAACAATTAAACGCCACCGACGACGCAAAACTCGTGGAAATAAGAACTGCCCTTAGAGCTGTGGCAATGTCTGTGGTCTCATTTTACGAATTGGAGTTCAGTTTCGATCGGGCGTACTTAATCAAATCGTTAGAACGATGCAGAACCGCGATACAGGCACTCATAAAGCCACATCTCACAGACAAGTCTCAAGATCGGTGTGATCAAGTGTTCGATTTCTTAACGCATTCCGACTTCTTGGACTCCGTTTTTAGACAGGATTCGGAACACAGAGCTATCCTCGGGATGCTAGTTAGTGATATAAATAAGGCCTTAGATGCTGGGCATCTTTGATTCCTTTTTAAACATGACTGCACTTTCGTGACCAACGGGGAACATGAACGAAAATTACCAAGATAATTAAGGGAGGATAATAACTCTTCTTCCTGATTATTTTTCGAAAAAGGAAAGCAAAGGAAAAGAAAGAAGTGTACGTGTGAT
This sequence comes from Bombus haemorrhoidalis, assembly GCA_014825975.1. NCBI lineage: Eukaryota > Metazoa > Arthropoda > Insecta > Hymenoptera > Apidae > Bombus > Bombus haemorrhoidalis. The sequence goes on along the minus strand of CM026166.1, from coordinate 15,365,398 downwards.
ACCAGTTATTTGCGATCGCCTGTGTAAGAAAAGATAATGATAAATATGTTTTCGACGCGAGAAAGGCTTTTGAAATATAATGTTTCTCGTGAGAATTGATCGATTTCACACAGTAGTGCTCATCAATTTATGCAATAATTGTGAAATACTCTATTTATTTTCAGAATGTATATTGTTACGATCAGTGTATATTTATTTACGAGACTTGTGCGTTAGGATATCAATTGTCAATCTATACCAAAAAAAAAAAAAAAGAAATGAGCTTATTTATGCCCCAAGATGGGTTTATAGTAATTACGGTAGAAACTACTTTGTTAATCCCAACAAAATAGCACGTAAAAGAAGCAATCTGTCATCGCTAAGGACGCACTGATAGAGATACGTGCTCCAAAGATATCCTTTTGAAGGTGTAATCTTTCACTCGTCAAAGAGCTATATTCTGATACTCTGACATATCGACGAGTGTATCTATAAAGATGGATTGCCCTCCGTTTTTACTCACATAATGCGCATCTATACATTTTCGGCACACAAAATAAATACAACATATCTAATATAGTCATGACAAAGCCTCGATAATTAAATTGAACAACATTTACATTACATGTACTACAAGTATGTTGCAGTGTCGCGTGTTTTGTATACATTATACACTCTTTACACGTTGTTTGTGATGATTCTAAGCGGAATAAAAATCTTGTATTGATATATATATATATATATAATATATATATATAACATTAATAAATTATTTATAATGAGACAAGTCTCTCTCTTTCTCTTAACATTCACTTTAGTGCGGCTAAAGAAGAAAAAACTGATAAACGCAATTGTGATTAATGATTTGACATATTTATTTACATAGATTATTTAATGCACACACGCGCACGCACACATATAAAATTAGTGCAATTTGTTCACCAATCAAGTAGCACTGCCTGTACGAAATATTTAGTATTTAATATATTAAATAAAAGTACGGAGAAAAAGTAACGTAGCTTGATAATATAATTTATTCTAGGAAAATGTATATATTTACTTATAATTGTTACAATATTTTAATTAGCAACAAAAAAACAAGTAATCTGGTTGTAGTTTATGAGAAACTTTTATACATATATTAATTGCACTGGATATTTTTTTTAACAATAAAGAACGCAATTTTTTTTTTTTTTTAACAAAATTTTGATCGAGCTTATAAGTAATTTATATATTGCCCGTATATTCTTAACGTAAGTCATAAATAATTTTTGAAAAAACATTTTGCTACAGATCTAATAAAAATACAACCATACAGAATAGTATATGATAAACTTATGATCTTATAATGCAAAAAAAGAATACATTATACACGTGATACATTTTACAGAAAAAAAAAAATTGATGAAAATCGGAAACAATTGTTAAGAAATATAAGAACAGTTGTAGTGGTTACTATAATATATTATATTTCCTCAAATCTTTTTCGTGATATTCATTTAATAAATATGATATACGAAAAAACGTTTTCTGATACAGTGATGCAGTGATTGTACCTGTACAAAACTTTTTTGTAACTTATACATATAGTTTAAGTATAAAAATTATTTATTTATACTGTTTCTATTGCATTATTTTAGTTAAAATACATGATACTTAGATTTGTTTCGCTTAAGTGACGTTAGTATGAAAATTAGGACGTTTTAACATGGACAATAGCTGCTCAATGTTACTTAAAGATTTTATATGAAAAACAGTGAACTTTATGAATTACATTTAATAATCACTGCTAAAAAGTATATAACCCGAAATACACGAAATTACTAAAGAATAAAATTATTAGTAGTTTGTAGCATTGTTTCATAATATTTTGTTTGTAGTGTTTGTAGTAAAAGTACATATTGATAATCGTGTTAAAATGTATTCAATGTATTCGTTCATTATGCATAATCATATACATGTTCGTACAGTCTAATCATGAATTTATAAATACAACACACATTTTTATTTATTATGTAATGCAATGACTTTATGAATGACTATATGCCAACAATTTATAATCTGTTAATGTAAAAACACATAGAATATAGTTTGGTGACATATATTCATTGTGATATACTAATAATTCAATTACTTATTGTTTACATGTCAACAATTTCTTGATCTGTTAGTTCTATCCTAAGTATTGAAAATGCACTTGCATCGTTTTATACCATCAACAAATTTAAGATATATCTGACAATGATAAACATAATGGTGAACTTACTTCATCACTTAAGACTTAAGTACACCAAAAGTTGAATATACTTCATTCCAAAAATCAAATATAAGTCTGTTTACAATCAAATATGTAAAGTAGTTATGCACAATTAACATCATTACAATAATACTTCGTTCATTAAAAGTACAGTCTGTCTTACAAGAGTGTATAGACTTAGACGATATTTATGAAAATTAATATCTGATGAAGAATAGGTTTTAATAATCTCAATACAATAATTTTCTCTAGTACGTATTAGTTTAAAGTCCCTCAGATTCGTTTGTATTGCTGAAAAGAACAGAGCTTTCCAAGATGAAGCGTTTTATATGTCAAATGATTTGATACGATCATCCTGTGTTTTCATCCAAAGGAATAGAAAATGAATTTTATAAGTACAACTAAATACTTGCATAACTTTTCGTTAAAAAATGGATACAATATTATAAAAACACAAGAAAGACATAGTGATCTATCAATTTTTCCTAAAAATTCAACACTGTTAATGCGACAATGTTAAGGTCACTGTTAAAGTGACAAGCTTCTTATGTAAGCCAAAATGTCTATTATGAAGTATAAACTGCAAGGAAGTTGTCTTTCAACGTTCGCAACTTTAGTTCATAGCTTTTGAAAAATATACACTTTTGTCTTACATGCAACGACGATGTCAAAGAGAATAATCATCAAGAGAATAGAACCTATTATATATGAAGCAAACGTATATTAATATTTTAGATGAATTTTTGACAAATAAATTAATCTTTGAAGAGTTATTGCCAACATACTCTTATGGAACAGACTGTAGTTTATTCAAATACATTTTTTTAATTGTATACAAGAAACACATTAATCACAGGTTGTGTACCATTATTTGTAATTGCAAATATGCACTGCTGATATTTTTTAATACCTTTGTATCATAAAATGTACAATATATGAATAATCAATTTGATTGAATTTGAGCAATTACAATTTAAAATATTTCCACTGTATCTTTGCGTATGTAAGATACAGATTGTTACAATTAGTAGATTTAAAATTTTATATTTATAATATCATTAACAAAAAAGGTTACAAAGAAATCAATATTTCAATGTTTAAATAAATCAATATTTGGAAGATGATAAACTAAATATATATTTTTTTAATTTCATTTAACAAAACGATTGATTTTTTTATTTAACAATTGCCATGCACACTTAAAAGATATTGCTTTATAATCCATGCATTGATTAAAATTATATATGTTTCACATTCTATTATGTAATACAGAAATACATTATAAAGGCTTTAATAGATATTGTTTTTCTAAAATAAGTTTTTTTATAACAAATATTCATTGTATATTGTTCTACTAAGGCCAGTATTAAAATTTCAACTTGATAGATTGCATCTGAGAAACTTAATGTTCATTGCAGTGTTATTCGTTGATTACTTTTTAAATTTTCATTTCTATTGTACTGATGTAGAAATGTACAACACAGATTAAAGTGGTTTTGAAAGTCACACTGTATGCAGATGATATAAAGATTTAAATTAGTAATCACAATTTTTAAAGTACTTCTCTTCAATATTCATTGGTATGATTTTTTATGAGAGATTTTCATGCAATAATTTGTTCAATTTCATATACAATAAATAATACTAGAGCAAAATTTCATACTAAAAGACGAAATTAGCTTAACAACTTTACAATAAGATGGTAATAAACTCATAAAATAAGTCACTCATAAAATAAATCAATCGTAGGATTATTATTTACCATGTGTCAATTTTAAATTACACAACATTGGTTTTATATATAATACATTAAATTTGGCTCTTTCCACACTGCATACAAACATGCTGATATAGTTGATTAATAATATGAGACAGTTCAATCAAATTCACTTTCAGGATTAAATATGATTGAAATGATAAAAAATCGGATATCTTTATTTTTATCACTTATTTCTTCAGGTAGTCGAGATATATACACCTTTAATTATAAAATGCTCTTATTATCTTTTCCTACTTTCTCATTTGTTCGTAAAGTATCAAAATTTTTGAAAAGTGTATATTGGTATCTTAAAATTTTGATACATAAATAAAATTCTTTGTTTAATTCATTAGATAATAAAATCGAAAGGGAGTGAAATGGAACGAACATGGAAATAAAAGATGATAATGACCAGAGAAGGTTTCTTAAGTCTAGATTAGGTGTATATACCTCCTGAGATAAAATTTTAATAATGTTTAGTTAAATGTACAACTTATTACTTACGTAAAAATCGATGCAGTTCTTTAATTAATTAAAATTAACTTTATTGCCATAATCCTGCATAGTTACCATATAGATTTACGGGAAGAGGTCCACCAGCTGTGAATAATCGAGTTCCTGATCCATCATAGCAATGAGTATATATAGCAGGTGTATATTTCACATTTTGAAATCCATCTATGTACTCTTCATCAGGAAACTAAAATTATCATGAAAATAAATATTATATTTACACAAAAATGATTAACTTAAATATACATACACACAAAATAGATGTCCTAGCGAGAATCTAAAATCTCTAATACCCGACGTTTCAGTCATATGAGGATCCCATAAGTATACTCGAAATATGTTTCAAGATAAATGTTACTCGATACAACCGTAGACCAAAAGTATTTGTATTAGACTATTGTCTAAAAGTAAAAGTTGTAGACTTTTGATTAAGATTTAATAATATATAAAATTCTAAAACATTATAAAATTCAAAAACTCCAGTTTGCGATTATATTAAACAATATTTATTTCAAAACGTGCTTCGGCTCTATTTGAAATTTCGGAAATTTCTTGATGTTCTTATGTCACGAGATACTCTCGGGATTCCTGATCCTGTAAAAGAATTCCTAACCCGATATTTCCGAGCTTTCTGTATATTCCTAAACAGAACATACCACGTATCCCTTTGATGCTTTTAATACAACAATTCTGTTAGAATTAATCGAAGACTCGAGATACTTTTGAGCCCTCACATCATAAAAGAACATCATTCCTAAGCCTGTTCCAATTGTTAAAACAGAACCTTGAAAACTAACTGATCGGATTCCACAACCGCTATACCTATAGAAAATATATTATGATTTAGTATAGTTTGTGAAGATCATATACATTTTAACAAATTTGAAGAAATTAATTCATGTACCGTGAAGGTATTCTTTTTATAGGTTGCACAGTTCTTGCATCTAAAAGTAAGGTATAAGAACGGCATCCTACGGCATAAACACCATCATCTTGTACAGCAAGGCAAACATTTTCTTGACAAACCGGTAATTTTCTAGATATTTTTTGTCTAAAAGTCTCAGCAGACCAGATGTGTATGAAATTATTCAGAGTGATAGCAGCAATTTCTTTGTAAGTTCTATTAAAGACAAGCGCACGTACTTTTTGTGCAGATCTACATTCTTTAACACATACAGGTTGAATCAACCTAATAACAATAAAACAATGTAACATGTTCACATAATATATACTTGTTATTTGTATTTTATGTAATGCAACCTGTGTGTTGGCACATCCGCTTTGTCAGGAGCTTCAGCAAGATCATTATCTATACGCCATAAAGCCATTTTGGTATCTCTAGAACCAGAAACTAAAAATTCATCATCTAGCCAACACATGTCAAAAATCCAATCTCTATGACCACCTTCTCCCACACAAACTGGATCTAATGTTGGTAACCTATATATAGCTATTTCATTACTATTTCTTGCCCCAGTTGATAGGAGAGTTCTGTAAGTTACAATTACAAACTACAAAGTTAGTATAAATAAAAGTTATACTAACATAACTATAAATTTTAAATTTGAATACAAAATGTCTTATTCATATACCTAGAAGGATTGATTTGAACAGAATGTATACCACATTGCTGCTCAGGAACAGCACCACCTCCTGAATTAATTTGCCTTCCATGTAGAGATGGTATTTGGTCTAATTTTTGAGTTGCTACGTCATAAACCATCAATTTGTTGCATTTTGTACCAAATACTACTTGCCTATCACTTAACCATTGAGAACAAAAGACTTTATTCATATTATTTAAGCTAACCGAATATTCTTTAAATAAATCATGAGTCAATATATGCCGAAATCCATATTCTTGATTAATCTTTCTCACTTCTCTAGTATTTGTCTCTCTTGCACGTACATAATCCACAAAATTAAAGGAAGTTCTTAAAAATTGTTTTCCTTCACTTACAGTCTCTGCTTCATCATCACTTGATTCATAACATATAAAATCATCTGGTTTATCTGATTTTCGATTTCTTTCCAACCTTAAGGCTAATCTAAATTTAAAAAATTAATTTTAATTACAAATTGTTCAGAATAATAATTTACAATAGAAATTAGAATAGAAATTTTATAACTAATTTGTACTATAATATTCCCTTACCTTCTGGTACGACGTTCCTCTAAACGTGTTCCACTAGCACAAGGTGGATGTCTACCATAAACAGTCATTCGCTGTGTTTCAGCCATTATGTCACAATCTTATAATTTATTTACTAATGTATACTAGAATATTTAAATGTTCTTGCATACAAAATTTATTTACTTGGCTCATATACAGTGAAATAATAAGAAATTATCTTGCCAGCAATTCCTTGCTGAAACAGAAATCGAGTTCCAAATTCTTTTCTTACTTTATAAAATACTATAAGTTTCCTGACCCCGAGGATCGTCGGATATGTTTATAAATATCTACACTTTTGTGATTATTTATGAGATATAACAAACCTTAATAGGACGGCAAATTGCCGAATCTATCGTGCTGTCTAAGCAAAACTTTTCGGATCAAATCCTTTGTTTTTATCAGATGCACGGCTTCATAATTATATAAGTTGCCTGTACTTGTGGTTAATAATATGAACATCAAGGTTTCGTATTCAAATAACAGAAGGGAATAGAAAGAAAAGCCACAAAATTCATTATAAGCAAAGGGACCGTTGAAGCACTAAGCAACTAACCATCGCCATATTGAAACGAACAGCAAAACCATAGTAGATTTAACAAAGCACACTGAAATCTTCTAAACATATCGTTCGAAATATTTCTGAAATGATTCTTAAAAGTTTTTGTATTTAATGATTGTAACAGGGAAATAGATTCTTGGACAGTCAGGAAAATCGAACGGAGCACCTTCCATCAATTGTCAACAGGAGAAGTTTACCCCTTCTACTAAATTTTATTACAGCTGACATTTTGAAAGAAATGGCGTCCTTCAAGAAAATAAATACTAAAGTATTCGCAAGACCAAACTCCGAATTTACTCCGGATAATATATATTGGAAAAAGTATAGTGTAAGTATGTTGTAACAACAAAGGCAATTTTAAGTTTTCTATAATCATATAGTATTGTTTATTCATTATGCTCTCACGTGTACAAAACTTAACCTAGAAATAACTAGTATTTACGATTATTTATATATTAAGTAAACTATTTAAGGGTATTATGAAATTGAAATTTATAAAAATGTGATTGTGTCATTTGCTCTGCAGGCTCCTGTTTTAGTTAAAGAGTTTGGGCCAATCGATTATATCGATTTTTCTCCAGTAGAGCCACATTATTTTGCTGTAACTTGTTCAGTCAGAGTGCAGGTATACAATCCAATTACGAAATTAGTTACAAAAAATCTCAGTAGATTCAAAGAAGCTGCCTATGGTGGATCCTTTCGTAATGATGGCAGGCTAATCTGTGCTGGTGGTGAAGAAGCAGTAATTAGGCTCTTTGATGTCAACACAAAAAGTCTTCTTCGACTTTTTTCTGGGCACAAAGCTGCTATACATAGAACTTTCTTCACTGCAGATAATCTTCATATTGCTTCATTTTCTGACGATAAAACTGTAGCTGTTTGGGATATACCAAGTGAAAAGCAAATAATATCCTTTAATGAACATTCAGATTATATCAGAGCTGGTGCCGTTAGTCCTATTTCTACAGACATATTATTGTCTGGTGGTTACGACAAACATATATATATGTATGATGCAAGAACAAGCAAACAGATTCTTAATGTAAACCATGAAGCTCCTGTTGAAAGTTTATTATTCTTACCCTCTGGTGGAATATTTTTATCTGCAGGTATGTTATTTTGATTTTGATAAAATATATTTTTCAAAATAAAAAGACGTTTCACATATACATCTAATTATATTTCCCTGATTATGAACAGGTGGGACAGAAATTCGAGTTTGGGATGCACTTGCTGGTGGCAGATTACTTGCTAAAATTACCCAACATCATAAAACCGTAACGTGTTTAAAAATAGCTTCAAACGGACACAGGATTTTGTCTGGCTCATTGGATCGACACGTAAAAATTTATGACTCTGGAACATATAAAACTGTTCATTCTTTGGATTATCCAAATTCAGTTCTTAGTATAGGAATTAGTGTAAGAAAAAAATTATGCTTTATATTTTTAATCATATAGTAAAAAATAAGTATGAAATAGCATTATACTCTGTATTCTTAATCATAAATCAAAAGTCTGCATACAATTTATAATTGCAGCCAAATGATGAAACAATAGTAGCTGGTATGATTGATGGTTTAATTTCTGTGAGAAGAAAAGAGGAAGAAGTAAAAAGCGAAAAACTGCAATGTAAAAAGGTTTCATACAGGCGCTCTGGAAGAAATTTACATACACCTCAAGTAGATCTTGTTGTGCATGAAGAAACGAAAGAAGTAATGTCCAAACATGATACCTGTTTAAGAAAGTTCGAATATTCGAAAGCTTTAGATTGTGTCATGTCCAGTTATGTGGTAAATAAAGTACCACATGTTACAGTTGCACTTATGCAGGAACTTATTAGAAGGCAGGGCTTAAAACAAGCTCTTAGCGGTAGAGATGGCAAATCTCTTGTAAATATTCTTAAATTTCTGAATAGACATATTGGAAGTATTCGATTTGGAAGAGTTCTAATATATGTAGCTAATGTATTAATGGGTATGTTGTAAATTTTTCCTTTTTATATCTACTGTTTAAAAAGCACTTGCTTCGAAAAGTATATATTTCATTCAAATCAACTTCTTAATAGATGTATATGAAGATCATTTGGACGAACTTGCTGCAGAACCGCGAAAAATGTTTAGTATTTTAGCGGCGAAGTTAGAAGAAGAAGTGAATTTAATACTGGCATTATCAGAATTACAAGGAAAATTGCATATGATATTGTCTGCTGCAGAAAACATACTTCCTGCACCAGCGAAAGATGTCCAGGCCTTGGAACCTTCAAGTGCAGCTCAAAAAAATTTAATTTTAAGCATAGCATGAATATAATTTAATACAATATGATTTATGTATCATAATAAAACCTGTACATACTTTTAATACGTAATATTTTAATACGTACTTTTAATAAAATTGAAACATTACATTACACGCTTTCAGTTCTAAAAGAGCATTCAAATCATGATATATTTAATTAAGTGTGGGTATAAATGTTTAAAATACAGTAGACCAGAGAAGCGTTTATTTTTCTTAAATCATATTTAAATGCGTATAATACATACTGTTTATATTTGTGTAGTATAAATTATTAAGACGATATCAAATTTTACTTATTTTCACCATCTAGAATCTACAATTGCATACTATGAGTTTATTTCATGAAACTTCCTTTTTTAAGCATTCTTGCCAGGCAGCAGAGGATGGCTTATCAGGCATTATCCACCCAATTGGTATAGCTGATGCATTGCTGTCTGTACTTATATACTTATCCCAAGCAGTTCTAGAAATAAAGCAGTTGTAGAAATGAAAATAGTAATAATATATAATTATGATAATAGTTACGTTTACCTTATAATAATTAGTTTGGTTAAATCTATATTATATTGATCAGACGTTATTTTTCTTCCAAATAATACTTTTTCCCATTCATCAAACAGACTCCTTTTTTGTTTTTCAATTCTTTCTTCATTATCATTTTTCAACATTAATCTTAAACCCTGTTCCTCTATAGAATACTCACGATCGAGCATCGACCATTGCTCTGTTAGTTTGGCTAGAAAAATATGTATGCTTATGATGTAATTGTCACATACAGTTATCAACATAATTATTATAAATGAATACCAATAATATTATTAAATGCTTTATCTGCTGCTGAAGATAAATGTTCTCCTCTAGCTCTGGCAATATTGGCCTTAACATTTCGCAAATTTCGCAATTCTTGTAACAATCCAAGATATTTCCTAGCATCAGTTCTTTTCCCTCTAACATCAAATAAAATCATATCAGCATCTTTACGTAAATTTTCTTCTTGCTTTTCTTTCTCTATTACAGCTTGTTCCTTCCTAATCCATGAGTCAATTTGTGCATGCATTTTTGCTCTCCTTTCCATTCTCATTAACTTCTCATTTTTCCATTTTTCCTTTTTCATTTTTTCTCTCAGCCTCTTCTTCTTTCGTCTTTCTAAATCCTTTTTTAATTGATTACAAAAATTCTGATCTCTAATAGGCTCTAATAATTTAACAATTTCTTCTTTTGCTGCATTACAAATACTTATCTTCTGTCGCCATTCTTCTTCTGTTAAATGCTGGCTATTTTTAAGCTCTGCACAAATTACTTTTAATTTCTCATTTAACTTGTATGCCGATGTTATAGCATTTTTAGTTATTGCGATCTTAGATTTTTTGTAGGTATTTCTCTGGTCATTTATATTATTAGATTGATCAATTTCTAGAAGAAAATTTTCAATATCTTTTTCGTCAACTTGTCGTCTTCCTAAGTTAATTACTGATGTAGCATTCTCATTATCAGATATAGCAACTGGATAAACAATATTTTGATATACATTCATATTATAATTGGCATTATAAATGGACTGATCTATTGGATAAGACATATTGTAGCATGAATCCCCACAACTTTGTGTAGCATCCTCTAAACGACTTTGATTATTAAACATAATTGTTTAAAGTTACTTAATTTCTTAATTTCAAGTTATTTAATTTCAAAAGATATAATGTACCTTAATCCTATCACTTTGTTTACGTATGAAATGATTATTTTAACTCGTTTACAAATCTTATATTATTTTACATGAAAATATAGTTCTTTCAATTTTCGACAATATCTTAAAGAACTCAATAGGCTTTGCTTTTTTAACACATCTCCATAATTTCTCCTTCTTTGGGAAGTTGAGCTTCTGCTCCTTGCAATACCTTTTCTGCTTCTATATAATCTTCAACCTCTTTTAAATCTTGTTCTGTGTCCAAAATTTTTTTAAGTTCTTCGAAAGCTTTAACAAGACGTCGTTGACAATCTGGTATCATCATAAGAGATTCTTGAAGTACTTCTTCTTGCTTTTTTATATCATAACCATCTTTATCTGTAATAAAATTAAAGTGAGATAACTATTAACCTTCAAAGAAATAGAAATAAAGTGAATTTTTTATTGCACCATTTCATGTACTGAATACATCTATAGGCATATTATAATGAGTAATATATCAGTTGTTTAATCAAGTAAATATTTCAGCGTATTGAATGAAAAATAAAGAAGAAGGATATGAAAATGTTTGAATAAATAACACAGCTATTGAAAGGATCAAAATAACAAAAAAATACAACAAACTTTCGATTGCGATTTTTCAAGTGTTCTCACCCTGTTCCTTTAATTTTTGTATCCTTTCACGTTGCTGTGCTGCTTCTTTCTCGTAAGTGACTTTTTCTTTCGCGAGACGTTTCACAACTCCAGTCTTAATTTTTAGAGTTCTTATACGAGGATCAGACATTGTTTTAATTTAAATATTTTACCTCAGACGCAGGGAACGAAGCGTTTACTGATTAAACGAGTTTTTTCCCTTATAAGGTAAGATGAATAGCTATAAATGAAATAAAGAGGAACTTTGTAATGTATAGGTTATACCGATTGATAGCCGGAGACTCCTCGTAGTATTCCATTAAGTTATGTTCTTATGACATGAACTTATCGAGAATGTCGATTATTTCAATCGATTATCTAATTCACGTTAAATACCTTTCGAATTTTGAAGAATAAAAATATTACGTTAAAATCAATTAGCGTAAAACTTGCATGAGAAAAAGTGTGTCTTCATGTTTTAAAACAAATATGTTTTGTGGGTATTAATGTATCTACTTATTGTTTTAAAAGGGGAAAATTTTTATTTCGATTAGATTATTATTTTAACAGTTATCATTATATTGCATAACAGAGCATTCTGCCGTTAATATTTCTATAGATATCAATAGTAGTATAAGTCATTGTTTTATAAATATATATAACAAGATATTAATTAGCCTGATGTTTTAAAAATGAATTAATAAGCTACGTGTTTATATTATTACATCTATTTAATTTGTTTTCTTAGAAAGAGAAATATATGTAGATCTAATATTTTCTTAGTAGAATTCAGAGATAATAATTTCGCGCCATTTGATTTCGAACATTCGAGACTTGCAGTAAACTTCAAACAGTATCGCAGTATATCCCTCACACTTCCGCAGAAAAACGCTACATCGTGCCTGCATTGAAAGGTGCAGTGAGAGAAACAGAAGGGTTAATTGTGTATCGGTTTATACCTGATTTCCCGAGACATGTAACGAATAATAGTGACAAGGTTACAATGCAAGACGATATTTTCCCGGCTGCAGAGAAAATCCTTTCCGACATCGAAAATGTGGTGAAGAAGAATCCGTCACTGTGAGTGTTTTCTTAGATACATTACGAGGGCGGAGTCTTTAAAAATATCTATGAAATGTACCACTAAATCTTTAGATTTTGGTCTCTTAACGTGTTTATCGTATAAACGGTGCAACGTTTCACATAGCGTGTTTTAATTTTGATAAAATTATATCGTAATATCATCGTTGTACGTTTTAATCGGACATAAGCATATACGACGCTTTGTAAAAGGTTTGCATAGTAAATACAGTATTAGCAATGTTGGTATCTGGTATTTACGATAGGAAACTGGCGCCATCGCGATTATTAAATCTTAATACTTACTATTGAACATGCTTCTCTCTCTCTCTCCCTCCCTCTCTCCCTCTCTCTCTCTCTCTCTCTCTCTCTTTCTCTCTTCCTACTGTATAAAAGTGCATTGTATATATATATATATATATATATATATCATAACATGTATGTATATTGCAAGTATTATAACTGCATACATCATGGATACCACATACCAATAACCAATAATGATAATATATATCAAACTAAATTCAGATATATTAAAGATATAATTTTATAACAGTATGTATACATATGTATATCTAAAAAGTGATACTGTTCCTACATTATCCTATAAATATTCTTTATGTTGTTATGTAATTTGTAACATTTCTTCTGATTTCTTTATAATTTAAACATTTTTTAAATGTATTGGCATACTTGTATTTATTTATATTGAATACCTTTTAATGTTGATAAGCTCTTTGAATTTTTATGTTTTAACGTATCTTTTATTTTAATAAGCATATAGTGCTGTAATGCTTCAAGAAAAATTGTAGTATAAAAGTTAAACTAGAAGAAAACCTACTCTTCGTATAATTTGCTCAAACTTAAGAAATTCCTTAACAATAGAGAAACGCAATTGAATCGAAAATGATCCGAAAGATATAGAAAAGGTTAATAAAAATTTTTCGATTCACTTATATAAATTGGACATATTTATTGTACTGTATTGTAAAGTTGTTATCCATTACTCAAGTTACTTTTCACAGCAGCAGTTGATAGAATGCGAGAATTCGCGTGAGTAAAGCGTTGACTCGTTTGCAATTTCAGGAAGAGTTTCGAAATAATTCCCGCGGAAGACAATGAGAACAAATCGCCTGTATTCCATCAGGAGGACTGTCTCGGATTGGCGTCGTGGTGCGTGCAACCACTGTACTGTTACGCTTATCGTCGCCTCTTCGAACTTCGGCAAAATAAACACAGACGGGAGGAACCGAGCACAATAGCAAGATGGTTACTGGGCGCGTTGCTATTGAATCCAGACGTCACGACGTTTTGGAATATGCGTCGGGAGTTAGTAAGGAGCCACAAGTTGGAAGCATCCGAGGAATTCTTTTTCTCACGATTGGTGCTTTATCATAAGCCGAAATGTTTCGAGGCGTTTGCCTATCGGCGGTGGTTATTGTCGTACATATTGAACAGTAAGGATGGACATTACGATCCGGAATCGGTGGAATCGCCCTTCTGTAGGGAACTGGATATAGCGACTACGTGCGCGGACAGATACGCGAGCAACTATCATGCCTGGAGTCACAGGCGTCATGTAATGACTCTTCGTGAATCGTGTGGATTCGCTTATCCAACTCTAGAGACAGAATGGAAGAATTCGCTGGTATGGTGTCAACGACACGTATCGGATTATAGCGGGCTCTCCTATCGGCAGTTCCTGTTGAATAAGTACATGTTCGAATTGAAGGAACTGCCGAGGGAACCGTTTATAAAGTGCCCGGATGTCGGGGAGCAATGGAAAGAGGAACTGTTCGCTTACGTTAAATCGAACATCAGTGATACAGAGGACATGCATCAATTGCAGAGGTTATTCGGTAGAACGAACGCGGAATTCAGAGCGACTACTCCTTCGTCGAGAACGAAACAGCATCAAGCAGCGTATTTCCGTTCTTTGTCATATTGGCTGGAAGAATGTCGCGCGAATGACAGTGCTATTTGCATGTATAACGATCACGAGGCTCTCTGGTGTCATCGTAGATTCCTCGCGTATCTTCTCCTGCGTTTTATGGCGACGAATCGTTTCTGTCGCGTGGATGAACACGATGTCGACGGTCAATCCGATGGCAAATCGGTTGAAAGAAAAAATGTTCAAAAATTATTAGCGGACAACGATGCGATGTTGTGCCACGATTCTCTCGTGCAAGCATTCCGCGCGTACACCAACAAGATAGCTGATCTCGCCACCAAACGGGATCAACACGAGAAGATGTTGGTTGAGAGGTTCTTTAAATTTCTTCAGAGCATCGGGTTCGAAATCAGATCGTGATTTCGTTGAGCGGAGGTTGTACTTTGGTATGGCAGATAACATATGCGCAATAATCGATATGCATTGATATGCCATTGCAAAAGTAACGCAATAACTCTCTTATTCCGTATTCCACGCAGACGTAATTCCTAGCCGTATACTTTATTCATGAATTGTATCTCAATAATGCTCTCTCGTCTGATCTGTTTGCGCGGCGAATTCTGTACGCGTAAATCAGTGCTGTCCACGAGAGGGGCCCCTTATGTGACTTTGTCCCCCTTTGCGTGTCATCATATTATAAGAGGAAAAGAAAAAGGGGAAGAGAATAAATATTATTTCTTTCTCTTTCTAACTCTCTCTGGAAACGAACGGATATAGGCGAGAAACTCACATTGGTAGCGTGTATGCGTAGCATATGCGACAGAGTGGGAGAATTGTTCTCTACACCCTGGAGTTGAAGTTAAACAGCACTGTCACATAAATAATAAATGATATAGAATCGTTTACGATAACGCAAGATCTAATGTACAATGTAGATGAAAATGGAATGAGTATCGATACTTATTTTTGAGACATTTACCGCGTATTATTTAAGGATATTTTCAATAACCGAGCACGATATATCGTATCGTGATGAATTAACAGAGAAAAAGAATAAACCAGAAGTTGGGCGATGTTTGATTTTCTAAACGTTGTCCGACATTTGAGAGAATATGTACCCTATGGTTGTGTGGTAAATAAGAAAAAAAGTGTCTTTTGAGGCTATAGGGAAGTATTATCACGGGATAAATGTGTATAGTCGAACGTTGATAAAGTATGATATGAAAAAAAGAAGAAAAAAGATGTTAGTTTTGTAATCATGTGTTTTTAGTCACCTTGTAGAATAACAGAGGCCCGGTAACGCAGGCCGTTTACGTCGTCAGGCCAATTGTTTTGACGCCACTAGTACGTATGCGACATTGGCCACGTTGTCCTCCTTTGGCACGACAACCTAACCAAAAATAAACCTTTCGACTTTTGACTGAATTTCTCGTCAGTCTACCGGGAACGGTCGTTAAACGCGTGCGATCACCAGATTTCTTGTCCACCAAGTCCTATAACTTCCGTTTCATTGTTACATGTTAATAAAGTTCAGTGAACCCTGTCGACAACAATTCTTATCTTTTCATGCACCGTCCACCGATGCAGCTCCGCCTTTGGTACATGTACATATGTATCTCGTATAGGTTTTCTCATAAAACGGACTTGGCCCTAATGCGACGTTCCATTTGTCTTGACCTTAATCTTCCAATACCCTTCAACTCTAGCAATTAACGTTCACACGTGCAAGAAAGAACAGAGAACGCAAAATCCGCGGGAAATTGCACATCTCCAGTAGTATGATTACAAATGTTATTTTCGTCGATGCACGTGAAGTCGATCCAAGGAGAATACCATGCATTTATCCTTTTATGTAATTGTACTGCATTTATGAAAACATGATACAATTAATAATTAAGAACATCACTATTAAATGCTGTTGGATATAGTAAGAATACCTACAAATATCGCTGTTTTAGTTCTTTCAAGACAGTTTTGTGTCTTCCAATATACAATAAATCCTACATATTTATATACGATATTAACCGACATATGATGATTCTAGTTAGCGAGCAATCAACAACACATTAGTCACTCAAACGATTAGTCGGTAAGTTTTGATAAGTCGTACGCAATATATTGATATACGTTGAAGGAATCAAAAGAAATTCGTATATTATATTAGACATATCATTGTCAATGGATTACCCTTAATATATTGTCGAAACTTGCACGTGACTATTGTCTATTACGTCCATTGGTCGATGAGTTCGATTGTGCCACGAGGTACGACGAGTCGGTCGATAGGTATCCTCAGAAATTCCACTCGAGGAGGCAACGTGACAAGGTGTGCAGTGGCGGGTCGGATGAGTTGTTTTCTCTTCGCTCGTTTATCCAAAATCGGATACATATATCGGAAGTCGAATCGATGACGTCTGATGCCGGATCCACGTTTCAAAATAACCTCAATGATTTCTCCAAACAGAACCAGATGGAAATCGCTGAAAACAAAGGTAAGCCGAACTTTTTTCGTTGCTTATTACATTATCTACAATAACTTTATAACAACCAACGATCGTTTAACCAATAATTAGTTTTTGGACATTTTTTATAAAATAATTCATTTCAATACTTTTATTGTTTAAAACGTCATAGGTTACAAACGTCGTAGTATTTTCTTGGTTTGTTGGTATTCATGGATAAGTAATTACTATTTTATATCGACGTTCTATACCGCGCGAGTATTTATAGCTTGCGTTACAAGCGTACCCAGTTGGAAGATTTGAACATTGGCGGAAAGCTCGATTTTTCAATTAGGTGAATTTAATTATTTTTTAGATGTTTAAGTATATCATGTTCGATTATTTTTATTGAAAAGATTGTGTTTTTGGATTTTGAAATCTTAGATATATTCGCGAGCTTATCGTCGCAATACACGGAAAGGTAAAGGTCTCTTAAGTAAAAGGCTAGTAATATTGTGAAAGTAGGCAGTAAGTGCTCTTTGTTACAATAAAAGGGGGCGAATCTTATCTTCCTGTTGATTACACATAATCTTTAGCTATCAAATTATCACATGCTTAACGTATGTCGTATACACCTTAATGCAATATAGCATACTTGTTAACTAAAATACTAAGCTACTTTTTTATTATCACAAAGCGCACTTCATTCTTAATGAAATATTCGCATGAAATAAATTTTTATTAATAAAGTACTATAATAGTTAGAATTTGATACATTCGTATGAAAAACTAGGAATAAATTAATAATATTGAAGCTAACAAAATCATTTTTTACATGACATAGAAATTTGTTAACAAAATAATATCATAATTGGAATCTGATATATTCATAACTTCATTCACCAGAAATCAATCAATAAAATTTAACGAAAAATAATTATGTAAATAAAAACAGAGACTAATAACATAGTCACATAAAATTGAAACTCACTCAAAAATAATGTTGGAACTCGATGTATTCGTTGTAGAAATCAGCAATAAATATGGAGAATTATTAAACTTTGACCTATTGTCGAATTAACCACATATAAATTCGCCCCTTCCTTTATTCTTGATCCTTTTTATTCATAGACTCGGCATACATAAGAGAGTTCAAAACAGAGTCCGCTTAGCATGTAGTAATAGTTAGGATGTAAATTTTATTAAACAGCAATTCACGCGGGGAAGAAGTTCACCGCCTTTTGATAAACCGACGAAAATCCTTTAAGAGGATTAATGCAAGAGACCCGCGTAGTGTTCGTAAAAAATATTCTATTTAAAACGTGTACATAAGACAATAAAGCAGTTTTTCAACGGATTTCTATAATTTTCCTTGGATTATAAACCCCTATTCTTAATCTAGAAGTTAGAACCATGAATGAAGACGATGAGTCTCACGTCTTCGTTTATGTACATTCCTTTAAGCGAAGACAACGACTTAGGTAATTAAAAGAAATTTTTCCTCTTGATAAAAAATTCAATGGTTTCAGATATCTGTTCGTTTATCGACAAAAATAATTGTAATTATTATGTGGGTGCTTACATTTTTGTAGACATCCAATAATATCTCATGTATTTTTACATTTTCTAATTTCATTCTGTATTCCATAAATGCATAAATATGCACAGTTCAATTAGTTCATCTTTACTTTTAATATCATAATTACTATCAAATAGAAAGAAATGGAAGGGTTGAAGAAATAGATTGTAAACTATTAATATTTTGCATTAATAGTATTAATACCCGTTAGAAAATTAAAATTCTATTATTTGCAGACATTGCACACCGTAAATCATAACGGTTTAAAAATAATTTCCTAACTATTGTATACGATCATAACATTATCTTGTTATCCTTTTACAAACATGTTGCAATTAGAGGCATTGTCTTGAAGATATCGTTGACATGGGGTATATATGCATATAATATGACAAGAGGATAGATGTTCGACATATAGTATCTACCATTATTGTCAGACGAACTTCAACTCCACGGTGATTACCATCTATGTAACTAGCACATTGCGAATCATTCCCCTTTACCTTACGTATTAAGGTTTGCTGATGAGCGAGACATAAATTTTTCCACAGAGAAAATACCTATATAGATACCTTTAATTACGTTCAATATAATTTTTTAAAATGTTACGATTACTTATAATAACACGAAATCGATAAACATATAGCGATATCCATAAAAATTTTTCTCAGATACCAAAAATTTTTCATAATAAACAAAATTTAAATACCAAGTATTTAAGATTAGAAAGATACGAAAGTGTACAATATAATTTACTAGATTTATACTTGACGTTAGCTTTGTAGCTGGAAATATAATAATTATGTTTGTTTTTTATATTTGAGAAGGATCCTTTTCCGACAAAAAAAAAAATATATATATATATTATGATATTATATGTGACTTATCACACTTCAGTCCTCTGTACTATTCAGAAAACCAAATATTTATAAGAGATCCCGTTATATTTTGATTCTGACGGTAGTAGCATTCACGTGTCGTCGCATAAATCTATTTTAACGTTTCGTTCCCCAACAAAGCGACTGATTCCATATTAATGTGACAATTTTCAATGCGATGCAGACTGACCTTCTATTTTAAGATCGGTTTAATCTGCCGTTGGCATGCTCGCCGTAAACAGAGTGCACATTTCTTCATGCAATGCGTCTCGTTACAAGTGTCGCTACGTATATATGTATGTATGTATTATGCTCTGTCGCTCAGATAAACACATACTTCATTTGCGTAGTTTAGAAAAGCGTGTTATGTCAATTATTATGAAACGCACGATGAAATCTGTATATAGATTTATCCTGCCAGTCATAAGCACTAGAATATTGTATTATGTCTATTCATTAGGCACTTGAAATACACATACATTGTTCATAAGCATCCAAACATTTTAGCCAATTTGTAGCGACAATAACTTTACGTAAAAGCTATAGAACATAAAGAAACTCAAATACTTCAACAATTATAATAGAGAGTGAAAAAAAAAAAAGAAAATACTAGATAGGTTTTCTCAAAGGAAAGCTATGCTATATGATACAAGTTGACTGTTTGCCATTACTTTTATTTCCTAGTTGTTTTATTAAAAATTTGATGTTTTAGTTATATATTAGATACCAATACGTGTTTTATGGAGCCCGAAGCTTCCTCGATTCGGTATATTTCTACCTTCTTTAGTTAAAATATACTAATGTAAAAATATATGTAATATTTTTCACCTTTCAAAATATGTTAAAATATTTGAAAGTTTCTATGTTTCTTTTTACTTGTTAAGTAAAGATATATAGCGTATAAAAATGTACAGTCTATTACGAAATATGCGATGACTGTTTTAAATTGAATGAGGAAAAACGGAGATGGCACAAAAATTGCCATGTATAATAAAACTTCAATTTTCACTGATTTAAATAAATATAATAAATATAATAAAATATTATAATTATATTTATATTATATTATATTAATATTATAATTATAATTCGCTAATTAAAAGGAAGAGAACAGATGTCCTAGTGCTTATGGCTGGCATCGTCTATCTCTGTTTCGATTCGATTAAAAATAATTTTGCATAGAATCTGTCCTGCTTGTCGTGAAATATGCAGCTCGCGACTTTCTCTGAGAGGAACGGACGTGCATATATGTGCTCACTTAATACTAATTGAGACCGAATTAACGAGCACACGAATAAAATGGAACTTGAACGTGCTATCGGTCGAGCACCGACGATATTATATTGTAGTTATCATGGTACTCTTCGATCCGTCGACTCTTGTTTTCTTTATCGTACGTACTTTTTCATTATCGGTCTACGTCAACTCGTGATCTAAACCTTGCTGCGTTCTTTTGATCATTTTCCCAGCCAATCGTATTTTTCTAACTTGAGGAGGTTTTCAGTATAAATAAGAAGTATATTAGCTTAAAGTTGACAGTTACTATATTTTAATTTTACCTTATGTTGGCTCCACGAGCTAAAGAGGCTCTAAATTTGGCTCTAAAAATAAATTCTTATTTACAATATCCAATACTGTATTCAATTTTCTATCAAGAAAATTATTTGTTATTTTTTTTTACGATTATATCGTTTGTTATTTCTTTAATCAGATATATAGATGGCTTAAAATTTTCCTAAAGTGCTATACACGAATAAAGAAAATTTTATAGGTTATTTATATCTTTGTGATTTCGAAAAGAACAATTCCCTTAAAACTATTTCTCTACGATTGTCACGTAATTCCTTAAAATCTTCTAGGAAAGTGAAAAGAAAGTTTCCGTTCGAACGATTACCAAATCGTGGAAGTTTAATGTGATTACATTACCGTGGAACTCGCAGTTATGTGCAATTCCGGAAATAATTGTGAATCAAGGAATATACACGAATTCATACGTGTCGCTGTTCAGGGAAATGCGGCAACCCTGGAAAGGATGCGCGGCTTATTGCCAAAAAGCGTGATTGTCCTTGTACCTAAGTGAGGCATTCGAGTTTTTAGTTGTTAGTCAGAGGCTTACAAAGTCATTTCTCATACGTTGTTATATAATCTCAGTATCTTCGACAAGCAAAATATTAGTGATTTTTAATACGACTCATGCTATATTTATGATATAAGTAAAATCAATATAAAATTAGTAACAAAAGGATTCATATAATTTTCGATTTAGGGAGATTTACATTTGTCTAGAGATCCATAAAATAATTTCGAACTCTTAAAAAATGAAAGTACTTTCTAAATTTTCTATATGTCTATCCTATTTCTTTAATGATCTTCTTTTATTTTTAACGCATTTTGTCATACGCTGTGACTCATGATTTTATCCTCCAAAGTCATTTTCCTTCATCTTCGAGTCCATCTATTTTCTCTTAAATAAGGCTGTATATATTTTTTTTTTTATAAACAAATCAATGCACTTTTTATTGTTTATAGAAAGATATTGAAATACTTGTATCTGGGAACGATTAGATTTGAAGATATCTTATCTTTTTATAGATATGATAAAGATTTTATAGATATAAAGTTGTCTTATTTTATTTTGTAAAATTAATTGTATGAGAAACAATGAAAATATAAATATATGTTTTAGGTCTTTCTTTGCTTTTTCATATGATAAGTTTCATAAAATTAGAGTTGATAACTTTTGTGTAATACTTCTTTGCAAATAATATATGATATTAATATAAATATTAAGATAAAAGACGAATCTATTAGTTTATAAAGAAATATACAATTACATACAATTACAGAAACGTACAAATACATCCTGAAAAATGTCAAAATAATCGTATATATTTATTTATACATATTTTTATTAAAAAAAATTTTATTTTATCTTATTTCGTTTCTCGAAGTTTCTTTAACATAAGCTTTCTCCTTTAGATGCTTCTTCGAAAATACTTCGGCCACGAAAGGTGTTAATACAGACGAGCGTTAATCTTCTCATTTGGTCGTATTCCACTTCTGGGCGATTTCTTTACGAAATTCGTGCAGCGTCTTTGTATATTATATTTCGTGTTTCACTGCATCGACCATCAAGGTTATTTTTTATGGCTCTGGGAATTGATCAGATACGAGGTAAGCCTGAATATGCACGAACGGATGGCGTTGATTTAATTACAGAAGCATGTCTGTAATACGCTCACGTAACTTATGAGAAACCGAAGATATAGTACACTAATGCTAAGGTTGATGTGATGCAATAGGGTTTTAAACGAATTAAAGCAGCGTCGCCAAGAATAGGCAAGAAACGCGTCTTTGTTAATATCACCACACCTGTTTCTTAAACATCAGTTGCTTCTCAGCTCATTCGGTGGACCTTTCGTTTCGCATAACGCGATCGCGGTTTTACACTTTGTCGTTCATCGATATATTCAGTTGTTTTTATCGTCTATTAGTCTTTCAGTGAAAAGGAACGTATGTACCTGATAACAATGTCAACGCGAGGATTCTCAGGTGAAAAACGTTACTTGTTCGAACATTATGTTCATGAAAGGAATAAAAGTAAGAGTGTTGTGACGTGTCATCTGTATTTATAAATGTCCATCCATCACATATAGTTGAATGTCGCTTGGAGCTCGGACTATGGACTACTTTTTGCATCTTTATAGTTTCCACTTTCGATGTTAGTTGAATTTGTTTTTAACGTTGAAGTTGGGCAATTCCGAATCTTCCGTTGTTCGAGCGATAAATAATTATTTTTGAAGAGTGTTTCTATGTATTTTTCGCATAATATCGATTATTCTAACAAGTGCTTCCGATAACTGTAATTACGATAATAAGGTTTTGGTTAGATGGTACTAACGAAATAACTTTTAATAAAATGAAAATGTGTTTCAAAAGTAAATTCTGTTATTCAAATGTAAAAATATTATGACTATGGAAATTTTCTTTCCCAAGTAATCCTTCATATGTTAATGTTTTTAACGAACACATGTTTTGTTTTCGAATAAGGTTATGGTATGTATAAAATGTCTTATCTTTAATTGTAAAAATATATATCCGATAGGAACATAAGAATTCATAGAAGAATATATAATTATTATAGTATTCATAGTATTATATATAGTATATATTATAGTTATTATTATTATATATATATATTATGTTATTCACAGCATTTATTCGTTTGTATGAAACAACTTATTCAAATGAACCATCTTTAAATTATTCTATACACATCGTGTGCATTCAATTTCACATACTTCATAGAAATCGAAATGAATATCATCCATAGTTATGTCGAGAATTGTGAAATTAACATAAAGCTAACCTAGTAACCTAAAGATTTCTACTCAGTTTGTTGATGTCTACTCAATTCGCCTTATCAAATCGATGAACATATGGAACAGCATATCTTTAGCTTATTTAGCTTTATTTATTTACCTTTTCATTTATTTACATACATATACCCATTTTATTTATATTTTCCTTTATATTTTTTAGTTTGCTTTATACACTTGCATTTATCTTTCATTTGTTTATTTACATCTTCATATTTATTTCACACTTAATCGACATAATCGTGATACTTGATTTAAAACAAACACTCAGAATATAAGAAAATATAATTTAATCCTTTTATGGATGCAAATTTGATTTCCCTTTTAGTGTTTAAATAAATATCTCAAGGAACTTTTTTCAGACAGCGAACTAGGAACGTTTCGGCGAGCCACGTCCCTCAGATTGGCAAAATCATCGAACTCAAGTACCGTCAATAGCAATCAATCGTATGTGTCGCCGAACGATGGAAAATCATCGGTGTCCATGACATGGACTCCAGATAAAGGAGATACCATACCAGTTCGGCCCGCCAGGCACTCCGCACCTGCGATCGACGCACCTGCGCCGGAATACCTCGCCAGAAATCTTCTGCAGCTTGGCTGTCCCGCCGTGTCAATGCCCACGTAAGTCTCTCTGATCTATCGTGTGTGCACTAGTAACGGTTCAGTGGATCCCTCCGGATACATCCGTGGCAGAGATAGCGATTTCCGCAAACGCAATCGTCTCCGCGTTCTCTATCTCTCGTCTGGGGATAGGAATACTGCGCATTTTGTTGCGAGAGGCTGACCATCGAGTGGTGCATAGGGTGTGTTACTTTAGATATAGGAGGATATAGGACCTCCCGTCCAGTGAATTTTGTGGAGATAAAATTTGTTTAAGAATCGAATATTGTGATTAAAACGATAAAGTCGGATATGGATAGGATAGCGGTATAATAAGTGGAAATAACATAGTGAGATCATAAATTATGGCCTTAAACAGCGACTGTCGTTGATGTGTCAGTATTTAGGGCTGTATGTATCGTGTAGAGATCCTCTGAATTTTAGGCTACCAAAGTATTTCATTAAATCTGGATTACAGCGTTTGATTAGGATTATGATATTATAACGTTGTTGCTTCTTGTTCAGTAACAATCGTTATGCAATTAAAACTTAACATAAGATATTAATGATTAGGACAAATATCTTTTGCACAAGGAATCTGAGTTGACGTCGTACGGACCTGATCCAGGCCCAGTGTTCTTGCATTTTCCAAAATGTCTCAAACCACTTGTTTTGACACTCAAAACATGTTAACTAATTCCTGACTAATTTTAAAACTTCGTTTTTAATTATCATATGTTATTTCTACATATGGTCATTTTTGTTCTTTGTATCCTACAAATCGTTCATATAAAATCTCGAATTTGCATCTTGCATTTCATCGTCGAATATATTTCGTTTTATTGAATGAAAAGTTTCCAGCTCATCGACCATACAAATATTTTATACAGAGTGAAAATTCAGGATCACAGCCATAATAAAACTTCGATCCAATTTCTAGCTAACCCTACAACAGAATAAAAAAATTTCATTCACGCTGGACCCACGATTCTTCCGCTACGCTCCTGTCTAGCCATCGCGATGCACACCGGTAGTTGCTTAATGAGGAAATTATTCTTATTTCATCAATCCATGAGGCAATTAAACGTCTACCGTAAACTCGTATCAGCCTAAGACTGTGCACGTGTATCGCTCTGTTTCACTCGCGCTATCGCGGTCACCACGGAATGAAGAGAGACGGAAATAGATTGGGTTAGTCCGGGAAACAACATTCGCGATCAGCTGACCGATACCGCGGTCCCTCTATCGGCCGTTTTTCCGAGATAGCGGTGTGTGCAACGATGCGATCCCATCGTTTCAGTTAGATCGCATACATTCCCACGTGTACACACGTTTACAAATCAACTCGCCTATATAGTTATACAAGCAGCAGCGTGGTGTTCGGTCAATAGCTGGCAGGACTGGCGCAGACGCGCCGAAACAGCTGAGTGTGCGTTCATGTACATCCAATGGTGCTGTACCATTGGCGTACATCCGCGAAAGCCTCGTCTAGTAGCGAGGAGTCGCACGAGCGCGGACTGCAGCACGTTCGGCACACCGCATTGCTGTATTTTCACCGCAAACTTTTGTTGGAATCACGCAGTCCACGTTGTATACTCTTGCACTTTGATCGAGAACCAACTAAACGAGTTTTGCCTGTTTTCAAAATATCGAAATTGTGTCGAGATGAAGGAAATTGGTGCATCGTGTTAGAAGAGGGATTCTTCGAAAGATGGTTCGAATCTGTCGGTAGTTAGTCTCCGAATACAAGAGGAAAACAACAGGAGGAAGAGGATTTGCGAGAGAAGAAATATTTATATGTCATCCGATAAAAGTTTCATTGATCTGCCGAGCAGCTTCTCAGAGAAAAATGATGCTGCAACCGTATTGACGTTCGAACGTCTCCACGAAAAGTTGTCAAGGTCTTCGTTGTTATGTAGCGTGAAGAGCGGAAGGAGCGGATAGGAAGTCTGGAGTAATTGAAGCAACTATTCGTGAGTCGTGGGAGAAGACCTAATTTTAAGTCAGTTTTTGTATGTGACCGTGTAGCCGTGTAACGTGGGACAGTGGCGCCCCTCTACTGGACTGCTAGCTACGACAACACTCATCGCAGGTGTGACTTTTTTAAACTCGTTTCTCGTGTCACCCATTAAGTCCCGCGTCCCATAACGGTATTTTGGCCAACTATGTATTTCTAGACGTCACGAATGTTACTAAATCGCAGACTCATCTTTATATTCGTCGATTATGACTCTATTAAATGGAATCGATTTTTCATGTTAAAAATAAGAAAGAAACTTTCTTTCTTTTTACCTTGTGCCCTATTATCTCGAAATTTACGTCACTTACAGAAAAACGAACCTTAGTGCGCGTCGTCTCTGTAAGATTAAACATGACATCGTTGACGTATGTGGATCATTTCCTTCCCGTTGTTGTATCTAATATAAGCTCTTATTATTCTATTTCCTGTCTATTTTGGTGTATTTTAAACTGCAATATTTATTCTGTTTTCGATCTCAAAGCAGCGAAACATTAAATTGTTATACGTTACTTCCACAAATTTCAAACAAAAACATTCTAAAAACCGTTAAAGATAAAATCTGCTAAATCGAATAATAATCTTATACTAATTCCTTCGGAGCAACTTAATAAATATTAAAAATCCCAATAATTATGCGTGAAGTCACGATTATCGACTGTCGGATTAAAGTAATTTATCGATTAGTTGGATTTGCGTCGCTCTGTAATCAAATCCCTTGTTTGCGACCAGTGTCGTATAAATTTCAGATATCATGCGGTGGCCGTTGGATAGAAAAAGAACATTTTTGACAAGGAATTCGGAGGGAGGCCGACATTTTCTTTTAATTAACGATATTTAAGATAACGATCATAGACCAGTTTAATATTTCGAAGGTATTATATTTTTTCAGACCTCGTGGAGGAGTAGGGTCTGAGCCTCCGCAGAGTAGCGACAGCGATGAACATTCTACGACGCATATACAACAGCAACAACAACAGCAACAGCAACAGCATAGTCATGGGCATGGGTATGGACAAGGACAGGTGGATATCTACAACTTGCCCAAAGTCCAGGTGTCGGGACCATCGAACATTGATGAATCCTCTTCCGTCGTCAATGGGTAAGTCTGATGTTATCCTTTTCCATTTATTTCTGACGATGATCGTTTAACATTTATGATCATCAGCATATTGGAAGTCTGATGCATTGTAATAACGTAATTTTCCTAGAAGACTTTATGAAAAATTTGAATGTGCCAAAATGTATATTATATGGAAAGATATAGTAAATATTCAAATATTTGGAATAATATTTAGAAAAAAAAAATTCTATTTAGATTTCCTTAGTTGTGTCTAGAAAAACATGAATTTATATTTCTATCCGTAAAGAAATTTACAAGTGAATTTACTCTCGGAGGCCTCTTGAACGATTGAACTAATATTATTAGGGAAATTTTACAGGTCTCAGAAAGTACCAATGTATGTAACAGATATAAGTTTGGTAAGAAAACGAATGAGATGTCACAAATAAATTGTACAAATTTCAAGTTATTTGATTATCCTTTCCTAATGAATTATCGTGCAAGAGGACCCAGAAACTATATTACAAATAACGTTCAAAATAAATGTTTTTATTTATTGTATAAAAAAGATGAGAAAAATGCAGGGCACAATTCATCTAGATAAATATAATCCTTCGCAGTTGAAAAAAGGAACGCATCTGTATAGTTTACTTACTCTAGAAACATACAAAATTTGCATTGCAAAGCCAACCTAGTATGTCGTCTCAAACTTTCTACTGCATAGTTCATCACTCATTTGACTTTCCTTGCAAATGAACCCAATATTGTGGCCTCGTATTCGCATGTATAATTTTACATAAGACTGTTAGTATATTCTCTTAATACATATATCGATCGTCAGTGCATCATATTTAGTACACCAGGTTGGAAATTAACATTGATTGCTTTCAAGCTACATAGCCTGTCCGCGATGTTACTCGTTTTCTTGAAAGTTCTCCGCAAGTCTGATAGTGAATTGTGAACGAATTTATTTGCACTCTGTCTGTAAATATTCTATTTTGAAAAATATTCTGAGGTCAATCGTCTTTAAAATACTTTGAATAATGATGTCACTTCAAATAAAAAAAAAAAAAAAAACACTAACTCAAACTTACAATGATGCATTAAAAATACTGTTCTCCGAACGTTCTTAAGACCAGCTCGTAACGACTTTTCACGGTAATACCTGTACTTGATTTCCAGCTTAGAAACGTAAGAGAAAGAAACATGTGTTCTACGTTAAAATTAGTCGCTACACACGTCTCGTACAGGTGTTGATTAAATCTGTATATAATTCGATATGATGTTGATAGCGTTCAATATAGACAGGAAAAGCTGCATCGTGGTTCCGATATGTTCCATCACGTGGTTCGTTGACGTTGGATCGATTCGTTCCGCATTGCAAAGCGATAATATTTTTAGTAAGCCCATCTGATATCGTGACATAAATAATTTTTTCGATAAGAAAAACGCGAGAGTTCCTCTCTGTTTTCGTCCGGTTACGTAACTTGCCGAGTTCCATCGAAGTGTTTGCGTTCCTCGTGCAATGATTTATTTCCAAGCAGTTAAGAAACGAGCAAATAATTGCGATAAAATATGCATGCTGCGAACCGTAGCATCAATTTCCACGAAAATTTGACTGCTCTAGAAAGATAGCTCGTGCGTTATGGAAATCTTGCAGAAGCGGATGTGCCTTGACGTGGTATAGTAGAAATGGGATTAACTTTGGCATTTTTAGGGAATTATACAGTAGACTCTTGCTTATCAGAACAAGAACTAATAGAACGAAAGATGTTATCGGAACACTGTTCAATGGAAAACTTAGAGATGGTCCCTTGTAAAGAGAATGCCAACGATAATTGCTTAACCCTTTGCACTGCGAATTTTATTTCAATTTCGTTAGCAGCAGCTCCCAATGCTTTTGAGTGTTTTAGTTGAAATTTACTTTAATTAAGAAATAAGACAATTTAGATAGATAAAGGAAGAAACAAATTCACTTAAATAGCAGCTTTATTCACACTATTGTTGTATTTTGTTATTTTTAATTGTATGGTATGTATCTTAAAACAATTTGCAGGATGCAATTCTGGTTTTCTGTCGCACGTATCACGAAAAACGGTGCGACTGAAAGAATGTCGAGTGGGACTCGACAAAGGAGCTCCTGAGATAAAAACTGACGTCGAGTCGCACTCGACATAGGAGTGCAAAGGGTTAATAGGTACTTCTCCAGTTACTATTTCTTCATTCGTCCTTTTCTTGCAATCTAATAAAATTTAAGGAAATTGAAGCATCTATTACTATAATAACAGTTTTCTGAACTGCTGTGTCTAGTATTCCACACATTTTGTTATCTTGATGAAACAATAAGTTACTTTATTTAAATGTTCAAATAATATTGAGTTTGTGCAACTTTTACGAGATATTTCACTGTATGGTGCTTGTTGTATTAAGCAACGTTGAAAACAGAATAATCCTATACGTTACCATTAAAACCGTGTAATCCTTGTTTCCTACGTTCTTCGTATAACAGACAGTTTACCATTACGGATTAAAACGATTCGCAATCAATATGACCTTGCTACGTCTAAAACGGGTTTTCTTCCATCCAATCCAGTTTAAATCGGAGAAAAATCACTTTCCATTTGCGTTTCTCCGCCAGATTTAGACACGATCAATTATTACACGTGTACATACGCTTCCGTTCGTAAGTAATTAGGACACTGGTTTCATGCGAAATATGACAATGGATCTAAAGTATCAAGGAAGCGAATGGGAATTTTATACTCACGCGAAGTTGCAATTCGATGTACTATGTGGAAAGAAAAGATTTCTTAAGACTACTTTGTAAATCGTAAAGTTGTAAAAACTATGTATAAATTCTATTAAAACTTATTCCCGCGGCTTCGCGCGAAAAGGAGAAATAATACGGTGGCGGGCCTTTTTTTAAAACGGTACTTGCGCGTAAACCGTTACACGTCGATGAACGGATTTTCCATTAGTAAATAAGCCGCAAGGATTGGTCACTTATTTTTAGATCAACTTTTATACAGCCAAGGTTGTGGCATGTATCGATCTAAAAATATACTCTTCTGGAAATTCCCTTTTATTCGACTTATCGATTGCCCGTAAGGTAGTTCGAACGATTGCTTATGAATCATTTAACATCACTTGTCTTCTAATCGTGAAAATGTACATGAAACGCTGATTAGAGGCGATTGCCAGACCTCGAGCTTCTACCACGTTTTCTGAATCCCTGAAATATTTTCACGTTGAAATCTTAAAAATCTCACATTCTTTTGTGTAAGTATTCGTCGTCATCTACACAATGCAAAAATATCCCCTTGATCCCCTTTATCGTAAAACAAATAAAACGGGGAGGGTAAACATCGCTCCGAGAAGGATATAACGTTTGTCTTTAGTATCTTTTATGATCTAATTAATCCTCTCATATCCACGAACGAGAAATCTCGTGACGCAGTTCCATTTACGCTACAAATGAAATATCCAGAGCGTCTGTTTTGCGATATTTTCGACTGGATGTGGTTTCGGTTAAAGAAAAGATAAAAAAGATACTTTTGCAAATGCAACATACTCTACGTTCAGCATTGTCAAATTCTTTCGTTCCGCTGATTTTTGTTTGAAGCGATGGATAGGATAGTAATCTTGAGCCTGGACGTCTTCAGGAACGAAGTTATTAAAGCCATAGGAAGGTAATTATTTTCTAATTCTTAATTTTAATATTTATTTAAAATATGTTTGTAAATATCAAAGAAGTCAATAACTGAAAATCGCTGAAATTGAAAAAAGAAATTGGGATAATGCTTTTTACGTATGATAACTTCAAATTTCGACAAGTTTTCTATTCCATATAATATGTACATCAATAAAAATGATCTGTGGCAAGTATTCGAAAATTTTTGTATGTTTTTTTTTGTATGTAATTACGAACTCCGTGTTTGTGAAACGGGTGCAAGAAATGGAATTGTCTACCGTCGTGTGTTCTAATGAGCGTTTCGTGGAAGGGGAAAAAATGAGCAAAGTACGAGGGACGAGAGAGGCTATTCGAGATTCTTGCACGGGTTTCTCATGGCGCGACAGAGTGCGGAGAAAAGCAGCGAGGGACCGAGTAGATACAATATATTGTGTATACGGCAGCGTTTTCTACATTTTTTCGAGTTTCGTATTGTAACAGTGAAATAATCCACCTGCATTTAAGTAAAGAATACTTCTCATACGATAGGGAGTCATTAAGAGCCGAACGAAAACACGTTAAAAGTCATTAAACTAAAAGACATTAAAAGCACGTTATATAACAAACGTCGTAAATAGTAATCAATATGCAGGGTGTAAGCTATTTCCAAATGAAAATTTTTTATTAACGCAAGAATCATCTGGATCGATATACCAATTATAGAAATGAATTTTTAATTCCTGTTTAATTAAATTAACTCCGGCCGATCTAATCCGCTTATTTCAACTTGAATTTTTATTATATGAACGAAATTATTGTGTGTGTGTAATGCGACCTATCAACTAAGCGGCGATTAGTCTGGTTGCAACTGTTCGGTTTAGGTGACGAACCTTGAACGATATTGACGCTCAAGGTGGAGGTAGATTAACCCTTTGCCATACCTTTACGAGTTTCACTGGCGATGAGAATTTTGAGCCAAACCTGAATAGCGCGAATCAGGCTCGTAGTTCACATTTCATGTTAAAATGTTAACGTACAAAAATATTACATTCTAATAATTAATCTATATCTACATCTTTGAAAATATGATTTTGTAGTATTAATTTCTGTATTTTTTCTATGATAATTTATAAAGCAATCACCAAGATGCAATCTTGGTTTATGCCAAATTGAACGTGATGCCCTATCAGTTTCGGAGCATAATTGTTTCTTTCAGTTGTTACTTGATTTATTAGCTCGTCGGCAAGAAATATCTTCAAAAAATCTATCGATTGTTTACCATTTGAGGATACCTGCGGCCCTGTAGATGTTTCGCCGACTATGAATTTCATTCCTGGTACTGTTTTGCTAGATTCTTCACGAACTGTCCATTTTGAATCATTAGAATCACTTGCGAAAAGCGATTGATCTCAATGACCAAATGCTGGCATATTTCCCCATTATGAGGTAATAGCGCTAAAAAAGGGCTAAAAAAGACTATTTTCTTCCATGTCTGACATGGCTTTATTTAATACATATATTATGAAAAAACAATTGCATAATCAAGGGAAACAATCATATGCGAATTATAGAATAGATATAGCTAAGGCAATTTTAAAACACGTACAGCTAACTGACTATACAAAACGCGAGAAATCCGCAGAGGGTATAAGATCGTTACGATTACAAGCACAATATTGGGGTCATTTCGCGAAGCATATTGATGGAAAGTCTAAAAAGAAACACCCAACTAGAATATGTAAAGTTTGTTACAAACAGAAAAAACGAAGCGAAATGACTTGTTTTATAAAGTACCATACCACTCAGGATTATTCATTCTTGTGAGTATTTCTCAATAAAATAGCTATTTATGGCTTCGTATAACTAAATTGTTTATTTACATTTTATTTTGCATTTTTCGGTCCGGTGGTTATGGCATAGTCAGAAAAATAATTTCAATTCAAATATCACTGTCCTGGATATGCTTCAAATTATTTGTATCCCGCTATTGATTAATTAATTGATTGATACTAATTAAAATATTTTTTAACGGGCGCGGCTATCTCGCATTCAGCCGCACGATTTTATGTTTCAAGTTGCGACAGTCTGTCTCTGCCGCTTCGGCTTCTTTCTCGATCATTCGGGCGCAACGTTTAGACTCGGATTCTTCCGAGATAAATGGTATGGCAAGGGATTAAAGATTTCCAGCAAGTTTGGGTTTAGTATCTTTATTTTAACCGTTCGGAAAAGTATGAAATGTGAGTAGCAAATTTTAGACGTTGACGGGAGCGTGATGAGTCTTCTTTCTCCTGAAGCTGTTTATATTATAACTGTCCACCTAGAGGGTGTGTTTTCGTCCAAGTTTCCTGTGAAATCCAATCCTATGACTGTCCAACAGTCGTGCGTACCTGGTCGAGGGTGCGTCTTGTGCGTACCTGGTCGTTGGTGCATCTTGTGCGTACCTGGTCGTTGGTGCGTCTTATGCGTACCTGGTCGTTGGTGCGTCTTGTGCGTACCTGGTCGTTGGTGCGTCTTGTGCGTACCTGGTCGGGGGTGCGTCTTGTGCGTACCTGGTCGGGGGTGCATATCGTCCAGTTGGCGACATTGTCTTTGGTCTACTGTCGAATTCTCATCGGGTATCGGGATTTATGACACGTCGTTTACTGTTGAAGGGATCCATCGTGTGCACGTGTGCGTGAACTGCAACTATCTGGACTATTTGTTTCCCAATAAATACAAATATTTCCAATAAATGAAATTTTACCGTTGTGTATTTTCATCTGTAATTATACGAATTTTATGAAAATCTGATATCCTTGGAATAATTTATATTTACAAACAGTAAATTGTCGGAAAACTACATTTCTGCGTATTAGAGTAAAAAGAATTTAGGGTGTAGCTACTTAGCAAATACTCGTATTATTAAACTAGGCCGAAGCTTTATAGAGAAAATATACAAGCGAGAACATTTGTCAAGTTTTTCATCATTTTGAGATAACCGATTCAAGATCTATTTAAGCAAGTATTCAAGTAATATAATACAAAATTTTGTTATATCAGATACGTTCTCTTTCTCAGAACTGTTCGATAAACGCGTATGTCGCGAAAAACTGATTGCGTGTGGGACGAAATTAAATTTGTCTGACTCGAGCGAAATTTGTTAGCAGTTAATTTCATTCCATGCAATAAGTATAATAGGGTAAATGCACAATTTAAATAATTTGACGTATGTTTTCGCATTAATCTACACTTATCATCTATTCTTACTATTTATTATTGATTTCCTTTACGCAACCGACGCTTTTATTATTTTCAAGGTTCTTTTTCGTTAAGATCTTTTTCCTACAATAACGTTATGTGAAAAAATCTGCCATAAATTTTCTTCATTCATGGCAATTTTTCTTATCGTTCTGAACATTTCTCCCCTGACAGCAGAAATCATTGTAGAAAAATTCATTAGAAATTGCCATCAAAATTTGTCGAACAAACGTCGTAGCCTGTGATTATTTCCAAAAAGCATAAAACTATTCGGATATGTCTATCGAATATTTCGAATTCATGAGCAAGAAAGTTGGCAAAGATTCCACAATTATATAAATCCTTAATCGTCACAAGGAGCGTATCCCTATTCTATTGGGCTGCAGGTAGTTTTTCACTCATTAAATATAAAATGCGATAACAAAAGGTCATTGAACGCGACTTGATTCTTCCAAATGCTATCTTTATATTCCTGCACGACTTTCAACCCACTATAGATTCACACAGAACTCTCTAGTCTTTCAATTAGACTGCATTCTTAAAGATATGATACATACAATATACATTCTTATCACGTTTAGTAAGATGTATACGTTGTTTCATTCGTGTCGCTCTACGCTTACATTCTAGAAATAGCTTTTCATTCGCCGTTGGCATTTACCTTTCTCAATTTAAACGTTCGCTATATAAAAGACACCTTTATCAAATTCATTCCCTGTGATCTCTATTTACAACAAAAGTATATGCATTATTAAATTTTCGTACAAAAGCACAAGAAATAAAACATATAAGAAACACACACACACATATATGTCGAAGATGAAAGGACATCGAGGCCTTTCTTTTGGAATGTTTGCGAAAGTGCCCGATACTTTGGTCTAGAAATTTTATTATAACCGTACTTAAATAATAAAACTGAGAAATAACTGTTTATGAATTACGTCCGAGATTTATGACAGTAGGCTTGTGCTTGAAATGACATAACGGGTCGCTGAACGTACCCACGGTCACGGGGGAGACGTATAACTAACACGAGATATGCAGTAATTAAATAGCTTTCCTTAAAAACAAAGATCGACCCGAGGGATACAGAGAGGTACAGAGAGGATTGTATAAGAGTATTTCCGCTTGGACTGGGGTTCAATTCGACAAGTTCGACTAGTCTAGTGCATAAGTACGTTAAGTCCCAAATCACAATCGTCGTCTCGTTGACCGTGTATCCGTTATCGAACCTAGCTTCATCGTCATCGACGTCTTGACTATTCGATCGTCGCTAACACTTGTTAACCTTTGTAATACATTCGCTTCAATATAAATCACCTGATACGCAACAACAATGTCCAACTCACAGGAAGATTCAAATTCCAAAGTTGACCCGATATATATATGTTTATCTATCTATGACTATGACTCTCTCTCTCTCTCTCTCTTTTCTCATTATCCTTTCACTTATAAAGCTGTCTTATATAAGAAAGTTTAAAATACAATACACTATCAGCCAGCTCGATATTAACTAAATTGTTTTTTTATTTGATTTGAATAGATATTAAATATGTAATCTTGTTAAATATCTATCCTTGAATATTTGTAAAATATCGATTGTCATAATATTAGTCATTTTGTTGATTTTACATAAAAGATTTTGGATTTGCCATCCATTTTTGAGAGGTAACATACTCGTATCTTGGCTCAAATTGTCTCTCTTTTCGACTAAGAAATGATAAAATACTCCTTCTTTACAAATATAGCCCTATTTTTCCCATGTGATCCTCAATCGATAGTCTAATGTCTTGATTTTTGTTTAATGATTATAGGTATATATATTCATCTATTTCAAAGCTTATAATAATAAGCAAAATTAAAGCGTCACACATATCTATGTGACGCTGTAATTTATCCTTGTAAAAAGATATATCATCACTGAAATCGTCGTTTCGGCTGTTCTACATATTGAAAAGTTTTTTTTTTTTAACGTATGTGTAACACTCGGGATACTCCCCTCGGGAGAGAAAGAACGATAACGTACGGCTGTACTTGAACGTGGCAATATTCAGTCTTCGTCGAGTATATGTGCACCGACTCTCTGGCTAAAATTGCGCTCTTTATTAAAGGTATTCATCGAGCGGAGGCACGCGTGCACTTTGCTACGCGTGCGTTTCAAGGTGTAAATTCAATGTGAATCTGTTAACGCGAACAAGATAATTTTTATGGGTTGCTGACCAATTTGAAATCGTAATATTACTTTGTACGTATTGTCGAGTATGTTGGCCGCAGCAGATAAATATATCATAGTAGTTGATCTTATTTTTTTTTTTATTCCATTTGTTCTTTGATTTTCGTAAAGAAAAGCACGTAGACAGGTATTGATAAAATAGAAATTGGACAAATGTCTTAACTCTTGTGACAGTGATCCGTTTGTCTTTCTCGAGCGGAATAATATCCTAAGGTTTCTCCAGAGAAAGAGGGAGAGAAAGATAGAGAGAGAGAGAGAGAGAGAGAGAGAGAGAGAGAAAGATGTAAGCTTTTGACATTAAGGTTAATCTTCCTGATCCAGTTCTAACCAGCATATCGGTTATTGCGATTTGAGACCATATTTGGCCATGTTGCTCTTTCCACCACGATCGTTTTAGGGGACGGATTTTAAGAATGAAAAATGTTGAAAAATAGCTTGCTTTCTATTATATCATAAAATTTATTTAAAATAGAGTCGAAAAATTATTACAGGAAATGAAGAAAATATATTAAACGTAGACTTGAAATGTGATAAAAAATGAAAAAAGGTATATCCATAGTTAACTAATAAATTGATCGCTTTGTTTCACCTTTGTCGTAAGGAAAAAGAAAGATATCATAGAATACTCTATCGGATGGAGGATGTCATGCTTTCCAATTTCTTCGAAGCTGTTTAATTATTTGTAGGTTCCTTTAGAACCGTCTTTTGTGACAACACATCATGATTCACCAGGCAATTTATTGATTACTTAGTAAATATCCGTAATACTTATACAAACAGACAAATGTTTCAAAATATTAGACAAATGAACGAGATTAAGGTACGCATCTTTCGTAAATAATTTTGCAGATGTGAAACTTTGATAAATTAAATACCGTTTTTACGCAGTTTTATTTCGGATTTATTTGTGGACAAAATTTCCAAGGAAAAGAAAAAACGCATACACTAATGAAGCTATTTTTTATCGCTGCATTCGCAAACAGTTCATTTTTTTCTCCTGCCATTTTCATATCTCCGTTATGTGAGTTTTCCTAGTAACACGTTGTAAGAAAATCTTTTTATTTTGCTTTTTTAATATTTTTGATTTGATTAAATCGATATTCTCTCACGCTGTATGTAGGATGTGAACTATTGGTTTATAAATAAATCTTCGAAGAGTTGATTATAGTATCCAAGAATATGCTTGTCATAGATATTTCTAGGCAAGTAATATATATTGACTGTGATTCTATTTTTATTGAACATGTAATCAGAAACACATAATATATATATATATATATATATGGCTTTATTGTCTAACGAATAAAATGTATTTTAATGCAATATTTGTAGAAGAAATGAATATTTTACTCGCATAAGTTTTTTTTTGGAATGAAAATATCTTGATAATAATGCTTTATCAAAAAGTACATCGAAATAGCTAATTTCCATTCTTTCGTATAACGCACAATCCTTTCGAGTCCGGTTAAATGAATACTTTATCAGAGAATTGAAAACTGCAACATTTCCAACAAAGAATATAGCAAGTAGGAAACGATTTAATCGTCAAAAATGTTTCCATCCGCCGATACTCTACCAAACGCATGTCTTTTCTTAGATTTCGATCGATGGGAATATGATAGGAAGCCAATTCTATCTGACGCAAATCCATGTCGGTCGTTACACGGGGCTTCACCGTAGGCACGCGTTGTCTGTCAGATTAATTGCAAGTCCTTCGATGGTTAACCTCGACTTCTTTGCCTTTTCTAATTTTGTTTAGTCGGTGGATTGCCGTAACGCGACAGCTGATCCTCCGCAACTTTGGCGATGATGTTTCCCGGCGCGGCGTCGAACACGTGCGTGTAGAAGCACTGGGTGCTAATGGGCGCACACGTGTTTCCGTACATGCGCTTCCGCGCGCGCTATGAGACGTTATTTACCGCGCGACACCGGAAGCTCAATCGAGACGTTACTCCACGGGAATTTCCTCAAACAGCGTCATTATTCGTGGAATATCGAAGCGGATAACGAGACACTTTGTAAAAGTATTAGGTAAAAGCGCTCTTCTTTTATCTATTACAGTACTAAGTACCTTTCTGTAGTACCTAATTAATGTATTACGTACTAATAGGATTTGCGATTGTGGATTTTTCTGCAGTTTGAAGATTTAATCGGACTTGAGAATTTTTATGCAGTTTGAGAATTTTAATTGCAGTAGGTGTGAGAATTTTTCGAGTACGTGTATACCGGACTAAACGATAGCTCAAACTATATTTTCTGCAAGTCTTCCATGAAAAAATTGTATCTCGCATGTTCCACTTATTTTGCTTTATAGAACAACCTTCTGTCGATTGTCTACTCGTGTCGAATAAGAGATCAAACTAATTCCCCTATACTTGGCAGGTTTCCAAACTAGATTTTCTCGGAGGCGAAGCTTCCAACGGAGTTTCGTTATTCTTAATTTTCCTATTATTTTGAGTCATAGAATTCTCCGATCTTGCAATTTCTGTCTAAATTTTACGAATTTTATCTCTTGACGTATATGCACAATGACTGCGCTCAAATTGCTCTTTCCGAGGTTGAAGCCAATAACCTTATCGACATTTGCTTTCTTATTTGCATAGACTCTCGGAGAATCGACCCTAGGAAATCATAATCTTTGTCTTTACAAAGTGGTTGACCTATGATGTTTGTACGTCAGCGTGGTTCCCTCTCTGCTTGCAGATACGATGTGAACATAACGTGAATGTTTATAGAATTTTTGCGCAAGACGTATCTCTCGGTGGTCAGTTTGAAGTAGATAATGTCACCCCATGAAGCTGGAAATCGCTTTCTCGAACAACGGTATGGAGATGTTTTTCTCTTTTAAAATTACGTTTAAATGTTTCTTCTTCGTCTCATTGTTTGCTTTGTAAAATGCGTCTGAGACGCATCGAGTGGAAAAATCGTTCGATGAGATCACGTTGTAAGAACTTTGTGCTTTATAAGGACTTTGTAAAACACTGCCCCGTTTAGTCAAAATGTCCATCGTTTTAAAACATCGAGAAAATTATATACAGGGGGTACAAAAGGTACGAGCGTATTATTTTACTTATTATGTATAGCGTTTACATATACTGGTATCATATGTAATTAGGTAATGCAAGTAATATTAAATTTCGTATCATTTAGTAGTACTTTTAAGCGATTACAAAAATTTGATAATATGCAAATGACATGTAGAATCTGATAGAAGAACGTTTCATTGGAAAATAAGGGCATTTTTCGCACGTTTTTCAATTATAATATTTTCAGCGTACATATATCACAGTTGAAGAACATTTTTTCGTCGATCAATTGTCCAGAAATCGTTCGTTGTTTCATGAAACCATTTTAATAGGTTGAATTAGTTGAAATTTTAATTAATTGAGGAGCTATTTAGACGTTTTATGATGTGTAAGATGATGAAACGAATTAAAAATTAAACTTCAAGAAATAGTAAAGACTTCTACTGATCTTGAATATCAAAAAGTAAGTTGTCTTTTCTTCAAATTTAAATCTTGCAATTAGTGATAGGAAACTTTTTCATTTACAGTTTCCTTTAAATTCTAAGGAGTAATAAAGATTCTGCAGAAATTGAAGTATAGAAGTGGACGTTTCTTTTTTACGAGTATCATGGTCAAATTGTTAGTATAATTTTATTCGTCAGAATTGATTAAATAATATTTAGTTATTTAATTATATATTTAAGTAAATAGCAGTTTTTCTATATTCGTAAAACAACAGAAATAAGTAAAATATCTTAGAAATTCGACAAAAAAGATGATTTCTGAATAAATGTGCATTAAAAATGATATCATCAAGAAGTATCATGATCAAATTGTTAGTATAATTTTATTCGTCAGAATTGAGTCTATAGAAACATATTTTTATGTAAACAACATTTAGTTACTTAATTATATATTTAAGTAAATAGCAGTTTTTCTATATCCGTAAAACAACAGAAATAAGTAAAATATCTTAGAAATTCGACAAAAAAGATGATTTCTGAACAAATGTGCATTAAAAATGATATCATCAAAAAGTATCATGATCAAATTGTTAGTATAATTTTATTCGTCAGAATTGAGTCTATAGAAACATATTTTTATGTAAACAACATTTAGTTATTTAATTATATATTTAAGTAAATAGCAGTTTTTCTATATCCGTAAAATAACAAAAATAAGTAAAATATCTTAGAAATTCGACAAAAAAGATGATTTCTGAATAAATGTGCATTAAAAATGATTACTTTGTTTTGATAAATAGATAATAGCGCGTGTATCTTATTAAAATTTCACTTCAGTTTTATTGATCGGTGTATATCTTCCGTCGTCAAATACTTTTCATGTTCGTAATAGATCAAATATGATAATAGTAACAATAATAAATAATGTATAACTTAATCTAATACGTATATGATATATGACTGCATGGCATGAAGTGCAAATTGTTAGATTTCGTAGTACGCAGGACAGCGAGTTTGTTATAAATTGAACAATCATCGAACTGTCGTAGCAACAACGAGTTATTGACAGCGTATCAACGGAAATGAGATATCGTGAAAAATGGCATAAAATTCGCGAACTGACGATAACGGGCCGATTATCGTTATTTACTGTTCATTTAATAAAATAGAACTTAAATAGATTGTCGAATCAGCGGATTTTACGGCAGAAAGAAAACGCTAGCGAGGATTTCGCTGATTTTCTCTGTCTTATGTAGAAACGTATTATGTAAGTATATATCTGACGATAAGCATAAATGCCTGCTTTCAATCGACGGACTAAACAAATTTGTCTTACTAAATACATATAACTAGAAGCGTGTTTGTACTTGTGAAAGAAAAAGAATTTTTTACTTCAATCTGAAATCTGATAATTAATAATCTCGATAATACAAATAATGGAATAATAAACTGATGATATTAAATTTACAAAACTTTATTTCTCGATGATAATGCATAATGAGAAAATGCATAATTATAGTTCTCTCCTACTTGGATATTTAGAGATACGGCATTAATTAAACTAATTGTAAGTGATATATCGTCGATATTAGTCATAACATTTTTCACGCTATTTGTTACTTTGTTTCTCAGCGATAGCGCACCGTAAAAATGCACATAAATATAGTTGTTTCTTATTTATTCAGAGATAAAATCGAATCGAGAGCGTACTTGCGAAAATAGACGGAATTCATTTACTTTATGTCAATGTTTGTTTAACGCTATCACAGTGTAATAATTGGTAGGGAGGGAGATCAAGTGTCAAAGAATTCTTTTATCACCTAGTTTTCATTTCGTTCGCGTAAAATTCGTTTCGCGCCAATAAAACTTCCTTATCTTTGTAATAATGATTTATTGGAAATCGGGTTCAGACGCAAAATTGCGCGAGGAATTATACATCGCTCTCGTAAGACGATATCAGCAAGTTATAATAATGCGGCTAAAAAAAAAAAAAGACAAGAATACACATTTGTTTTCTGCATATAAGAAGGCAACAAGAAGAAAAAGATACAAGGATTTTTAAGTGCAAGAACCCCGAGATTAAGCGAAAATGAAATAGCTGACGCATTAAATTATGTAACGCAGATTATACACGACGAGTTAAGAATCATAATCGAAGGGAAAGTGAAGATTTTGAAAATTTTAATTTAGTCAGAGAGAGGAATCCCAAATTTTCAAAGTATCATCTCTTCTGCTGTATGACCAATTAAATTATAAGTTACAGCTGTATCCTCATTACAGTTTTTCAAGCGACTTGAACAAATATGATTAACTTTTTACATTAAATACAAAACGTGTCTCTATTTTATGAAAACTAGCGATCGACTAATTTATGATTCTCACGGCTAACCATGTTAATTGTCTGACGAAAGTATC
Organism: Bombus haemorrhoidalis; assembly: GCA_014825975.1. Classification (NCBI taxonomy): domain Eukaryota; kingdom Metazoa; phylum Arthropoda; class Insecta; order Hymenoptera; family Apidae; genus Bombus; species Bombus haemorrhoidalis. The sequence continues at coordinate 15,322,583 of CM026166.1, read as the reverse complement.
CGAACATTTACTATGCAAAGGTTAATTGAAATTACATGAGCATTGTAATGAGATATATCGTGATCATGTTGCTAAAGTGAAAAACAGATCCAGAATTGTATATATACATTTCAAAATCGTTTAGCATTGTTCGTTACAAATTCAATTTCCTAAATTACATAGTTGCGAACAATAAACGATTAGCGATAAATTAATAAGCATCTACGAATCAGTGAATAAAAAAAAGATTGCGATAACGCAACGATAAGGGTGAAAATGTTGCGCTTACTCCTCGGACAGTGATCGATGAGGATATCTAAAATAGCTCTACCAATCTTGCCCCCTCTACTGTCGTAACTGGCTTTGTTTCTTCTTTTCTCTTCTCTCTCTTTCTATCTCCGTTTCCTCTCTTTCTATTAGCGCCACTTCGTCCCTACTGCCTTCCCACCATTTTATCTGTCTTTCCGTTCTTTCTTCGGCTCACCACCACCACCACCACTCGCAATTCTCTATTTCTCGTCGTTGGGATCATTGCTTTGCAGACATCGGTTTCTAGGCGCCCATCCGTCTCTCGTACTCAAACCAGTACTCAAGCGTATAACAAAAACATAATTTCTGTATTTGGAGGAAATTATTGTTTCCACCAGATAAAGTCATGTACGTTCAATTTGAAAGTAACTATCTTAAAGGTATTTCAAAAATGACACAACTCGATGATGTTGATGGAAAGAACAGATTTTAGGAAACAATGGTGAAATATTACAAATTATTTTTCTAATCTTCCATTCTTAACTTTTGAAATCCTTCTTTGGGAATTTTGATGATACTCTTCTAACGTAGGATTGAATTATTTTGAGTTGTTACATTCGACAAAGATTCAAATTCCATTAAACAAATATTAAGTTAAAAGATCCAATATGGATATGTAAACGAAAGGACGATACTAAAGGTCATTACTATTTTATTCTACTACAGATCTGACAAAAAAATTAATAGATTGTAAAGATTGTAAAATCTATGAAATATCCAAGGTATATTTCTTACGATAATTAATAGGTAAAACAAGTTTTTGCCTAGGTGTTTTCAAATTATATCCATGAATATATGAATTTTTATAAATATCCGCGCTTTGTTCATATTACTATAAAACATATTTCGTTTGGTATGGTTCGCATGTCAAAATTTTCAATTTCTTACGAAGAGTTAAGTCGTATTCACGAAAAAAGTAATTAAAAGGCCGTAAATCTAGCCCCAACCCCTAGCGAGAATGATGACGTTAGAGGGGAGGGGAGAGTTAAGAGAAGTAGAAGGGAGAGTTAGGACGAAGATAGTATAGGTGAGAAGGTAGGACACGTATCGAGTAAGAGTAACGTGAGCGATCGAGCAGGCGAGTCGGCGAGCGCTGGTAGCATAGAAAGAGGAACGCAGCGGATCGACGGTGCCAGTCGTCTCCACTTTCGTCCGCCGTCGGTCGTGTATGCGTTCTCTCCTCCTCCTGTGTCGCTCGAAAACGACAACGCGATAGTTGCCAAGAGATACAGAGGTTAGAATCGCGTGCGCGATCGCGCGATGCCAGACGACGCTGTATGTGTCGGCGCCGTCACCGGCCACTTCGCATGCGCCATCTTGATCGTTAGAGTCAGTGCACCGTTCGAGTACTCAGATGATCGTTTTCGATTGATCGACGCAGCGACGATATATCGTGTTCGTCGGTGAACGATCCCGCCACGTTTCTCCCGGCGCGCGTTCGCTCGAACGTTCCCCTGGATCATAATCATGCCGTGTTCTGTACGCAGTGTGCCAAGCTTCCCAGACGAGAAATCAGTATCGTGAAAGTTGTTCGATAAGATGCCTGTAAGTGATCGCTATTATCATGGTCCATTATTCGTGTGAATTATGATCCGACCATGATCTACGACCAGTGATACATTCCTCTCCCTCTATCGAACGGTCGTGCGAAACGCGTGTGAATCTAACGCGACTCTCTTTTGTTTACAAAGTGGGATAAAGTGAAAAGCGAGGGAAGCGTTGTCGAGCGATATCGCGCCGCTTTCGTGTGATTGCTTTTCATCAGCGGAGGATCGATTTTACTGGAAAACCACAGTCGTTCGTTGTTACTCGTCATGAATTATCGAATGTTACTGCATCGACGTTTCCATTAAGATGAATTCATATCGGGCTTGAGAGATGTCAAATCTTATCGGGTTGAGAAATTAAATTTTTAAATTTCGAATTAATGTTTTTCCATTGTGTAATCGTGTTGTCCTTATCATTCGATATCACGTTATTGTTTTATTAACATATCGATTCATATATCGAATATATCGATATATCGAATCAAAGTTTCGGTCCGAAGAAATTTGCGGTGTGAAGTGTTTTCAAAAGTATAAATAGAGCAACTGGTATTATAGATAAAGAACGAAGAAACTTGAAAAATCGATATACGACTGGTCTCGCGTCTCGTACTCTCCTTCCAGCGGCAAGGAAACACAACAGAGACTCTTGTTTTCTCTTTATATCGTGTTTGTTGGCTTGGTAACCGTATGGGCGATACCCTTAAGGGGTTGTATCACAACCCTTGACGACAATGACCGACGGTGCCAGCCGACTTCTGCGTTTTTCACGCGACTGTCCATGCAGTCGTTCGAACACGTGAAGAACGATCGTTTCCGGTTTTCGATCGGTGGATAATGATTAAACGATAATAGGCGTTTCGTGAATTTGGAATCTTTCATTGGACGATATTTATCGCGTAACGTATCAAATGAAATTGGATTGACATCTCGATGATACGAATCTACGCTCGACGAATACTTAATTAGTGCCTTGAGTGACGTGCCATGGATACTAAGCATTAAATGATAAACATAGAGAGAGAAGAACACACGTTTTTTTCGTGACCTCTCTGAATCCGACGAAAATCCACAGAATTAAGTTTTGTCGAAGAATATTATTCAATAGATCTAATGTGCATGGGGGAACTAGTAGCTGCCCTTAAGAGACCGATCATGCTTTGCTTCGTACAAGGATTTTACTCGCGGGAGGATTCGAAGCTGCGTCGCTTCAAAAGGTAAAGTAACGATTTTATTTTTTATTTTTTTCAATACATATTTTTTCATTTTCTTTCTTCGTCTATTGTACGTCTAGTTCCGTAATAGAGAATTAAATATTCAATACTCCGATAATTGAATTAAATACTCAATAACTCATAATATATATCTCACAGAAATTTTAGGAATTCTAAACTTAAGAGTTTAATTAATTTGTTAAGAGTTTTATGAAATATCTGTCTATTTCTAAAAAAAATAACTAGAACATTTTTTTATGAGATACGTTCTTCATAAGATAGCTATGTAATTGCGCCAGATGCTCTTGACTAATTAAGAATTGAGTATTCGAAAAGGAATTTTTATAAACCAACATCGACTTTTATAATAGTTAATGAAATTCTTTTTGAATGTTCTTAATTTAACTATCTTATCATTAGTTGAAAAATCAAATACAATACTGCATCGCTTTGTATAATTCTATCCATTTTTCTTACACTAAATCTATTGCGGTGTAAGATCAGTGATTTATTTATGTAATGAAAATACAAACGTAAACAGTACAAAGATTTGATTTCCGATCAATACGAAATTCATAAATGATACATATTTTAAACGGATCTTTCACGTACGTATTTTGACGCCTGATATCGTACCCTTGAGATTCCTATGAGGAAAATTTATACGTATATCGATTATCCCATTTAACGTCTGGATCGTTTTGGACGACAGAAAAGAGTCCGAGGGGAGAAATGTTGTCTGTCCGTAGGGAAAGCATTTTATAATTGAGATGAAAATTTTCCAAGGTTAGAGTTTCCGAAATTAAAAAATTATTGTTACGCTTTCGAATGGGGACACGTATTTTTTTAGCTTTTATCAAGGCGAATTTTACGACCTGATAAAAATAATAGAAAAGCAAATTAGATGAAAATGTTAATATTCTAAATTATTAAAAAACGTATATTTATAAGTTCATAGTATAACTTATAATCTAGTGAAATAATGTTCATAAATTACCTTTAATTTATAACTTTATAAAATTAATTCACAATCGAGCAGACGATTATGCAGAAACAATAACGTATCTTTGACGCAAACAATTTTTACCTTAGAGTGTCATTGTTGAATATCAATTGCAGATTTGTATTTATGAAGAAAAATAAGTTTTTAAAATTTTGCAGATCATCGTATAAAATCAAAAAGTTTGCCAAGACAAATTGATACATAATGAGAACAGGGAACCATATACGCATCCCATTCAGCATGCAAAACGCTTCGAACCTTATCTTAACTCTGAGCCCGAATATATTAAAATCATATGTGAACAAAGAATTTATCACGCCTTGATTCCACAATCTATAGATTTCAATGTATCTGTTCACTTTCACAACTAAACATTTTTATCGCTTTTACGGTATTTATAAATGGTGTATGAAACATGTGGGTCTAATTTCAGGGTTGGACAGATAAAGGTGATATAAATTTATGTATCAACATATTTCTCTTATTTGACGTTGTTTTCAAGTTATTATAAGCGTTTGGATATCTTAATAATTATACTAGGAATGTTTGGTTATTTATAGTGAATTTAAATGTGCAGATAGCGCATGTGTGATATGAAAAAATATTCAGGGCAGAGTACTTGTAAATATTTTATGCTTGAAACATTATACCATTATTATTATTTTCGCAGAATCTAAGAAAAATATCATGTCCAATTTGTTTTATTAATAAATTTGCATACAACTAAGTAGTATATATTTATACAATTTCATGTTTTTAAATAAATGGAATTTATATAGGTTGAGATTATACCTATGGCACATTTGTTACAAGTATTTTATTTTGCATATTCTGTGTATTTTCGCACTTTTAAATTTCCAATAAATGCATGTACATAGCAATATAACCATTATTAACTTTTATTGGAACTAACCTGTGCCAATTAATTTTAAACAATCATAACGGTAGCTAATATTTCCAAACGGATAAAAAATTTAATACTGTACAAAAGTACTTGGCAATATATCAAATCTCTCATGGTTGTCATTTTGGTAATTTCGTCTAAAAGCTATAAAATTCTAACTGAAAATGCTACAAGAATTACCGAAGTAAATATAGCTGAGAAATGAGGTCAACAAATAGGCTACACATTTATGCGAACCTCTATTATTTCCACGTGAACAATTCATCCCTGAAATTCATCCCACGTGCTTTGTAACATCCAGTATATCCAGTTCGATTGAGTTCTCGAGGGACGACATCCGGATCGCTAAAAAGGTAAACAGAAGCGTGGCCAGTTTTTTCGCTTTATCCTCTTCTGATTTCCATCTTCTTATTCGTCGTTTAATGTGGCGCATCGATGAAGGACTAGAGGAGAAGAGAAGATCGAAAACCGTGGCTTATCACACGCTTGAATAGAGTTCGACGAGCAGTCTTTTTTTCTTTCACGGACCTTCATTCTGTCTAACATCCGACGTTCCTCTTATTTAGGTCGTCCAAGTCGCATCGTTATGTATATACATTATACTTACATACAGGGTACGAACACACGTGGGCACATATTCACACGCGATACGTGAAGCGAATAGAGACAAGTGGCTGCCGAAGGTCACTGTTGACCAATACAAACATCTTGTCCATCTTATCGGTTTCCAGCATTTCTTGTTTGCATCTGCTCCTGTCTTTTTTGATAGACCGGAATTAGCGATAAATATTACTTTTTTTTGTCAGTTTCCAGTACTTATTGACCTACTTAGTTAACCCAGCTCTCTAGCCCTAGCTCTACTGATTTTCTGTCTCAATTTTGCTGCGTTTCAACGGTAGAAAAAAATGTTAACGTTTTGAACAAATCTTTAGCATACAATTGACATGACAAATCACATCTACTAATCGACTGTTAGAATGTCTTAATAATTAGATTCTGTTTATGCATTTATGGAAATTTTGAAGCTGCAAAAATGCACAAGTTGCAGATTATATGCAAAAATATATAAAATAGCCAAAGAACAGCTTCTATAATATGTAACAGGTTAAACAATTTCGTATCTAGATTTTTCCTTTTTAATTATATTCGATAAAATGTAAATTTGCATACATATTCGCAGTCTACTGATAACGGTTCTTTCATATGTTTGACAAATTTAAGGAATTTTCTAACGATAGAGAAATATGGTTTGGTCGCAAGTAACACAAAGGATGTAGAATTAAAATCCCCTGTCCATCATTCTGAAGCAGTCGTACACAAAAGCAATTACAAATTTTTAATAATCTCTACAACGAGGGTCTACTTTCTCGAAGAGATATTCAGTAATTTTAGAGAGATTGTTGTATGATGAGGAATTGGTTGAAATTATTCACAAAAAATTCTTCGCTAAACATATTGTATTATGATATAATTGATGAACTTAAAGTTAGTTACAAATGAATTTAATTTCTATCTATCTCTTTCTCTCTATTCCATAGTTCAATTCTATAATACATAATTATGCAATTAATAGTTGATCTTTCATCTATAAATGACTTTTATGTGTTTTCTTCGTTCAGTTTTCATTATAGTATCGTATCGCGTTAAACAATTAAAGAACAGCAAAAAACAACGACCTCGTTAATCACAGAGCAGAAAAAGAAAACAAATTTATCGCACGATTATAAAGCTACTAAGTTTGTTGTGAATTCATTGGATGTAACTGTCATGTACACTTAGACAACCGTATTAAGCCATATTAAATAAAAATAAAAATAAACGAAATAAGTGAATTAAAAGCTTTTTATTGCCAGGAAAAATTCGTGAACTATCTAATATTTGTTTGGAAAAATATTATATTTAACGTAGTTGATTAAAAAAAATTGCCTTCTATTAAATTATTCTTTTGTTGCTATATAGTATTAATCTAAACTTAAGAAGTAATAATAGCAATGATATTAAATAAGCGAACGCAGTATATATATTCTGTTATCTACTTTTTAAATAGGAACATTTACATCTAATAAATTCATTATTTATTTAAATTTACAACTATGTATATGGTTCCTTTATTTATATTTTCATTTGATGAACTTGATCAACTGAAGAGGACTGTGGAATTGTACAATTTTAACAAGAATTTACTAACGATACAAACTTCCTTGGAATTTGATAATGTGCGTTTCATTAACGAGTGGTGGCAACTATTATTCTTAATTGACTTTCGCTGCGAACAAGCGCCTATAGGCGCTCGGTCACAGTATCTTTCTCCGAGCATCGTGCCATCCGCGCGACCGATCTCTCACTGTCACGTCCAGAGAGCAATTTGTTTCTGAGCGCTCCGCGGCGTAAGGGTTAAATTTTATACGGTTTCTTTGGTGCGACTCAACGGTCCTTCTTTTGTCTTCTTTAGCGAATGAAACGAAGGGAAGCACTAATGAGACAGTAAGTATATATATTCTTAAAAAGTTTGCGTATATTTTTATTCCATCTTACCTGCAGAAGCTATATTCGCTTAGCTTTAACTTTATGTTAATTCCCTTGTTGATTAAAGCGTCAAAAAAAAAAAAGAATTAAACTAAGGAATCGTATCACAATTCGAGGATAAAAGATCGATGTAGTATTATCGCTATTGAGGATATGCTCGACGCAGTGTTATTTTTATTGAAAAGTTTAAAGATATCTTATTGAATATCTCTGTGATTGTTGATAGGATTGATCAGATGTAACAGTGTTTTTTTGACTTAATTAATATGACGAATTTAAATCGTATATAGGGTGCGAATAACATTATTTTGGAAAATAATATTGTTTGTTAATGTTTTGTCTGGATTAATTAGTCAGAATGAGAAAGCGAAAAACGGCGATTCATTATAATAAATAAGAATTATAATAAACATAGGAATTGTTATTGTTCTTTGGCAATGTATTTCGTGTATACGTGCGTGTAGAAGAATTAATCAAACTAACGACGCATAATAAAGAGTCTACAGTCTCTGTCGTGTTTATTGCTTAGAGCCAGAGAGTAATTAACAGCGTCGTCGGTGTTGGAACGTCCGGAGACGGCATTAATCCAATTCTTTTTCGTTCCGTGTTGGTCATTGAGCAAGTACTTCTATGGAATTTCGCTCGACAATTCAATCAAGGGTAATCGAAAGGTTGTTGGCGCGGTATAGTAAGCATTTCCGTTTTTCCTTTTCGCCTGGTTGCGTAACATTTTCCTACTGGCCGATTCATTCAATCCTCCTGCATAAAATATTCTTTGTCTTTGTTTCTGCACTCTGTCTTACGTTGTTGGAAAATTAACATCGTTGAAAATATTTTCTGTTGCTATAAATATTATTCTGAAATGATTATATATGAAATTTTATAAACTAAGTCTATAATTAAGCATTTATGTTTTTATACTTTAATGTTTTCACATGTGATGGTGTTTGTTGTAAGGTGCCAAAGAAATACTCGGCGGTGTTCAACAATATATTTATTATTCAAGATATTCAGAGATATTCAATAAGATATTTAACACTCTTCGCCTTCAACTCGTTTCGCATAATTCTCGGATTCTACTCTTCTCTCGATTATGTTCGCCTCGCTGTTAACACGACTCCCCTCACTTCGCTCTTCAAACTCAATGTCTCTTTTAACCGATTCATTTCTTTTGTCCCCCGATATCCCCACTACGCACGCGTTCGTCAGGCGTCCGCTTCCTTCCAAATATTCGACGGAAGGACTGTAGAGTTATTAATGGCTCATTAGGCACGTCGACCTTACGCTTCGGTGATGCTTTGTGTCGCAAAGCCGTCGGAAAGTTTCGTCGTCGAGTGCCGCCAAACGTATGTTTATGTCTTCATGTTTACCTTAATGTTTTCATACGTTTATGGCTTAATGTTTATCTTATTGTTTTTATGTCTATAAGCCCAAATTTCCCTTATTATTTCCCTTATTTCGAACTTCCTGTCCTAGTACAGTTGCCACGACGGACCTCGTTATAAAGATATTTTGCTCGCTATGGTCGTTGGATAAAGCCCACTGAATACCTACGGAGACCCTCGCGGGTCTCACCGTGCCCTCGAATAGCGATAACGTAGGGGTAGTCATTTGCAGAAGGAAAATTACCAATAGTATTTACCTTTTCGTTATGGCACTCCCGCTGAACGAGCCGCTGTGCGAAAATTGCGCACGGTACGGTATCGTCAAATCTAAAAATCGATCTGTACTCGTAACTTCAAAAATGTCGTTCTTCAACAGTTTATCGTTAGACCAGTATGACAATCTTTTTATTTCGCGACATTAACAATTTGACGACGAGAGAGCGATAAATTTCTGGGAGAGAGGTTTCGGGAATTTATCGTATTAGCATCTTCATCGACTCTACTCCGATAATCGTTTGTCGTGCCAACAGTGAAATTTATAAAGTTTCCGCAACAGAATAATTGAAAAATTCTAAAACTGCTGCCGAATAACTAACTGATGTTTCTCTTCCCGAATGCTTGCGACGAAATTTATGAATATTTGTCCGGAATAATTCGTTAGTCCATGTAATTTCTCTGGTATCTTCTCAGATTCAGTTGAAGTGTCTTCTTTAGATTCGCACGTTGAATATGATTTCTCGAAATCTTTTGTTATTTGTACTACATCTTTCTCGTGGCAAATTTGAATTTATTTGATCATCCTCTGACAGCTCCGAATAATTCCATTAATACGTCTTTTTCTCTTATCTGTCGTCGTTTTAGGGGCGGCATAAAATCTGTTTAGGAACAATTAATCTAAATAGAGGTAAACAAATTTGAAAAACAACAAAGCATTCTCTTTTGTCTGTTGCTGGGAAAAAAGTAAATTTCATTATTTTGCTTCAGCAAGCGCTAACTTTACTCGTACAAGCGTCTCGAGACTGATTCGGCATTTGGTTTGCTGATTCGTATGAGCTGGAGTTGGCTGTACGTGCCCAAGAAATACTCTCGATGCTCAACAAAAAATTATTTAACAATTAACGGTCAAGAATCAACAATCAATAATCACGCCTCTCGAATGTGTTTGCTTCGCTATTACGGCAAACCCTTCGCACTTTGCTGTTCGAAACGGAATGAATCTCTTCACAACCGAACGGTTCCTTTTCCTTTGTTGCCTCTCGATATCCCCATTATCGTTGCCACTTATCCTTTCTTCCGAATATTCGCCGGAAAAACCGTAGGAATATCGATGGTACGTTAGGCATGTCGACCTTACGCTTTGATGGTATAGCGCTTTGCGTCGCGAAAATTCCGATGGCGAAAATTGGTATCGAGGTGCTCGTCCGTGAGAAAGAAATAATAGGATACTTGACGTGCAATAATTCCAGTTGCTCATCGTATGTACAATACGCGGCATCTTTCGCAAAAGCGACTGTAGTCGTAACGAGAAGGTTAAATCGACCACCATCCTTGCACACTTTAAATTAAATCTCAGTATTTATTTTACTGGCAAATAATCTCCGCTGCTACATTCTTTCGAGCCTAGGGGTTGGTGTAATGTTTATATTGTCTAATACATAATCATAAATTTCAGTGAAAGTATTTGGTATTAATAAGAAATTGGATCGTTTTTAACTCTTCAGCTACGGACGACATCGAAAGCATGTTCTACATATTCCGTTAATTTCAAACTGGCCGTGTTGTTTGTAAGTGGTACATTGACAAAGAAGGATAGCACTTATTTTAATATCTTTCTGTATTGCATAAAAATATGATTAAAATGGTAAACCTACGCAAGATATTTTTGTTCGTGTTACTCGATCTGTAGTTTACTAAGAAAAAGTGAGACTTGAGCAAAAGTAACCTTATAAAATCTTCTGGGTGTTTAAAATTGACACGAATGTCTGGAAAATAATGAACATTCACAGTCTATTTACCAGAATTTCCTTCGATGCATGTTTCGATAGCAAATGAACTATCATTGACATTTTTTCCCACTTAGTGTGCAATTAATTGTTTCCTCCGCCAGTACAATAGAAGTAACTATGGACGTTGATACGTAGAAAATTCACGAGAAACTGGAAAATTCCGGACTGATTTTAGCTGCGGTATTTCTAACTTTTTCGATAATTGGTATGTCAGTACGGCGTTGAATAAACGATCAACTTTTCAATAAAGCTTCCCACGACAATCAATGTTAAAGTCTTCTCCTTTACATAAATGTACGTTATCAGCTCGATGCCTGTGAAATGTTCTTTCTTCCAAATATGAAGTTTGCATTTGACAGGCCAATATTGCTCATCAAAATCTGTCTTATCTCGCGTATCGATTACTTATATTTGATAAATTGCTATAAATCACGTGCCTTTAACTCTCACGTGTCGTTACTTTTCACATTTTCAATTTCTAAAATACAAATAACTTCTTGCTGCGTAATCTCCCTTGCGAAATAATTCCTATACATAGAAGTCGTAACGTAATTGCTTCAATAAAAAAAAAAAAAAAAAAATAGTATTCCACGTTCATACATTTGTCCCATCGAAATACAAAGCAGCAGTAGAGTTTCACAATCAAATAATTCCAAATCCTATTGATGGTATGAATGTAATATTATGAAGATACTGCTGTTTGATCGGTCGTGTTAACCTTGGGGAATGTCGATATTCGGTGCCAGTCAGCACGCTGATGGAAATCCAAACTGCTGATTAACTTGCCGCGACGCGCGCTCTAATGAGTGCGCTGCTTCGAGCAGAAGTACCGCTAAACTGGATAGTATAGTTCTCGACGATATAAGAACGACGACCTCGCTAACGAGTCGTTGTGTCGTGGCCAGTCAGCAGCTGCCACTGCCGGTTCGCTTTCATAGCGTGCTCGCACGCATGCTGATTATTACCGAGCACCGTGTATACCGTCCTCGCCGTAACTCTTTTGATATCTTTGTTCTGTCTGCTACCAGCGCTTAATTTACATATCGCATACACGTTTCGAATGTGTCAGAACTAGCGATGGGATGAGAAACGCTTCGAGCCACTTCGAATCTCTATTGTATATGTAGTGACAAATTCGAATCACACACAACACTAGTCAAAGCTTAGAACTCTTTGAATCTTACGTGTACGATAATTCGAACTTTCTAAACCTCCTTCGGTATCTTATGTGCACGATACAGTTTGGATAAAAGTGAAGAAAAAGCTTGTAAAACTTGAGATTTGACTAATTAAATTAATTTCTACAAGTGGTAGAATAAATTTCTTTGAAAATTGTCGTTAATCTTATTTAAGATCCATATTGCACGACGATTGCTTTACGTTTTACGTTACAATCGAATCATCATGGAGTATTTTCGTTCTTGTCTTATTGCCGAGATAAACATCTTTGGAAAAGTAGTTGATACTGTAATAAGGAACGTCTGGAGAGTTTCCAGATTTTAATGTATCAGCTGACGAGTTAAGAACTGGTTGGCTACGCGAATAAGCAGCATGTTAAATACGCTCGAAGCAAGAAACAGATGTCAATATCAAAGTGCGCTTTGATGATGCTTGTGACGATGCTGGCGGAACGCGAAAGGTTCTCCATATTGGTACCATATTGATGTTGCATTTACTACGAAGATTTGTATTATTTCTTTCCTTTTTCTAATCTTAATATCTTCGCTTTTAGAATAACTTTGTATAAACATGTTTCTTTTAATAGAAAAAGTTTATTCGTCAAATGTAGAATATATAAACATATAGTTTAATCATTTATCAGATTATAGAAAATTTCTTATTTCTTATTTACTATTTTTCTTCTCTGTGAAAGCAGATGATGCTAAATACATTTCGAAGTTAAAATTTTTACGATTTGCATATCTTCGTATCTCGCATTGGAACGCTTACGGTAATATTTTACGTACGAAATGTGTAGCCTTTTATTAATTTTATTTAATTTTACATGTGTCCTTCAGATGTACTTTTACAAATTGCATTCTTCTATATATCGGTTTAATTATTTGTACCGATTCAACGATATAATTCGCACTTGGGTTTAAAAAATGGGAAACTCTTTATATTTGAAAACATCGAGCTTGTGACTAAGATTCCTTTTCTTTCCTTAGTAATGACTTTAATGACGAAACATTCTGAATAACGCAAAAGTTCGCTTAATGAACGATTTAGAAGATAATTTATATATCTGAACAACAACGATGATGATAGAAATCTCCGTACGAAAGTACTCGTTCTATTAATTCACATGCATTATTGTAATTTAAACTATGTAAATTTACAAGTGAACTTGAATTCTGATTGAATTTTAACCAATAGTCCATGCTAATTTAATTCTGTACTATAACATAATTTATTCGAACAGTAGGGTAATAGAAATTTCTATATGTAAAGCGCACGAACAGATTGAATCGAATTTCAATTGAATTCCGTTTCGTAATGTAAATCGATCTAACATAATTACCATAGGTTAAAACTTTTGTTGAATTTTATGTGATAAAATAAATCCTGTTGTATAATTTATTCTAATGTATAATGTAACTTGGTCAAGAAAATAGGATAACAGGAAATGTAAAAAACAGATTTACATTTATTTGATTTTAATTGAATCTTCCATACAACTGTATTTACAAGTGAAATCGATTGAATTTAATTTTAACGAATGTCACTCGATCATCCATTGAATTTTGTAAGACTCGTCGGTACATTCGAAGAGTAAGATAATAGAAATTTCTATGAAAAGCAAATCTATTTGGGTCAAACTGAATTCTTTAATAGGATCATAATTGATCGATACATTCATTGAATGTTACACACAATGAGACAAACTCTATTACTGTATAATTTATAATATACTGTATCTGAATAATAGAATACAGATTTATTTTATACGAAGAATAGACGCATTGATTTATACTGAATTAGCAAGTGAGATTGATCGAATCGCATTTCGATTGAATTTCATTTAGTAGCCTAAATCGATGTACGTACATAATAGACACTTTCGATAGAATCATCTCATTCATTGGCAAGTCCATTCAATTGATTCACAAACATTACGAGTGCATTCTATTTTACGCCTTTGTAACTTCTTGTATCTTTATGGTAGAACGTAGAACCTCGATTATTATTATTCGAATCAATTAGTTAGAAAATAAACACGTATTTGCGATTACTTTGTAATTATGTAGACTAAATATCATCTGTTAACAGTAATTTATTTCATCTTGATACATTTTTCACGAAACAATTTTCTACCGTAGTAGAATTCTAAGCTAACTTTTTTAAAATTTTTGAGTCCTATAAGACTCAACGAAACACATGATTTTAGATAAGAAGCTTTTAAATACCAATTTATATTTCTTTCTTTCGTCTTTTAATCTGTTTCTCTTATTTTCCTATTCCATCGAGTTGCAACTATTTTCTTGAACTTTTCAATTCAACAAGATGATCTTCTTTTCTTTTGTCTTTCAATACCAGTTAATTGATTCGTGCTATTTAGTTGAGTCACGCCAGTGTCTAACGACGAAGCGAATACGATAACGCGACTGAACAATAAGACGCTGATATACACAGAGAGTACAATATTGTTCGGATAATCGAAACTTTGTCGCAGTTGTAAAATGTTAGCAGATACCTTCCAATACTTTTCTCAGCGCTATTAATATAAAATAACTCGCTGGTTCACCTACGATCGATACTCTCAACTTCGATGCTTTTTAATCAGACGTGGCACCTCTTTAATCACGTTAACTGATTCGCATCGATCAAAAATTCCTGACAGTAACTGCTCTCTGTTGTTTCGCCGGCATTATTACCTGCTTTTCTAAAACACCACGCTTAATGTATGCAAATGTCAAAGGAAACGAATCTGACAATCGTGCCTCATGCAATTGTAAGTGGAAGCAGTTAACATCTAACGATATTCGATTCTCACGCAGTAATTTGTGCCCGAGGAAAAGGAATAGATTTCTTTGCATATCAGTGTTTCCGTTAGATCGTGAACGATGCTTGTGTCTGATTAAATTTAAATAAACTGTTAACTTTGGAATATATTTTGTTAGCTTTCTTTTCGCTGTTGCGATTTTAAATGTTACTTTCAAGTTCTGTGTTTAGTACGTTAGTTGAGACGTGGATCGAAATGATAATGACGATTCGAGGATATATAATTTCTTCGGCACAAAGTTGCCTACTTTTTTTTGATATTTCCTTCGTCTTACTTTATATAAATATATTGAAGATTATTCTAACGATCTCGTTTACTACTATAATGGAATGTAATTTTCTTCTCCAATCTGCAAGAATTTCAAATTTGTTAATTTACAAAATTCACGTCAAGCTTTTCGAAACTAGATAACGGTACGATTAATACCAAAGTAACTTTTAGACAGACTGCTTGATCGTTATGATTTTTCTGATATCATCAAGATACGTAATTCTCATGATAAATGGGACCACATGTTCTATTCTGAAAATTACGAAATCTATCTATCCCTTTTCTCAGACATCAGTGTATCAATATTCTTATATTGTTATACATATCGTTATTGTCATTTCTGAAACGAAAAATCCGCCTCGAAAGGGTTAAATTAGAATCTTAATGTAACGTCAAATCTTATATCAAAAATAATATTAAAATAACGTTAAAGTATTAATTAACACTCAAAATGATTGATATGACAATTTTATTTTAAAATTCCTACTTCATGTGACATCTTTTCTCCGCAATGATGTAATGACTTTTGCAGGGATAGCTAAAGGAATAATTATTATAATAAACTTGAATTTTGTTTTATTCATTTAGAATGAAAGTAATTTTGTATCATGGCTACTTATACCAATGTCGGTCAAATTGACGTGCCATTCTGTAGAGAACAGTCGTTGGAATAAGACCTGATTTCTCGTTTTATAAAGCATATTTTACAAGCCTTGAAAATGTAAACAATTGAAAGCACCCGAATTGTTGCAAAAACTGAAAAGGATACCAATGGAATGCTTTGATATCGAGGATAGTGAATTCTTTGAGTACGAAGGAAGTGAACCAGGGGAAAGAGAAATTGAAATTTCTAGTGATAACAGTAATAGTGACATTAATGACAAAGAAAATAAGCCTTCGGAAAGTGAGTCAGAGAACATTTTGACTGTACGCAAAGGAAGACGTGCTCGGGTGCTTTCAAGTTCTGAAAGTGAAACTGAAAATGTGCAAACTAGTCCAAATGAAAGTGCCATAAACGGAACCAAGTGGGAAAGAATTCAAGAAGGTTCAGCTTCTGGGAGATTATTCTTGCACAATATATTCAAAGGTTTACAGAATATGCAAAAGAAGTATCGTGAAAGATAAAGTAATTAGCGCATTTTCCTTACTGATCGACAGCCATGTGTTGCAACGTATATCTTGCACCGAATCAGAAGCCTCTCGAGTTTTGGGTAAAAAATGGATCCTTACAGAAACAAAATTGAAAGCATTCCTTAGAATATTGTACGGGGAGCATACGGGAAGCGAAAAATTTGGAACTTTCATATTTGTGGAATACAAAATGGGGACCAAGCTTCTTTTCCAGCGCAATGAGTCAGAATGAGTTTGTTGAGATATTGACATTTATTCGATTTGACAAAAAAGATGATAGAAGTCAAGAAGTTTGATAAATGACAAATTTGCACTAATATCATCCGTATGGGATAAGTTTATTGAAAACAGCCATAATTGCTATAACGTTACAATAGACGAGAGCTATTTTCCCCAACCAAAATCAGATGCAAGTTTACGCAATATTTACCGGATAAACCCGACAAATTCGGAATTAAATTTTGGCTAGCATCTGATGTTGAAACAAGGTATGTTGTAAATGAATTTCCTTATTTAGGAAAAAGCGAAAAGGACCTACCTACCTGAAACGGACCAATTTTATAATAAAGCAAAATTTGGGGTAGATATAGCAGACCAAATGGCAAAAAAATATAGCGTGAAATCGGGATCGGGAAGATGGCCATTTCAAGTTTTTTTTGATATTTTAGATTTAGCTGGCATAATTGCCTGGATCTTATATAAGAAAACTATAGGCGAGCAGATATTCAGAAAAGATTTTATGTTTCAATTAGTAGACGAACTTGCCCCTGACAATGAAAAATCACAGAGAGAACATAGAGCATCTGATATCCGAAGTACGTCAAAGAACCCACCTTATTCTCGCAAATGGTGTCAGATACGGTACTGTATAATAATAAGACCACCACCATTTGCAATCTTTATAAAAAATATGTTTGCGAAAAATGTACACAGAAGAAAGTTTACGTTTGTAAGAAATGTGATGAATTTGCATTTTATTTATTCTATTACGCTTCTCACGTTTATTATCATATTATTATATTATACTTCTTATATTTGCCAATGGAAATTTATTTTATCATTCTTGTTACCAAAGGTTTTGAATATTCTTCATTATAGTACTTATTGTCATTATCAAAGTTGTTATTATATTGTTTTTATGATCTCAGAACATGCAGTTCCTTTTGTAAGGTAATAATAGATCAATAAACATAAAAATATCCTACAATTGCGTATTTTTTAAAGATCAGTCGTTTTCATCGGTTTTGCTAAAGATAGCTACGTCTCAAACGCCGGTAGCTCTAGTGATCTCCTCGCGTCGCAGTTCCAACGTTTCGCAAATGAGGCGAAGAAATCGAACTTTGTGTATGGTAATAGAATTTATTAAGTAAATCCAACAGAGTGACTCAAAGTGTTATTATATACAAGATTGATCGGAGCGCTTATTTTGGAGGATTTTTATACTGAGGTTTTAGCCCCTCTGAAGGGGTTGTCGTCTGGTGTATATCAGAGGCGCCTATTCCGTTACCATTTGATCATTGTCTAGCCTATCCTATTGCTGTTTCTGAGCGTATGACCTTCTTGAGCGTGTGACACGATTGTGCTGTTTAGATTTTATGTGGAAAAGTCCCAGTACGTTTGAACGCTACGGACGACTGACGGTATTTTCTATTTCGTTGTTATTTTCTCGATAATTTTTATTGAACAAAACTTGGAACAATTATAAACTAGTAGCACGCATATATAGTAATATGGATGTATTTCGCAAAGTAACAAATACGACGAGCGCTATCGTGCCGCTTATTTCTCTTCGCGGTCGATCGAGACAAACGCTGTCTCGCTGTTTGGCATTCTCGACTCTGTTTCTTCAATGACCCCTGAGACTCAGACAGTTAAAAACGTTCAGAATCTAGTTGAAGCTTAAATTCAGCGGTAAACAAAACGTACATTAACCCAATATTTCAATTAATGAGCAGGAGGTATCGCGCGATCGTCAAATTTTCGATTGAAAATCGATTTATCCTAGCGAAAGGGTTAAAAGTTGCCTACGGTGGCTCGTTACATTGTAACGCGCACCCGTTAACTAACCGTAAGCCGCACGCGCTTCGCCATTTGCCGTTCTGCAACGCTGTGATGCGTAGTTTTTGTCGAAAGTGAAAGGTTACACGCGCGATGCGATATCTATAACGCAGCACGAGTGTCTGCGTTTCGTCCAAACCTCTCTCGACAAGTGGAATCAAATATGATGATACAAATCGATTTCGTTCGGGGGCGGTTACGTAAGTAACTTCTATGTCGCTGTAGGCTATGCTGCGTGTCCTAATTTGGCGCTTTCGGGCGAAACCGCTTCAGCCAGCCTGAAACGATCGCGAAGGAAATAGCTGGAGGTAATTTCCTCCGTACAACTGTGATTCGGAGAACGTTTTCAATTAGTGCTTTATGAACATCTATCTATCCATCTTAATTAGAAAAGTGAACGCTTTGTGCATTTAACTATCAATCAGACGCTGTTTATCTTATTTCATCGTGCTATTTCAAAATTTCTATTTTTCAAGCGTTTCATTTCAAATCAGTTTCAATGGTTGTTCGCACGTGCCCGGACACAAGAGCATTGGATTTTTAGTTAGCTTTGTATTCAACGTTGCGTTTGGATCAGCATGTTTTTCGATGATTGAATTGCTTAGGCGACGAAATTTAATCGAAAATTCCAGCTATATATATATATATATATGTATATGTATTGTAGTAAATATTTTAGCTAACTTTTCAGATTTATTTAAATTTTCGTAAATATCGTCAACGTATGAATGTACCGTATGCAGTGGCTACGAAAAGTATCTGTACAATACTGCAGTTATTTTTTGCATTCAGATACTAATTAATTGAATTTCGTATCATTTAATAGTACTTACTGTCATATGATTATAAAATTTTGATATATCTTCGTACGACGAATAGATCGTATGTCAGAGAATTGAGCACATGTTCCATTCAAAGAAGCAAACAGGTTTTGAGAAGAAGTTGTGTGTAATTATAATCTGCATGTTCATACTTTATGGTTACAAGTTTCGCTGACCTATAATCATATAGAATCACGTACGCATCTTAAAACGAAGTAATCCGAAGGCTCGCCTTATCGGCAACTTAAGAAGCGAAACTACAAATGATCTTGCGTGATAAATCGTTAATCCGATTTAAAAAATGCCTGCCGCCCTACATATTAACATTAAATATAACGTCGAGCGTCAGAAAACAAGACGACCTTGAATTCTCTTTAACGCCTCCACCTTCATTTTCTAATCCCCTCGACCTTCTCCAATTTCCAATATGTGTGTCTTCTTCTCCACCTTTATTCGTTGCAAAATTATACCAAGACAATAATAATAGCAACGATACGCAAAAAATTCACCGAGAATCAATGCCGTGAGTCAATTCACCACCATTTTTCACAAGGTCGTACACTGTGTCTGTTACTGTACGAAACTCATCACATCTTCCCAAGTCACGGAAACGTGTCATCATAAAGAACAAAGTTACAATTTAATTAGCTACGATATTAGAAGGATGATACTTGTAGGAATCAGAATACTCGAGTAAATTCGAATTCTCCAAATATTATCTCAGAGAACCTGAATTTTTTAGTGATTCAGAACTTTGAACAGCTGAAATAGACGAGAGTATAAAGTAAACGAAAGGATAGAAAATTACATATTTTACGACAATTTATAAGATAAGCGGAATGATGGCGATTTGCACATGGCACGAGGTTAGTGTGAATTTACTTAATATTTTGAAACAACGAGAATTATCTATGTATATATGTATATTTTGCTAACAGTACTGCAACGAATGTTTATACATACCATTCGTTTTGGTAACATTTACTCGAACCAAAGGTTGAATCATCGTCGAAGCATCGCGCGTATTTCAACGTGTTTTCTCTCGTTGCAAGATGATACTCCATGGTTCTGGCGAAACGCAATAGTTGACTGTCTTAAGAGGTGTGTAACACCTGATCTTCTGGCCAACCTTGGTAGATTCGTAACGATCGATCTACTTTTCCTCGAAATACACGATAAATTAGATCGCGAATAATAATAAATGTAGATGGAACGCGGGAAAAGAAAATACTTTCGCGAGCTTCCTCCCGTCATGGCTATCACGGCTACTGTCCATTACTCCGATTTTCGTGCGAAATTTGTCACAATTTTATTATCAGATACCTCTCGATTGACAGGAGAGATAAATTAATGCCAAGCTGTTATGATTTATTTCAACAGCGTTCGAACAAGTCCGTATATTTATTTGTATTTCTATATTTCTGTATTTGTACTAGGTGAATACAAAAGTTCTTCGTGTTATAAACATAAGGAACGTTTCTTAATATGTTCGTTTATGTCCTATAGTGATTCACAGAATTATTCGAACAATTATCGTGAAAATTATTCAAAATTTCTATGAATGTGTCACGCGCGTCGCGCGGAACGTTCCCACACTTGCGTTGTAACGATATGCCAAATAAAATATAGAAAATGCGCGTAAAGTGGAAAAATATGTGAACTATCTGAAAAATGAGATACTCGTGTAAATTCCACTTACGCAGTTATATTCATATACAAGAATTGAGAATTCTCTAGAATCATATTCCTAAAATTTCATTCCAAAATTCCATTGCCAGAATGAGCTCGAATCAAGGGATAAATTTTTGCCCATGTACCATGAAACCTACTAATATATATGCGTATGCAAAACACGGCGCGGTTTATTTGGGGCGGTTTACGATACGTTGGATTGTTTAGACTGTCCAGATGTTTTATGCGTACGATGCACCATCCGCGATACATTATCGCGTGTGATGCACGAACGCGTAAACACACTCGTCGATGGTTGTTAATGCCCTAAAAGGGCTGAAAGAGACGCTGGATTCCCCTTGGAACGCAGAAAACAGAGAAAATCGGAAGCCTGTCGTCGAGACATAATCGAGGCTGTCACTTACTTTTATTGTAAAATCCAAAATGTCATAAATTTGCCACCAAGAAGTTGTATTAAGAGCTGTATAATAATGAAGAATGCAAGAAAGAAAAAAAAGAAAGAAAAAGAAAAAATCAGAATATAAATTTGTAATTAACAATCGATTATTCTCAAACACATTTATTATTACCAAACTGTGAATATTGCTGCAATTTCATATTCTGATCCTCCACAACCGCTAGAAAATTGCTTATTAGTTCCTTTTTGCAGCGCGAAATAATTTCTCCTTTTTACCTCGCCTCGACTGTTTTCACCGCTGAGCCAGCGCATGGTTGTTAAGAACTCATAAAATTGAACGACTCTCTACCTGCAGTTTATTTTTCCAATTTATTCGTCTTATCTTGAACTCTGATTGTTTGCGATAATAAGAAACTCAACTCTGTATACTTCGCGTTTAATATTTTCAAGTAAATTTTGCAGTTTCTTCTATAATCAGTATTGCAATATTTTATTTACTATTAGAATCTATATATTTACCATTTTTCATCGGTATTAAATAGATTCCACAGAAATTCAAAGAAATCATTCAAAGAAATTCCAGGGATTTTGATTTTTCTTCTTTTTGTAATAATTTGAAAAGCAATGGAAAGACAAAGCGGCAGAACAATTCTATATTTTGTGTCATATTCTTAAATCTTTTTCGATAGAAGAAAACCAGATTTATTGCAAAAATAAAGGCGAAAGGCAGAGAAACTCTCTTTTCCTCTCGGAAACGAAACCTTCACTGTTGCGTTTCTCAGATTAAAATCTAACAGTTTTCGTTAAAATTATTTCCGATTGCTTTCACGCCTCTATTGCTTTACGTTTCGACAGTGTGAGATTATTCGTGACAAACTCACCTGCTTTGTGATTTACTTACTTAATCAGCCGCAAAGATTTCGTAGCTACCAGGTGCATATCGCTAGATCTCTTTCTCGATCGTCCTGTTTATTCCTTCCCGTTCTACTAGATCACGTCAACGATTTCACGACCACTGAATTTTTCTTGTCGAACAGACCGGCAGATTGAAAACACGATCGATCGATGAATCTCTACACCTGATGTACAATACCGGTTAGAAGTTTCATCGTATTATAGAAGTTGAGAAGCTAAAACAGAAGTTAGTATTAGTTATTAATTATTATTATAGGATGAATACTCCAAAAGATTAATTCCATAAAAGAAACCTGATAAAGTAAAAAGATGTTAATAATATCTATAGTATTAATTTCAAGTCAATGCGCGTAATTTATTAGAGCCACAGGAGAGATAGTATGCTGTTTTCCAAGTAAACAATAAATAATAATTGTGTTAAAGATAAGATAATTTCAAGTGAAAATATAATAATTTTATACGCAATATTTTATACAAGCGATAAAACTCGAAAATCTACTTCGCGATAGTATTTAATCAAACAATAGAATTTCTTTTGTAACCGAGTTAATTGAAAATTTATCGTTAATTTATCGAAGAATGCAAAATCTCGGTCAGAGATGCATTAATTTGATTTTAACAATTATACGATACTACGTGCAAATTAATCTGAATGTAGTTATTAAATATTTTAATTTACCGTCACGAAAACTGTTATTCACATACGCGTCGACACGTATATACCCAAAGATAGATTTCGTTATCATACGATATCATAGTATGATGTTGTCGACGAACAGCGAACATCAATTATCCTGTCATTACGTTCACTCCTTTCAAATTTCACATCATCAAACAGGAAATCCTCGATAATTAGCTCTTTCGCGATATTTGATACTCGTGCGTACGCGGAAATTTCACACTGCGGATGAACCGCGTACGAAGCTGTGTCTCCATAGACGTGTTGTAACGACTGCTCTTTTACGGTTCGTTCTTTCCTGTTGCGTTAATTAACGTGAAATCTTATACGATCACGGTGTCGACACGCGTGTTAAGCATCCGTTGTATTATTTAATTCCTGCTCGTGAAAAAAGCGGACTTCTTCAACGCAGTATTGACGTCACGATTCCTTATTTACGCCGATTAACTTGATTGGCGTAGAGGTAAAGTAGAGATAACATACGATTCCTATTTACCGGTATGGAGCGATAAATTAGCAATGTTTCGTAGAAGCACGGTAGAATCTCGATTGACGAAGCTTTGAGTATCGGAACATTAATTAATGGAGCATTTGGAGATGGTAAACGGATCGTGTAAAAGCAACCGAAGAACAAAAATCAGAATCGAAAGAAATCGTTAAGGAATCATCCGACCGTACCAACGGTACAATAATTTTCTGACGAGCCTTATGATCGTGTCAATAAACTTTTCTCATGGTCCGGCCAGATTTAAATAGCGTTAAAAGCTAGAAGAGCGGTGCGTGGATGGATGGTTCTGTTATAGCAGGCGAGATAAAATGGTTTGTTTAGACGATCATCGAGATCGAGAGCGCGTATGCAAGGCGTTAAATCTTTTAATCCGGCAGGATGCGTGTTAACTGTCTCGCACAGAGCCGGCAGACACGTTCGTCACGTTGGATGCGGGGATCATTGACCAACCCGGAGAGCCTTTTGCATGTTACATACGGCAAATATCGACAATTTGTTACCGCCACCGTCTGCGGCTGACGGCAACGTTGGTATTGGGTTGGCAACTAAATGATCGCGGGTATCATCAATACCATCTAACGATAAAATTCGCGATCGTTTTTAGTTGCCAACCCATATATATATATATATGTAATAAATCTTGTATTGTAGAAAACCGAGTTTATTGCGAAAAAAAAAAAACTTGAACGAAATACAGGAGTAAAGAACAATCAATACCAATCTGTAAGAGTAAACAATAAATAACAAGTTCTGTGCAATGTCTACCTGAAAATCGAGAATCGATTTCCTTTTTCCGTCAATCTTCAATGTTTTAAATAATTATTCCTTCTTCTGTGATCTTGTCTGTCTCTGATGTTGCTCTCTGTCCGTTCGTTTGGGAGAAACGAATGTCTCTCAAAAATGGTTGTCCGCAAAACCAAAAAAAAAAAAAAAACAGAGTCCTTATCACGCTTGAACTCCTAACATATATGTAGA
Source organism: Bombus haemorrhoidalis (assembly GCA_014825975.1). Taxonomy (NCBI): domain Eukaryota; kingdom Metazoa; phylum Arthropoda; class Insecta; order Hymenoptera; family Apidae; genus Bombus; species Bombus haemorrhoidalis. Next base: position 15,298,264 of record CM026166.1, on the reverse strand, counting down.
GCAATCGTAAAACGATACGCAGGGAAAGATGGTTTCTCGTGTAAAAGTAAGTCGACAATGTAGAGAATCAAAGTTTTTATACAACGTCGTCTTTGAGAAGATGGAATTCGAACATTTATTTAGTAGAAGTTTAGTATAAACTTGGCTAATTCTATATGCAGGATTCTACTTGTACAAATATTGTGAAAAACGAGAATTGAAATTCGTTCATTTTGAGCTCCGTCGCGGAGAAAATAGGTTTTAATTATGCTTGAAGAACTAGCAACGAGATGTGAATCATCTTTTTGTTTACTTTCATACAGGATATTGCCAATCTCGAGTACTTTCCAGGAAGCTTTCTACTGATATCGATATCGATTCAATAAAAAATTACCATTATCTAGGAGGCGTGTTCGTATTATCGCTTTAGTTCCACTCTAATTCCGATTGAGAGTTTAGCAACAACGTAGTTCAAGATCTCATCTTCCATTGTAGACAGTTTGTTCCGTATGATTGGAAGTTCTTTAAAAATTCATTATTTTATATGCGAGATTAACGTTAACGTCCTGGAATGCTTCGTAATCTTAACACGACGGAAACAAAAATCCAATGGCTAGCATTTGTTATGTAGCAAGCCTAATAATTGGCATGACACGGTGATGATTAATCGTAAAAGTAATATCTGGTTTTATATGAGCGTATAGACCCTTCTGATCAAACTTAAGAAATTTCCAATTTCCATAAAAGCAAAAAGCTAGCTTTTAATTACTAATTTAATATTCCTATATCAAACCTTAGGTGAGTATCCACTCCAGCAAACATAATCAAGGAAATTGTGTTTTTATACCTTGAAATATTCGTCAACTTTACACGTGACAAGTTTCACCTAAGTACACGTACCACCTAACGCTGTATACCTAGCAGTTAGGCGATCAATTAATCAAAAATTAATCGTGTTCACAATTAAATCGTTAGGTGTATGGCCACGCGTTAAGCGAGAGAAAATTTTCTTTCGTTTTATAGGGAAATAATAGACGCACAAGGTTTTTTTGCTTCATATTAGTTTATCGAATTATGCACGAACGTAATAATGGAAATATAACGAAATAAATCATACCTAATTCAATCAAATAATACGAAACAGAAACTGTTGTTCGTCTGTTATGAAACAAAAAAGAAACTTCTCGGACAAGCTAATACGTTTGTCAGAGTTTTGAGAAAGGGAATTTAGGAAGAGATCTAACCTTTTGGGAACAGGAACGGAAAATAGCACTCGTCGGAATTTCAACTTGAAATATCGAGCCGCGTACAGTGTATAGAGGTCGAGTGTCCGCACGTGCTAGATCCACGTACAGTAAGTGCAAAAAGTGTTTATGCATATCTATGTTTTTTTCTTTTAACGCTAAATTACCGACAATTTATCGTGTAATAGTGTAATTAGAACAACTGCGCCACTATATATTGCATCTGTCGCATATCGACTATTCTCAAACGTATTCCGATGCCATGTTTTTTCATTCTTTTAGTATATACCTTAATTGCAATTATTCGAGTCTTTGTTATTATTTTGCATATATCGTAATGCGATAAGATCGGTCTTGAAAAATTACTTTTCGATTATTTCATTTCCATTGCGAATTACTGTACGATCTGACAAGCTTTATAAAATGACTCGACTATTTAAAAGATTGTGTTTCTTCAAGTTTCCTAAGCTGTAAATCAAACAAGCGCTACAGGTAATATTGAAATAATTAGATACTTGAATGAATTTTATTGAAATTCAATCTTTTTAGCTTTTCTATAAAAAGATAATCAATATTGTTTTCAATCGTCGATCTGTTATTTAACCTACAGCAATTATGACCGATAACATATACAGAAATGCCTATAATTGAAACGACTACAGCTATTTTGTGAAGTGCTTCTTTTATTTTCATTTATCGAAGATGAGTAATCCTACTTTAAGATGCAGATTAATCGTTCGTTCGAGTTTATTCAACCACCTAAAGGTCGATGTTAAATATTTGTTTTGCATCATACGTTTATCTGTGAAGAATCCCCATGGCTGTCGCTGATTCATTCTGGGAAATACCTTTTAAACTGGTCGGCATTGTGAACGTCAAAATCCTTATCGTGCTGATTATCAGACAATGTTTTTCGAAGCTTTTACATTGAACGGATCATGGATTGAAATAGTCTGATATAATTTCTGTAATTCTAACTGATGAATCATCTATAGTAATGTTTCATCTTCTATGTACCATGTGTTCCTGAATATCTATACCCATAAATAAATGAATACAGTTAAAACGATGATAATAAATAGATACATGTATTAAGTTTTTAAATTACACAATTAAAGAATTGAAAACTAGACGGAGGCTCGTTCTGTTAGCTAGATATTATAACAAGTACCATAACTATATTTATCTGCATAATGTGTATGTATTGATCTATGTAATTGATTCATACTTGTAAATACAGGAAAGCTAAAATAAAAATTATTTTAACAAGTTTGCTAGTTCCAGCGTTAGCTTGCGAAGAAGATCTCGCTACCGTTGAATTTGTGATAAATATAAAGGCGTTAGAGTAAGAGAAATCATGGTCCATCTAATTTCTATTCGAAATAAACGTCTGAAATTTCATGGCCTATTAAATATTATTTTATGATTTATCAAAATCTTTGTTTGATAACGGAGATTGAAAAACTCGATTGAAGAAGAACATTTATTTTCGTAGGATTACGATAAAATCAATATGGCATTTAATTGTCGAGAATTCGTACATATAGGCGAGCACTTCAAGTGAATTATGTAAAATTGTGATACTTCTCGTAAATGGTAGCAACTAATTTAACATTAAACCTTAAGTTGTTAGCTAAGAGTAAATGTTATTAGTTTAAAGATTTCATTCGCTGTTACTTTTTACTCTTCTTACGTGACAAGTAATAAACTTTACGAGCGTAATAAAAGCGTTGTAAATATTGGACCAGCTTTTCAAAATCGCATAATTGTAAGGTATATGTAACGTATCGACGAATGATAGTGGTAAATTTGGTTACTCAATCGGATATTTCATGGTGTTGTAGAAAAAAATAGGCGATGTTTCTCAACTTAAGCGTAACTGAAACGTTTAATCTTTGAAATCATCGTCGAGGTAAGAACAAGAAGGCGGAACATGTGTATTCGATGTTGAAAGATACATAAAACATTTAGAATACATAATAAAGTTTGAACAAAGATCAGTGTGAAAATTCATTCCTGTTTCTAAAATGATATGGTAAAATATGATAAACAAGTGGTTTAACATGTGGTCATTTACATAATTACACAATTTTTTCTAAATAATAATTCACATTCGAGAGTATCATTGGATAAACGAAACAGTAAGTAAATAATTTATAAACAAGCAATAAATAATTTAATTAAAAAAAAAAAGTTGCAATAAAAATTTAGACCGCAAAATATAACCATACCTACCACTTTGCCAGATCGCAAATTTCTATGAATTTATGAGTTTAAAGGTGGAGTTCGATGTAATTTTTTTGCTTAGATATTGTTTCTTTCTGAAAATTGATTTCTCTGTCCAAAAGATCTACATTATAATAGCGCAAAGAGAAAAAAGAAATATACGCAAAGTCATGAACAAACAGAAACTGATTCTTATTTAACATCACAAAGTATTGCAAATTCGTTTAGATCTATCCGTAGATAAACAAAGAACTCTTAGCATAAAGTATCGAAAACAGGTGAATGAAATATTTCACGATTGGCAAGAAAAAATGTAGGATTTTGGTAAAAATAATGGCGCAAGAGCGAACGAAATTAACGTAAAACGATGGAATTTTGCAGGATTCGGTCGAAAACCTTTGATCGTCGATCGTTATCGATTTAAAAAGTATGAAGAAAAAAAAAATGTCAGTTCCAGGGGTTCGCAGATAAGCTGCTCGAGATAAGACGAACCCAATGGGAAGACAAAGCGTGCATAATCGACGCGTTCGACAGCTTTCTTCGAGACAATCGACGAATCGGTGTCGAATACATTTTCGCTCCTTTTTCTTCAGTGTTTACGATCGATTCGCTGACCTCGGAATGCAAATGAGAAACAGGCAGAGGAGATACGCGTCGCACATCTACGTTGAAAACTCACCGGGACTTTTTAATCTCTCAGCGAAGACGTGAGCCGTGTAAAACGACGTGCCGACGAATAAATACGACCTGTAAGTCAGTTTTCACGATAACAGCTCGCCCCCCTTGTTTCATCGCCCAAATTCAATTGTTTTCATTCTTCTTTCCGCGTGTAAATTATGCGGCTGTGTTCATCGTAATAGCGCAACGAAACACGCTAATTGCCTATCCGAGAATAAACCGAAATTGTAAGATATATTTCTTTTCTCTACGCAGCTTCTGTGTCGAGACAATCGGTTTTTTAAATTCATCGTTGTTAAGACGCGTAGATATAATTTCTTGAAAACGTCTTAATTGGAAGATTTTATTAAATTAAAATTACATTATTTGACAGTAAATTTTATTTGTTAACATTAGCAACTGAAATAAGAAGTTCTTCAAACGCGTTCTTCCCTTCGTCTCGTACAAATTTCTCAAAATTAAGTTAAAGTAAAATATCACGATTCTTGAAATTGCAATTTCTGAAAGTATCGCAACGTATCAAATTTAATCATCGATTCTAATAATCCAGTAATACACCGAACCATATTCGTATTCATAGAATTGCATGAATAAAATCTAATTAAAAATGAAACGTACATTTACACACGAGAATATCTCAAAATAGATTGTCTCGAAAAAGAAGCTTCGTAGAAAAATGATCGACGTATTTCATAATTTCGGTTTGCTTTCACGTAAGAAGTTAGACTAGTCTACATTTGTAAATAATGCCATTATTAATTTAATTAATACACTCTCATACATGATATATGCAAGATCCTCGATCCTGCACGTGTCTGAAAAGCCAGTCAAAATTACGATCGTCGAATGATCCCAGACCAGCACCCTTCGTACATACGCTCGTTTAATCATCGTTCAGATAAGCGTGAAGTATCATTGCTCACAATCAGTCGTGAGCGTCGCATTGAACGGGGATGAATGCAAATGATGCACGTCTCTTCAGTCCTGTCACCGTTTCAATGTACACCTAGACGAACCTGTTTCCTCGCACGTGACCGACAATAATTAATTAGCAAAAGATTCGTGTCCCTGAATAAGATCGTTCGCGATCAATTCGAGACGCGTTTATATTAACTTGTTCGTAAAGATGCGTAGCCTTGAATTGTTATTAACAATCGATGTTAAGTGCAACTCCTCAGGTACATGTAATCATATTTTCGTTCGTAAATGTTATGACTCGTTATGGATTTTTATAAAAAAGACCTGATTATTGGCCCAATTACGTAATTAAATAAATAATATAATTCGTCCAATTTACCAAGAGCAAGTGATTAATCGATCGAAATTTTGTATTTATGCAGAGATAATGATGCAAATAAAAAAGATATATAGTAATCTGTATAATAAATTGGACATATTTAGGTACATAGGGAAGTAAGATTTACGTTCAAGGAATAAATTAAGACAGAAAGAAAACAGAAAGAAAAATAAAGGCACGTACACACAAAGAGATTGTAATAGGCATAAGTCTGGATACAGTAAACGAATAAAATAAAATAAAAACGAATACAATACCGAATACAGTGGAATATCTAAAATTATGAAAGTAGAATATTTTGATTTAGTAATTAAAACAGTTATCTTAAATATCTCAGTACCTGAAGTCGTTTTAAAATTCTTGCAAAATTACTTTGGGGACGGTGTAACGCTGCGACAGCAACATCAGTCAAAGGCAGCTGGTGAAACAAAAGATAAAGAGGAATATTTCGCAACGTGTCGTTTACTATTTAATCCAGAGGACAGTCGAATCGTGTCTGGATCGATCTGCCTATCATTCGCGGGCATCTTGTCGCGACGCGACGTTATGCACGATCTGTTTTCAGATGATGTCGCTACGAGACGACAACACATCACTCGAATAAAGCACGATGAATTGCATTTTGTATCGGCCGGTACGTTCATTACTTGGCGAGGGTCGCGAGAAAATGTGCACGTACGAATCCGTATGTACATATGGAAATAGACGACCGTATTTCATACAGTCAACTTGATGCATTGGCTTGTTTCAGAAATTCGAGACGCTGAAGGCAATTTGAAAGAAGAATTTAATGAAATATATCATTATTGAAGAAATTCAAAGATTTTTCGTGTTAGTGATCTTTACCGATTTTTTTAAATATCGCGCTTCATACTTTAGAAAATTTTTCATCTTCTTCAACAATTTTTTTAATCTAATTCTTCTACTGTGCACTGTACGCTATCTTCTCTTCTACTGTACACTACAGTTCATTAAATTATTAAACGAATAATAATTACATTTTACTATCATGACATTTTTATTACTTTCAAGACGCGCTTGATGATGCACTATCTCAATGAAAAAAATATCTTATAGAATATACTAAAACTATTGCAATCATAATTTGTTATCTCTCAAACACAACCTTAATTAAAATGTATTTCATCCTTTGTTTACGAGCTATACATCTCACTTCATTAAAGTAATATTTTTTCTGCTATAAATTGTACTTAGGGTGCAGTCTACGAAATCTAAACTATCAATTCGCATTCTGCGTTAACCTAATCTAAGCCCTGTAGAGCATGTTTGAGGTCAATGAACTACATAGCATTCAACGAAAGCTACCACTGAAACCAGCAGTGAATTCGCATACAGTATCGAACGAAAGTAACCGTGGTAATCGATGAACTCAGGTGCCTATGTAGATATATTCGAAAGAAACGCAGTTTTATGCGATTTATCTTAGCAGAAGTAAAAAATTGAAACAGCAAGCTAGACATTCGTGTTTCTTTATTTTCCACGAATAATAAGTTTGGAAAGCTGAGTGAAACAGAAGAGCGCGTTTATTTTTATTTTTTACACGCAATACAAATAAATTAATCAATTTAGTCTGTCATAGGCTTCGTTAATGATGCAACTACGAATATTTTTAAATTGAATTGAATTTTCGTATTTTTTGAGCGTATACAACATAGATTAACGAAAGCCTGATAGCACAGATTTCTTATTATGCATCCTTGTAATATTAAAAATAGTACAAATTTTATGAGTTTCTTTAATTCAAATACATACATCGATTAAGTGATTTGTATGCATTTATAAGAAATTTGTAGGCACAAGAACAAATGCGAAAGATGTTAAAAAATATGTGAAATATCTAAAGTATAATACTCGTTATAATATTTAGAAAATGTGACTGCGTATAAATATCCGCAGTCTAGTGGTTCTACTGTATCCACTTAACGCGTTTAAATATGATTTAACAATTTTCAAGAATCTGTACTCTACTTGTTCTTATCTACTTTAACTAAAGATAGAGCACGTATGTTGTTCATCACTCGCATAGCAACTGCAACGTCTCACTACCGTAGAGCAATGAAAATCATTGAAAATTGAAAACGTTTAGTTTTAGAGTAAATTGTCTGGGATCGGTTAAGAAGAGTTGACGAGCACGCGATATCCTGAGTTTTTCACGATATTCCTCGCATAGCGGTCGTTGAACACGAATAACAGTCGTGCAATCGAGCCATCGGATGTACATCTGTGGCGAAAACATGCAAAATGAATAAGTTGGAGGAAACGAGTACAATTAGATTTACATAATTACACGTGTGTGCCACCGGTTTGTATCTGATTGACTTCGAAAGTTGAATTTCGAAACCGAGATCCCCATTTATGTTCCTCTTTTTCTATTTATATTTCTCTTTCCACCTGTAATTAAGTGAATCTATTTCAAGCGAACACGTATCCGTGTAACCCTTTTACAGTAGCATGCAGAATATGTAATTTACGCTTTTTGCTATTCGTCTTACGTTTAGTAATTTTCTTCTACAAATGAATATTATTTTCTTTCGACGCCGTCGTTCACGTTGCTCCTTTTCTCTTCATATATTTTCTTCGCAAATTTTTCAACACTGTACTTGTTACGTCCTTCATAGTCTGGCCGTCAAAGGCCCATGCACAATTACTGACCCTCGATAAACCTAAGGAACCACCATAAACAGAAGAATCTTCTTAACGGAATCTTCAACCCTGTGAGAATTTTCTGTCTATGGCTGCTACTTAAAACAGTCCTTGGGTTTATTAGTCGCTGTTAAAAATCACGGAGAAAGCGGGTAGTTACCTAATTACCTAAAAGCAGTATTCGAATATAAAAGGAAAGTAAAATTTAAATATATTGAATACTACTACTCTAGAATATAACGCAATAAGATAGTAATAGTAATACATAGTAACTAAGAGATCAATGTGTAAGAAATTAGAATGCAATGTCCTTCTTGCAATAGGATATAGGTCTAAAGTAAAATTAAAATAATATGTTAAAACTGAACATTTAAAAGCTATATTTTAATAATATCTGGCATGTGTAATATTCATGCCAGATCACAGAAACACGAAAAAAATAGCAGGCTTAAATTTCTGTTTTATTTCTGTTTTGAACAATTAAAACGACTGTAAGATCAGTATTATATTTCTCATATAGAACATCTCAGCGTGTGAATTAATAAATACGATAAATTTATGTTACAAACTTCGTCGTTAATTAAATTTCCTTTAAATACAATGAAAATTGCTCGATAGAATACAATTCAACGTGTAATCTTTTATAAAGGTTAGTGGAAGATCGTACGAGGAACGTCATAAAATATTTAAGACATTTGCGTAGGTATAAAAAGATTGAATTTTAATATCGTTTCTTTGGAAAGAATTTTGCATTAGCGTAAATGTCATTTTTTCCCAATTTTGAACGAAGTCATTTATGCACAGTGAATTAATTGAATAATTGATTCATTCATCTTATCGTTGAAAGCAATACTTTTTTGAATTTATAATTTATTATGGCTGCGTTATATTTCCTGATAAGCTGTGTTTCTCATCATCTTCAGGCCACTACTATATAATTATCAGTCACTCTGCTATTACTTTAGCGTTTACGTCCTTCGAGAAGTATTCACAATGATGTACACCTGTCGTGTTTTAATAATGCACAAAGTACGTCATGGCGATAGAAGATTATGTTATTGACATTGCAAAGCTATAGTAAAAACATAGAAGTTCTAAAAAGCATTTACGTATGTGTGACATCCACGTGGCATAAGATAATGATTAATGACCGAGTCATCATCAATAGTGTATACGTACGTTCATGTTCCTGTTGGTGAACTTTATACTGCAAATCTATTCGTTCGATGATATTCATGTCTATTGCATCAATCGATTTAATTCCAAGCTAGGATATAGTATGAATATTTTCTAGACGAGTAAAAAGAAAAAGATCTTTTACTGTAAATTTAAGTCTTTCATAATCTTCGATATCCAAAAAGATATCTTTGTAATGGCACTTATTTCACTGTAATGTCCTGCTATAAATAAAAATCTATAATACAAAGAAAGAAAAAACGTATCTTAAATGTATCCCAAAGAAATAGAAATTAAGAATTGTAAATTAATGATGAGTTACATATAAGGCTACCTTTTACATCAACATTCAAATTAATAATCTGCACTGGCAAATGAAAATTCTTTCTAAAAGAATACACATAGTCGAGAAATCGTGTGATCACGATATCGTTTCGTATATAATATTTATAGAAGCTATAATTTACTAGAAACTGGAGCTACTCTATACTGTCCAATGAGTTGAGCCGGAATAAGTAAAGACAACCGGTCTCGTGATAGTGAATTATGATCTGACGGAAGGCTTCCTATCATTGCAGAAAATTTGCTCAATTTAGCTTGACAGATATATGATTGTCTCGCTTACGAGATTAATATAAAAAAAAAAAGAAGAAGAAGAAGGAAAGAAGAAGAAAAGAAAGAAAGAAAATTGACAACTTTCTATTTTATATGTATGTGAGAATTGGGAATTGATTGAGATTGCGGTATTATTTCTAAATCGATTACCTTATCACTACGCGCTTTTAGGTGGTCTCGCGAAGTTTGTAGGAAGGTACGATAGTGGTATACGATTCACGTTCTCTTTTAAAACATGGTTACGCCTCTTATTGATGCGTAACACGGCCGACCTTTTGGAACAGTGCCAGCCATTTCGTACATATGTATCTCCTGTGAAACGGCCAAGTGGCTAATAGAAAAACGTTTTTCCTCTTCCGCGATGAGACAGCTGAGTAACTATAGCGTTTCTTCCGAAACAAATGAGATCAGTTGTTAAATTCGGTTATTTCGATTATGAGAAACTCGTTAAAATTCATGCACATTGCAAATATTTTGTACGTTCAATTTTAGTATTTATCAACGAAACGCAAATAATTCCACAAGCAACCACCGTTTAATATAAATCTTCGTGTCCACGGATCAAGTGGCAACGTTGCGTTAACACAACGTATTGCTTGAAATTTCTTTCTAGTCAATTTACATCATTAAAATCTATTGGATTCTTATTATGATTGTAGAAACAAAGTCCGACAATTTGCTCAATATTTTGCTGTTAAATGTGCAACATTTTCCATTGAGAAATAGATGTACGTAGAAATATTTTATGTAATCCCCGTAACGGAACAAAAACGAAAGTTTTCAAGTAGTTTTATAATTACTAGACACAGTGTATGATATACAGTGGACTAGAAGAAAAATTTGTTCCACGTAACTCGATCTAAGTCGCAAACTTCCACCGCAATTACACAGCGTTTAAACAGCTGTTAGTTCAGTTTCAGAACTTTCCGTCTAAACCTTTACTTCCGCTTTCATTGTTCTCTGTTATTTTTCCCATACATACCTACCGCGGGATCAATCAACGCGATACACGTTTGCTATGTTACATCCATTACAAGTGTATAGGTTCCTCCTACCATGGATTACTAAGTTCTAGGTTATAGTGCGTTTATTAACTATTAAAAAGGTCGAAAGGACGTATCGGAGTTACACGTTGGTCTTTCCCAACCCTCTAGTCAGTCTGATTTCCCGGCCGGCCCGCGATGGACTCGTGCGCTCGTTGCTCTTCGGACTCTTCGTCTTCGACCTCAGCTTCCCTTACCTTACCACGATAAAGTCATCAAATTAAATTCTTCATTGGCTACAACTAAGAGTCGACGAATTTCCGCGATCGTACCGTCGCTTAATTTTCGATTCACCGACGAAATTCGTCGAGAATTTAAAAAATAGGACAATATTCGTTTCGTAGAAGATATGAGTATCTTCTTTATTGCCCGACTGGCCTTCAGCTCCTGGGGGGAAAGATTACGATCCACGGCTCGAGTGATTTTTAAGAAACATCGATACCCGCGTGGTTTCTACTGATTTCAATCGATTCCACGGAGGATTACATCGAATACATCGAAAGTAATGTTATCGTCGCTGGTCGATGGTATTTTATTAGCTGATGTCGAATCTAGAAGGACTTAGAAATTAAGAAGTTTCTTTCGGAAATATTAATACTTTGAACATCTTCCGGTTCTTGTTTTCATCCCGCATCTTTGAGCAAATAAATAGGAGACTATTGTATTTCTTTGATTCGCAGGTGTAGAAACACCTGCTTCGAAGTTCCACTTCGTTACCGTGTTCGGTGCATCGATTAATACTTTGTTTAAAATATCTTGCTTCTTGTTCATTCGTCGTTTTATCGATACGTCTGGTACAAAGTCTTTTCTCAATTGTTGTATCATTGTCGCTTCTAAATCTGCCATGCGATCTATTGTTAACCATTTAAGAGAGGAAAAAATACAACGCGGTCGTCGAATTTGCTTTCCAATCTTTCCCTCCTTTCTCCGTTCCGGTTCGTATCAGGATTATCAGAAAGAAAAAAAAAAAAGTGCAGCACGTTATCACTGGCCGCTTCATGAAAACCTCTTCGATACATATCCAGGCGAACCTCGGTTCGTTACGATTTTTCGGAGAGTAGAAAATCGATATCGATACTGGATTCCCGAGCCTGAAGAATTCATCGTACAGAAATAATTGCGCTGTAACTGAGCGGTCGAAAAAGAAAGATTGCACGATGGAGTTCGAAACACGCGCATTGATCGAGCTTTGTTTCTCTTCTGGCCCGATCACTAGAGCTAGGTATGTCGAGAGAATTTCTGCAATGTAAGAAAAAAATCCATTTAAAAAAATTCACTTTTATGACCATTGCATCGTAAACATTTGCGTACACTGATATTTTTATGGACACAGTTGAAAGACCAGGATGCCGCTTTCAACTTCTCAACCTTTGGCGTAAATATAAAATCGATTAATAGGGAAAACTTACTATACGATCGTTGTTTAGAGGTCAAAATGACATTATTGAGAAAAAAAAACCTTATCTGCACTGGCGTTAACGTTAGATTAATTTGTTATGAAATCACTGCAGAAGGTTGTCAATGACCGATGAACTTTCAGCACTTTGCACTCTGAGGTTCAGTGGCAGGCGAAATACAATAAAGTACATGCAATTGACGATGAAGTCAGTCTATCGTCTGTGGTCGTCTTTAATTATTACACTTGGAAACTTAGGCATTATCTTAAAAGCTAGTTACGGTATTAAATAGCAATATTGCTGGATTTTTTATTTGCAAGAAAATATTTTGAATTTAAAAGAGGTAGTTTAATCGCCGAATTCATGAATTAATCGTTATATAACAAGATATCATTATAATAATTAAAAAAATTCATTCTTAGGAAATTTGTGAAAAATATGTCAGGTGAAGGAAGGATATATAAAAAAGGAAGAGACGTTAATAAATAATTACATAATTAATATGCCAATTGACTGTTGATCTTTTTCGCAGTGACCGAATGGAACATCTTATAAAAATTCTCGACTGAACGAAGCATTGATTGGTTTATCTGTATTTTTCCAGGTCTGCGGGGTCCATAGGAGCACGATCCGCGCCCAGCACGCCTCTTCAAGTAGCTCCTGGTGCGCAACAAGCGGGCCAGCAGTCGATTAGCGGCTCTCAGCTTACAGTAGCCGGTGCCAATAATTCGCAGCCACCAAGGAGCCCGAGCCACGCGGCCTTGAGATGTAACGACAGGTAAGTCCTCGATCTCCAATCGGTTATTCCTATCCACATCACATATGGCAGGGTAGGGCAAGGTTATATAGATAGCTAAGCTTCGCATCTTAACACTTTCACGACAGCTACGACTTTCACTGTCGGAGATCGTGATAGCGTCCAAATCGTGCAAAGATTATTGCAAGATAAAACAGGTGTCTGCGGATCGTCAAGGCTGTGAAGAAGGAAGATATGTCAAAATATAAAAAAAAAAAAAAATGTAAATTTAGAAGGAAGCGTAACAGAATGCTTACTCGCCAATAACGAAGCAAATAACCCAAAGTGTCCCGCCGTGAAAGTGTTAAAATTCATTCTTGATCTTTGCATGGAATAATCAGACATAAAATGAATCAGCTGTTTGAAAAATCGAGCGGTTGCAAGCTTATAATAAAAGTGACGCGCAAAGAGGCCAATTTTGTTATCTTGAAAGTTCATCTAATCGTTCGTGATAAAAAGAAGTATCTCACGGAGATAGTCACACGTGACTTACGTTGCACGTAAATTAAATAGCCGTCAGACTATTTGCGAATTATTATTTTTTTCATTCTTGCCTTTTCCCGCTTTTCTTTCTGATTGTGCGAGAGCGTGAATGGAGGAGAAATAAATCAACGACCTGAATATTTTAATTGAGATTAAAATTGATGGGGATTCGACCCTAGATTCTTCATTCATCGAATAACCTATTGAGCCAATTGAGTGTTTCCATTCAATTAATTCTTGGCTTGATAGGATGCTTTTTCGAAAGAGGCGTTAAACTCCTTCCTTTCTTTGACCTTTGATCTTGCAATTATAAAATTTGTTAACCCTTTATCCTAAGCTTAAATATTCTACGCACTTGTAAATTTTCAGGAAAGATACACCGACGATCCAAGCGATTCGTTATTATCAAACAAAGAAAAAATAAAAATTGATAACTAATTGAATCTATAATTTTTAGTTAGTTTATACGCTCTTCTTCCTACGTGTTCCATTCAATCTTTTTAACCCACATTTATGCGAAGGCAAATGGTTGGCCTTGACGAATGGGGTTAAGACAATTATACCAGCTGACCAATTGTGCACCGTGGTTTGTAATATGCTATTGCATAACGTGGCCAAGTGTAGTTAGTTTATTGGAAACGTTTCTGGAAGTCGTCAAACACAGTTAATTCTACTTCCGCAAATGCGTATTAAAATTTATTGACGATGAATTAGTGCTTCACGTTTGTTTAATGCGATATGATCGCGCTATGAATAACATTTATTGTCATATATACAGAGCGATAATCTTTACGGTATATAATCTAAAAACGGCATTAAATTTCTGTGTATACCGAATTGTCTAATTCGCAATCGATCAAATCAAATATTAGAAACGATACATGGTATACATATATTTTCTGCCAATTTTGGCTAGTTGAAACTGCTTTACTCTAGTGTTCTTCGCTCTAGTGTTAAAATCTTTTATTTTCATAGCGAATTAGCTGGTCAAAAACAATTAAACGTAATAATTCAATTACAAAATAATATATATATATATATATACATATTTCGTCAAAATTAAAAGAATGAATTTTTTTGGATTAAAAAAATGAAAGTATTTTGCATACAACCACTGCCAATTCTACATAATCATGTACATAAATGAATCACGTTAAGATAAGCAACAACGATTGTTCTGATACTCCTGTCAGTTACGCGTTCAATACAATCAACTTTTACTACATTTCGTACCACGCCGGAAGTAAAACGCTAAAAAGCTATCTATGAAGCGAAACTAATTGTTATCGTAATCGTCTAGGCTTAACATAGATTTCCAGGAATTGTTAGTTTCTCCAGATAACGTATCACGAGATATCGAGACACCTGTTCACATAAGAACGAAGTGTGGAAAGCAATACGTTATTTCTGTCACACCTGCTTGATAACAATTTCCAATGAAATCGGTGCTATAATCGTTTTACTTTTTCTCAAAAACAAAAAAAAGAAATAAAATTCCACTTTGATAGAATTGCTATAATGTCTATCTTTAAGCGCACTACTTTATGGTACTTTCTAGTACTTTTTTGTGCTTTTATAATTGTCATCATATTATAGGATATATATATATATTATAGGAAATAATGCTTTATAGAGATATGATCATGATGAAAGGCGATACAAAATTAATATTGATATTACATATAAATAAGAAGTATATCGAAATAAACATTAATACAAGATGTGTTAAAATAGTAAATATTAATGGAGCAAATATTCTCATAAGTCACCAAGTAAAAGTCCTAAAACTTCGAACTCGCATAGGACTGACATTATTTGTAAAAAAAGGGAATATGTAGATTATATTTCTTAACGTAACATGTGAGTGCTAGTGAGTGTTGGCGGAATACATACTTATACGATTAAGATACGTAATTCCTTTAATTAAAAAATCTGATGTCGATTGAATATTCTTTTAGAATTCAACCAGTTGCATTTGTCAGTGAACTAAAAATATTTACTAAGAATCTTTAATAATTATAGTATTCCATATATAGACTGACATAGTTTGCATTAAAGTTTGTAAGTGTAAATATTTCTCGCTACAAAAAGATATAAAAGTGCTATTTCTTATCTTTCATCTTCGCAAATTTAATTTATCCCTCGATTTATAAATGGATATAATAATACAAAATTAATACAATGAAAAGAGAGGCAATATCGAATTTGCAAATTCCTGTGTGAAAAAATAAATGAATGACGATGATATAAAAGAGGGTCAAAGTAAAATATTCAAAAAAGGTAAAAAAAGAGAGAACATTATACGTAACTCATTTGCTTCTCTGTTTTTACATTCTCCGTACATTGAAGTTTGTCATAGTAACGATATCCTATCGTCTCGTCGCTTATTTGTAGATCTTACAAGATCTTATTACACGGCGAATAAATAAAAATAATTATATATACAATGAAATAGTCAAGATGCGGCATTAATTATCATCGTACGTATTATTTAGGTATTAATATTTATTTTACTATTTCATATATCTTATACCTTGTTACTCGTACATTACGTCATACAACAATAAAATCATAGAGAATTTGAACAATGGTTATCGAACAATATACGTACGAATAATTATATAACGAAAGACACAAGGTTTTTTGATATTCATTTCGATACAAATGTTGATATAGTTGCGGCAAGTTTAAAGAAAACAAAAAAGTACAAAAACGCCTGTAATATTCGAAGTAAAATATTAAAGCAGTGTATAAAATAAAATTCCAATGCAGTCGTATTTTTTATAAGAAAATAATTGAAGAAATCGTTATTAATATACGTAATTATTTCAATAATAAATAATGTGTTTGAAGGATAAAAATTGAAGGACTGTAGCAGATTTAATTATATTGATTAAATTATGAATTTACATAAAAATCGGTATTTACTTATCGTTTATTAGTTACAAGTTCACCGTCATATTATCTAAATTTCAATCTGTTTATCCCATTATTCTATGTCTTACATTTTCTTGGTAACGAAGACGAACAGCGTTCCGAAGCATTCGTTACGTATCATCGGATGATCACCAAGTTATTAATAAGCAACGAGTTATTCTCACGTTTAGAAATATTTGAAGAGACGTCTGTCTACTTCTATCGCCACTATTATATATCATTTGGTGTCATTGATAGAATAAAAAAAAAAAATTGTATTTACGTTGAAGTATCCCTTGGAAACATCCGGTCGTTTATCGTTAAAAAATGAACTTTAACTCGCTGAAATTTTCTTAGTCTACAGTCATGTACGAAGAAGAAAAGCAAAGAGATATTTCGTCACGTATTATCAATATCAAGCTTCTGCTCGATAACACCACGATATATCCTGCATTCGCAAGTCTAATACCGTACGATACGCGACACGTTTGCTAAACGATCGATACACAGCGACCGTGATCGTTGGTCAAATTCTTACGCTGTTTCCTGTGTTCACCATGACGCGAACAAAGAAGAAACTAACGAGAAGCCAAGAAGAAACAAAGAAAGATTGAATAGAGACACGAAAAATATAAAATAAACAGCGAAGAAACAGAAGTGTAATCAAATGTTGGGAAATGTTTGCGTGTGGTTCCAGTGGCATTTTAAAAATCCACAGTCGTCGTAATGTCGTCGGTTCTTTCCTCGAGTCGTTATAAGCTCTGTTCGTAGAAGATCTTTTACTTTACGTTCTCCTTTCAAAAATATCTTTTTCTTTGTCGTCGTATTGGAATAAAGAAATAAGGAATTTTATTCGCACGGAATAGCCGGATATGAACGTGGCTGGATAGCAATGGCTGGAAAGACATAAAATATTCTCCAGCGAATTCAATTACCAGTATCGCATCCCCGATCGTCTTCGATCGCCGCTCGACCTTAATTTACATTAAGCCAACTGGTAGCGGGACGCAATTAACGATCGAAATAATTCCTTGGAGCGGTTGCGCTGACGAATTAATGCCAGTTCCGTAGAAGGTGGCTAACAGTTCGTTTCATCGAATTGTCAATCGTATGGTGTACCGCATAAACTGGAACACTTTCAAAGAGAAAGATCGTTTCGGTTGCTAACAGATTTGCAGAGTCTTGGTTTTCTCTTTCTCCAAGATACAATTTATCTGTCAGATCTGCCACCATGGTTTTTCGATCGCATTCCAAGTCTAATATATTCGAATGTGACGTCTGGAGCAATGATATTTGGAGCCCGAAGATTCGGAAAAGAAGGTGCGACTATATAATAATCACACATAACGATGAAGTCGGTTGTGGATTCACGCATTAGGTACAAGATGTCCCAGAAATTATAGTACAATTGGCCAGGGGCGATTCTACGTGGGAAAAAGAGGTCAGAAATGTAGAAGAAAATTTGAGAGTCTTGAGGCTTTCACAGCCTGCATTATTCTTATTCACACTGTTACGCTTAGAGCAAAAGAAGGGAACTCTTTTCCCTCTGGACGCGGCTCTTTTCCGCACGACTCAAACAGTGTTAGACGAAGCAGTGTTAAACGTATATATTGGTATTAGTGTAATAGCGCGAATAGAACAAAATTCGTTGATGTCTCGTATTCGAGGAAATCGAATTGAGAAATTTGTTAACTTGGAACTTGGCTAATTTCAGACGGGGCAGGAGTGAGTAATTGACATAATAATAACAATAAGTCGAAAATGCAGAATAAGGTTCTTTCTCGTACGACGTTTCATTTTGGAAAAAAATTCGGAAATTCGTCAAATAGATGTTTAGTGTGCTAATACTTTGCAGAACAGTTTCAAGCCTCGTTTTCTCGAAAAGCCAGCTTTTTTACTTATTCTGGCACGTACTATAATTTCTTGCTAATCGTTCACTTATACTAATTTAATCTTCTTGAAAATGAAGCGTCGTGTGAACAAATGTTAGTCTCTGTTTAAAATTTCTTTCTCCACGTACGAGTCATTCCCTCGTTGACTGTGCCACAATTGGCAGGACGCTGTGTATAAAAATGTACAAAATGCACATAATATGCGAAAGTGCAGGAAATATCCAGAGCAAAATACCTGTAATTTGTGGAAGGCAAGACAACACCTTGTACACTCACAGGTTGTAACACCTGCAGTGTTACGATGATTTAAAATAAGAACGATCGATCATGGTGACGCTATTGATGACGAATTGCATAGGAATCGACGTCATCGTGAAAGTTTGTTTCTTTAATTCTCGAGATGAGAAGTTTCGGTTTGTGGATTCGAGCGTGATTTATTTTTCATTTCCATTAATTCTATTTGAGTTTTGGCATGTTGTTATGACATGTTGTATATAATACGTAATAGGGTGGTCTAGAATTATAGGCGGCAATGTAAGCGGTAAATTAAACTTATGGAACAAAATAGAGACATTCTAAATATTAAAAAAAAGTAGGATTCTATTACAATGAAAAGTTTATACCGTGGGAATTATTTATTAATTTTTATAATTCTCTGTAGTTTCAGTTTTCCTCTGTGAATTACATCAGATTTGTACATTTAAAATTCATAAATTCGTATTCAGTCATTTTCAGGAGTCTTTATATATATATATGTATAAATAAATAAGTCTTTCAATATCGAATGACGTGATATTTAAAAATTTACATTTTTTACGACGCAATATATTTTTATTTAAAGAACAAAGAAACTGATCGACAAGAAATACCAGAAAGTTCCCATTTCTTTGTGAAAGAAAAAGATTAGAACGCATTGGAGTTCACCTACAAACTTGCGTGAAAAATCTTAAATTTCTGAACTTTTTGATACCGATGAAAAATACTAAATTTGAATTTATATATTTTAAGGCTCTTAGCTTAATTAGATTAGATTACTGAAACGCAGATAACTGTCGCCCGAAAGCTAAATTATGATTATAGTTGTAGTGTTTAGAACTTAAATGCCTAATAATCAATATAATACATTAACAATAATTAAACATATGTTTTTACATCATCGATCATTGTGTTGCACGCTAAAAGATCATAGAAACAGATTGTAGATTTTTAAGCCCTTACGTTATATTTAAAGCTACAAAAATGGACAGACTGCATACAATATACAAAAATATATAAAATATCTAAAGTAGAGTACACTATGTAGGTAACAGGTAGAGTGTACGTTTAAGTATTAAGTTCCCACTTAGATGTTATTCCTTTAGTTTTATAAA
Source organism: Bombus haemorrhoidalis (assembly GCA_014825975.1). Taxonomy (NCBI): domain Eukaryota; kingdom Metazoa; phylum Arthropoda; class Insecta; order Hymenoptera; family Apidae; genus Bombus; species Bombus haemorrhoidalis. The sequence continues at coordinate 15,278,488 of CM026166.1, read as the reverse complement.
AATATAAAATTACACATGAAAATCTTCAATTTAATCATGAGATGTTTAAAAGCAAAAAGTAGATATAATACTACTCTAATGTTTCGGTATTAAATTTTAGGTGTATTTATCATTGTACGTGTTAATAATCAAATATATCGTCCATAAGTCACTGATCTGTTTATCAGACTACATCAAAACTGTACTTTTCGCTATCTAGAAGATCTTTCTGGTTGAATATTTTATCGACCATATTTGAAGATGTAGAAATTTCAGTTTTTTATTAGGATAAAAGATAACTGATTATTCCTATCTTTCAGAAAGGAATTACAATCTGCTAATTCCTATTTATGAACATTTACTTTATTGTGTCCACATTGATTTGTTAGATTAATTAATTTATTCTGTAATTAACAAATTTTTATCTCTTTTTTTCAGTCATCTTTCTAAACCGCTCAGTAGAAGTACACCATCAATGGCAGCTGGTGGTGTTGTGCAGACTCCAGGGAAGGTTAGTAGATCTTCGTCCACATCGTCGCCAACGACTACCAGTAGCGCGAGACAGAAGAAATTCCACAGGCATTTCTCTCAGGTAATTCATAAAAGTTTCGCTGATTCTCATTGATGTCTCACATACACGACGCTACTCTCTCGAACTAGAACATAGTTGAACGATGAAATTTACAATATTATTTTATATCTATCGATCGTACGTGGATGTTGTTTACTTTGGTTTGTTGTTTACTATAAATCGACAAGCATAATCTCCCTGGATCGCAACTAAAATCTTATCGCTTTATCGATAATAAATTTATACTTTAATTTTCTTTAAGTATATAAAAGAAATAAAAATTCTCGCGTTAATTATCAAACTAATGACAAATATAGTGAAAAATCCCACCTATTTTTCATGTTTGACGCTTTGAATTGTCATTATAAAATGATTTCTATTTCATAAACTTCCTATTAATAACGAATAATAATGGATTTATTTTATATAAATAATAATGAAATAATCTCTAATGAGAAGAGTACGCGAGATTGGGATTAACTATTTGGGTCAAAACTCGTGGCAATGAGAAACACATTTTTACTTAGTTTCTTTTGCAATCAACATATTCTGGTGTTTTTTTAAGAAAACTTGATAAATCGTTTCTCGATACGATTCCGGACATAACACATTCGTTGCTTATTATATAAATCATGCTATTACATTATTTGATATAAAAGCTGGAAATTCTTGGAAGGTTTTGTACTTATGAGACGTAATGTACGGCGCGTAACCGTTTTCATGCCTCACTCTCAATATAAAACTTGACCCAGATCGATAATCCATTTCGAAATTCCGCGCCTGTCGATCGATCTACATCTATCAGCTACTATACTCCAACGAGACGAGAATCAGTGAGAGTAAACAAAACGTAAATACTGAGACTATAGCCATTTGGTGCCAACTAGTGACATTCGAGTATCACCATAATCACGTTTTGTTTACCTTTTCTGACTCGTCTCGTTGGACGAAGTATGTATAGAAAAGCTAATCTCGATCTACTATTCGATTCAGGTTGCTGCGGACGAACGGGTATTGAACTACTACAGTTGCGCGCTGGTAGGCGACATCTTGCTGCAAGGACACCTGTACATTACACCAAATTATTTCGCGTTCTACAGTAACGTGTTCGGCTATGTAACGAAGCTTTTGATACCTACAGTTTCCGTGTTGAAGATCAGTAAAGAGAAGACAGCACGAATCATTCCAAACGCTGTGGCAATCGCCACCGAAGAGGAGAGACACGTCTTCTGTTCTCTTCTATCCAGAGACTCGACCTTTAAGTTGATGAAACAGGTTTGGGACGCTGCGCTGGAACCACAACCGTCACCAACGATTCTACCGTTGACCACAGAGCAGAAGCTCCTCACCCCAAACACGTTGGTTGTCGATGATTCCGAGGTGAATCCGGAGGAAGATGATTCCAGCATGTCTGAAAGTGGGACAGATCTGAATTCCAGACCGCCGACCATCTGCACCGATACCGATGCTGTCCCATTGAAAATTGTCAGGCCTAGTTTGCCACCACCTGCAAAGTAAATAAATGTTCTAGAAATTCTTGTCCGCAGTCAGTTAGAATACCGTTTATATAATAGCTCATGAAAGTATGCCAATCCTTGTAAAAACTTATTATGAATATATTATCTGTGTGATAGGCAATATTTTGAAGTAGCGTTAACATCGTAATAAGATACGATCGTGTTTATATTGATACAGCTTGAAACGAATCTGAAAATGTGTATAGCATTCACAAGGTATTTATTGGAAACGTAAAGTATTTCAACAATCATTAATCAATCCATAATATTGATAAACTACAATGTTTAGTTGGCTCATATTTAGAACTATTTATATGTCTGGAAAAAAGAAAACACCATTTACATGTATAAGCTACATGTTAATTTTTGACTGAATACATATATATCGTATGTATGAATCACTTGGAACTTACAAATACATTTTTAGCCTGGTTTCAAATTTTACCAATACAACCATGACAGTCTTGTTTTTATTACGTTTGTCTTTGATTTTTTATTGTTAAATTTCATAAATCTTTCAAAGTAAACTGCTACCTGAATCATGTTAAATATATCCTATCTTATAAACAATTATTAATCAAGAAACTGTTTAATTATTCTCATAAGTCTTTTAATAATTACCTGCTTATTAATTTTTGTATCTGTTTAGGGTGGAACCATCACCGGTGCCGATACTTCCAGCAGCGTCCAACAACTCCAACGCTGTTCTATCCTTGTTCACGGATAGATTGAGAACTAGCACAGTGATTACCATATTGATAGTAGTCCTAGCAGCTTTATACATGTCGGCGGCTTTGATGATGATTCGCATCGACAGGTTACATACGGCGTATCTCAACCATCCGTTTGTTTCGCCGGAACGTTTCACTCAGGATCGACTTTTGCATTATCTTAATACAAACATTGATCAAATAGTAAAGGTACGATTACTTCACTATAGAAAAGTGGATGAAGTCATCCCATAAGCAGATATATTTTTATGAATATAATTAAAATATTGGAATTTACAGTGGTTTTCACAAAGTATTTGAACACTAATCACAGGGAACTTTTGTTTCATGTATATACTTGTTATGTAAAATAGCTTGAAATTTCATTAACTTTATAATGACTGTCACTATTATTTTGATAAAATATTAATACCATGGGCGAAAATATTTTTAAAGGGAAATTTTTTTTTTTTTTTAGACTGAATTGTAGGAAAGAACACACGTTTAGCTTTAGAATTAAATTTACCAAGGCTATTCGTCTATATATCTATCTTCCCTGTAACTTCAATCTATCTTGTTCTTCCCCTGTAGTGCCCATTCGTGTAATTATATAATGAAAAAATAGAACTATAATAAATATTCATTATTTTAGGTACGACAGAGTCTACAGATGTTGTCGCAGCAGTTCGTGTCGATGAGCCAAAACAGAGAAACCGAGCCGAGCGTATCCGGTGGCATGTTGGAACCGGAAGACGCTCCGAGTTAGCCCCTGGCGAAGCTAAATAATTTAATGCAACCAAATAATATGAGTCCCCGTCGCCTCGCTAGCGTATGAAGCGTCTCGTATTAATACGTCGTTGTCTTCGTAATCGGCGCTGATTTATTATCGGCGTGCGAAAACGATCTCGATTCGATCAATTAATTAACGGTGTCGCTTCGACGGTCTTTAATAGGTAATTATTATCGTTAGACTATCTAGACTTACCTGGGCAGGTTTCGAAGATAATAGGTTATTTAAAGTAAAAGAACAAAACAGACAAAAAGAAAGTAAATTATACACTGAACATTTTTCAAACGCAGGCAGGGATCGTAATGATCCTTCTACACTTAGATTGGAGAGCATGCGTAACTCGATTCTTAATTTTCAGTCACGCTTGCAAAATTTAAATAAGATGCTTAAAGGCTGTAACAAACGAAGTAAATATAAAAAAGAACAAATATAAAGAGCGCCGTATATACGATATACGTGTACGAGTGTGTGCTAGACAATTATATGTATGATAAGACGATGCGAAATGAATTGATGAATATAAAGTAGAAGAAAAAAAGAAATATTTGAACGCGCAACGCGAGCGAAGGGATTTTCGTTTTTGAAAACTAGTCACGTATTTATATATGCCCCACATACAACAAGAGTATAATGAACAAAAAAAAAAAAAATGGAATATATATATATAAATATAAATATTATAAAGAAGCTATATATATATACACATATACATATATATATATATATATGTGTGTGTGTGTGTATATATATACATGTATGCGTACATAGAATAATGCATATTTCGCGATTACTTGTTGATATTGTATATCTGAGATAGTTGAGGCACTACCTTTTTAATCGATACAACTGGCAAAGAATTACATTATAGAATTAACAAAGTGGTTATGCATTTCTGTCGTACCGAAAGCAAGAATAATGTATTGTACCTCTACAGGAAAGATACCAAGAACGAAAAAGTTTCTTAACAGACAAGCTTGTGCCGCAGTATTTTGATCGTCCGGAATACACGCTATTTCGTCATCGAACATCGAATACTGCTCCTTTTAGACAAAAACAGTTAAAATGAAAAAAAAAAAAAGAAAATAAACGAGACATTGCATTTCCCACGCACACTGGTGTTCCTGCGAAAAAGAAATTTTTTCCGGTCGTTTATTCGGAATGATAACGAAAGGGTAGTTTTCTTCGTTTCTCTGTCATCTCTTATCTTTTTCGTTTGCTTTTTTTTTACTTGACTCCTTCGAGACGATTCTTGGTATGCGAAAGTGCTCGCGAAATATTCTATTCACTTATGAACATATTTCAATATCGTTGCACATGTTCTTCTATGTGTATGTAAAATAATGCGAAGAAACGTTCGAACAAAGTGTTGTTATAATTGCGGTTAAAATATGGGATACGAGAAACGGGAGATTTGACTGTGATAGTAGGATCGAGGATCGACTTTTGTTAAAACACGACCGCGTTTAGCAGATTCGTCGTGTTCGTCCCATCGAAACAAAAATGAAATAAATAAGTAAAACTAAAGTAAACGAGAGACTGGTTATTACGATCGGACCAAAAAGAAAAAAAAAAAAAGAATGTCGTAAACGCGGTCGTCATTGCGCGAGATCGCGTGGGATCTAAAAAGAAATGCTGTTACGTTATTTACCTGATATTTATAAAAACTAAAAAAAAAAAAAAAATACACGTACGATGAAGCGAAATTCAATTGAACCGTTGTTTTTCGATACGATTATCATTTATTAAAATCATTGTGATTATATTTACCGATAAACGGCGTTAATTTTTAATTATTTGAACATATATTACACTTTTGCTATTGTTCGTTGTTTTGTTGCCATTACGTTCGCGAAACGTATATTCTAAATTGTAAGAAAGAGAAAATGAGAAGATATAAAAATATAGGGGATATATTTATCTGGTGGCAATTTAGTGGACTATCTAATTTATTCTAATTTAATCTTTACAAATTTATAGTTTGAATCTTTTTGTGTACTTTACCTTTACGTTGATTAAATTCGCTGGAATTTGTAGTTGCGAATTGTATATGCCTTTTTAAAGTATTGCTTATTCAAGGGGAAGGAGATATACTTGTGCCTGGCGTGTGCCGTAATGGAGAAATATCGGCTGCATTCTAAAATAGAAAATGAAACACAAGAGCATACGTGTATATGAAGCAAAAAGATGCTGGAATTCGTTCGTCAGGCGATTTACATCGAATTTTATTTTATCTTTTCCTGATAGATTGAACGTTTTGAAATTGAACGATGTTAATATAAAAAATTAATGAAAATTGGACGATACTCGCCATTTGAATGCGAAAAAAATTTAGGAGAAAAATGGAAAACTATTTAATAAAATTTATGCCAAATGTCGGAACTATTGTACTTCTCGTATAAAGAACAAGAAATTGTTTTGTAAAAACTTATCTGTTACTGTAAATTCAACAAAAATGATGTAGTCGAATAATTCACAGAGCGATTGAACGGAGAAAATATTTTTCAGAACGACTAATTGGCGATAATTATCCATTTGATCTAGCTTTGGATCTCGTTATGCAATATTTTAAACGGAAACAGGTCTGTAAAGGAACGAATGGTTTCTCTCTTTCCGTTCTCGTACGAATATCGTTCGCCTTAATCCTATGTACTGTTAGACCAATGCTCAACGTACGACTCATTATTCCTAGAATATGTATCCGTATATAACAGCTCTTGATTTGTACTTGTTCTATATGTGCGAACTGTCGTGGCGACGTCAATTGAATTAGCTGTACTTTTCAGAATCTGATGCTATTAAATTTGATCAAATTGACAGAATTGATCAGTATTGAATACTTTCAAACATAATAGGTCAAGATTGTCTGTTTCGTATTTCTGTATATTTTTAATTTTTGAAATAAAACAGTAATTATTTATTTGAGAGAATACAAAATACTCTCATTTGATTTTTTTTTTTTTATTTAAAAGGATTAGAATTCTTATTGAAATTGATCAGTTAATATATTTGTACTGTCATTGTTTCTTCTTTTTATAACGTTAAGGTTAAAAAAGCTGTAAGATTCATTTAATTGTTACAAGATATTATTTAATCTTACAGTTCGTTGTAAATTTCAGGTGAAATTTTGTGTATTTCCAATTTTTAGTAAACTTGTTGTTAAGCATTTGTAACGTAGTTAACATAATTATGATATTATTATAATATTTAAGTTATTAACTTGCGCTGTAAATACTGTACTATTTTACATTCATGTTAATGTTTTACTTTGTCGCCCTGTAAGTAATTGTATCTTTACATTCAAAGGCACAATGTTTTACAATATGTAATATCAATAGGGGAAGTAACTTTGTTTCCCAATAATATTTAACTAGAATAATATAACAGCTTTTCTGGCTTTCTAATTTATATTATTTTCCATTTATTCTTACATATTTTCTAAATTTCGTGATTTATATTTTTATGATATTAACTAGTTCATTTGTAATTATTCATATTTTCAGTAAGAGATCAGCGTCTTTCTTGTAAATTTTAAATTATTGTAATTGAAAGCGAGGGAAATCAGTCTTATATGTGGATAAAGCTTGGGCAGCACTACCTTATAAAATAATTTTATTTTCAATTATGTTTAATCTATTTATTATTTTATGATTGTCCCGGAAAATACCTAAAAATCTTAAAGAAAAAATGTGATAAATTACGTTTTCATAAATAAAATTACGCTTATCAAAAATACGCTTTTAGATTTCTCTTTGTATTTGATTTCGAGACTAAATGTACGCTTATGTAGGTATGCCACCTATTTTTAAAATACTTGTATCTTTAGATCTAATTGTTTTCTTCTTTCCAACTATGTCAAAAGTGGATTTATCATATTTGTTCTGCGTGGAATCTACATATGCAAATCGATATACATTTGATCAAGATCTCCAAGAACTAAGGAACAAATATATTCATCGAATATACAATTCAAATAACCTCAATGTTTCTCTGCTCAATTGTCAATCAGATTTTGAAAATGTATAGCTTTTGCTAACGAATTGTATCCTCTGCGTAAATAAGAAAGAAGCAAATTTGTCAAACCTGACATAGATGTGTTTAGAATGCATTTAAAAACGCGTGCCGGTTCCTAGTGAAAAATATATAGCGCGCGACGATATAGAAAGGAAAAATAAAGGTTTTACGAACGAAAGAAAAGAAGACAAATGAAAGACCATACAATTGGAAAATTACAGACAGACCAATAATTTACAACGTAATTTGTGTAGTCCGATAAAACGGAGCGCAAATAAATTTATGGAAAATTGAGACATGCATTTTCTTTCTTCTTTCAGCCCCTTCATCTACGTGCAATGATATCAATCGTGTGGAAAACCGCAATATCCCTCTACATTTACACTATGAGCTAATTAGCGATGTATGTCAAGTCGATAAGATAATATTCCTTTAATATTTCCTTTCTATTGACATTCATAAAAACAAGAATTAAGTACATAAATTTTTTTTATTTTCAATGTTTGTTATTGGAAATTCTATTAATAATGTTTGGATTAAATCAAGCTGTGTGTGTTAGATGTTTATCTCATCTGGGATGGATGTACCGTAATATTTTAAAAAGTAAAAATTGCACAGCTATTTTGAAAACACAAGGACCTACACAGAAATTAATATGAAATAACAAGATTTTTTTTCCAATAGAAAAAAGTTTTATCATTTTGTTTTTTATAGATGATAATAATCATAGGATTACATTTCGTATATGCCACTATACATGAAAGAGAATTAGACAACATTGGCATAAATTTTTATTCAAATCAAACTTTTATTTTAGTTATTATTCACTTTCTCTATGTTAGTTTAAATAATATTATTTGATGAATGATGCATTTGGAAAATAAGTTACCTTTTTTATTGAGATTTATATTATATAGTGTTTGTTCTTTTATTTTATCAATAAAATATAAAAATGTTTATCTGCGATACATGATTGTCCTATAAAAAAAAAAAGAACTCAACAAAATTGATGTCATACCTGTTGACCAAAATGAAAAGAATCATTTGACGATATCTTGTGAAATTGGTGGCCGAAAAATCGGAAGCTGGTACACGTGCAGCTCGTACGTGCCGTAGTGGGGACTGCAGTTAGCTTGAAGGAAGCTGTTCGTATAAAAAGACAGAACATGAGTGTCAGCTTAGAGAGTGTAAGTTGGTTGTTAATGGTGGTCCGTTCTTTGTATCCAGGATCAAAGAAACGTCTTCAATTTTTCGACCGAATTTGTAAGTTTAACAAACTGCATCTTTCCTATCTTTTTATTTTTACGGCACTGTTACGAAATTAATCTCGTTTATTTTTATAACTTTTCTTTATTTTTGTAATCCTTGCTAACCTTAATTTGACAGAACGAGATCGGAAGAAAATTAAATTGACAGTTATAACAATTATTCACGAGAAAATTACTTTGTCTGCATTCTTAGGTAAATATTTCATTTGTTAACTTTTTATATACAATTTTTTACTTACTTTTTTACCTTTCCACTAAATTACCAAATTTCCTACTTACTTTTCATAATGACAGCTTGAGATTTATTATTAAAATATGTTAAAATATGTTAAAATATGTTGGCCTTAATTTATTACGTAATTTTATTGTACAAAAGTCGAAGTAAATATATTTATCAGAAAATGGAAAGTTTAAAAAAAAAAAAAGAAACTGGGAATTACCGTAATCTCATAGAATATTTATGCGGATTATACTTGCTCGTAATCAGTATTAAATTCATGGACAAAAACATACATATAAAGATTAGCTTTATATCAATGATATAATTTGTTCATTCGTTTCTCTTTGGTATGAGAAATCTGAGATATCATCGAAGAAGTGCGTGAATCATTTTCGAGAGTCGCTGATTCCATTCAGGGGTGAAACACACCCGTTTTATAAGGCAGTTCACGTTCTGAGGTTCGATACCGGATATTTACGCAACAATTGGATGAATCAAAGGTAAATTCCGAGCTGTCTTGGAAATGAAAACGCGTCTGGTATTTGGGGACAAGGCTTATTTGCCATGCTCAAAGCCTCGTGATCACCTTTACTGTTCATTCTCGGAAATGCAAACTGCAATTTAGGTTTCGACATGCGCCTACGTGTAAAATCAGAAGAAATTAAATTTTCATTAATATAGTAGTTAGTCAGTATTATTGAAACACTTCAGTATAGAAATAATTTTAATTTTAAGACGTTTCCTTTGATTTAGTTAATATTTATAATTTAATATTGCAATAATATAATTAGTTATGTATTTATTATTCGATATATAAAATATTGCAATGGTTCGATTTAATTTGATGGACATTTAAGAATATGATCAAAGTTCGGCAATTTATTAAGCAATTTTTTACGGAATTGTTTTTGAAAACAAAATCAAAATTTCAATCTTTTTTATTAGTCTTAACGTTAAAACACAAAGAATGATGCTATGTGTGATCATTGTCACGTATCTAGGAAATATGCATGTAATAATTGTGGACTGTAATAATTTTAAATTTTTCGTGTAAATGTAAACTATAATTACTCATATTAAAGCAAGGAAGAAAATACATACATAATGTGAAGCAATTTGTGTTGCGAATTTTGAGAGGCAAAATTTAAGAAAATGTATGTCCAATGGATATTTGAATATTGATAACGCGGCATATTTATTTTGCATATCGTGATACTAAAATAAATACATATAATCGTTACGCGTGTCGATAAAATTGGACCGCCTCTTGTTTTATCGAACGTTTAATTCTACATATTCGTTGCATCATCAAATCGAAACGATAAACGTCTAAACAGATTTTGCTCTTGCAAAATGAACATTTTCAGTTAATATAGGCAAAATAAGGTAGATTAAAAACTTTGAAATTTTCATAACAACAAACGCATCGTACGAATGTGAATTTCTAAAGAAGGTGAGAATCGTTGCGGAGCTATCGTTCGACGTTTACGGCTTGATTTCTTTTAAATAAGAAATCAATTCTCTTTCAGCATAAAGCTCATTGCCGTCATGTTTTCCACGTTTCCTCGCATTCCAGTTACGAATGCGTAAGCTTTCGAAGAATTTATCATGAAGAATGCTTCCTGTTCTTTCACGTGCTCTTGAACCTAAACATTGACATGAATGAAAGTAGTATCATAAATTCACGATATGCTAGGTAGCATGAATGAGAACATAGTTATTTCTAGCGAGCGTAGTAATGTATTCGCACATGGTTTTTCGCAATGATGAGTAGCTTCGGTAGTGTTATGTCTTTATCAGCTCGTACTATACCAGAAATTTAATGAATCACTTGAATTATCAAATTATTACTAAATTTCTGAGTTGTTACGCATACGCAGTTTGATTAATCATCCTGCTATCGATCTTATTTTCTGTAATATATTATTATTATTTTATTTATAGCAAAGTAAATATTTATTGTATTATTTTATGTAAATATATATGTATTATTAATAAATATATTTTACTTAATAATTATCTACTTACTTACAAATGATTACTTCAATTTATAAGATTTTCCTACATAAAGAAGATTATATGTTTCGAAACGTACAATTTATTGCTCCACTTTGACCGCTTTGAATTGCGGCACTTTGAAATACGTATACGATTTACATATGTGTATGACACTGCTTTATATTTCCTCTGCTAGATTAGCGCATGAAACTATAGTATAGTAACTATCGTATAATATTCAATAGTACCTGATCTCTCGATATAATACCATATCTTTTGTTCCAATCACAAATTTCTATAAACTTATTATTCATATTGCCATCTCATCTCTCTCTTTCTCCAGCATACACATTTATAGATACTCTTAACAATTTCTTTTAGTCAGAAGCAAAACTAAAGAAAAACCATCAAAGTCGCCAAAATGTCGTCGGAAGAGGCATTAGTCGTGGATATGGTGCATCTTTACGAAAAAGAAAACGCAAAGGTCCATCACACGATCAGCTACGAAGTGGTACATCTTGAACCAGCGACTCCTGTTCTTAGAAGAGGCCAATCTTTCCACGTAGCCTTAAGATTCAATCGAGAATACGTGGCTGAAACGGATATCGTTAGATTGCTCTTTAGTTTTGGACCAAATCCGAACGTTCTTAGAGGAACCAGAGGAATAAACACCATCACCAATAGAGACAATTATTTGACTGATTTGGAGGCATGGGGTGTTCGTTTAGTGGGTGTCAATGGCGTTGATTTGACCGCGGAAGTAAGAAGCCCTATCGATAGCCCTGTTGGCACATGGCAATTAAATGTCGAGACCACCATCGTGGGAAGTAAAAAACAACCAAATACCTATAATTACGACAAGGACATTTATCTGCTTTTTAATCCGTGGATGAAAGGTATGACATTGTATTTGATATTTAAGTATAGCGAGTACAAAGAGCAAAAAGTATTGGCACATTTTTATAATATTTTTATAACATTTATTACGTTTCATTTTTAATAAATTTTTAGAATCGTATGGAAGTGCTGCTAGCTTATTTAGTTTACTCGAAATTTAGTATAGAATTAAATTAAATTTCTACTTTCTCTTAATCTTTTAATTATTTTCTTAATGCAAAATGAATAAAGATATTTCGAAGATACAGGAAGGAATTGGTAATAAGCCAAATTTCTTTAAACATCAAGGTTTCATCTCCGAAAATAAAATTTTTTCGCATAAAGATGGCGTAATTATATTACGTTAAAAGCAGCAGATCGTAAAAAAGATTTACAAGCTAACATAAATGTTTACATTACATCTGAAATCCATCTGCATTTTACGAGTAATATTAGTATTCTTGAGTTAATTACTTTAGAGACTATTAATATCTCAAGTTAACATATAATCTATAGAACTCGATTTGATAATTACTCTTTCACAGGTATATTTTCGAGAAAAATAGACCGAACTGATTTCTAAACTTGGTCACAATTTTTAATAATTATATATAACAATTAATAATATACCGATCATGAATGTGTTTTTAAATGCACAGCTATAATATACTTCAACTATGCTTTGATTATTGTCAATTATACTTAACCTTACCTTACGAGTATAAATATAATTTAATTTTTATATAAATATGTAGGATATATAAGATAATATTACCGTCTGAATTTTGAGAATTCCATGAATCTCTGAATTTTCTAAACGTATGTTATATACTTGTTTTATTTTCAGAGGATTTAGTATTCATGGAGGATGAGCAGTTGTTGGACGAATATGTTCTAAATGATGTTGGAAAAATATGGGTTGGCTCATGGGGAAGTGCACGTGGTAGAGAATGGGTGTTTGGACAATTCGATGCTTGTGTGCTTAAATCATGTGAATTGCTGCTAGAAAGATCCGGCATCAAAGCTAATTCCAGAGGGGATCCAGTCCAAATGTGTAGAGCTATTTCGAGAATCGTAAGTTCGATTGCTATTCAATCACGTGTAGAGCGAAGTAAGTTCTAAATGTAAATCGATTCTACATAAATCCTGTTACATTAGCTAGATCAAATGTCAGGTTATATTAGATTTTCCCACTTGTAAGATTTGTAATTGACGAATATAAAGAATCATAAACACTTTCTTCCCATCGACAAAATTCAATTCTTTCAAAAATTTTGATTTTTTTTTTTTAATCTTTCGTTACGGTTCGTTTGTGAAGACAAACTCGTCTTCTGCTATTTATTATTTTAGCCAATTTTTGCAACGATTAATCGTATCCCAGGAATTTCCCAACTATTACTTATCACCTTTAATCGAACATATACGTATATATTTTTTGTATCTGATACGAAAAGATTTTGAGACCAGAAATTTAATTGTTCGTCAAGTCCTTAACCTCAATTTCTTTCACCTTTTATTATTATACCGTCAAGTAATTTTCTTTACAGAATCACAGTTTTCATATAGTATCTTCTAATAATTAATCGATCGATAACTAGCTTATTCAAAAAACAACTCTTCTTGCAGGTAAATTCCAACGATGACAGAGGTGTGATTACCGGTCGCTGGGATGGTGACTACGCTGATGGTACAGCTCCAGCCGCTTGGACAGGTAGCGTGCCGATTCTCGAACAATTCTTAGAGACAGGCGATTCTGTCAAATACGGACAATGTTGGGTATTCGCTGGTGTCGTGACCACCGTCTGTCGTGCTCTTGGTATACCATCCAGAGTGGTTTCAAATTTGGTATCGGCCCACGATGCGAACGCCTCGCTTTCCGTCGATCGTTATTACTCCAAAGACAACGAGGAACTTGATTACGATCCAAACAATCTCGAAGGCGAAGATTCCATATGGAATTATCACGTTTGGAACGACGTATGGATGGCTAGACCAGATTTGCCTAAAGGTTATGGTGGTTGGCAAGCGATCGATGCGACGCCACAAGAACCTTCAGGAGGTATATATCAATGTGGACCAGCTTCTGTCGAAGCTATCAAACAAGGAGTCGTTGGTTATAATTACGACGTGACATTCATGCTGGCTTCGGTGAATGCCGATTTGATGAGATGGATGGAGGATTCTGAGAGCGAGCTGGGATTCAGGAAAATCGACTGTAATAAATATCAGTGAGTATACATGTATATATATATATATCTTTGACTTTTGTGCTATAAGTAGACTGGGCATTTTTATGCAAACTCATACTCTACGTTATTGTATTGTAAATCTGCTGATTTTGTATTTTCTTTTTACAAAATCAATTCTTATTTTTGAATTACTGCTCGGAATAATTTTTTAACGATCCTATACCGTTATTCTATATTTTATATTTTTTAGATATATAAATGCAGAAAGTCATGCAAATTTACATATTTACGTATTAAATAGAAGCTCCGTCTTTTTCATATATAAATTTGATGTATGCTGATGTCATAAGACACGAAGATTACCGACGAAAACATTAGCAAGTCGATAGCGTCATCGTCTTTGTCGTCAGAATCGTTAATTATAAAATAAACATTCAACTCTGCTAGCATCGATTTTCTTTTTGACTCATCAGCTTGTTAAAAATCGTGATTGCAGTGGTAATTTTGACCTTGATGTCTTTAGTATGAATATTACCGTATATTATCAATTTATGTAAGAGATTACATTACACACACTGTTAAAAATTAATCGAAAGGAATTGATACAAGATAGAATTGCACAATCGTATTTTTCGAATACTTTGCTTTATAACGTAGTTTTAAATCTCCTATAGATAGATCTTTTTCACGATTGTTTTGATCCTAGAAGAGGAATTTTAGAAGAATTAGCAACTGCTATTAAATGAATCAATTGATAACACGGCAATAAAGTGATATTACGAGATAAAATAATATAATATCAATGGGCATTATAAAACTATTTTCTAAGCATACAGACTGATTGAGACATAGCTTTAAGTCCCGTAGCGTTTTGGAAATTGGAATGTTAAACGATGTTAATGATAATATCATTTGAAAGATAAATTTATCGATCGGATTATTACCGTATTTTTTAATTGAGTAACTTTGATGAATATGAAAGATATTCATACACACCATCTTTATTAATCGTGCGTTCTCTAACACATTTCGTGATTGACAAAAATTATGATGTATTTAAAAACATTATAGTGAAAGATATATCGAAAATAGAAAATGATAGTTTTATTAGAATTAATTATAATAGAAATAGCCTAATCATCATAAGTTATCGATGGCCTTGGGGACATGGAACGCATAAGAAACTTAATGTACCTGTTATGTATCAATTTAAATAGAGAAGCGTTTTATATGCTTATGTTCCTCTCCTTCCATTCGAAGAAAATTTAGATCACTGTTTCTATTTTTAATAGCATTGGCCGGATGATATTAACGAAAGCACCTTGGATTTTCGATCCCAATGGCGACAGAGACAGAGAGGAGATAACATCTATTTACAAGGCAAAAGAAGGTAAATAAGAATCTATTGAACGATATTCATCGATATTTCAATATCTTGGATATTGCAGTACATGTTTAAAAAGTATTTAACGCTACACTTGTTTTAAGCTTTCCCTGTCTATATCTGCGTCTTCTACAATGCAATTCCTTTATAGATTCTTTTTCTTACAATTAGAAAAAGATGCTTACACCGAGCTGAAAGTAGAAACAGACAATATGGAGCGGACATACATAGTGTCAGGAGTCAATGAGTATGAGTAATAGGAATAGACGTATATTTGGACCTGATCTAAACCCCTGTGGCTGTCATCAATCTTTTAAGCTGTTATATCTATTTAAACATTTAAATTCAATGAACTCCTTCAATTCTTATGGTGGAATTGGTTAAATTTTAGATGCAATGGAACTTTGAAACTCAAGATTGACTAACTCATTCTAATTCCACCAATATCTTTCAAGCTGTTTTGAAAAATGAAATTTTTCACTTTTCATATCACGTAATTAAAAAATAGTTGTAATACCACGATAAAGACTGTTACTTGATTCTCTTAAACTCTGTTTATCTGTACTCTTTAACGATTCTCTAGAACATCCATATTTAAACAAATCATACAAATCCTGCAAAACCGCATCTTTGCGAATTTATAAAAATTTCTATGAGGAATTACGAAATGATTATTTCAACTCTGGTAATCTATTTACATTCAGGAACGGAAGTTGAGCGACTGACTCTCTACAGAGCCGTACGCAACACAGAACTGGCGAAGAGATTCTACTCTTTGCCCTCACCTGCGAAGGAAGATGTCGAGTTCGATCTCGTGGATATCGAACGAGTGAACATCGGACAACCATTCGCAGTTGTAGTGAATATGAAGAATAAATCGAACCAGATACGTACTATTCAAGCTGTTCTATCTGCTGGTAGCGTGTACTATACGGGAATCAAAGCACATCTGGTAAAGAGAGCGTCTGGTGACTTCGTTCTCCAACCACATGCCAGTAAGTTCCTTTATGTAGATTTTTATAATTTATTGATCCTTTTTAGACAGTTAGGTCGTTTATTGAATTTTATTTTATATCAAGTTGTTAGAATTTTTATTTAATTTTTATCTCATGTCTTTCATTGTGAAGAAGTGGAAACTGTTATTTGATTTCTTATTAAACGTTAGATTTTTATTTTCCTGAGAATCTTACTATCGCTAAGAATTATGTATTTATTTATTTGCTTACTTGTTTTTCAATTACCGTAGTTCAAACATATGCCAAATTAAAAAAGGAGCAATCAGTGTTTATGATGATTATGCGTATATATTCTTTAACGTTCTTAAAAGTAAAATATTTCTTTTTATGAATCAGGTTGGCATATGATTTCGAAAATATTCGCATGTATTACCCATCCTATTTTCTCGTGATGACTCAGATCTAATTTATTCTCAGGCGAACAGTTAAGGCTCAGAGTTACAGTGGATGATTATTTGGACAAGCTCGTGGAGTATTGCAATATGAAATTGTATTCCATCGCTACGGTCGTGGAAACCAAACAGACATGGGCTGATGAAGATGATTTTCAGGTCTTGAAACCGAGCATCACGATCAAGGTAAAGCAAACGATTGATCTGTACTTGCGAGGTATAATCGTGTGAAATTCTCGTCCAATTGAAATTGAATATTTGAAAGATAAAGGGAAAGTATAGCGAAGACTTTCATATTCAAACTAATAAGGGGACAAAAATGTGCCAATGAATTTCCAAATAATGCAACAATCATCCTTCTGATACATAGAGCCGTACTGGTTTGGTCGGCTGGGATTTGAGTTCATAACTGCGCGGAGGTTTCTCAGTTCGATTCTCGATATTTCAAAGACCGAGTTGCATTGTTAATAGTTTATTTTCGTCTCTATTTATCTTGGCTTAGTACTATGAACTTCGTGTGCATGATGCCAAAAAATGAGGGAAATAGTAAGATAGTATGTATGAGTTTCATAATATTGCAGCATGAACTTGCATTTCTAATTTTTAATCCATCAATCAATTAATATCGAGATAATTATATTTTAGAATTAACGTTTATTATCATTAATATTAGATCGACGGCGAACCTGTAGTAGGAAAACCATCGATTATCAGCCTTAGATTCAAGAATCCCCTGAAGAGAGTATTAACGCAGTGTACGTTCAATTACGCTGGCCCCGGGTTAACAAGGAACAAGACCCTAGCGTTCAGAGACATCGAACCTGAGGAAGACGTCTACGTGGAACATCAATTAATTCCTCAAAAGGCTGGCGCGCAGAAGATCATTGCCACATTTACCTCGAAGGAGCTAATTGACGTCACAGGATCAGCTGCCATCGACGTTCTTGATGAAGAGGAATAAGATTGTCCGAATTCGAACAATATTACATTTTTATCCTCATTACGAATAGATAACGTATATTAATATACGCATATCGATATGTATTAATTAAAAAACGTATGTCCATAAGTAAAAACCTGTATAATATTAATGTGGACACGCTTCATCCAATCATTACTAGACTCTGGATGCTTATACGTGTTTCTGGAAAAAATTATACGATATATTTTATCAGTCACGAAAATTAATATAATATAAAAATTCTAAATGTTTTCGTTCAAAACGCGCGATGAATGAAAATTATGCGTAGTAGTATTTAGGCTGCAGATTTGTTTGTTGGAGAAATTCATATTTTATATAATTTTTAAGAATACAGATATTTTACTTTACGAACATATTAAAGAAATAGAATCTAATTGTAGATTCATTTCACCTATCAAATATTATAACGTGCGCTTTAGTTTGCATATTTTACCTCTTACATCTTTTATAAATGCATAAACACCCGCAATTTAGTAATATAAATTCCTTTCGGCCTCCATTAGTCTATCATCAGATGTATTTTTATATATAAAATTAATAATTATGTATATTTAGAATGTGATTATATATTGTGATAATATTAAAAAAATATTATATTATTAATTGTCATCAATCACGATATCACATTGCGTAATTTGTATTCCTTAGGTTTTTCAATTTTGATGCAAATTCGTTTTTTAATAAATTTCAATATTTCTGTTTCCAAGCGTGTGTCGCTGGACTTTGAAATTCGTGAGTTATTTGATATGTATGGTATATACTATTAGAAGAAAGAAATAGCTTTGTATATTTGATAATGTCTACGAATAAATGATATTTTCTTATCTTTTATGCATTTTTTATCCATAGAATGACGTATATGATGGTATAATTATCTTATTTCGATTTTATTTAAATGAAAAGTTTACTGAATATTAATTAAATATTTTTAATTCAATCATTTACTTAACAAAATTATTTTTCGTTAAATTTTGTAGTTAACAATAGACTAAATGTATATAAAGTACAAACAAGAGAACTAACGATACAACAAACTCGAACAGGAAAAAGACCATATAAATGAACAATACAACACAAAGCGACACCATAACTCATAAGACGTCGCAGTTAATGGTAAAATTTAAACACCAGAAAACGACAGAGCACAACATACCGTAAACTAAAATTAATAAATTCTCTGTTGAGAATACTCGTCTTTCCATTTTTACAACTTCCATCCTCGTATCTCCGCCAAATTCTGGCTCGCATGTATTTGATATTTTTCTAACACACTCAATTCTCCCGAACGTTATGTCATCGATTTTGCTTATCAAAAATTCCATCAAAGATCCCACGTTTCTCAATACAACGCTGCTGGACGACCTTTTCGGAATTCCCAGGTCGACTGTTCTAAAACTGACTTCACTGAAGGAGGTATTCGTTGATAAATTAACAACAGACTCAAAATTGTCTTCTTCAGATTCGCTGTTGACATCGCTATGACGGTCCAAGCATATTTCGCTCAACGCTGATGCAACTTCCGCTTGTCTGAGATCCTTAAATATTTCGATAACGGCGTTTCTACTGTCGTCTCTTTTTTGCAAAATGATCTTCACAACGCTGTTGCTTCTCGATTCCTTCTCGCACGTTTTACAAACTTCACTTATCTTCTTTTTTCGTCTCGATTCTTTATTTCGTTTCTTCAGCTTGTTGCTTAGTCTTCGTTTGTAAATGTCAAAGGCTTTGTACACGTTCCGAGCTCTGATGACCGCCACTTGAAGGGCAGCTACTATTCCACTGGAAACCATTCTAACAGGAGACTGACCTTCCTCTTTATTTTCCTCCTTAATCGTCATGGACGAACTGTTGGATGTTAATGATATTTTCGATTCGTTGAAACGTACATCATCCAGCGTGTCATCCTTTTTATAATTCGGTAAAGATTCCTCATATTGCTGGTGCATCTGATTTAATAAATTTTCAAACACTCGAGAGCACTCTCTCGACGAATGTTTCTCGATTTTATTCGTCTTTTCAATGTCCGTCGACTTCATATCGATTGATTTTGTAAAAATATTTTTGGAATCTTCGTGCAAATCGTTTTGTGCTTTGGAATCTTTGGAATCTTTATGCGATTCTAAATCTTTCTTCTTAAGTTTAGTTGCATGCTCGATAGTTACAGACTTGCAAACGCACGACTTTCCTAGAGCTTTTGGGGAAGTGCGGTTAAACGACCCTGTCATTGAACACGCGTTTCTTCCTTCCACTTCCGTTTGCGTTCCCGTAGCTTGCAATTCTAGCGACGTTAAGGCGTCCTTCTCGGAAGTAGACAGCAAACATTTGGATATCTTACAATGGATAACAGTCTGAGAATAGGCGTCGTTATTGTTTATAATTGTACACGTAGCAATATCTTTGGTTTTTGGCAAAGGAACTTCATTTAAATCCTTCTCAATATCTTCTTCGTTATTTTTGTCCAGTTTCTCCTCCCAAGAATGTTCTTCCTTCAAAATCGTTTTCTTTTCAAAATGTCGATTATGTTCTATGTAAGAAGGTACATCCGCGAAGCTGATAGATTTCTTTTTCAAACCTTTGCAAGTTTTCGGTTTATCCTTCAGATATCTTTCACCTTTGTTTGCCAAATCGACGTCAATACCCTGATCACAAAGGAATTCCTTTAACGTGCTCAATGATACTGCATGAGAGTTTATTCTCGTTTTCTCCTTTTTCATAATCGATGGATTATTCAGCATCTTCGACTCCGTACTATCGCGGTTCTCCTTGGAGTTTCCGTTTTTTTGTTTTAGTTCTGAAACATCTGGCGAAGAAATAGCGTTGGAAGAAGTTTGACAAGATCTCGTAGCTTCTACTTTGACACTATCAACTGAGCTCGAATTAATACCCATAACACAACTCGCAGTAGTTCCTAAAGCAACGTTTAACCGAGCTTTTGACTGAAAATGTTCGTTTGTTGCAACATTTTTGGTATTTTCTTCGACGCTCGTATTTGGAAGAGGAATAACATTTTTTGGAATTATCGATATCGAAAGATTTCCAGGAAGATTCTGCGAAAATTTCTTCGCCATCCGACGATCTCCTTGAAACTTTCCCTTCAACTGTATTTCGTTTAACTGACTTTTTTTATATTCCTCAAAGTCGATATCCCTCGTAGGTTCCTCCTCATTGATTCTCATTTCTTCTTTAACTGCTATCGGTTCGCTCGGTTGTTTGAGAACTTCGTTTCTTTCCTCTTGAACTTGATCTGTATAACAGTACGTTGGTTTCTCAACATTTGTTCCTTCGTTCTTCTCTGGTGTAGCTTTAATGATTTCTTCGAGCGCTCGAAGCATTTCCGATTCTCTTGTGATTCTTTCGTTAATAATGTCACACACTGACGCGTTAGTGTAATTCTTTATGCCCCAGGCAGATCTTTCCGATTCAGTGAAATTTTTCGACGGATGTCGCAATGTTTTCGGTTTTGCTTTCGCTCTGGGACTAGCCTTCAAGCTTGTACTACTTTTTTTGCCTGTCGCTTTCAAAATGTCGATGGTCAGTTTGGGAACAATATCTTTGTGTGGATATACCTCGATAGACGGTTTCTTCTTAAATTCATTTCCTACTCGTCCATGTTTCTCTTCTCTAGATGAGTAATTTTCGTTAACGTTAAAGTATTTTTATTATATCAAACACTAAATGTAATTGAAAATTTCGGAATCTAAATTATGCAAACACGATATAACAAAGAAGAATGAGAAGTATTGTCTTTAACCGACGCTATAATTCAAAGTTTCAGGAAACAATGAGTTTCATGTGAACAGTGTAGTTGGTTAAACGAAAATATATGTACAATAAATTCTTACATGTAATTGGACGTCTTCGTCATTCGTTTCCCGTTATCGTCTATAGTTTTCTCGACATTCGTAAGATTTGTCTTTACAAGTATATGGTCCATTGAAGCTCCTCGTTTATGAGCAGACGTCCTTTAACACATTTATTAAAATAATCAATCGATTGTCTCACTTTAAAGACATTAATTCGAATAACTAAATCGAATATAAGATAGAAAGTAAGAAGCATGAATTATCTGTAAGACAAAATTGACCTACTTTTCGTCCAAGGATAAAGTAGAAACGAATTGTTATTAATACAAGATGATAAATGTGAGTAATAAAATAAATGTGATAAATTGGACTCAGAATTTTCTTAAACCACTAGAAGTGTTCTTCTCGGTTGAAACAAAAGTGAGATCGAGACAGGAAGAGTTCCATGTTCTCGGCAGAATTAAATTACGGATTACGCGATTCTTCAACATTTTCTGTTAGATAGGAAAAATGTATTATTTACTTTGCATTTTCCGAACACGTTTTTTCTCTGACATGCATCGCTGCACGAGTTTTCTGACTCAAAGTGGTTGCACTGTTAAAAATGGGAATTTTGGCCGCACCTCCTGGCCTCCAAGCTGGTTGTTGATTACCAGAAGCACGTTGCTTCTGACGAGACATCGATGACGATTGCTTGCACTGATTTGAATTCGTACTCAACACTATCTTTCTTAGAAGTTTCCCTTTCTCTGCATGGCGATAATTGTCGGCCATTTTTTTATCGGTAACAGTCGTCTGCGCTTCATACAGATGCTTTTCTTTTTCCACGCATCTTCCAGGGTTTAAGCGTTTCGTGAATTTGCACTGTTTCAAAGAATCGACGGAATTTGAAACTACCGACATTTGAGTCTCCACAGCGCTTTCTCTTTTCACAAGCTCTGATTTTATATTTCTTGCGCGAACGGTACCAGTTCTTTGTCTGAAATGTGCGTTAACATTTGTTAAATGTAAAAAAGCATTTTATAAATAATACCGCCTAGCAATGATTATCATCTATTTTCTTCCTCCGTCATTTTTTCCTGATTACACCGAGGACAAGATTATAACTTGAAATATTTGTATCGACTATCCTTTATAGAATGTATGGAAATAATATGTTTAAAGATCTTCGCGTACGAATAATTATTGAACATGTATTTTATTCATATAGTAATAAGAATGTTTGAAACATTAGCTGTTGAAGAGACGAAGAAGAGCAAGACTCGTTCAACTTTATATCCGAGTCTAATAGTTCTTTGGCGTATTTATATTTATTTATTTAAATCTGTTATAGGATTACTTGGCGTCGTTAATAGAAGAGCTGTTTATTATACGACGTGGCATTTTACATCTTCCTAGACTTCTAACGTTTTCTTTCTCTTCATTCTCGGACATTACGTGTTTCACCAAACGTGAGATACTTTTGATCAAACAAAACGTTTCGCTCACCCAATATCTTGAAATTAAGATCGTTTCGTTCAAAATACTCCTCTATAAATTTATGAAAAAAAAAAAAACGATTGTTTGTAAGTAAGAATAGCAGCAAAAAGATATTCTTATATTTTAAATATTACTTTTTTATTAACATGATGCCCTTGAAGTAACTCTAATTGCATTTGATCGACGCGTCGTTCTGTAATACAAGTTTTATCGTATTTACAGACGAACGACTAATTAATTTTTAAATTACGTCAGATTTTCAAGAAACATATAAACAAACCTTGATTTTCTAAAGTTGTTCTATTAATTTTCACAATATTTATCATCTCGGCAACATATTTCGCCAGCAGGTTAGCCATTTGTGATTCAGCTTCGTGGCTATCGTTCGAACCGTGAATGTAACTCTTGCACCTGTTTATCGTAATTTTTTAAGCTGTTCCAAAAGTAGAATCAACGTAAATAGAAATTTCTTATGTCCTTACGTTGTTTAGCAAAAAGATCGAAGTTTAATAAAAATTGATCAAAGGCTTTAAAAATGATCTAATCGATGGGATACAATGTTAATATTTCAAAAGAAACGTTCATTCGTTCTTATCTGATACCTAGTGATGGTTTTGTCCAGTAATTGTAACATCGCTGTCGGATTGACAGATTCTATCGAAATTGAGACTTGTAATTTCATCCGAAGCCGCTCCATTCGTTGCCAATTGCTCGTCAGTCGCTCGTGAATCTTCGTCAACATTTTACATACGTTCATATCCTCGTAATTAATACTATCTCCTTTCGATTCTCGCATAGCTATTTCATGATCGTTATCGTTAATTGCGATTCTCGTAATTTCCTTGCCAAAATCTGCAGAATCTCGTTCTTCTATATTTTTATCGTTGATTATCGATGATGGAACAGCTTCGCTACGCGACAAATTTTTATCGTCGACAGTTACATGCTTATCAGTGTCATTGCTTTTCTGACTTTCTTGCTTCCCAGCAATTGTCTTGAGTTCGTTCTCTTTCGACGAGTCTACGTCCGCATCTTTTCCTCGAAGATTTGATTTTTCTTTTAAATGATCTATGCTTTCTGAGGATGATAAATTTCTTGAATCTTCGAGATCCTCAGATCCGTCATGCTGCAACGTTGTTTTCCGAGCTTTGCTTTCGTTCAAGTTCATGGAAAATTGTTCAGTCGAGTTGTCTTCAAATGCGTCTAATTTACTCGAATCGATCTTCGAATTATTTTTTTCACATTTTCCTTTCACATTTTGATCTTCTTCCTCAAATGTGGATGGAACATCCATTCTCGCAGAGTCAATGTTAACGATGATAGACTTACGAAGCTTCGATAAATCTGAGCTTTCACTGGCACTGAGGTTGCCATTCTTCGTACAGAATTTTTCTCTATTATTCAAATTCTGTGACAAAGGAGTCGAATCAACGACGTCTCGACGCTTTTCTTCAGAAGCTCCTTCCTCGATTAAAATGTCTTTTTCTCTAGTCTCTAATCCAGTGCATTTTGAAGAACTGGAACTGAAGAATTTGTAGCAGTTTTCATTAGCAAAAAGATCATGACTTTTCGTCACTCTTGACAGAGCAGGAATCGGGTGAGTATTATTGGATTTATCATCGCTATTTTCTTCGTTTCTTGCTGATAAATCCTCCTCTTCCGTTGAAACAACATTACGCATACCTTTGTTACATTGCAAAGAATGTACGTCTTCGACGGCGTTAGGATCGTCACCTTCGGCAAAGGATTTTTCTGATTTTAACACCTCGACGTCATTTTCGAAAGTACACAAACGATTTAGACTGAACGATTTAGAACGAATACACTGTCTCGCGTTGTATTCCTGCGTATCGTTAGACACTTCAAATTTTCCGATACCATTCTCTTCGTTTGTCTTCTCGATCTTTCCCTCTGTACACGATTTTTCAATCGCATCGAAGATCGTAATCAAATTTACATCGTGATTAGCTTGAATCTTCTCCGACGAAGATGTAGAATCTTCGTCTAAGTAATTTCGTCCATTCGTTTGCATTATTCCAATTTCTGCGCGACTTGTGTTAGCAATACGATTTTCTCGGTCTTCGGCTAATTTGAAGACGATATTTCCTGATACATTATTCTTGGAAACTCTGCTAGCTGCACTATTTTCTTGCCTACGTCTTCCTTGAAATCCTTCGTTAGTTTGATTATTCTCTTGTATGTATCCTTTCTGCAATTCTGCGTCAATTAGACCATTGTCATGTATGTTTTTTTTTCGAAAATCTCCACTAACTGGAACATTATTCGCAGCACATCCTTTCTCGAAATTTTCATGCGTATATTTTCCCTGAAAATTTTCACTAGCTTCATCTTTCTTTGGTCCATGACTTTCCTGCGAGTCTCCACTAATTACATTTTCCTGTCTACATCCTTCCCGGCAACTTCCATTAATCAAGCAATCCGTTTTATTACTTTTCTTCTGCAGATCATCACTGCCCTGGCCACTTTCCCGCCTGTATCTTTTCCCAGAGATTTTATCAACATTGTCACTACGCTTAACGCTTCCCATCGTATGCATTTCTTTTCCCGACATATTCAACTTTATCTTCGTCGATAGAATCTCATTTTCCTCGGGTACGATTCTAAACTCTTCGTCGTCTTCCTCTGGAAGAACTCTCGTCGAACACGTTTGCTGATTTATGTCAATTCCTGTATCTAAATTACTCTCACTGCTTCTTCCTTTCTTATTCGAGAAAATTTCCACTAATTCCAAAGGATAACTGAAAAGCGCATCTCCAATAGGTCTCTCCTCTACAGTTCGTATTCTTTTCGAAGAAACTTTATCTTCTTCCTCCAAAGAAGAACCAACGCGGTTTTCTTGCGTCGTTGGATCGGGAAAACCTAATCTGGCATTAATTTCGACGCTTGCTTCGAAGGGCTGATTACCTTTATTCAAAGAATGTTTAGGAGATGTGACTTTTCTCGAAGAATTAACGGCCTGAGAAAACTGATTACTTCCGGATACTGTTTTTTTAACGGACGTTTTCGAGTCTATCTTAAACACAGTGGTACTTGAAGAAACGTCTTGCCCTTGCAGCGAAGAGACACTCTTCGATGTTATTCGAAAATGTATTTCGTGTGTTTCGTCGACAAATTTTTCTACAGAACAATTATTTTGGTCCGTGGAAGTGCTACGATTCCTGGTGCAACTCTTAGGCGAAACTTTAGTATTACCACAGAATTCTTCGTTTAAAGAAGCCTGTCTCATCATCAACTCGTTTATCCTTAGAATTTCTCGGAGCACGTGTGCTTCGTAGAACAACGCTTCGTTTTGCGTGGAATTGTTATCATTTGGCATCGTAGACGATGTCGTTCGTACGGAATCCAGTGAAACAGTAATGTTATCACGTTGCAGAAAGGAAACAGCGATACGATGAAGAAAAGTAAAATATTTTATATCGAGACGAACATAATTTCAGGATTAGGGTTAATGTGAAATTTGGTACGTGAACATCATGTATGCTTTCAAATGTTCTTTGTAGTTAATTCAATTTCGAATAGGTAACATTTGCAAAGCGGATGTGAGCTTCATTTTCGTTCCATATTGGACGAATGTACTGTAAAAAGCAGTATAGAATAAATTAGAAAAATTGCAATTATATAAAAACTTATATACCAAATAGAATATATCGTATATTCTACTATGTAATGTACGAAAAATAAAACGCAGCAAAGCATAATATGTATAGCATAATAAAGATGAAGTATAATGAAGCAAAGTAAAATATAATAAAACGTGATAGGATAAAATATATATAAATATATAAATATAATAATCGGTATTCGGACAATCAATAATATCGTAAAAAGTATTTCCAGGTTTTCAACGAAGATAAGGTTTGTCAATAAATATTAACATTGACAATACATATTGATTCCTTCAGTTGAGAATCTTGAAATATTGACAATATACACGTATATCGAGAGTCTGCTGAAAAGATCCTTTTATTCAACATAATAAAACACGACGACGCGATAAAATTCGTTTTGATAATTAATTGTGACGTAGTGAAAAAAAAAAGAAATAAAAGCTACGTAGTTTTTACGTTAATCTCCGGAAGTAAGGTACGTATTATCGCAAACACCCGATATCACATGGAAACATATCGCGTTACCATAAATGTAAGTGTGCAATATAAGAGAAAATGCAACGGTACATAAAAGTTATTAGATAGATCGTGCATTTTTCATTTTAAAATAGATATCACTCTGGAGAATATGAGTAAAAGGACTTGGTCATATCTGGGTCAATTGATCAGTTCTATTACCATTAGTTCCATTTTTATTTAGAAAAAGCGATCTACAAATTCTATATAAAGGCAATTCAAAATGATTTACGTGAAATTCCTATAGAATATCGGAAATATTTCAACGATATTCGTAAATCTGTCGAATAATCGAGAAACCAGCTGCAATGGTAAGCCCACAGCACTGAAAACATCGATAAGCAGCGAATTTTATTTTGTTTTCAATGTATATGTCATTTTTGATGCAAGATTTTTTACCAGGTTAAGAACAGAACGATAATTAAATAAATTATTAAATACGTAAACGGAATAGGAGGACTATTTCTGGAGCTGGCGAGGATTTTCGAAGGATTTCCAAGTTGCTCCAGATTGCACTGCGCCCCAACATTTTTGCAATTGTATCCTGAAATCGAGGGAGATCATGATCGTGAAACCAAGCGGATCAACGGATTGTCCGTATTCGTTAAAGAAACAGAGCAACGTATAGAATACAGGAAGATTGCGCAGAAAACCGATAAAACCAAGTATACAAAGTATAAGTATAAAATATTGGATAAAGAGTTTTCCTTTTTTGTCATGAAGCGCTTTAGTTTCACTGAGAAATTGTCCTACGATTTATTTTTAACATGTTAATTTCAGTCGTATTAAAGATATAAAATTTATCTAATTTTTTGTTAGAGGAAAAGAAATTATATATATATGTATATATATTGGCCATTTGAATTATTGAATGTTTTTAATCAAAAAATTTGTCAAACGTATGATGGGATATTTATCCGAATAAGATGCTATTTTATTAGGCAGATGAATATAAGAAATTGAAGATAACTGTCACAAGTAAATTAACGTATTTCAGCGACTGTAAGAGTTGGTGTAGATCGATTTGGAGTTCGACCAAGAGGAAACGCGTTCGTACAGGACCGATCTTTCACAAGAAAGGAGGAAAGGTCGTATTTAATTTTCAACACTTCGTGAAACCGGAAATAATCATCGAGGAATACACTCGCGTGAACATTTACAACAAGTAATATTTAGTCTTCTAAATGAAATATAATAAAGATTAGAGAAGACATTCTTCCACGGTAAGACTAATTAAGCTTTTCTTTGTAATGCCGATCAGGCGAATGCATTAAGCGAAAAAAAAAGGTCTATGATGTTAGTACGAGAACAATGGAAATTGGAGTTTTGAAAAAATGAGGTGTTGCATGAAACGGTGGTAGGTTTTTCGAAAACATTAATTTCTGAAATTTCACAGGTCGCGTCTAGTCAAAATTAACAGGAAAGAATCGCCGAAATCTGCGTCGTGCATTCGTGAAAAACAAGTTTCTACGGAAGTGATTCTTCGGCAAAGGAAATCTAAGTGTGAAAAGACACGAACGAACATCGATGCTACGATAGCCGAAGAAAAGATAGCTGGATGGAGGTTAAAGAAAGTTAGATATTATTATATGGAGATTAGTATCCAATATGCAATAATGAATAAATATTAATATAAGTATTATCACGGATCAGCGTATCTTGTAAAATTCTATGTGACCTTGTAGAAAGATTTTTTATCCAAATTATATTGTAAAATATAAGAAGTACGATTGAGTGAAAAATTCAGAAAAAAAACGCATATAGGGGAGCAAAATTTCTTTCGATGTTGCTATTATTATCTTATCATCAAACCTGATATCACTTATTTATTTTACCTCTTCTTCGAGCGCTGGAATTAATTCTTATATCAATTGTACAGTCGAATTTTACGTTTATTTGAACTTTAATCTCGATAATCGTATCTTATAAAAACATCGCATAGAGATTTACATAGAATTTTATAAGAAAATCTGTGTCAATATTCTTATTTGTTGCTGTATGTAGTAATTGTTCCCCCCCCCCCAAAAAAAGTTTACTTTTTAATTCTCAGTTTGCTAACTTTATCATATTTATATACATCGAATAAATATTTATCTATTGTTCTAATGAGAATTGTTTATTCAAAATGATTAACATATCGGAAAATATTCATAGTCCGTAGAAACCGTGCCAAAGAAGACAAGGAGGACTCCAAAAAGAGTTACAGCTACGCATAACTTTGTATACGAGTTCAATCCATTTGGAAATCCAACATTCACTTCCAATAATTCAACGACAGCGAAAGGAATTCGAAATCTGTCGAATGTTGGAGAAGGAGGTATTTTAAGCTATTTTATTTTAAATCAAATTTGACCAAACCTGACGAATGATATGAATTTCTTTCTTTCTCTCTTTTTAATTAAACACGTATATTTTCTTATTGTGTTCGCAGATTCGCTTTTCAGACATACAAATAACGCGCAAAATTCCACTAATGTTCGGCCACATACCACGGCAGAATTACCAAAATTGCACTCACGTAGCGATACCCTGCGAAGAAATTCAGCAAGACATGAAAATATAACTAATTATGGGAAAACTGCAAATTTACCTACGATAAAAAAGCATGAAATAGGCGACGAGCTACGATTGGCCAAAGCTCGTAATGAAAGACGTAAGATCTTTATGCAAATTATTTTTAATTAACATGCGCTTGCATTGAAATTAATATATAAAATATTTCGAAAAATTAACCATCTTTTTAGCATGTTTTTAAATTAGATTCATTATAAGAAGTGATCCTAATTTAGAAATAAAAGATCACTTCCAACTTATTTTTATTTATTTATATCATACGTACGCTTCAATAAAATAAATTTTCATAAATTTGGTTTTTGCCGGAATCAAAACGTTCAAATAATGTTAAAATTCTGATTTTCCAGGAAAGCTTGTCAGCAGAATTGATGAAGAAGTTGAAAAAGTAAAATCAGATTGGCAAGCATTACGTTCGAATAGCGAATGGACGCAAAGTAAAAATTTTGCAAGTGACCGAACGAGAAAATTATATGACACACTAGAAAAAATGACACAAGAGATAGATAAAATGCAAAAATCCTATTTGGATCCAAAATCAAACCAATATTTGCACCGCGGCGCAATGAAAGCCTTAGATCCTCCAGATTTATCTTTCGAAGAAAAGGCGGCGAAAGTTAAAAACATGCTGTTCCCTAAAGAGAATAAAAAAATAGTTGACGGAACGTTGAATAATCTATCAAACGCGTTAAAAAGTAGTTTATCAGGCGTAGTCTCATCAAAAGATATACCCAATAAAGAAGTGGAAAAGAGTTCGCTTCTTTCTAATATTCAATCTCAAAATGTTAAAAACGGTACAAAATTAAGTAACAACTTGCCATCGAATCTTATTAAGCGAAATACAAGTGCAACTAATCGGAAAAATTTAAAAAAGATTAATTCTGATACTGAACAATATTTGAGCAATTATATTAGTGAAGCAGAAAAATTTTTTGTTAATAAAGGGGAACCAAAGATTAAAGAATTAGAAATCCATCCAGAAGATGTATCAGATATACTGAAAAAGCTGAATATAAATTCTGTTGATATATTTGATATTGCTAATAATTCTGAAGATTCTCCATTACAGAGTGAGGAAAGAGTGGGAAATAAACGAATGCAAAGTTCTATACAAACACTTATGGATCAAAAGATTGAAAGTGAAAAGTTAAAAGAGGAAGGAACTACAAAAATTTCGTCATTAAAGGAAAATGATCATTTAAAAGAACATAATAATGTGTTAAATTATGATACTTCCATTCAAACGAATATTAAAGCTATACACCGAGACAATGTTTTTATAGAAATGGGTTTGCACGCATTGAGTAATAATTATCCTCAAAATGCTTTGATGCGTGTTCTTCAGTCTGAATATCTAAAAAAGGATGGAACATTGAAACCTATGTAGAACTTTAGATATTAGCAATATTAGTGAAATTAAAATACATTCCATAAAATTGAATTCACATTTGTGATTAAATAGGATTATATGATAAAATTAAATAGTATAAAAAGAAAAGACGTAGGAAGTAACATTTGAAAGATATTTTAAACCATATAGAAAACATATTTTTTTTTCATTAAATGTAGTACATTGCTTAATTATAATATTTTTCTATGTTGAAAGTGCTTCAAATATATATAAATTGAAATATGTGAAAATTAATTTCTTTGTTTTTCTTTTATATACAGTCTTATGTTTTACAGAATATACATTTATCCTCTATATTAAAAAATGAGAATTCTTACGTATGTGTTAAAACGTATCACAAGGTATTTTTGTTGGCTATTATTAAAACATATACAAATTAAAAATAATAATTAGTTAGGCTGATGTATTTTACAAATTTGTAAGAGAGTCATTCAACCAATTCCATTGCGTGCATAAAATTATGGCACTGTTCTAATGAATGACCTGCATTACGTTGACGTAAACTGCAAACTGAACGCAAGGAATATATAAAATTCTCTTATAACATACATGCCCAGTATTTTGATATGTTTTCAACTAACCAATGTATGATGTATGTATAAACATGCCATACTGGTATCATATAAATGTTTAAAATTTTCATTAAAAATCGTATCCAGCGATCATGACCCAAGAAGGTATGTTTATATAAGTTCTTATCAATCATGTTTCTTCGTTGACTCCGATAATAAATACTTGCAAACTTCATTTTACTCAGCACATATCACAATACTGGAAGCGCTGAACTATGACTTTGGTATATGATGGCCCCTGTAAAATTAATTGCTGCTGCTAACACGAAAACAGGCAACCAACGACCATGTGACGCGGTCACTAGTTCAGCTGTTAACGGACCACACAAAATACCCGGTATCGTTGCCTAAAAATATTCATTTAAATTACTAATCTATTTGTAAAATATTCATCATGCTAATAAAAGCAGCTACGTACTATAGTGTTAGAAACCGCAAACGTGATTCCCGCGTGATTTGGTGCTATATCTGCATGATTACTAAGATGTCCTGCAGAATTACACGCACAGAGTCCCATAGATATTGACACGAAACTATAATAAAACAAAATCTAATTATATTGTATAATTAAAATAAAAATTATTGTATACGTACTAATTTAATTTTAATACTAACATTACTGCAGCAAGTAAATTGTCTACAGCACAGAATGCTAATAAAAATGCACCTGGTCCAATTAAACCTATGTTTGTCATTAATCTTCTTACAGATAAGACCGGCCATCTCTTCTGTATTAGATTGTCAGCACTATGTCCAGCAACTGTAGAGATATTCAATTATCAATTTTTAGCAACTTTTTTATCGGATGTTAAATAATACATACCGATACCAACAAGAGAATTCACAATATATGGAAATGCTGTGAAACTAATACTTTCTTTGTTGGCAGAAAGATTTCTAGCTAGATAAGTTGGCAACCATTGCATTATTATGTAATTGCTCCAATTCATTGCAAAATGTGCTATATACAATGCCCATAAAGGCCAATGCGAAATGAATTCAGTCCAACGCAGATTTCTATTTTGTGTTACCTACAAATTATGAAATATTAATTTATTCTTAAGTATTATATTCATACAAGATAACAATTTAAACGAATCGACTACCTTAGGTACAAACAATGGAATTTCATCCTGGGAATTAGTTTCGTCATATAACATTAGCCATAAAAGCGTCCATATTATGCCAATTGTTCCAAATAAATAAAATCCTGTTTGCCATGACAGATGAGGACACAGCTGTAGGTATTTTGAATGAAACAATGGTCAATAAATATTTCCAGATAAATAGCATTCCATTATATAAAATTTAAACTTACAACAGATGCAACAACTTGTCCAACAGAGCCAGCTGCTACAAGATATCCAAATGCTCTAGATCGTTCTTCTACAGGAACATTGTGTGCAAATAGGTGAAAAATAACTGGCAGACCTAACAGCAATAGACAGTGATAAATAAAACACTATACTTTATGAAACTATTTACATATCTGTTTATTAAAATCTTACCCAGGCCTTCTCCAAGTCCTAAAAGAACTCGACAAATAATGAGCAATGGAATTGATTGAGCCAAGATTGGAGTTATAACTGTGCTAACAGACCACAGTAAAACAGCCAACATTAATACCATTTTACATCCAAAACGACTTGCTGTATTTGCACCAATAATCTAATGTAAAGATTAATAAAATAAATACAATGAATGTGAATAGTACCTTAAACTAAAAATGAATAAATCATAAAAGATTTATAATATTAAATATTCGAATATACCTGACTAGTAAAATAACCAAAGGCAAAGGCAGAAAGTATCCAGCCTTGCCAATACAAGTCCCATTTAAATTCATCCGTCATGGGAACGATTGCTATAGGCATTATAACTCGATCTGCCGCGTTTATGAAATTCGCGGCGGAGCATAATGCCACGATTCGCGAAGTACGTGGAAGCATTCGGAATTTCGGCATGTTTGGTCGATGTTTCAAATCAGTTACATCGCATAACTAATTCGGTATTTTTTCTAACCTCGATGGTACATTAATTTACACATTTACTATAATGCAATATCATTCGATAATGTTTGACTGTTAATAGAGAACATCATCACATGTTTGATTTGTACCCACTTAAGCGGTTTGCTACAGTTAATAAATCTCATAAAAACAACACGTAAAAAGTTTCCACATTGTCACACTCGAAACTTACAAGACGTGTCAAATATCGCGATTATGCGACGTGTGCAATATTGTTTATAAATCTTATCTATAGATGGTGCTCAAATCTTCTGTGGCAAAAAGAAAGGTGTAACTGTAGATAACGTAGAAACAAACTTAATATCATCGATAAGCTACGGAATAGACGTGACACCATTGATTAAGGACAGGATAGACGTGATACCACCGACGAGGTATAGAATATACATAACATTTGCGATATCTATCTACCGACGTCTTGCTGTTTTACCGGCATAATTATTGCAAACTTTTATATCTCCTGTTGCTCCGTTAATATGATATATAAGTTAATATAACATAAGGTTTTGAATCTAAGTACTTATTAATGGTTAAATATTCTATTCATTTCTTTTTAGCATTGTGCAAGTAGAGACAAGCCGAAATTACAGATTTCCAATCATCGCTCGCAATTTTTGGCGATGCAACAATGAGGACACCTGGGTCTCCATTAGTTGCCTCTTTTGTTGTGTTAATTTTAATAATAACTCAATGCCGGAGACGCGTCGCGCTGGTCATAAAAATCAGTTACGGAAACCTTTTTGCAAGCTGTACGCACTCGCAGAACTTACAGAATCGCTAACCTCTGGGAATTATAGAGCCTGACCTAAAACGACGTGCAGTAGTCGTCGAAATAAGCACTATTGAAGTTAAACACTGAGTACTTTAATAACACTTTACACGTCCTTCACCTCAATGTCATATTCCAGAAATCATCAAAATTCTAAGAAACAATGACATATTGCTGAGATATGACCTCAAATTTTTAGTATTTTCAAATATTTACATACATTGGTTTGTTTATTTATTTAATTTTATTAT
This sequence comes from Bombus haemorrhoidalis, assembly GCA_014825975.1. Classification (NCBI taxonomy): domain Eukaryota; kingdom Metazoa; phylum Arthropoda; class Insecta; order Hymenoptera; family Apidae; genus Bombus; species Bombus haemorrhoidalis. Next base: position 15,243,557 of record CM026166.1, on the reverse strand, counting down.
TTAATTTATGTTGAATTTTTGAAGTCTCACTTCAATTTATGAAAATGATAAAGATGGAGCGTGAGAAGTAGACAGAGTTAAGGATAAATTATAAAATATTCGAATTATTGATTGAATTTAAGAAATTATACAATAATCTTTACAAATGAAACTAATTTTATAGTAATTAACGAACTTAACTATTTTCGCAGAACATAGATATAGTAACAAATAAAACTCAATTCTAACTTGAATAATTCAAATTTATTTTTATAAAATAACTATTGTACAAGCATTTCTTTAAAACTAATATAAATTAATAGTAGCGTTTCATGCAATATTTTAGGAACTAATAATTTATGTTACAATATAAATACATTTGCAAAGCTTAAACATAATTTCAAAACAAAGAATATAATGAGTCAAAGTTAGTAACAATTATTTACAACTAATTGATATAGAAGTTTCTGTGCCTGCAATTTCCTGATGTTGCAGCAAAAATAATCCTGCAACACACAATATTAATTTCACTTGAATTACTTCATATTAGGTTGCCCGGAAAGTTCTTTTTGTTTTTTTAATAGAAGGTATAAAATATATTTCCTTTTGTGTACCTTTCTTAAATAATGTATGATCCTTTTTCTTCTACCGCCTTCTGCCATTTCTCCGAGAGCCTCGTAATGTCATTTTTCCAAAATTCTCTTGGCTTTTAAAATATTCTTCGAGGTCGTTTCTCACTTCGTTTACTGATTTGAATTTTCTATCCCGAAGAAAATTTTTTAGGAAGAGGAAGAAATAATGGTTCGATGGTGCAAGGTCTGGAGAGTATGAAGGATGTGGTAAAACACCCCAATCAAACTCTAGAAGTTTCCTTCGCACCGCTAAAGAAACGTGTGGCCTCGCGTTATCATGGTGGAACATGACGCCACGTCTGTTCACTACTTCAGGACGTTTTGTGATAACGACTTCCTTAAGTTTTTCGAGTAGGGTGCAATATTTTGCACTGTTGATCGTTTGCCCTTCCGGAAGTAATTCGTAGCAGAGGATACCCTTCCAGTCCCACAAATTGAAAGCAACATCTTGCAACACCCGGCAGGGTGAAGCTCAGACCTTGCTGCCGTTGGAGGACGCTTATCTCGACTCGACCAAGATCACTTGCGCGCAGTGTTGTCGTAGAGAGTGCAATTTTCATCCCCAGTAATTAACTTTTTTAAAAATGGCTCTCTTTTGTTGCGTTGAATTAGCAAATCGCATGTCGAGATTCAATTCAGGAGATTGCTCTCCGTCAGTTGATGGGAGACTCATACTTCGTATTCGATCGTTATCCGGTCAAAATCTGCATGGTCCAATGATTGAAGTATCTTTTGTACTTTTTAAAAGCGTCAGAAATTAATTTCCTCGTCTAGTTGTCACTTCTGTAAAAACTCCATTCCTCTCTCACTTGTCATCAATGCGTTTTTCCACCGCCCTCATTCTCTCCACAAAATTTGAGGTATCTCCTGCTCTGGAACGGATCTCATACTGTTCCTGTTGATAACCCTTTTTAACTTCATATTTTTCGGCTCGGCGCTCCGCTTTATAGTAGATCGGTACAGTGCCCGTCAATACACGTCAACACGTTATCACTGATAAGGGGGTACTGTAGCGGCACTCGACAGCAACTAGTGTCGGATGACGGTAGCGTAGTGGTTAGCGCCTTAGGTTACGAATGTTCATCAAATCCCGGCCACCGGAGTCCGATTTTTTTTCCGCGGCATCAGAAATGAGAAGAAAATGCAGCAGTATCCCAGCAGCGACACCGGCGACCCGCAGCAGAACCTGTCTCACTCCATACACTAACAGTAGCGCACTATCACCACAACTATTCCGGTCAGACACAACTACAAACAACAGCATCTCAATCTTCTGACTGAGCCAGTGGGCCCTTCGACATTAGGTAACAACGACCTAATTAGGGCATCAGCCTTTCCACAGACTTTCTCAAAGTCTCCGAACCTCCTACAGTTATCCAACTGCACCGGAAGGTATCTTATTTTCTGTTTCGTCCTCAATAGGAATCTTCCAATATAAATTTCCATAATCCCCAATCTCCTTCTGACTGGGTACATCCAATATCAGCGCCAAGTCGTCGGCAAAGGCGACCGTCGTAGACCAGATTGTACAACAACGATCCCAAAATTGATCCCTGTAGGACACCCGCGAAAACATTCTTCATCACCGTTCCACCAATATTGCGGACTACTATTTTCATGTCTTCAAGATTGTTACCAGGAAGAGTTAATAGTTTCCGAGGCATCCCTCTCGCTTCTGACTACTCCATCTGAGAGTGTTGAACGCATTCTTGATATCCACCGCTGCCAGTACACATATTCGGTTTCTTCTTTTACAATCATCCGTTAATTGTACTCTTCTTCCTGCGAAATCTGTACTGGTCCTTATGGAAGGGGTCTAACCTCAACCTTTCCTCAATCAGTTTCTTAAACGTGTGCTCCCAGACTTTACTAAGTGCTGGAAGCACGCTGATCGGTCGGAAAGACGATGTAAGTGCAGGGTCTCTACCCGGCTTCGGAATGAGAACTACTCTCGCACCTTCTATATTGCAGGTATCCTTCCGCTGTTGTTCACAGCGTTCGACACTTTCAACATCTTATCTGTCTTTTTCTCAACCAACTTCTTCACTACCGATCCTGCCATTCACGCCCACCGCTTTGTTGGGGTTTATCCTAGCTCCGGCACCCAGTAAAGCTTCCTCCGTAATCTCGCATTCCTCTTCGCCATCTCTACTATTGACACTTCCGTCAATTCTCATGAAATTCTCCGTCGATCCCGTTCGGAATAGCTCATCGATAATGGCTTGTATCTTACCCACATGAACTTTTCAGACTTTTGGACTTTCCGGGTTATCTTGGTCGTATAGCCTTGTACGGCCTTCCCCATGGATCTCTATCTAACGTTGCATAGAATTTTTTCCAACCCTTCTCTTTATTAGACTTAATCAGCTTCTTCATTTCTCTTTTCTTTTTACCGAACTCCTGTGACATAAACCCATTCCTTCTTTCCCGTTTCCATCTCCGTTGCCAAGGTCGTCATCAGTTCGTTCTTCCATTCTTATGCCCATATCCGTAGCAAAGATCATCATAATCGTATATCAAATCTATATACATACTACGAGAACATGTCGACGAGGCTATATCAGAATGTTTATTTGACTTTACCCGAAAATCGTTAATACCGGATACATTCAAATTAAACGATCAATAACCGTTATACTTCTCATTCCTCACACACTTCCTATAATATCCTCCACTTACTTATTCTTGTTCAGTGAGGACATTACCACTCAATTACGCACGAACATTTTGCAGCTCACCCACTCAATCATAATACATGCCAACTCTATCTCCATCGTCACACATTCACTTACTCACCCCGCATCATCCAACAATATCCCATGCATTCTCCTGTCACAACAGTCCACTCATACCCCTAACTTCATCTCACTATTTCCTTGCAATTGTTATTACTCTTACCGCTACATTAAGCCATTACAACCCATTAGAATCACATGGAAACTGAGACACTCCTACATACTCGTACATAAACTCGGCTAGCGCAAACAACTCGTCAACGTGTCTATTCTCCAACGCGTCCCGAATGAGACTCTGACGGTAGAGTGATTTGGTGGTTTGTTTACTTAAACAGAAGGTCCCGATAAGGCCCCGAGTGGCGAATGCGAAAAGAACTTTCCGGACGATCTAATAATATAATAAACTAATTCTATAATCATATTTGAATAATATTAATTAAAGGTAAACTTATTCGATGCTGTAGAAATTGCTGAAATTATTTATTAAGTATTACCTGTACCTATTAATGCTTTGCTCTATTGAGGAGAATTTGCGAACCTTTATTCATTCTCTCTAGCACCATTCGTATCGTCTGTTTTAGTCGCGCAGTATTGCCTCCTGTGTCTAAAACCATTCATATCCTGTCCTTGTCACATGCTATTGTCCTCTCTGTCTAGAACCGCTTGTACTTCTGACCTTATCGTACACTGTCGCCCTTCTGTCTAATACGAGAGCATAGTTTGTCCTTATCGTACAATATTGCGTTCCTTATCTACGAGCAAGCCACCATGCTATCATGCTTCAAGTTGTAATTATTTCCCTTACACATTAGTGTACGATAAAAACGGATACATATGCTGTATTGCACAAAAAGAGTGACAGTGTGCAACAAGCGAAGATGTATGTCTCGTGTTAGACGAAGAGAGCGACAGGAGGAAACTGGTGGAGACGGGAGCAAGCTAGTGAAAAGATGTGGAAACAGGCGGAAGCTGGCGGAGACGCGTGGAAACAGGTAGAAGCTGAAGGAGATGTATGAAAACGCGCATAAACGGAAAAAGATGCGTAAAAAGGAATGTAAGCGGGAGGAGACGTGTGAAAACGCATTGAGTTTCACATCACCACCAGTTAATAGTTAATACACCCCAAATATGTCGTCTGTGCTTAATGGGTCTTAAGAGAACGATATACATATTATATTTAATTCATTCATCGTTTAATTTAAAAGAATATATGGTAACTAGTGAGAACGTTATCGAAAATGATCACATTTATTTCGTATCTCTTTTGTGGCTATACATCAGTACATACACATACATATGTATGAAATACATGCATGTGTAAAACAGGATGGAAATATAATACGAATAAAAGAGTGTATATAAAAACAAGTAGCTTGTTTAATAATTGTAGTTTTTGTTAAACATTAACATAACTATGTTACAAAACAGAAACGTACTACTGTACATTTGTACAATTGTTTTTATGGTGAGATACACATAAAATATGTACAATATAGATTTCAACAACAACAAAATCAATCTAATGTAATCGCAGTTTTCGTCTTAATTCGTAGATGGTACTTGGGGTGTGGCAATTGGTAAATGTCGTATGTCAAATATTTGTATCATTTAAACATGGGGAAGATGTTCTCCTTGTGGATGGAAACCATTCTCGTCGGCAACGTAGTTCACAGTGTATGGAATATTAGTATTTGGATCGGTAAAGGAGAAGCTGCCGTGAACTCTTAGGTATTGTCCATCAGATCCACCATTGACTGATTCTGCAGATTCCTGTTTAGCTTGTCCGTCGGAAAGTTGGTAACCGTAGTTGTAATTGCCAAGACCAATATTATCAGAAGGAGTTTCTTTCACGACGACTGTTTCCTCATATCTTTTTAGAGGAACTGCTACGGCAATAGCGACAAAGGCGGCAAAAATAATGATCTAAGAGAAATTAAAGTATATTTATTAATTAAATAGCATATACACTAACAAAGTTAGGAAAAATTTATAATTGATAAACTGCCTATAATCAATTTATTTTTGATGTACACATTTATAATTAATTATTTTTGTTAGCGTGTTACTATATCAGATATATCTATACAAAAGAAATTTGTAATATTTTTACCTTTAAACTTATCTCGGCAATACAGTAGAACAGATTAAAAAAAATGAAAATAATAAAAATTGCAAATTTATTCGTATCTAGAATATGTAAAAAAGAAAGCTAGACGTATAGTAAATTAAAATTAGACAAAGATTAATATACACAGAATATTGAGCATGTTATATTCTTCTTAAATTATTTTATAGTCAGGTTTTTTGCAATGATTTTATATCTATTTGAACTTGTAATTGATCTCTATATCATTTACTATGATACCTACGGTTTTCATTTTGAAGATGGATGTGTATGTTTGGTTAGTCCCGATTGAAAGACTGATGTCGATACTGAGAATCGTCTCGAATTTTATAGTGGCCCTCCTTCTGCCAAAAATTTCACGATAAATTCACCTTTCACCTTTCCTAGTCCTGTTAAAGTCACCTTATGGTTGCTCGACCTTCGTCGTAAAAGTGTGTTGGTTTGGCGAAATCGAAGATCGCAACTTGATTTTTTATAAGATTTTATAGAAGATTCTCTTGGAAAATTGATTTAAAATAAGTTATGGCTAATTATAGAAATAATGAATATATTTGTATACTTGATGACTATAACTGAATTAAGCTATATATATATTATTTATGTAGTCTAAGTGATGAAAGAAAGTTGTAGGAAAAAGACAATTCTCAGAATAGTTTTATATTTACGGAAAAAATTCTGTCGGAAAATTCTTACGGAAAAAATTTACATAGAAAAATTCTGTCTAAATATATCGATAATTTATTTAGTTTATTGTAATATGTAATAAATCTCAATAAACTAATAGAGCACGTAGTATGTAATTATATTAAATATGTAACCGTGAATATCTAGTTTAGATTGTCACATGAATATGTGAAAAATGAAGATATGTTTTAAGATGTTATTTATTTAAAAATTTATTTTTCTGTCCTATTCCACAGAATAACTTTTTCTCCATAGGAAAATATGTGTAAAGGACAATTTTATATCATTTCAGGTTTGAAGTATTTTAATGAATTCACATAATGTAGAAAGTACAATCAGAAAACATAACATTTTCTATAATTCATAAAGATAAAGAAGACATCCTAAAAGTTGCTATAATTATAAGGATAGGAGGATTCTGGATATAAAATGTAAAATTAAAGGCAATATTAGTTTCTACATATTTATTGGTTCTTTCTATTTCAACGAAATTAAATTTCTTGTATTTAGACGCTAAATAGTTTTTAATTGTGCCAAAATTATATTTCACTTAGTTTGTACTTATTTTTATGCGCGTAACTTCAAAAAAAATCCTTGATTACAGGTATAATCCAAGGATAATTGGTTTCTAATCAACGCCTATCGATTTCTAAACCGATTCTAAATATCATATAATTTATTCTATTTTTACAGCACGTATCGTTACGACACCACCTTGTCAAATGTACGCAATCGTTTTATGGTGTCTCATCATTACGAACTCGTGTAGTAATGGTCAATAGGTGAAATTATCGCTTTGAAAGCTATACCTTCCTTCGCCGATTCTCCTTTCCCTCTTCCAACGAATGTTTATTTAATTGTATTTTTTATTTGAAACTATTTTGTTGTGTATACACAGTAGATAAAATATATTTAAAAAACAAACAATAAATTTATTGTTTGGTTTGCAACATTATTTAATGTCCTTCGTTTTTTAAATATGTTTAAATATAATTATTAAAGAAACTTTATTGTATTTCACGATATTATAATGGTATAAATTAAATGGAAAAAAAAATATATTGGAAAATGAAACTATTTATTGTTAATAATAATATTGTTGCCACAATAAAATTATTATATAATAAAGGGAAAAATTACAATTTTTTTAAACAGACACCCAATATGAAAGAGAATTACTGACATTACTGTTGCATCATTACAATATTATACTCTAAAAAAAATACATTCAACAATCTTGCTATGAATAATTTGTATACATAACCCATACCAAATTGTACAATAAATTGCCCTTAAGTCGTTGATATCTTATACAATTGGTTGATACGACGTTAAATAATTGAAATAAAAAGAAATTATGTAATTATTAATTCTGCCTATAGAACTTTTTATATCTACAATTGTTCCATTTCAATAAAATCTAATCTTTTAATCCAATGTCAATCAAATTAGATTAGATATTGAAGCAGGTTCTTGTGTATGTTCTTGTTTTCTTAAAAGATGTAATTTTCAAATTAAAACATTCTACAATTGGCGTTCAAATCTCATAGACTTCAAGAAGTAGTAAATATACAATATAGGGACTTTATGGAAAAGCTAATGCAAAGCCATACAACTCTTTGAGGAACTGTTTTGGTACCTAAGAAATAAAAGAAAATATGTTTTTTTTAAGCATGAAAAGACGAATACTTGATTAGAATACATAATACAACCGTATCAGCCATAACTTAGTCACTTATTGATCACAGATTTATTGGAAATCCCTAACAAAATGTATTTTATTTAATGTTCTACCATTAAATCATGAGACATATAAGTGCAACTGAAATAACAAGTTATCTCGTTATTAAGAATTAAAACGAATACTTTACTATGGACATTTTTTATATTTTTGCATACTATATGTGCTCTGTAAATTTTTGTATTTTTAAATCTCCCACAAATGCATGAAAATCCGCAATGTAGCAATAGATGTTAAATATATCATGTTAAATACATGAATCAAAATTTCGTCATCTACAAATTAACCAACAAAAGAAACAAGGAAGGATAAACGATGAAAAAAAAGGAAAAATATACCAAGGAAATATTTAAATCAAAAATTTATTTAAAACTAAGGCTATGTACAGCTCAAGCGGGGATATGATCGCCCTGTGGTTGGAATCCATTCTCATCGGCCACGTAGTTGACGGTGTATTTCACGTTGGTTTGTGGGTCTACCCAGCTGAAACTTCCACGAACAGCCAAAGATTCGTTTTCGGTTCCTACGTTAACCAATTCGGCGGATTCCTGATGAGCTTGTCCATTGGAAAGTTCGTAGCCGTAGTTGTAACTGCCCAGGCCAATATTGTCAGAGGGTGTCTCCTTGAGGACCAGTACGTCTTCTTGACGAACTTGAGGAGCAGCGGAAACGGCGACAACGACAAGGGCGAAAGCGACGAACTGCAACGAAGAAGAAGAAAGCAATTAACATTTGATATGAAATTGAATATTGATACGCTTAAAACATAAACGAATGCGTTCTGTTGAATCTATAAAGACTCATGCGGATGAATAGCGTGATAATAAAAGTACAGATAAAGATGATATTGAATATGCCATGATAAAAGTAGAGTGAAAATCATCTGAACATTCTTTTGAATTGTTTTAACGTCAATTATCGAATGGTGGATCGAAGTAACAAGCTTAAGAAGATATTTAGTAGCCGATCTGGCAAAAACTGAAGATTATTTTAAAAGTCTTTTGGATTGTTTTAAAATCAATCATTAAACCGTGAATCGCAGCGAAGTATTACCGGCTTTTCGTCTGTAAACACTATGTTATCTCGTTGTTTTATTTCAAGCGCCTGTTTAATTATCCCGCGTGATTCGTCACTGTCTTCCGGTAGCAAGAACGCACATGTTATGCAAGGAGATCCGTTACCGGTGATTTACTTAAAATAATACTACAAACATATTTGCATGTTAACAATAGGCAAGAGAAAAACGATACTAAAGGTAAATTGCTGGATGTAGTATCGCTCTATCGTTAATGGTACATAACGATCCTGTGCGCGTTAATTGCACGCTCGTAATCGCTAGATCATCGGCGATCTCTAACGAATGATCATTTTCCATTTCAAGAATAAAGATCCACTAATGGAAGCAAACGGAGCTTCCATTTTCTCTATTTTCATTTCTATAAATTGTACTTTTATATGAAATAAAGAAGATGAAATTCGAATGAAACCACGACGATACACTTTTGATGTCCGATAAGAAATTTCGCTTAGTATTCGAAGGAAACACGCACCAGCTTCATGATTGGTTGTTTTGGTTTGGATTGAACTTCTTTGGATTGTCAAAGACGATGCACAGGTGTTAACCTGAGATGAGCTAGATTACGATACTGATTCAATCATGATCCAGAGGACCGTTATATAGTCGGATTTCGAGATGAATTTTACCCCTTCCAACGAACCGACTCCCAAAATTCTTCGGCGAAGATGTCGAAATCACCGAATGGCATTGGCCGACTGGCGGTGGTAGAACGATGACCGACAAAGGAAGAGGCGGTGAATGTCAGACAAGAATTCGAGGAAGAGCAGCCAGCAGCGAAAATCGCACGTGGTTTCACCGTGGATCCTGTACGGATCCTCGTCTTACCAAACTTGGATGGAACAATGGATGCGATCGGCGTCAGAAAATCCTTCCAGAAGATGTATAGGGCTTGGTATTACCGTTTCAGGCTAGCTGAACAAAGAAGATGATTATTTAAGAGGATATGAATTTATGGAGATGCAAGTGATGGTTATTTTGAGAAAACGTTGAGAAATACATTTCGGTATTATCGCAATAAGATGCAATGTTCTGAGAATATTTACAAAGGGAGAGAAACTTTTTATGCAAGTAGAATTAAAATACTGTAAATTGTTATAGCAGAGAAATTTATTTAGTTGCAGTCGATTTTCCAGGATACTCTTTCATCATTCTATTCTCGTTTCTTTTAGGAAAAAGTGAAATAATAGATCATGGTACTAATATAACAATGTACAATGCTGTAGAAATATTTATATAGGAAAGAAATCTTTCCATGCTGGGAAAATTAAAATATCGTAAATTATTATAATCTTTATAAGCGGGATTTTTTTCCATGCAATCAGTGTTTCAAATTCAGTGTTAAAGGTACTTTCGTATCATTTCATCTGCATTCTTCATTCATTGTCTTACAACTATTGACAAAGATGCACCGATTCAATCAGTACATACAAATCATACAAATTCAATTAGGCTGCATTTAATAACGAATAATTGAAACAAATTTACGAATATATTAATAACCAACCAGGTTATTCTTATAATTTAACTGTACATTCCTTTTTATGCATTCATAGAAAATACGAAATTGAAATATTATAATATTAGTGTAGATAATCGATCGAACCTCTTCTTAATGAAAGCATGTATTGGTAAAAACGATCAAGAGCTTGGTTGTATCAGCATAATTCATCCCAAATTGGATTTAGTCTGTCGTTACAACACATGGATCTTCACCATTCACCGTCGTTTACATTTTTTACAAATTGATCGTCGATCTGAGCTATAATATTCGGAGGTCACGCAAACTAGTATTCGTCTCTCCGAAAGGTGAATACCGATATTCAGTAAAAGTCACGTTCGATCTTCTCTAACAAACATAACCGATCAGAAGCATAATGTCTGATATTATCGGCAATTTTTACGTTACCATGACACGGTAGGGTTAATTGCGGCGAACAAATTATGCTTACGTTCAAAACGTTCACTTTATGCAGCACTTCCGTGCGATATTTTTTCGTAACAATCTTTTAATGAAGAATGGAAAGTGCTTTTTAGCTTTAGGTGTAGCTTAAATTAAGCAATAATATTATATTTATTACGTAATAATTCATCGTTGCTTAATATTGGCCGTCAGAAATCACGATTGATATAATCGTTTAAAATTAACGTTTAATCAGATGTTATACATATTCATTATTAATCGCTAATCCGTGATTCAAAATATTACTTAATTATCAATTATTACAACGAAAGATTATTCAGATTATTAAATTGTAAACATTATAAGCGTCGAACGTTTTATGATTTTAAAATAATTTAAGAAAGATCTTAGCGAAAAGCGACATAAATTACGCAACGATATAATACCTTCGCTTTATCAAAGCTATTAGTAACGTTATTAGCACCGTTACTAGTAAGTCTAATACCGTATTAAATACATCCATATTTTACGAAACTTTAGCTCTCTGATGACAGATCGGGATTAGATAATTACCGTTGGAATTTTGTGCGATTTTTTAGATTCATTCTTTCCTCCAGTAGCGTTTCGCAACCGTAGCGTGAATCGCTTGATGGAACCACCGATGACATCTCGTTTTCACGGACGATACTCGTTTATAAATCTTGCAAATATATTCAAACCCACAAGGATTAAAAATAAAGATCGCGGGGAAGCGTCTCGTACAGGATTACGTCAAATCGACCTTGCTGTTGCTCTAAGTTACTCATTCTTTTCCGTGCAACATTATAAAAGCAGAACAAAGACGTCCTTCGTTCTCTAATTTCTCTAAAAAAACAAAACAAGGGATCAAAGAGAAGAAAGAAGGTACATGTGGAAGCTCGAAAAGAAAGTCAGTGGGTGTTACGCAAGCGTCGGAGGCCATTTATGGCATAAGGTTTATGCTAATGCTCAAAAGAGCAAGGCATCGTTGCAGAAGAGGAACGAGACGACATGGAAAGGGAAGAAGATGAGTCCTGGTCGCGAGAAGATCTATGTTCTCTGTGTCACGATTCTTTCTTTCTTTTTTCTTTTTTCTTCAGGCCTCTTTTTCTTTCTTGGGATTTTATATCCTTGTAATTGATCGAAAGCTACGTAGAATGGCAAACGACGCGTATAATAAAGAAGACAGGCTCGTTTCATGAGATTCCCATGTAGTTACGTTTGCGTACTCGACGTTCTTTACTCATTATCGATTGCAAGACTTCTAGTATTCTTGTCTAGAATTTTGCAAAAAGATTTCCGTGAAACCGTATATTACAGATTTAAGCAAAATAAAAGAAGTTAAATGAAATTTTTAATTTAAAGCTCGGATGATGTTTATTTTATTTTTATAAATAGCTTTAAAGAAAAAGATTGTTTAGAATAAATTATAATATAATATAAGGACGAGATACTATTGTATTTATTCTAAATACTTAGATTGACAAAATTTTCTTGCTACTGATTTTTATCGATTTGTTATCTATTGATTTAGATTTTTAGATGCGTATAGATTAAACTTTAATGCTCTGGATTTCTACAAGAGCGTAAATAGTCTTTGATAGGACACGAAAGGATTGATATTTCCGTTTTCATTTTGACAATGAGTGATTTGAGATAATCGAGTCTTTTGTTGGCAATGGCACTCGTACAATTTCGTCGAGTCATGTATTTGGAAATCTGCATTTGTTTAGACAAGAATTGATGCGAAAGAATTAACTTGCTACTTTATTTTTGAATGGAAATGTTTACAAAAAATAAATGTTAAGTGCGAAATTACTTAAAATAATGATTAAAGTACTGAAGCAAAGATAACAATTGAATCGCTATGTTTATTTAAATTACAATTAATATTCTCTTTTTACTTTTCTCTTTCTTCTTTTTTACATCAACCCATAATGGCGACTCAGTAGAAATTGTAAGTAAAATATTATAATTTTTCGGAAACACGTTCATTTGTTTTAAAAATGTTGGCCCTTGTAATTTTTGATTCAAATATTTTGTAGAAGAATTCTAATAATAACAATTTCAATTTCCTTTTTTATTTATTGCCTTCTATGTTCTATTTCGATAAATTCTACGCAAATTTTAGTAGAAGCTTTTATCATACAAAAATTTTGTTTTTAAAAAAAGTAACCATGTCGCTTAGTAGAAATTGTTATAATAACTAAGGCGATATAAATTACCATCTAAATTGTACAAAGTTGAAATGCAAGTTCTTATTTAAGACATACTTCATTACGCCATAAATGTCATTACAATACAAAAATGTAAAATATTGATTATAATGATGCTCGGCTATCGTCTACCAAATGTCGCTTTCAAGGTTATTAAGCTATCGCGAAAACGAGAAAACAAAATTTCTTCAAAAATAATTGATTTTTGTCAAACATTCGCAGACAGTGAATTCTTCTTTCTGGCACTTCTCATTCTCCAATATTCAGGAAATGTGTACAACTTTTAACTCCAAAAGGACACTAATTTTACTTTTATCTTCCTTCAAAGTTTAGAAAAATTCTCTACTTTATATCTTTTTTACTTTATATCTTTAATTTTATATAGCCTATATTGTTGTTCTATTCTTTTTGCACAAAATGCATCGTAATAAACTTGTTTATGTAATACATCGTGTATTCATCGTGTACAGGTGACAATCATAAACCACATGATTTACCATATGTATCATTACGACTTGATGTACGCGTCGCGATCGCAACTATAAAAGATGAGAAAAATGGCACCGAAATCGATCACGTTCTTTCCTATTCCTGTTACTTTCGTTCGTGCATACTTTCAGTGAAATTTCCGTTGATCAGGTTTCGTTAAGACGTTTCCCCACCCACGGAATCCTCTGCCTACAGTGAATATACTTACTTAGGTGGCACGACATTAGATAATCGGTTGAGTTCTTGCGGGCTCGTGCATCGGCGCACGGGTCGTGACTTTCCCCCTTTTTGCTGCAGCTCATCGTGAAGCGCGACGATATTGTATAATCGATTGTATACGATTCGATGGAGAATCGTCTTCCTCAGATTAGGGGAGATAAATTTCAATCGGTTAGTAATGGATTTAACTGAGCAATAGGCGGTAACAGCAATCGTCATTGATAATTTATAATTCGTTTCTTTTTTTCTCGTTTCTTCTTTTCCTTTATTGCCTTCTCTGTTATGAAGACGAAGCCTACGTTTACTGCTTACTCTTCTCCTTCTCAGGTTTTTTAATTACGCGTTTAATTTTTTATATTATAAAAAATTATTAATTCTGGTGATATAAATTTTGTTTTTACGTTTACAGTAATATTTTAATGTACTATAAATGTGGAACAATAATTCGTTCAAGACATTTTCCAGACAAATAATGCAGACAATATGGTAACTTATTTAGTCACTCGATTTTTTATATTTATATTATTATATTTTATATTTATATTTATATTATTATTTTATATTGTTCTATCCTACATTGTATAATATTAAGATCTTTGAAAGTTTGGTGTACCAATAATTTTAATATACAATTTCCTACATGTTTAATAATAATTAATTAACAATCTTTTACAATATTTTTTAGTATACAGATGTATCTTCTTATAAGATAAATTTATTTCTACTTTTAAATGCACAGTCGATGTTTTATTTATAATGAAATGTATAATCAATGACCCTAATACTTTCTATAAATAGTAATTGATTGTGTAAACTTTTCAACTTAGAAACAGTCAGTGATGTAAATTCTTATCCATCATTTTGAAATCCCTGATATAGCTTTTAAGTGCCTTTGAAATGTTGTTTGAAGTACCGTATACGATGAAAGCCATTCGAAACGACTCTTTTGTCTTCTAATAATTTTGTTGTATTGTCTTTTCCTCTTTTTACTAAAAATTGTTTCCAAAGATCAGTCAGGTGATGCAATATATTGCAATTCTCATGTCAATACCTCTCTAAAGAACAAAGAAATATTACTTAGAAATTCGAATAAATCACCGTTAAGATCAAACTAAATGTCTTTTCATTAACCATTCGTCAGTTTTATCTTTTCGAGCCATACGAACCTCATACAAACACAGCAAATGTTCTCTGAAGAAGGTCGCGAGATAATTAAATTCCTTTTTTAATAGAAATTGCAAAAATTGCAGAAATAATCAAGATGTATATAATAGCGTATTATAATTGAAAAATTGGTAACGGTGTGTCCCCTTTTAAATTTCCAAATGCAAGATGTAAATGGAACTTCTTAGACCTTCGTCTAAAGATAGTAAGTCTTCTATCATAGGATCGCAACATGTAGAATAAAATATTACTATAATCGTTCTTGTAAGCATAATTTTGTAAACCATAGGTTGCAATTGAGTCTTCTGAAATTAAGATAACAAGTAGGATTATAAATCCTAATTATACGGTCTTTAAGGAAGTATAAGGAATTGACACATCATAGCCTATCAGTTACATATATAAAAAACAAATAAAAAGTTATTATTAATACGACACATCTCGTAATGTAAATAAAGATTTATATTTAAAATGAAACAGTATATTGATGAAAATGTTTTAAAGATGATCACTTCATTATATTAAAATTCCAAGAATTATAATTAAATATACGTATTAGCCATTTGCATTTGTTGAGAATTTGTTGATAAAAGTAATTCGAGCAGATTTTCGCAGTCAAGCTCTTTGAATTCAAACATTTTATTTCGAACAGAAAAAGATTATAAACGTCTGTGGATTTATGCAATACTTTATATTTCTTCTCTTCCTTGATCTTTTGTCGAAGACGAAAGCGAGCAACAATTTCAGTTGTTATAACGATTAAAATAACCATCTTGACTGAAACTCTTGCCAGTCTAAACCTGATTGATACGTTATATATTTTGTCAAGGAGAAACCGGAACTTGTTGAAACCGTAAGCGAGGTCAATTATTTCGTCATGTTTCTCACAGGGATACCGACTTGAATACATCACTGATATCTTCTCAACCAATCTTGTAGTTCGTGCAACAGATGTAAAGCGTTCAAAAGTTACGTTTACTTATATAAATATATCTAACGAGTTTGATTATCGCGATGCATATCAGAGTTGAGCTGTGATGACGATGACCGAGATGTGGTCTTCCCGTTTCACTATTTTCAGTTTACTTAATCCCTGGATAAACTACCAGAAGTCGTAGAATAAAGCTTTCGTTCGTGTCATCGTCTGATGGAATGAATAAATTATCCCTGAATAAGGACACTTCCATGTTCTAGAATAATTTCATTTCTGATTGCAGATATTGGTATATATATATATAATTATATATATAATAAACAAAATAAAGTTTATCATTAAAAGTATTATAACGAAGCAAATTGAAGGAAAAATATATTATTATTTTATCGATATGTTTAGGTGGCATCTTTGAGCAGGCATAACAAATTCGAAAGAAGCTTGGTAAAAGGACCTTGAAATCAGGAATTCAGTTCCTGAGTTGAAGCTGATGCTCTTATAGAACGTCCATTCTAGAAAGTTTTCATTCTCTAACTTATTGACTAAAATTGACTTTATACATAAGTTAGCCTATTCCTGAATTTGTATACATAAAAGATATTTTATATAGCGAATGCCGTTTTTCTTAAAAAAATTTACGTACGCATAAACTATTATCCTAATTAAACAATTGAAGTATCCACTGCTATAGACATTCAGTATATTTTCGTACATTTAAATTTGCTACAAAATGCATGAGAGACCTAAAGATAATTTAGAGTTACGTAATTTAAATAATCACTTTTCAAATATTCTATTAAAACAACGTCCAAGCATTCATCCACACAATTTTATCGAAAAAAAATTAACCAAAGGCAAACTTTTCACTTAAAATCTTCCTACCAAAGGCAAACGCACGGTCACTTTATAAATCCCATTTCATCCATCATGTGTTCACAATCATTCTCTCGATTGCCAGAAAATTTCACTCTCTCTCGAAAACACGATCTCACGACAAGACGATTCATCGTTTTCTAAGTAGTCCCGTTCCATTGACGTCGATTAGTGTACTTACTCTTGTACATGACAAACCGCTATATATATATATATGTATATATACACTCGTTAATCGAACAATAATTAACCCTACAAGTCGAGTATATCTAACAAGGCTCGTCGTGTCGATCCTATTGAGAAGGAATAAAATGGTAAGAAACGAGATGAGCATACGAAGCTGCTTTTCAAAGAGGAACCCGCGCACGAGAGTGAGGGATTTCGTAAGAATCGAGACTGGACCACACGAGGTCGACGTTGTCGTGGTCGTCGCCGACGACATCGTCTTCGTCGCCACCGACTTAAAGGCGCTTGGTTGCGTAACGGAACTAGCGAACACGATGGCACGGATCGGTTAAATGCCACTACTCTGTCGGTAGACGACCACCGATACATAGATACTATACTATGTTGCGTTCGCATCGTACGTTTTTATCGTTGAAACTATCCGAGACACTCACAGGTGAATCGATTCTCTGTTAATAGTGGTGCTCGAGGTTGCGAGGGTGTTTCAAAAATGTCAGGGATCCGCGGCGCTTTATAGATGATAGACGTTAGAGTGGCTTGTTTCTGTAGAGTTGGGTAAATTAGTACTCGATTTATGTCAATTATACGTCAATGTACGTCATTGAATTTTATAGTTTAGTAATTTCCTTGGATTTCAGATTAATTTAGTATTAATTAATTGTTATTGTGTATGGGGACTTAAATTTAAATATTAGAAATTTAGAATTTCCAGTTAACTGACCATTATATTTTGTTGAGATAAATTTAAATATGAATTGATGAAGGATTTAATTAAAAATTGTATTCTATTACTTTAAATATGATGGAAATCTAAATTTATGCTATATTTGATATTAATTCAGATTAAAATTAGGTAATTATATTCTGTTGTGATATATCTAAATATCTCAGTATAAGATAAAAAATATTTGCAATTTTGAATTTGGAGCTATCTAAACATTATATACGATGTTTGTAAGTGACTAAATTTAAATATTAAGAATTTGATTGAAATGTGATGAATTTTTATCTACACTGTAATTAGGTGTAAAATTAACAATCATAGATAAATCAATGTGTCAATGACATTTATAAACGTCGATGACATCACGATATATTAAAGAACATATTATTAAAAAGATCATATAGAGTAGATGAATTAACAGTTTCTATGATCAAATGCATCATTATTTAAGTACCTATGATTGTTCGAATGCAAATCATTGCTCGCAGCTATATCTACTTTATACTTGATTTATTGAGTTTGATTTCAAGAATATTCTCAGTAACTACGCTTTTATACCTTTTATACCTAATGATCTAGCGAAATGATCCATTTAAGTACTATGAGGCGTATAATGATACGCGTATATAACAATATATAAGACTATTTTGTAATGACGATCACAATGGACTTTCAAATCATTCTTAAACTTTATCTTGCCCCCTGCCAAAAACTCAGTTCGAGGACACTCGACATCATCATAAGCAGTGGCGAAGCACATTATGCATTCGTGAGGTTTCAAATGGTATCTCGGATTAAAGAGAAAGAAGAACAGCACGGTCAGTGATGATACAAATCTACCCCTTTGCCTCGAAAGTGTCGTCTAGCCTGGCCGTCGTGAATCATTCTTTGTATACAAGACCGGTATCGATTGATTTATTTCGTTCGTGTTCTGAATAAATTATCGATAACATCCACAGAAGAGACTAATCGCGAATTCAACTTCCTCTCCTTTCTTCGAATACATATATAAGTAGCACTGCGCTGGTGGAAAAGATGAAACCGTGAAATTTCACCGATATTCAATTAACACTGAAACGCATCATCTTTGTAACCGGCTGCTTAATACGCTTTCTCTCTTCAGACCTTCTTCCAGTTATTGTATTATGTAATTTCACCGTGCAATTCAAATGCCAGCGGGCATTACCTTACCTGGATCAATGGAGTACCCGATTGAACGACTTTTTTCTTACTTTTTTTTCCTTCGGTTATTGTGATTGCTTCCAATTAGTCGGGCACTGATTTATGTACAGTAGTCGTTATTAACGTTCGAATACCGCGGTGTTCGAGAGATTACTGCTTTGTGATAATGTTACTGACTTAATTATCTTTTAATAAGTACTCTTTTAAAAATACTTATCATACTTAATAAAATCATAATGTTTCGTTATTTAACGTGCACAGTTCTTTGCACGATAAGTAATAAATTAAATCATTGCACATATATGAACAGAAATAGAAATGAAAGTAAAATTCATTAATTCATTTAAATCATTTGAAACGTATACGAATACATTTGATAATGATACAATGTGAATTTTTATTATTTTAATTGATTATTTAAACCAAATGATTTTGATGCAAGATTGTAGTCGGTTTCGAGATAATATTTAGGTTCTATTGGAACAAAACATAATTCACACATAATTCAATAAAATAATATAAAACAAAAAGCAGTGTGCATCGATTATTTGCTTATAAAACGAAAGAAACTTTTGAGACAGCCTAATATATTCGAAAATTAATACGCAAACTTGAGAATCATGTGAATTGGATAGAAATGAAATGTGTACATAGAGCATTGGTTTGTGAAGAAAAAGTGAGTAAGTCACTTCCTACTTCCTAGTGACTAACTTTCATTTTCAATTTGATATTCTGAGAATTGCAATTTTTTGCGAGTTATCTCACATGATCTTCAAACGTATATGATTTGTATATTTGTACTAAATATTTTGCAATCATGATGTTCGTGTCTCGTTACAGTGCTAAAAAAATTTCAAAATGTTTCGTAGAATATACGTAATAGATTCATAAAATATTTCTACAAATAGTATTTCTTCGAATACTTTCGTGAGTCATTGTAGATCAAGTCACTTCTAGCAAGACTTAGAGAAGAACTAACATTATTGGCGCATCAATACAGTTGGCCTAGATGGTTTCAACGATATCTTGCCATAGTATCGCGGTTCACAGGCCGACGTGAACTTTCCGTTCCAACGTTCCATGGCTCCCCTAATCCTTCGAGCATCCTTCTTCGGCCATACTCACGCGAGCAGGATTGATTTATTTCGCAGGTTCCAACCACATAACAGTCACGCAAACCGCGGCTATATGACGAGGTCTAACCACCTGTGTACTGCAAATGTATACGCACCGTTGCGTTATGATCTTCGTAAATCATCAGGAATCTTCCGAGTGCTGCTAGAACGACCCTTCGCGATAAGATAATTTTCAGTAAGCAGGATGCGGGTTCCTTGAAGGACATCGAACGCAAATTTTAAACGAGTTCGAGGAACGCTGGAGAATCGAAATGTAGTTAGGTACTTGAAAGACAGTATTTTTTACTTTTATTTTATCTATTTAAAGTTGTATCTAGTTGTATCCTGTGAATGCTATTAGCGGCTACCATAATATAGTTGCATTTCACAGGATTATATAATGCTATATATTAAACTAGTCTGTTATTGAGTAGTCATACAATATTTACATTACTATAAATAGGCATATTGTTCGTAACAGATGTTAATTACAGAGATGCTTAACTGTAACTAGATTAATCGAAGAAGATCGTTTTAAGAGATATTTTACTATTTCGTTCTTAGGATCAAAGATGTTATGTTGAGAAACAGCACTTGCTTTTTTAACAATTAAATTCAAATAAAACTAAGAAGCTTCGGTATCTTAGTTTAATCCCTTGTAAATTGCTCACATAAATCATTTTCTTGCCACTTGTTTAACTTGACACGTTTTTTATTTGGAAGTCCTCTTTTTAGTGGTAGAAGGAAGCTGATAAAATATATTAACAAAAAATAAACAGGTTACGCGTCTGACAAATTTTCTCGTATAAAAACCGAACAAGATATCTTCCGTATCACTGCATTACTTCATTCAATTAATATTTATACAACGCCATCAATAAACCTGTTTTACGATAGTCACCGTCATTGAAGTGAATTTTCTTCACTGGCGCGATGGCGGTTAGCTCTGTTCAGAGGCCACTACTAGATAAATCATATTCAAACCTGAAGCATCGATACGTCGACACCGCCAAGAAAAACTCCAGTTCGTCCCGTTCACGTGGAAATATCAACATCGAGTACTACGTGATAGGCGTTTCGATCAAACACAAGTGTTAATCGCTCCTCCTATTTCTCCACCTCTTGCTTACAACCTTCAAATTATTTCATCACGAACTAGGTCCCCTCTATAATTAACCAATCAAACAAATTGACATGAATTATTGGAAATAACTAGAAACAGTGAAATGTCATATACAATAGTTTAAACCGAAAATTGTTCGAATAACCGAGCAATTCCAATAATAAACGTTCGCACATAGTGTGGTTATACCAATAAGTGTTTGTATATATCATAGGTCGGATAATAGATGCGCGGCACTAACTTGTTCGGATGAACGAGGTACGGGTGAAGAAAGTTCTGCTCAAAAAATTTTATTTATAGATTATTTTCGTTACAGGTAAGGATATTCTATTAGTGGTTTGTAATTGACGTTTATATCAAAATTTCCACATTTCTGATTTTCTAAAATGATAAAAGCACGAATGCTTGTCTTCTTTTGGAATTTTTTGTCTCTGCAGGCATTAATCGAAGAAAATTTGTGCGATAGAATTAAATATACGATTTAATGAGACTTAGAATAATTTATTTATTTTTGAAATGAAGGTTTTGTAACGACATGCGAGTACGTATAGTTAGCCGCATTATTTAAGATAGTAAATTAGCGATCAAAAGCTTGTCCCTAAATAAAATTGTGAAAGTATCCTTTTTATGATGTGACAGCTGACCTCTCGATTGATTACTGCTAACTCCACAACAGCGGTGAATACCTGAGAGATAAGTCATATGAAAATATCATCAATATGCTGTGAATAATAGTTTCATTTAAGTACAATTATCTACACCTTGTCTAAGGAACGTTACTATACATACATACAATCGAGAATGGAAACAAGTGGACAGCTGGTGGAAGCAGGTATCAATTAAATTTAATCGAACTGGTACTAGTGTCATAATATTCAAGTTTTATTTATTATATATCCTTATAGATTTTTTGGTAAATGATTGAAATTAATATTTACATTCTCTTGTAAAAAATCTCTAATTAAAGAAACTGTATCTATACTTATATTCTCTATCTACCCACTTATTTTTGTCCCCAGTTATATAGTAGTAGAAGTATAGTAGAACGATATTTCATAATTTTTCGAAGTATCCAAATCATTATGGATAAGAGTGCATATTCACTAGTGAAAACATGAAAGCGCTTTCCCTAGTTCAAGTACAAATTCGCAATACCCTACCATCATGACAAGGACAATAAACGCATAGCGAAAGCTGTATCTCGGTCAAGGCAAGATAATCAAGAATCACACGAAATTATTATTTTTCACACGATATTCTTCCAGGCCATCCGTTGGCCTTCGTTTTACGTTCTCCCTGTTCACCTGTTTTGTTCGATATTTTTGGAGAAACAGGTATCTCACAGTCGACTTTCCTCGTCGATGGGGGCAAGTACATCGTCGTGGTCAGAAGAAATGACGGTTGCGGAAATGCAATTTCGCCCGAGAACGGCATTTGGGTTCGAAGCCCCTCTTGACCGATCGTGACTCGTGTTGTCTCGCTATTGCGACAGAACGGCTCCTCGTTACCTCTCATGTAGATGCAGCAGTACGACCTTTGCAGTAACGTTGCGCGATTGAAAGAAAACGAAGAAGAACAGTGATAGAAGAAGGACATAGTACCTGACGAAATTCGGAACTCACTAGCGAATATCTTAATGTTCCGTGAGATTCGTATCTAGAATCTTACGTTTATAATATTTAGGAAATATGCTCAAAAATAAAACAATGATTACATAAAACGGAATTGTCGTATAGAGGAAAGTTTTCGATTTCGTTGCAGAATTTATATTAATTTGCCTGCAGATCTTTTATTTAGATTAGGTTTTTGTTTGGTTGATTTGTTAAATAAATAATTTTTTCATATATTCGGCGTATCCTTGTTGCCATTACTGCTCCAAATGATGCCAATGAACTTAGTATTAACTTATATTATTGAAATAATTTGTTCGCTTTTTATTATTTAATGTAATGTTGCGTTATTATCGTATTGGAAATTGACAAAATCTGCTCTTCTGTTTTAAACGCTTTATGCGTACAAATATATATATATATAGAGAGAGAGAGAGAATTTTCCAGTATTTTCTCATGCACTTACATAGAATTTACATGTTTATTAAAATCATCCGCCTTTTCACAGTTTCCTATGAGAATGTATAATCGTTTAACGAATTTTACGAGAGTTACGTCATTGGAAAAGAAAGATCAGCTATTACATCATTTGAAGAGAAAGGATAAACGCGCATTATTAAGTATGGTAACGTACAAGTGGGTAAATGCATTTCCTTTTACACGACTACGGAAAATTCCTCGCAATTTTTTTTTATTCCTTTATAATATGTTATCATCATTCCTGAACGTGTTACTTGTTCTTGTGTAATCGATTAAGATCAAACAGATACTTCTCCCGAAACTGTTGAGTGCTGAAGATGACTTAAAAAATAAACAGGGTTTAGAAGTTTAATATGTATTAAACTTTAATAAATGTTTGTAGGAGTTATTGCTTCACCTTGGACTAAACGTGTATATAAAAAAATCTTAAAAAATAAAATATGCGAGAAGAAATCGTTGAACTTGTCCATATATTTTTTTAATAACCGCGGGGATGTTTTATCGCACAAGGAAGATATGCAAAAGCTATAAATTGTGTAATACTTGAAATTATACGATAATATTTCAAAGTAAGATATATGCATATATACAAAAGGCAGTATCTTCTTTGTAAAAGCCTTATTTTTCTTTTATAAAAGAATTATTACAGGTTTTAGAATAGGTTCTTATTTTATCCAGTTACTAATCATCTTTGTTAATTTTATTTTACATCCTTTTTCGCCTTCTGCCAAGCGGGCATATTCCGGGTCATTTAAACGAACAGTAATAAAGTTATGTTGTATTGCCATTTTATGATTCACTTTATAATTACAAAATGGCTTTAATCGGATTGCTAAGATTCCTGTGATCAAAATGATATCGAATATTTGCACCAATTAACCCCTTGACGTGCGATTTAATTGAGACTAATTCGTCATTATATACTTTGCATATAATGATTATTATCGTTATTTGTAAACATTGCATTGCCATGACGAGTCAAATTCGTCACTTAAGATCAAATGATGTATGATCAAACTTCCAAAAATCCTCAACAACTATACCATGATTAATCTACATGTCTCAAAATCACATTCTATCAACCAATATTCCCAGTTGCACTTACATAATCAACAAATACGTACATACGCACACAGTATTACTATCCATCGTCTATTAACTCAACCAAGTAGTCCGTCATATTCGTTAAACAAGATCTTTCCATCTGATTTTTCCATCACTACATAAATCAACAAGATGGTAAAAGCTCGACGAATAGACCGATGAAAGCAGATGAAGTAGTGATTCTCGACGTCTACTCACGTTTTCCATGTTATTATCGGTACAGAAAGATTATAGTGATGTAATTGCGCATCTGGCACGAGCATATTGTCGACGTACACTGATATCGTGTGTCGGAAACCGCGTGCAAGAAGTACAAACGAAACAACGCAGGCTCGTTGACATTTCTGCAATTTCACACGTTTTTTACCACGATTCGCGGCTAAGCAAATTAACTGTGCAATTATCGCCGCGTTCTCTTACGCTGCTGGCGAAATTAAGTCCTCCGTTCTTTCTATGTATCTTGCAAATCGACAGAATGCTAATGGTTCGCGCAGGAGATACAGTCGCGTAACGCGTTTTACTGAAACATACCGGCATATGAGCGTATAAATAGTTTGGTCAGTTTGTGATGATAGTGTGCTTGTGATAACGATTTTATTAAAGTGTGCGAATTAATCGGTAATTAGAAGAAACGCTTATTATAACTTTTTAGTTATTAAAAACATAACAATAATATATTGTACTGCTTACTATGTACAAGACGATTGTACGAGAAGACCATGTTTTTTTTTTATAAATCTAATTGTATCGTTAATCTTACTAAAGTTTATTGTTAATAAATGTAGTATAATATTCTTTAATATTCATATGATTTTATGTTATTTTTAATCTTTATAGATTTGTCATGATACAAATAAATAATTCTACGAAAAAGCTTTATATTTAACAGAAGATTATTGAAATAAATGAAATTAAATCTTCGTCACATTATTCCCGAATTATTCGTGTTGTAAACAAAATTATTATAAAAGTCATAAAAGAATGTACAAAAATATACCAAGTATGCGAAGATATCAATCATAAGAGTTACTATTTATCTTAATTATTTGTAGAAACGTTAATTGTTCGAGTCCCATCATTTCCTTTATTATTGCATAAAAATGTAGAAGTATAAATCACTTTATTTGCTAGAGAGCCGATCGTGATATAAGAGTTACAAAACCTTAAAAATAACTTTCATCATAATTTTTAATCAGTAGGAAATTATAATCTTAGAGATGATGTAAAGGAATGCATGTATTCGCTGTGATAGATTATAATAAAAACGTAGTAACGTTCTACTCGAAGAAGCCACTTTCAATGTGTAACTTTTAAAGAACGCAAGAGTCAAGTGCCTTTTCTGAATATTTGTATTTCGTCATCTTAAATCATCAAATTAAATATTATATATAGAAACGAGTTGCAACAGCGTGGATCTCACATTTTCATCCTGCACAGAAATAATTTCAATTAAGGACTCGATAGGGGTTTTATTACGGCAATAAGAATATTGTAGAAAGAAATTCTATTATTTTCAGCTGCATCGAACAATAAATAAGTTACTGATGTAGCGCAATTATCGTATGTTACGCTATTTCAACTGAAGCTACATTTATTCGACCTTGAATGCACAGTCATAGAGAAAATTACAACATTCATCAATTTTAATGTAAAAAGTGACAATGATTAATTAATTAAAGGTAAACGTCTCTCAATTGATAAACATTCATTAAAAATGTTAATACTAAAATTAAATGAATCATTTTCTCATTTATCAAATAAAGAATTCATGATACTGTCGTAAATAATTACTGGACAACTTAATTCGAAAGTATATTCTGCTTAATTAAATTTTTATTTTTTATTTTTGTTACACATTACGATATTCAATATATTTCTCTTAAACTATTAAGTAGCAGATCTCTGAAAATGTATAAAAAATATTGATATCGTAGTAGTAATAATGTTATTATTATAAAATTTATTAGTTAAAAGTAATAATGCTTCATAAATTATTGATATTCACGATACCTTATACATTTAATACCTTATACATTTTCTAGGTATTAAAATCTTGTGCAATTCAAATTATACACATTGACCAACATGACTGTCCATTAAACAAAATACATTAAAGAAACGTTCAATAATGAATTGGGCAACATCTGCGCATTTGCATATGAACAGATTATCACACGGAAAATTAAAGTTAACAGGTGGATGGGAAATTCACCATAATAGATATTTATTCAGGCTCTTGTAACACGCAATGGAATATTTAAAGATTACGTAAAATCAAAGTTGTTTTATTGTATAGATTGCAACGAGATCAAGAAGAATGGATCGCGATTTCCGGTAGTGTCGTTATCTTCGCTTGATAAACTTCACAATTTGTATTTTACGCATTCAGACTTTTAATTGTGGACTTGAATTTATTTTAATTTGTTCAAACAAACTTACGATAGTACCAAAACTTTAAAATATACGAACTATTTCATGTATTTTCATTCTTTGTGTCGAAAACGAACAATCATGTTTAAAGTATATATACAAATATATTCTTATTTGCCTGACTACCGTACAATTTAAATGCTTTACATACCTATTAGCATATTAATTTCCTTAGATATGCAATTTACAGTCACACCTATTATTCCGATAAATGTTCCCTCACTCCTCTCATATTTCCTGAAATCGATGACACAGGCATAAATCATCGATACCGATAATAATTAATTGACAGTGCTACTAAAAAAACATTTGAAAACATTACAATAGATTTATCTAGCGAGATGTAATTAATCCTTACTGAAATATGTACACACTTTAAAAAATATCTGTTAATCTATTCACTAAACTTGATGAATAAGAATTCTATATTCATTACAAAAAGTAAAAAATATCAGATTAAAGGAAAAAAAGAAAACGAAAGAAAAAGATAGATTAACAATTTTGAAAGTATAATTCTTCCAACATTAAAGTTCAATTTCTTTGTTAAGCAAACCGTAAAGTTGCATAAACGTCCGCAATTTATATATGGTCGTTTTCAATCCATTAATCATTCATATTCGTTAATATTTTTGATGATACACAATCTAAAAATAAAAATTCAAAGGCAGATTTTATTACATATTATTTTTAAAGCAATAATATTAATTACTTTTTATTACTAGTTTCCTAACTATGTAATGATAAATTATTATTTAAAAAATTACACAAGAAAGTTATTTAATAAATCATTAATATTCATTTTATTGTTGTTAAATTAAAATTAATCTCTAATGACGATACTTGTGAGCAAAAATTAAATTGTACAAACGAATCTATATTTTCGAAAGGAGAATTAATAAAAAATAGATGGTCATTACACGGAAATGCGTACAAGTAATGACTAAACTGACATTTCAATATCCTTATAACGATTTCACTTTCAGATGCTTCTCATTATACCTCGAAGTCCCTTTGACCGTCTATCATGGCATCTATTTGAAATAACACGGGCCGTCATTAAATGTGAAAACATAATTAGCAACTATGTAGGTTTCATAAATTTTTAATTACGAATAAAAGACGTGCCAGTAACATTTTTATGCAATTATCAATAGCAATTATCAAAAGCAAATATATTTTGTCCAAGAAAAAAAATTTGTTGGACGTTAATCATTCAGAATCAATTCAGATCTGTATCGTCGAGGAACTGCATAATATTGATTGAAATTATTAGAAGTCAAATGCAATGCAATTTAAACTATTCAGATTGCATACAACAAAGAAAAATAATTCAAATAAGGTTGAGATTAGGTTCAAGCTTGTTCGCTTGAAATGTAATTGGTGATTGGTTTTCAAACAAAAATCTTTGATCTTGAAAACTAAATTTATTTTGAAATTTAATAGAGAAGAATTCAGATAAAATAGAAATTATTTTTTATTGATTTTATTAACAATATTATTATAATTATTCATAATATTTGTAATCCAGTATTAATGTACAATAAATTAAATATAGTAAAACGAAATTTGTATGAGTAAGTCTAAAAGAAAATACTGAATTCGTGACAATAGGTCATTTACCTGAAATCCTTTACATTCAATCGTCCAACGCCCGTTAACATTGTAACAGCAAATATAAAAAATTACATAACCGAAGAGATACCTAAGAAAAAGTGAAATGAAGAGTACAGTCGTATAAATTCCCGCATTCTCGATTTGGAATTTTTCTAAAAAAACCTACTTCGATGAGCATTCTATTCAAAATTGGCGAGGTCTCTAAAGTGACTTATGAATGAAGGCATATGTGTATTTTTACTTTTCGAGGCGAAAACAGACGAGGGGGAGAGTTGTATAATATGTATGATTTTTGATACACAGTAACATCTACGGAAGGAAAGGAAAGGGAAAAAGAAGTGAAGGGAAGGAGAGAAGACGCCTGGAGACGCGGTAGCCGGAGGCATCCTCCGTATCTTCTTCTGAAATGGCAAGGTCACCGGTAGTTACGTCACTAACTTTCCTCGGCTCTTCTCGGCGTTGTACGCGCGCCGAGAAAAGCAAATGTCACAATTACCAAGGACGCACGGCCGCGTGTACGTTGCCTCGAGGCTTCGACTTCGACGACCATACGAGCTAGGGGGGTAGGTATTGGCTGGTTCACAGATTCGGCTTTCACATTCGGTTGTAAAGCAACAGGTAGCCGCGGTTTCTACGCCTTTGTCTATCCGATGAGTCTCCGGGGATCATCCGGGTTACGAAATCGCTAACATCTTGTGAGTTAGATGTTAAGACCGTTCCACCGTTCTCCTCTTCAACGAAAAGAATAAAAAGAAAATAAAAGAAAAGAGTTACTATTACGAACGAGCTATCTCCAGGTTCTCGTAATATTGTTACGGTTTTTTTGAAACATTGATCAGCCCTTCCGGGACTAAATATTTTTTTCTGTAATCTGTGAGAAAAATTGTTTCTTTATTAACTATAAATTTATTGGATGACGCGTTTGTGATTCTTCGGCTTTCCATCATGCTTGCAATAGTACGTCTTGCTGTGTACCGATATTTCGTGAACCTGGATCTGTGTAAGAATCTCTTCAATAAATAATTCTGCATTTTAAAGAGAGAAAACTATTTCCAATTACATCGATACGAAATATCATGAATCATTGGCTTATCGATTACAAAAGTCACAACCAAGAGACTACTTATTTAAACTATTAAATAAAGGAAACAGTCAATGAATCATAAAACTTGATCCAAAGTGATAGTATAGTAAATGATGACAGGATTTTATTCTTCATTTTATTTTTATACTGGGAAATGAAAGACGTATGCTCAACATGGTCAACTGGCACCATGATTGAACGATGAAGAATCTTCTTGTAATTAACACTTTATGTTTCTATGTCGATAAAGTACAAAATAATTTTTGAATCCGACTATGCGACTATTTATAAAATTCTTAGTTAATGGACGTAAGCGTAGACGAATTTCTTGATCACCTATATTTAGTAGAGTTCAATTTACAAGGTAAGTGTTATTGTAATCTAAACATAGATGAACTTGACGAGACTCGACTCATATACACTGTGTGAACAGAAACTATCGTTTCACTAGACAGAGAAGCAAAAGGTCCTTGACATTGCTGACGAAGTTCCTTCGGTAAAGTCCAGTTCAAAGATACGTTTCATTGTGATATTTGAACGGCAGGGATAGCAGGTGCACAAATGCCATTTCGACCGAGAATAATCGCTTGCCTAATGAACATGCAATCTATTTCATTAAACAGTCACAGAATTCAGAAATACGTTTTAATGCCAATACGTGAAGAAAACTTTTAGCATACTGTTTCGCTAATTTGCCATTTCCTAATCCAACGTTTATCGAGAAGACTCAGTATCTGCAAAATTAAATTATTATTAAATGCAGGTAATTTATTGCAAGGTACATGATGTCTTAATGATGTTATTCAGACAGGTAATTTTCATATCAATAAAATAACTGATACTCTATGGATAATATCTTTTCTTTTCATTAGAAGAGAAAATATATTTTTACAGAAGAGGAAGATAAGTTCCTCGTGGAAAGAAACCTGTATTGGAGGAATAATAATATTTCACAATATTATAAAATAAAATTTCTTAGGATGAAATATAAGAACATCTATCACAAACGATTTACAACTGAAGGCTCGCGACAAGAACGAGCCCTAGTGTGTAATCAGCAGTTAAACTCAGTATATAATAAGCCAACTATCTGACTATAAAATATATTCAGCAGCTATATATTTATCATAGACCTTTTACCAGAAAAATCCTCCTCCTACCCGATTTTTACATCGTCCAACACCATTCCTGCTACATGAAACAATGTCATTTTTCTTTATCGACGTCAACTATTTTCGTGTAATGCAAAGATCACACCTATAACAGACAAAGACATCAGTCAAACGTGAAACATGCAAATAATACCTTACTAAACAACGTAGAAGCGAACAAGCTACGCTTTAACTCTACACATAAACACGAATGTCTTTAACGTGTTCTCTGCCACGTGGTTCAGTGGTGACCTATGATAATCATCAATAGCAAGCCTGCGTATTTCTATTCCGTGAACAAATGTTTCCTCGATCTATTATTTAAACAACGTAAATAAAAAAACAGAAGGAATGACATAATTTCTAACGCCGCTTCTTATCATCGGGTACATTTTTTATTTGATTCATGACGTACTTCGAGTATCATTTTGAATAAATAGGATAAATAAAAACATCTTTTCCTTATTACATTGTGTTAACATTCTCTTTTCTCGCAGTTCTCGATAATAATTTAGCTTCAACATTGTAAAGCTCTTCGTATGCTCGTTTACAACTTCCCTCGGGATATTCGACTTTCCTACAGCGCAAGAGCGTATTAACAAAGCCAACAAACGCTTCTCCGGAGGAAAGACACTTGCACCGTTGCATCGCGAGTGCATCTTAGCACCGTTAGGGGAGAGACTGATCCGCGAATCTCCGACAAGTCTAATGCCAGGTGGGGATGCAACACCCGTGATTTTCCGGCTATATAAAGGCAGATGCACCGTGGATCCTTGGTATCACGTATCGGTCGTTGTTTAAGGACGAAGGGACAGAAAAGTGCAGTTCGCACGAGAAAGTTCTTGCCATGAAGACGGTGGGTTGCGCATCTAGATACAAGAAGAAATCGTAACACGTTAGGCGTCGCTTGAGTCCGTTCCGCGTTCTCTCGTTACAGATAGGGAGCAGCCGATGATTTCGGTCCTGCAGACTCCGAAATTTTTTTTACGTAACAGTGAAAGTGAAGAGGACTGTGACATTTGTGCGTGTGGCGATGTTTCACGCACCGATGATTAATCGTAATTTCGCCGAGAGACGATAACGGGCCGTTGCGAATCTTGTTTGAAAAATAAGCTTCGAGTTCGGAACCGATTTACCTTAAAGTCGATTACATTTTCCTTTGTGATACCGTAACCATATATTTTTTTCAATTATATCCTTCGCATGTGAGCGTCGATATGATGTAACATCATCCATGTATTGATAATTTATCCGTATTACGTTGTACGTAATACAGTATTGTAGTATCTTGAAACGTTAGACACTCTTCAGCATTTGTTGTTATAGTCTGGATAATTCGAGTGGTAGAAGAAATCGTTGAAAAAGTCCGCGTTTCAGTCTCCACAGAACATGCCCAATCGACCGATTACATGCTGGTTACATAATAAAATCGTTGAAACGTCTCCTATGGTAGTGATGAGCCTCAAATTGACTTGAGATGTACATTGGGTTTCAACATTCACGTTTTGTAACGTGATACGTAATTTTATAAAAATAACATTTAGTAAAACCGTTGTCGAATTGCGATGTATTTATGTCGGCTAATCGTATCGCAGTATTACAAACGATTAATATGTAAATCTGAAAGAAGTAGAAGTTCATTTTTTGCCATACAATTTTGGATATACGATTATAAAAGAAAAATTGAATATTTTTGCAAAATAGAAATTAGTAACAGTTAAAAGGTAACGTTATTAAATCATTAAATAATCTTCATTTATGCAGATCCTCATCTTCGTGACAGCGATAGTGGGAGCTCTCGCTGCGCCCCAGTTGAATCCAAATGAAATCACGATAGTAAAACAGGAGGAGCAAAACAATATTGGAGTAGGTGGATATCACTTTAGTTACGAACAGAGCGATGGCCAAAAAAGGGAAGAAACTGCGGAATTGAAAAACGAAGGTACTGACGATGAATCCCTTGATGTTACCGGTAGCTTCTCCTTCACAGCACCAGATGGTCACACTTATAGGTAAATATTCACAAAATGTACTGAATTTAATTATAATTAAATACTTAATTATAATTAAATCTTGATATGTATTTTAATCATTTCTATGAATAATAATGAAAGGTGATAAAGTATGAATTTACTATATAAATAATAAAAAAGCCAATATACATAGTCTTAAACAATATGAAAGGATTTCAAATGTTTTCAATTTTAAATGGTTTAAGGACATGTACGTACGTCCTGGATCCTCTTGCATAATAATTTAACAACTAATGATATTAATAACATGCTAAGAAGCTACAGAAGATTTTAGACTTCTGTTTTGTAATTTCGTAATTTATCGTCGAATGTTATAATCAGAAAAATTACACCTTTCCGTTCTAATATTAATAAAAGATATGTCAAGAACATAATTATTTGATTAAAGGGTTGATTACACCGCTGACAAGGATGGATTCCACCCCACTATTAATCTCGTTTCGAAATAGGAAAACCTAAGAACTGAAGTTCCGCGCTATCCTTATCTAGGGCTTTCCGATCATCGACACAAGCTAGCATAAGTGTATTAAAGTAATCGTATACGTACCTTAAAATCGCGTGGCACGCGATTCACTGTTCACAAGCGTGATCATTCTCGAAAGTATTGATCGTCGGTTCGAAGCAATCAGTTCATTTTCTTCAGCATTATGTACTTATCATTTATTTTTCACGTTTATTAACATTAAAATTATAATTTGAGATGACAATAATAGCGATCAAATGAAATCGAATGAATGTTCGATGTTATAATGGAATTTGACAAAAGTTTAAAAAGAGTTTAAAAAGTTTACAAATTCTACAAAAAAATTATATAGTATGACGAAGGATATATGGTTAAGATAAAAAATAATCATTAAAATAATGTATGATCTAATTTCTGAAATAAAGAGTATAATAAGTAAAGAAATATCCGTACAAACGTTCGTTTGTATGGTATAAATAGTTAGGACGGCAATGTATGTTCTGATTGCATTTGTGAAACGCGTGCCACTGTATGAACAAGTTATTTTAGATAGTTCTGAGGAACTATTGGTAAACATTTTGAACGAGAGGCGTTAGAAGTTCCATTCACGATCTATTTTGGAAGAGGCGACGACGAAGCGCTCATTTACACGTTTTAGAATTCGTGTGAAAATGAATAATCTTTTTGTACCCTTATTGTATGTATGTAACAGAACACCAATTGCGCAAATAAATATATACACAAATTAACATGTACGAGTTACAACTTTGTCAATCACCCATTAAAAGTGTTGACTACATGCAACGAAGCCAACTGATTCATTTACGACAATTTTCTTTTTGACACATACATAAACAAGCGATCAATTCTATGGATTGATAAAGAAGGATATATGAAAAAAATTGTTCGATAATTTTTTATTTTATATGATTAACGATGATAAAATGTAAACAAAATTTTTATATAGGAAAATAAAAAATATAAAAAATTTTCAGATACAAAATTTTTAAGCGATACTATGCTATACGTACAAAATGGCATGTACTTTGTGTTTACATATATGCGTATCTGACTATATATTTGTTAGTGGCTATATTAGTACACTGTTATTTTTCTATTTACAATATAAGAATTACGTTACATATTTAGTACTAAGATACATAATTAGAATTTTCAATAGGTTCAGATGCAACCTACGATTAAAAATCGTAATCAGGTTTAATTTCATGATCATATTAATTCATTAGAACACATTATAAGAAATACAAAGCCATTTTAAATCATACATAATTCATAATATTTTAAAATTTTAATAAATAATTTTAAATTTTCATATTTTGTTTTGCAACTGCTTTTTGTACAAAATTAATTTAAATTACTTTACTATAAGAAAAAATACTCCTTATATTTTTTGAGATTATTTATGAATTGATGAAAAATATTTTACTACTATTTGATTGAAATTGTGCTGTTCTTATATTTTAAACTTTCTAATATTAAAAACTATTCGTATTACTAGTTTTTAGCAAAAACCTTTTTGTCATGATTTATCAAATTTATAATTTATGTAGCTTTCAAATACATATAGATAAACTATCTTCAATCAAAATTTAATTGCGTCATTTAGTATACAAAAGTATATATTGCGTATATACGTGTATACGCACTACACGGATAAATAAGTGCACTTTGACACGTTACGATTTTTTAATATTTTTACTTACAAATTATTGCGATAATGTCAATGGCCCACCCCAAGCATGTATCAGATTTAGTATTTTATTAAGTTTTGAGCACCATTCTAATCTATCTTCTTTTGTGTCGGCTGATAAGAGATGCCTAAGAACAAGTAAAGATTAATTAATTTTATTATTAATCAAATAAAATAGCTGTAAAACATTTACCTAATCGTCGTTGTCGGACCATTTCTAACCATAACTAAACTATCAACATCTTCAGGTTCTGTAGCTCTAGTTGTTTCAAGCAAACAGGTATTAGGACGAGCACAAATATCTCGAGAAACTAATCCTACATTTGTTGTACTAACACCTATATAAAACAATGGAATATATATATATATATTTAAATCATATAATATACCGCAATGAATTAAAACAATGAAAAATTACTTTGTAAATCTAAGCTCCCAATAGGAGCCTTTTTCCGCTCATCATCAGGATATTTCCAATATGATAAAGTAGGACCTTTGAGCAAACACCATCTACGATGCCAAGCACCAAATCCAGATACGTCTTCAAACATTGTAAGAAATCCTCTATGTTCAACTGCTACCGAAAGTTCACATGAAACATACATCTGCAGTCGGCCTTCTAATGGAGATTGTGGCAGTACCTATAAAACGTCAATTAAAAAATTGGAATTTGCATCAAATAATTCCTATTAAATGAATAATTATTAACTGTACTTACTTTATTCAATGTGAATTGTTGTCGATGTATTTCTTTCAAACTAAAAATGACGTAACCAGATAGTTGAAAAGCTGGAGATCTAACAGCAGATGGCCCAGCTGGACTTTGCAAGCTGGGCATTACTAATCGACTTTCTTGTTTCAAAAATTTCTTTGGGGTTTTATTTGCCAACTGCAAGATATGTAAATTTTTAATCAAATATAAGTATTCTTGATAAACTTTTATACATATTCAAAAGCATGTACTTACCTTTTTATTACAATTACTGCCGCTATTATTACATCCATTACCACTATTAATATGATACTTGATTTCATGTGGTAAAATCTCTGGTTGTGTCTGTAATGAGTATATTTCAATAGTAATTTTAAAGTCATTATATAAATCATTTAGTTTCAATGTTGATGGAAATCGGAGACACGAGTCACCAGGTTCTGCTACAACTACAGGCGTAACAACTACTTCTTCTAAATACCGCATCAAACAAACAAAGTGATAACACGTACCTAGAATTAAAAATTAAAGAAAATAGATCTCTCTGGTGGAATTTAAATATGGCTTTTAATTTTATCTTCGAACATCCTACTTACTTCTACCCATATTACGAAAATAATCTCGTTTGAGAGGTAAAGTAATAGCAGAAACTGTTACAGAGCCACTTTCTTGTATTTCGGGTGAAGGAGTAACAGGTTTTAAAGTACCTTCTACCTTCAACCGTTGAACTTCATTTAGAGCAGCTTGTCTTCTATGAGCTGTAATAGTAAACATATATTTTATGTTACTTAGTTAATATATAATTAATGAAAATATTTGTACAAAAATGGGTGGAACTGTACTGGCAACAAGTAACAATCTCTCTCCTTCAACCTGTTCCATGGAACCATTGAACTCCACAGTAGAAGTACATAAATTCAGTGCCTGGCTAGCTTGACTAATAATTGTCTGCTGTTTACATACTTCATCTAGTAATCGTTTCACTTTTCCTTCCACTAAAATTGCTTCGTTTTTAGGATCAAATTGCGTTTCATCGGGAATAACATTAGTTGATTCTTGTGTTCTTGATATTATACGTACTGGTGTCTTTGGCGTCTAATATTATTTTAATAATTAATATTACATTTCAGGTTTGAAGATTTGAAAAATTTAATTCCAAATTTAAGAATTACTGCTTATATCCATTTAACTTACTTGAGATTGTTGTCGTCTATAAAAACTAACACTGCGTAGTAGCGGTTCACAATTGTCACCATCAACAATGTAAGGCTCTGTTTTTTCAGGAGATGATAGTGAAACTCTTATTGTAGGTGAACGATATGGTGATCTTAAAAAATGACAAATAATTTCAATTGTTAGAAACGTCAAAACACCAATATTTAGTTGTCGTATCTTACCCTTCTTTATATTTGAAACCTGTTGAAGTCATTAATGGACTTTTACCACCCTTATTTACTTTAGGAGGAGTTGGTCCCTCCTCTGTATAAGAGCTGCCATCATACCCTTCCTGTAGTGGAAGGCATTCATCTAAATACTCATCCATTTCATTCAACACTGAAATATCAGAAGTTGTACTATCTGGATTTGGGTCAATTGATCTCTGTAATTGCGTCATTAAAATATTACAATAATAAATATATACAATTTTACCATGTATTACAAGTATTAATTTGAAATATTTATATATACCTTTTTCTTTAAGAAAGATTGCTCACTTACAGCAAGTAAAATACTTCTACCAAGACTAGTATTCATATCTCCACTTTCTTCTTCACTTTCAATCTCACTTTCGTTATCCTATATTAAATGTATAACAATTATACAAATCACA
This sequence comes from Bombus haemorrhoidalis, assembly GCA_014825975.1. Taxonomy (NCBI): domain Eukaryota; kingdom Metazoa; phylum Arthropoda; class Insecta; order Hymenoptera; family Apidae; genus Bombus; species Bombus haemorrhoidalis. The sequence continues at coordinate 15,206,217 of CM026166.1, read as the reverse complement.
TAAAATTTCCTATTACTATAGTCATATTTTAAATAGTATCCTACCTCCACATAGTATTCAGCCTCTGTACTCGTTTCTGTACCACTTTTCTCATCTAAAGTAGCAGTCTCTGCTTCTGTACTGTTAACAGTGTATTCTGTATCCGTACCTGTTTCTGCAGCACTTTCAATTTCGGAAAGATTAGGATAAAGATGTCCAGGTTTAGGTGGAGCAACTCGAATGCGTTTAATATCAGACATTACTTTTACTTGTTGTGTTGCTTTTGATGGAGTTCCTATAACTTAGGAGAAATTAAAATGAACTACAAATAAAAGATATCAAAAATATATAACATTTATATAAATAATTTATACCTTGTCTTTTACTCTGTGAATTTTTATTTTGATTTAAAATTGACTTCTCATTAGAAAGACGCGATTGTGGAGGAGGTGGTGGAGGAGGTGGTATACCACAATCCTGCAAAATTAGTGCCAAACATATTCATTGCTTTTCACTAGAAATACATTTAGAAACAATGTAAAAATTAAATATCTACTTACAGGTGCAGGTGTTGGTTTTACTGGACAAACTGGAGAATTTTTAGGTGAATTTGATTTTCCCTCACTACTTTCACTTGTTCTTATGTATGAACCAGTAACTGCTTGTGCCATTTCTTTGTTTCTGTTAAAACGGGAACGTAGCATATCTAATTCACGCTGCCGTTCCACATAAGTGCTATGTAAAATATTATTTTCTAGCTCTTGTGTATTTAAGCCTTGTTCAAATCTTTCTCGCTGAACATTAACGGTATTATTGGGAATATCAGCTTTAGGTCCCTTTGCTGTAACAAAGTCACCACATATATGATAAAATTAATTTATTATTGCTGAATTACGATGATCTATATTTTTGTATAATTACTCTTTAATATCTACCTCCATTATTGTTTGGATGTACTGTCGATGAATTACTTTTATCTTTTTCTTGCAACTTTTTTGGTGGTATAGACATAGCAAGAGGTGCCTTGGGTAATAATGGTGCTTCTCCTTTATTTTTCTCAAAAATTGCCATCCTCTCAGAAAGAGTCATTTGGGTAGGATCTCTCATCTTAGTTTCTGTGGTTTTAGATTCAAATAACGAAGCTTTGCTCAATACTGAACCTGGACTAGATTGAGCAGGACTCTTAGGAGAGCTACTATAACCAAATCTAGGTGTTACTCGATTACCATTTGTATTTGGTGTTGCATTTCTTGATGTTCTCTCTGGAGTATTAGAATTTTTGTTATCAGTATGTTTTGATGAAATTTCTTTTTTATAATATTTTTCTCCACAATTTGTTGTAACGGCATCTTGATTTTGTTGAAATCGTTTAGGTGACGAACTCGAAGGACCCGCATCTTTTCCCTGAGAACAAGACTTATAGTCATATACAAGGCGAGTATCGCTTTGTGTACGACTAAAGCCTTGAGCCTCCTGTAAATAGTATTTTAATCTAACAGATTCAACTACTTGCAATAAATTTCCACCTTTATTCCCAATACAATTGTTATATTAAAAAAAAAAAGTAAGGAAGATATAAGCTATAAATACCACTTTTTTAGAGTGTACACATTGATTCACAGAAAACTTTCAAAAAGCTTTAGGCATATACAAGAAGCGAACTATCTATTAGATAGTAAAATTTGCTTATTATTAACAAAAATTACTTACTAATGTGTCCAATATAGTTTTATCCCACTTCAATTGTTTTGTACAGTAAGATTCTTCTTTCTTATGATTACTACCTTTACTATTTCTATTTGTCTTGCTATACCCACTTGTGCTTGGTTGTGGTTCTGATATGGATCTTACTTGCTCATTTAGTTTTGCTTGTATTCTTTCTACTTTATTATTTACTGGTTTGACCTATAAATGATTCACATTAAGCTATTAGTTGTCTAAAATATATAAATTAATATGGATAATTTATTTACCAAAGTTGGATGTGAGAGATCATCTTCCCAGTTATTAATTGTTGAAGCAAGAGCTGCCAATCTATCAAGTCTAGCTCCTCGTTTGGATGGTTTCTGTTCAACAACTTCTTCTTCCTCTGCATTAAATTTTTCTTCTGTTCTATGAATGGGAGAACTCAGTTCTCCGTTACTGTCGTCTGTCAAAAAAGAGGGAATATATTATGTGATATGATATTTTATAAATTGCACAAAAATACAATAATAAGTCAATAAACTAATACTAACACATAATTATTTATAATAACAGTATATTGATGGAATAAAATTAATTAAATATAAAATAAAATTAGAACAGCTCTTTAACAAAACAATTGTGTTTACTATTCATACACAAACAATATGGAGTGAGATAGGTATACATATGTAGGTGAATATCAAAACAAAGTAGTGTTAGAAACCAGTTTAAACCGAGTTCTGTGTGGGTGTATACAATGTGACTTACCAGAATATAGTTTACCAAGTCTTTGTAACTTTGACTTCACATTGCAAAGTCCAATGTTTCTATTCTCTTTATTTATATGCTGATTACTTTCAGTTTTAGATATAGATTTTCGTGAAGACTTTGCTGGAGATGTGTTCTCTGTTGATATTTTGGCAGGAGACTTGGTTGGAGTCTTACTTTTAATAACTTAAAATTTTTAATATTAATAAATGTTACAAAAGAACTATTTATCAGCATTTTATTTTATTATAAATATAAATAAATATTATCTATTATTATATATAAAAAGAATAATATATCAGATATTGGTACCTGTAGCCTGAGCTAAAATAGCATTTGTATCTTTCAAAGGACTCCGTCTTTTCTTTACATCATGTCCTGCATTTGATAGTTGAGTATCTAATTTTTCCCTCCTTGACCTAGCCCGCTCCAACATACGCTGTATAATGAAATCAATTTACCTTTACTACAAAATATTGACGAAGATAAATCAGTATTATTTATTTACTTCTTAATATTAATATTATAACTTTTATTAGAATCATAAGACGTATTCAAAAATGTTTGTAAAGTTATTTAAAAAAAGAAAAAAATTAACAATATAAACAAAAAATTGACAAATATACATATATAAATAAAATATTGAAAAAAGATTATTACATTGATATACAAATAATATTGATAAAAATTTTAATTGACGAAAATAGTATTTAAATTATCAAACAGAGGTATTTTTTTCAAATTCCATAAACACCTCCTACTGCTGCAATTACGCATTACAATCAAATGAAAGTGCCATACCTGAGTGAAAGGGTCTATGTCCATTATATTAATTGCTGTGCTTAGTCGTAATGATCTGTAATTAAAATTATGTTTATAAATAAATATAATATATATTTAATGCCGACGAATTATCAAAAGAAAGAGAATACACCCTTTATTCCGTACGTACAGGAATCACTTACAATCGCGATCATACAAACAGGTTTGGACACTCCTATATTGAAAGCATAGACGAGAGCACGATGAGGACGCCCGCCGAGTGAAACCAAAAAAGATCAATATGATGACAATGTCAGGAGCATTTTCTAGTAGTTCCCTAGTTACATCCTACATATGTTATGTATATTTGCGTCTCACATGCGCAGGATGACTCCCAATGTTGTCACCATATTGATTTTTGGCTTTAATCCGCGGACACTTTCCCCTAGGGAGTATCCAGATCGTTTATATGACCGTACTTCAACCGTTGAATTTAAACATAACCGCCATAGTAATGAAGCGCATGCGAATGCTTAAAACTGACAAATCTTACCTTCTATCGTTTTTTAAGGATATTAATTGTATGACAAACAATGAAAATTCACGTTAAATTTTTATCGTTTCAATAACAATATTTTCACGTAACGGAACTAACACAATATATGGAAAAACTTTTGCACAGTTCAAATGTGACAAGAAGCGTCATAGGAGTGACCTGACCAACCGAAGATCTTCGCAGGTTTGGAGCACTGTTTTGCTATGGCTGTGGATTGGAGCAACTGCAAAGCTGTAAACGTCATTGCTTGCGCCTAAAACGTACGTTAGCATGGGGCAATTTGAAATGAAACGTTTCCATTGGTCGATGGAATAAAAGAACGTTTGTCGTCACAAACATCTTTTTAAATTTAAAAAATAATCTTATAATATAAAATTCATCTTTGTTGAATATTAAAAATTAATACTAAATGAATAAAGCAAATAGCACTTTATAACAAAATATTTTTATTAAATTGTTACAGATAATATTCCATTTAATGTATTTAAATACTTTTATATATATTTTTAAAGTTTATATTGTAATATAGAGTTAGGAAAATAACTATTTTCTTCTTCTCTGAAATATTATTCATGATTGTAGATATATTTAATCTGTGAAGATAGGAATGTGTTCTATTTTATGAAGCTTTATCTTTTAAACATGAGATGATTCATCTCCGGTATCAGCTGCCATGGCTTCACGATTTTCATATGCCCAAAAACCATGGAATTCTATCAAAATACTGACCATTGTATCGCCCTGTCCACTAAAAAGTATGAATTATAGAACAGATTATAAATACTTTGTTTTATCTTAAAGACCTGATCATAAACTCTGGCTGAGCAGTTACTTACCAGGACAATAAATCTTGTAATGTAATTTTACATGGATCTGCTGGTTTTACCATATCGAATATTTCATCTTTAACATCCTCAAAACTTACTGGTTCTTGACCATGCATTGTCATTTGTTCTTGTATAGCCTAGAAAACATATTTAATTGTTAAAAATGTGTATTAGAAAACACAAAATTCTATGTGAAGTATAAATATACAGACGCGGAAAAAATAATTAAGACAGAAAGTATCCAAATAACCACGATTATTAATATCAAGAATTCTAAACAGATAATGTAAGCTCTGAGGCTCGTGCCGATTTTCTAACGCTAGAACAAAGTCTAGGTATGTTTTATAATCCATTTCTCCTTCATATGTTAAGCATTCTTGAAATACTCTTTCCAAAAATACTCCAGTTAATGTTCCTGTACCATACCTGTAGAAAAGAATTTTGTGAAGTTATCATGGTCATAAAACATAACTTCTTATTATAATTTCATCTAAATTACCCTGCAAGTTCTTCTTTGTTGAGCATCCCATTATGATCCCTATCAAGATTTAAATATTGTCCATAAACTTTAAGAGCTGATGGAGCTGAAAACCAATTTGCTTCTTGCAAGTCTTTAGGTAAATCTTCATCTCTTAATTCTAAGAGATCATCAAGAAAACTACATGCTAGAATATCCTGTATTCTGACTCTACCAGTTCTAAGAGGATCGAGAAAAAATAAAAATTTCCTCACTGCTGTACAAACATAAAATGAATGAAATGATTTTTCTAGTCCTTCAAGCTGAGGTAATGTTGGAATTAATTCTAAAATATAGTTCTCTAAGTCCTATAAAAAACAAATAATATAAATTGGGTTTAAATGTTAATTACAATTGCAGTTTATATTGATTTAATTGAAGTAAGTAACTAATGAGGCTTACTGATTCTCTAAGATACCCTTGACCAGTAACATCATACAAAGAAAGACCAATTCTTGTTTGATGTAACCAAACCTTCCTCATAACATAGTTAAACAATGCCATTATACTAATCCTACCATGAGGATCACCTTGTTGTAATTTTGCAAATACAACTGCAGTAAAATACGGACTACATTTTGTCCCAGCTAATTTACCAACTTTCTTAAAATCTTCATAATTAATTAATTGCTCTTCTCCTGATAAAGGCGGACTATGATGTTTATCTAATAACACCCACAATGCCTTAAGCTCATTGTTATCTAGCAATTGTCTGGAACGTCTTTGCAAAAATAATGCTCGCGTTTCTTCTCGTAATTTTTGTGGCAAAATTTCGTCTTCTTTAGGTAGCTAAAACAAACAATAAAACGTATAAAAGAATTTTTTTTGTATTTTATATTCGTTATTCTTATAAATTATTCATATAAATTACCTTAAAATAGAATTTAGGAATCACTTTATAAGTTAAATCTTTGTCTTTAGCTTTGGCGCCCTTCCATTGTTCGTATATCTTTTGAAAGTATTCATCTTCCTTTTGTTCGTTATCTTCCGATTTTATTTCTACTACAAAAATATTTCGCATATTTTATGTATAACAGTAGCAATGAATATGTCGCAAGAAATGTATTAAACATCATTTCGATTGATACTTACATTTATTCACTGTTGCACATTTTCGGAGTACTGTCTCTAGCTCCATTTGTTTTTGTTTTGAATGATTCGTAACTAAGGTTAGATTTTATAGTCGTACAAACACTTGCTATCTTGCAACTTACATTTCAGCTGATTTTTTTCACAAACTATGTATACCATAATGTACATTTACGATTCCAATATAAACATAAACGTAAAAAATATATTACAATGCAAACAAATTTATGTTCGTTTGTAAAACTTTATTCATGAAATTAGTAAGTATAAATACTATTAGTTGTCAGAATATATAATTATTTTATTATACATATGTATATAAACGTTATATTTGCGTACTTTAGGGTTATCAAAAATTATTCTGAATTATTGAAGTCATCTTTATTGTGTGAAATACTGATATTTTTAATGAATGGAAAATATAAATGGCAAACTTTCTGAACTTCAATGTTCTTAAATTAAATTTCCTCAATTTTTGCATCTTGAATTCCGAAGTCTTGAGCAATTATTTTATTTTTATTTATTTCATTATATAAAGGATTCCCTTCAAATGTTATTTCTTCTAAATTTTTCAATAATAATAAATATTGCATTTCAACTTCATCCTGAAATATATTTCTCGTTATTAAATTCAACATTTACAGTGATTTATTTATACTTACTGTTAAACAATTATAAGCAACATAAAGCTTTTTTAATTTTTTTAATGATTTTATGAATTTCAAGGATTTTATTTTATTATTCTCAACAGATAGAAACTCTAGATTATCATTCTCGATAAAATCTTCTACATTTAATAATTCAATTGCATTATAATCCAAAGTTAGAGATTCCAAAGTAGAACAATAAGTTATTTCTGAATATTGAATATAAATTTGCAATAAGTAATGTTATTAAAATATAAAAGTATATATTAATTAGTTCAATGATATAAAATATTACCATTGGTACCTTGAAGGTAATTATTATTTAAAAATAGATGTTTAATCACTGGTAATTGTTCTTTACTAATATTTATTATTGTCTTAATGCAATTATGGTCTAAAAATAAAGTGTACAGTTTTGGAAATATACAATTATTTTTGTCACAATCATTTCCATTAAATGCTTCCAGGCAATTGTAACTTAAACATAATGTATGCAAGTACTTAAAGGAATGGAGACCACATAAATAAGTTATTTGATTTTTACTTAGATCCAAACTTTCTAACTGTGGTAGAATTTCTGCAGAAAGATCCACCTAATAAAAATTCAATATGTTGGAGATATAGATATAGTTTTTTTTTTTATACTCCTATAAATAACATACTTTTGACAAAGAACAGTCAATTAGACTCAGTTGTGTTATATTTGTTAGGTAATCTGTTTCATATATTCTGTTTAATACATATTTATCAAATTTATTGCCAAATATACATCTTGCTTCAGAAATATCAGAGTTTCTTATATATTCACCAGAAATATACTATTAGCAAAATTATAGAAAGCATAAGTATACGCATGATGTTTAAGTATTTATGTATCCAAACAAAACTATAGGTTTTACTTACTTCAATGTTACTCAAGTGAAATATAATAAATTTTTTATATAATGTATCTGTACTTATTGGATTATTACAAAAATCTATAACATGCAATGTTTGCCAAGTTTTAACATTGTCTATTTGTGCTATGTTTCTTATTTCATTATTTCCACAGTAAAATTCTTGTAATGTATGGAATGATCCCATTGATTCCAAATTTGTAATTAGATTATTAGTCAAATCTAGGTACTTTAACATTGGAAAGTTTTCTTGAGTGAAATCGTCCAAAATTGAAATAAAGTTACTTCCAAGATTCAGTTTAATCAGATGCTTTAAAGGTTTTGCAAAAGAAAATATGGGCAACAAACAACAAGTAGCACAAAGCTCTTGTACATTCTTTAATCTTTTCAAGATGTTTGATGCTGCAATAAGATTTTGTGATATATGAACGTATCTTGCTTTCTCTATATTTTTCTTCTCCAGTAATTTTATCTCTTCCATATTTTTCAATATATTATATTTCAAATAAACTAATTTTTTATGCCATTTATTATTTAGTTTACACATATTAAAAGCACATGGAAAATAATTTTGGGATAAATTGAGATTTTTACAATTACAATTATTAACAAATTGTAATTTTGATAAATATATATGTAATAAGTATTCTACTAATTGAGGATCAGTAATATCATTGAAATGATTTTCATGTATCTTCAGTTTACACATGTTAGGTATATAAGTTATAAAAATACTAATACATTGAAGACCGTACATTAATAAGTTCCATGATATATCCAGTTCTTTTAGTGAAAGTAAGGTTTCCTTAACATGTAATAATTTTATGTTATTAAAGCTTATATTTAATATTTCCACATTTTTTATAAATTTTGAATTTGGAAATTCATCCAATTGGTTATAGGAAATATCAAATTCTCTTAAGTTAGGCAAGTCTAAATCTATGTCAACTGAATTTATGTTTTGTCTAGAAACAGATATTTTTACAAGATTATATATTTCTACTTTTCCATAATTACTAATACATCGTCTAATATTGGAATTGGATAAACAAATAAACATTGTATCATCCGTGGTGCATGCAATTCTGCAATTTTCATATTCTTCTTCCTGAATGAAACAATTTGTAAATTTTTCCTTGTAAATGTTCTATATATGCCATATAAATTTCATTAAGGTTAAATTGAAATAATAAAAATGAATACCTTTGTCGATTCATGTAATATATATTCATATTCTATTACAAACATAGGATTTTTTATGTTCATCTTAGTCAACTTAAATAATTGACAAATCTTATTTGAATTATTCTCATGATCTGTATGTTTTGTATGTAAGCAATCATGAACATTATCTATTCTATATAAAAATATTATGTTTTTTTATATGAAATATATTAAAATTGGCATTGTTGTTATTACTTTTCAATAGAGTTGAAAATTGGCGTTTGTATAAGTATACAAACACGTTGTCTTTCGCAAATATTACGAAAGCTTAGGGTATTCGTATTTTTCTTTGTTGAAAAAACTTTATTTAACCAGTCACAGTCTGCTGCTGCCAAGCAATTAGTTACTATTATTTCTTCCTATTAATTGAAATATTTATTACTTCCCAATATATTTTTCAGTGGAATAAGATCTTATTTCTTAAGACAGAAAATATATAAATACTTTAATCAGTAAATCAGTTTGAAAATAGTTAAAGGGCCATTTTTGAATATCTGTTACCCCAGGCGAAGCTAAAATTTTTAAAATCATGCCGCTGCATTTATCCAGTTGCAAATTTTTATTTTCGCAAGTATTTAATAGATCAATTTCTTTATTGTTTACTTTTGTTACTTTATGTAATCTTAAATCTATTATACCTATGCCCCTGTAATAAAAGAGTTATTATAAAAGCTTTATTGTACGAGTATTTCTAGTAGTACAGTTGGGAGGCATATTTTACATACTCTTTCATAACTGAACACAATGATGCTTGCAGGAATTGTTTACATAACAGAATAACTGTGTTTTCTGAATCAATATTGTATTCAACAAAATTTATATTTCCACAATAATTCATATTAATTAGCAATTGCTGTTGCAAAATCTAGCATATAAATAGCATTATCACTTAATTACCACAAGTAATTTACTTTAAATAATTAAAAAAAGAGAGAATTTTAAAATAGGTATTGTACTTTAGATTGCAAGATTAGTTTTTCTTCCATTTCTTTGAGTTGCTTTTTATTTAATTTCATTTGTAGCATTATATTTTGTGGTTCGTCATAAGCTTCAATCTTAAAATAATTTTGATTATTCTACATAACAAATAGAAAATAATTAATAATAATAATATTATTATTCTATATATAAAAATTAATTATGCTAGAATATTAAATACCTTTTCAATTTCAATTGCATATAGTTGGTTTTTAAAATGAAGTATTTCCTTTCTGTATTCCTTATATTTATCTTTCAATAAACGCAAATGTATGTTTAATTGTTTATGAAATAATACATTATAATATGTCATTTGCTTTCTAGAAATGAAACGTAATTTTTTCAATCCCACTCAAAAATATTTTATCATGCTGATAGAAAATAATGTAAATACTTGAAAAAATAATTAATCCAACATCTTTCTTTTTCACATATTTTGTAATGATCTAATTTTTTAATATGTGGAAGATAATGAATAGCATATATACGATAGTTGCAAGAGGTTACCAAAGGGCAATCTCCATATAATGAATCCGCAAATACTAATGAATTTAATTTTCTCAATTGTGATAGATATCTTATGTCCTTGTAATTGAAAAAGAATATTATCATACAAATATAGTTTATTCAAATATTTTACATACCCTTATAAAGCATAAAGGATTTCCTGCTAGATTTAAATTATATAGTTCAGACTTTCTCCAAGATATTTTATTTATTCTTTCCAATTTATTGTTAGCTAAATTAAGTTCTTGTAACCATGTTAATGTATCCAAATTCTATATAAATGCAACGTGTATTGTAAAATAATTTTTTAACAAATACGTAATTTAAGAAATAAAAGAATTTATTTGGAAAACAATAGTGGAAGTTATACCTCAAGTTTATGTATATTGTTTCCTGATAAATACAAAATGTTTAAATGAGAACAAGCTTCTAAATTTGGTATGCAACGTATTTCGTTGGAATACAGATAAAGCTTCTTTAATAAACAATTTTCTTTGAACCGTGGTACGTCCTAAATAAAACGAACTTCAATTTCTAATACTTTATTGATTACATTCGATTTACGTTATTACCTTGATACCACATTCGACGATCCATAATTCCTGCAATTCCATCAATTGTGAAACAGCATTGAAAGAGCCAATATCTCGTTGACCGATTATTATTAATGTCCGAATATTTTGCTTTGTAAACAATAATTTTTCAAACGATATAATTTTAGAATAAAATAAACATAATTCACGTTTATTATTACCTCTCTTCTTCTTGTCTATAAATAAATTATTTATAATAGATTATTTATTAAAAATAGTTCAGTACTTTCAAAGCGTTTTTATTACCTTTGTTATTCATAAAATTATCCATTATCACATTTACGATTAATGTTTATTTCTAATAGCAATTGTTTCGGATTTCATCTTTTCCAATTTAAATATATTCAATAATTTTCTTCAAACAAATGGTCAAGCTAATAGCAATTAAAATTAATTAGTAATCAATACTTGAATAATACATTATTATGGAATTTTTTTCATATTTTAATACACTTTTCATTGCGATTTAACTCTAAGTGTACCAAAAATGTTTTGCATTATTAATTGCAAGCTTTGTAACTATTCATAAGTATGCATCAATTTGTAAATAGTTATATGAAAAGTTTGTTAACATTCAATAACAATTGCCAGGATATTTGAATATTATAATAATTTATTATGGATCCTTATAATATCATCGATAAGATGTAAAATAAAATTATTTTTATATGATAGTTGTAACCTCTAAATGGAAATATCTATAAAGGTTAAACAAGAACCGAAAATAAATATTCATAGTTAGCACAATTATTTACGTTGCACGTTATGATTTCAATTTTTTTTCGTTTTATTTAATACTTGTATTATGTAGCTGCTACTGTCAATATAGACAAAAAAGATTACGAAATCATATAAATATATACATAGAACATTTTGAATACATTCAACACGTAAAAATTACAAAATGTGTATCGTTCCATATTAATTACAATTTAATTATCATTTATTGAGATAGTATATCTTTAATCTAGGAACTAAATATAGCATATAAAACAAAGTCAATTCTTCTATTCTTATTTATTATACAATCATAAATGTGACGTGATTATGATTACCCTGTAAAACTTAGGCATTTAAATGTGATAGTTTTTTGAAGATTTTAAAGTTAAGAAAACAAAATCAATGAATACGTTCAAAATGCCTAAGCAATACATTTAAGCGTTTCCTACCAATATCAGTATTTTATATTTGATAGATAATCAACGATGAGATTTATATACATTACCATTAATATAATACCTCAAAGCCATTGGGTCATAAATATATTATTTTTTCCCAAGTATAAATAATATTGTTCTATTGTAAACTACTTTAAAGCATATTGGAGATAGGAACTTGTAATTCGATTGTAATAGGTTTTTCTAATGTTATGACTGTCATTCGATTTATAATTATTATAAATACATGTAAATATCTTATAGGAATAAAACATAAAAATGTGTAAAGATCCAAAATCATTGATATCTTACGATTAGATCGAGTCAAGTTTGGTTAGGTCAGAGTCCCAGCAATATTTTACAACAAAAAAATAGTGGTAGACTATGGATACTTATGCAAATTTATATTTTTAAAGACAGAACTAAAGGAATAAAATCTAACAGGAATTTGTTTCATCTACCAAATACTGCAACGAGTATTCTACTTTGGATATTTTAAATATTCCAATTCTTGTACTTTTGCGCATAAAAAGCCATAGTCTAAATATGAGATTCGCCGAATTGTCAGAAGTAAAAATTTACCGCTAGGCTAAGTTTATGATGTCAGAAATAGCTATTTATGGGAGGTAGAATTTAGCTGACTTATTAATGATTCAATAGATTTTCATATCTTTTACATTTTTTATGTTTCAATAACAAATACCCTGTCATAAACCTTGTAAGTAGTTGCCAAAGATTATGCGACGATAGCCGGTTACCTAACAGCTCGTACATCCAACTCGAATTCTGTGGTACATTACATACGATTGATCTAAGGCATCCTAAGCATTATCCTAAGTGGTATAACGAAAAGAAGGACACGAGGTCTTAAAAATCTTTAATACGTACAATTTAATTTTAGAATTTTAGGGTGTGGTGTGGAATAATAAGAATAAAATCTCTCTAAAAATAGAATCTATTAGATATTCCAATAGATAAATCACTAAGAAGCCAAACTAATCAATTCCATTTTTTGAAACTTTCTTAATTTATATGTCGATATACATGACTGTTGTTCAATATTTAGCAGATGTTCGAGTACTTACAGTTGACAGCATATTTAAAAAATCAGGAGATGAACCTAACCTGACCCGATACAAATCTTGAATTATTGCACACAGCTAAATAAAACTAATAATGACAATGAATAATTTGAAAAAGAGTTTATTTATGAGTCATTAGCTCCGAGGTGTATATTATTAAAATGAAAACAAAAGGTTAAAATGCATTACAAAAATTCCTATGACATTTGTATTTGTCGCATATGGCTACAGTCAAGCACCTAATACGATGAAATGTATTTAAAATACGATGATTGTAAAGTTTATATTGAATATTGTATCTAATTCGTATGAATGTACAAAAAAACGTCGGGACTCTGCAACTAAGCGTTCATTTAACAATCTTCTTTATTACGACTTTAAAAAACTTCTTTAATTATATTTACTTACCTCCTTGTACAAAGTTGGTCAAAGAGACCTGTGCAAAAGTTTCTTCCATTTTTAACATCTACGATAGACTAAATGTCTGTTTCGTATTGAGCGCCCAGGTTTATGTTAATGTCTTTCCATATTTTTATGACAAAATTGTATAAATGCAGTGTCTTGTATGTAGTATTAGTGAATGTATAAATTAGAGAAAGTTTCTTATATTTAGCCTGATTTAGAGATCTTTATATCTTAGGCCCATAAACACCGCCGTCATATTCTTTGGTTTCAGTTATTCGTAACGTTATATTTAATGCGTTTAATTACAGTTACAGAAATAAAAAAAACAACATATGTATAAAAGAAATTAATAATTCAAAAATTTCATATATATATATATATATATCTGCTTTAAAACGAAACGTATAAATATCTAAAATATATAGAAACAATATTTTAATAACAGTAGAAAAACAATGAAATTCCTTATTTCATGAAATATGTTAAAGATAAATAACAAATACTACATAAGAGTTTCATACTTCTTTAATAAATTTATATTATTTAAATTTACCTGTTTGTTAAAATTTGTATCAAGATATTTTATGACCTCTGTGTTTGCTGATATGAGATGATAACCTTTTTGATTAAAAGTACTGCTTCGAAAACTGTAAGATTTTTTTTTTTAAATACTGTCCAAAATCTAACGTCATATTGGTTATATTTCACACTAACACCCAGATATATGCCTATCATAAATAACCGGTGGAGCTACAGTAACTTATTTGCGTTTCATTTGGTAGCAGTTTCTAAGCCGTTAGAATACATATAAATGTCATGTATAACAAACTTATCGGTTGACCCATTTTTTTGCTGGTTCTGTCCAGTTAGATTCATTTTCATCCTCCTTCTCTCCATCTGCCTCTTCCCTTTCGCCTCTTTCTTGTTCTTGCTCGCTGGATGGGGTAGCAGATGGCGTTTGCGAGATATTAACATTGCGTGCACGCAATTCAGCCAAGAAATCATTTTCCTGTTGATAGCGTCGCTGAAGCTCTTCTCGCCAAGAATTCCCGCCGCCGCTACTATCATCACCATCCTCGCCAGCCTCGAAATCTGAAGATAAGGAAAATCGATAATTCCAAAGTTATGAATGCGCTTGTTACACGTAAATTATTTTTAATATTTCATCTTTCAATTTCTTGTATGCAGAAAATAACGCTAATTCCTATAAAAAAATGAATATTATATAACTGTATCTAGATATTTAGAATTCAAATGTTTATTTACATTTACAATATCGATAATATTATATACAATAATTGAAAGGAAAATAAATATCGGTCTACTAATTTATAAGTGTGATTGTATGTTACAAATATGTAATTGAGGAAAAATGAAACGATGGTCAATTAACTACTTCTAAAGAAAATGATAGAATGTAATTCTTAACTAGTATAAAAATGTACCTGATTTACTATTACAATTCCCAATTTATAATTTACTGTTAACGCTTTACTGTCTGAAATAACAGATACGTTTACTAACACTTTTATTTAATATAGTAATTATATATTTATGCAAAAGAAGCATGTGATGTAATATTTTGCAAAATGCTTGTGAGGATGTAAAAAATTACGAGAATGGAAATTTGAACAAACTCTTACCTAACGGCTTTCTGATGTTAATTCGGCCAGAGTTGTGAGAATGATCCTCCTGGTCTGAGTCTGCAAGGCACCAGGATACATTCACAGGGGGTGCATCACACACATTCCACAACACGTCTAAAGTGTCATTTGTATATGAAAATATCTATCTTTTTGCCAAAATTGTAATACCAATGGGATATTTTATATAGAAACTTGTATATTTAAATCCCAATCAAATATTTTCTTATAATAACGGTAATTATTGCTAACATTATTATATTTTTGTACTTTCTTACAGTATTCAAAACAAAAGAAATATTATAATAAGCTTCGAAGTATCAATGAAAAATGAAACATCGTTTTTATTTTATAGTAAATGCAAGAATAAAGTTGCATAAATTAAATTTTTGTTTAATTGCAATTTGTTCTCAAATCATTTTTAAATCATTAATCGAATTATAAATTATCTTTATGTTAGAAAGAGCATGTCCTGTTTCACGTGTAGTGTAGTAGTCTGTGCTATTTCTAGACTAAATTTTGCTAAGTCTATACTAGATAAGAGAAAATAAGAATTATAACAGGCAAACTGTGTAAAGAGAGGCAAAAACTAAATATTTACATCTGTAAGTTGTTAACAGTGAGTAATATATATGTACGATATATATTTTAAAAACTTGCATAAAACAATTTATAAAAATATTATAAGATATATTTTGAATTTCTAAAAAAAAAAAAAAACTTAAGAAATCATTATTGACACATTTAGATACGAATAAAATAAAATCCTGTGGTTTCTTTTTGTGAATTTATCAATTGAAATAATTATTTAAAAATATTGTAACAATATAATATTTGTACTTAATGTACATAAAAAAATCGCATATCTTGCAAGTACTAAATACGAATATGCAATTATTTATTTTGTTTTACATATAAATATTTATAAGAATTATTTTCCAAATAATATAAAAAAATTAAACTTCTTTTATACTTTAATTCTTAATACAAATATATGGCTATGTATGAATTGTAAAATTTACCTTGTATTTGAGCTTTAGTTCCATAATAAATTTGTAAAATTTTGTTCACTAAAAATAGGTAGGGAAATGCATTATTACATGCTATAAAATCTAATGATGTGATAGAAGAAAAATACTGCCAAACATGCCTGTTTACACTAATATGAACAACAATATGAGAAAATGTATATATGTACGAAAAACATTTACTTGAAAAGTTATTTTAGATTGCCATAATTTTTTTATAATCGAGTAATTATTCAAAATAATATGAATGAAACAAAAATATACACATTGGTAGGAACATAAGAACTTTTAATATCTCACTTATTATAACTACTCACAAATATCATTTCATTAATGAGTTTTTGTAATAGTATGTTAGTTTTAAACATATGAGATTATATGAATTAATTGTTACCTCTTCGAGTTGGCTATACATTTTTTATTTTAAGGGCTAATGATTTCTATGCCTTACACCTAATCCAGATATACAATTATTGGAGGCCTATGTTAAAAACGATAGCTAAATACAAGTTTTTGTGCCATTTTGAACTACCAAAGTATTTTGCATTCATTTCTGATGCAAAGTATGTTAAAATTTGTAATACAACATACCCGAATTCAATTCCCTCACGAGTGTTGACATGGCATTAGTAACACTGTCAGCAGCTACCAATAAGTCATTTCGTAAGGATCGGCCCAAGCTATTATTCGCACTGCTGGAACCACTCCCTGGCAAGCTGTTTGTCCTGAACGCAGACCTGACATCGAAAATCTCTATTTTCTTTGCATAAAGCGACTTCCAAAATAAAAACTAAGTCAAGATCATGACATGCCACGCTTATTGTGCAAGCATCTAGGGATGAAAGTTTTTTATCAGCAAATATCAGTATATTCGCAAACATTAAATTAGCAATATACTAGCATAAACATGCAATATTAAAAGAAAGCGGGTGTAAAAATTTCATAAACTATATTTTATTTCTTTAAATCTATATGTTTTTTGTGTTTTAATAAATTTACTTACATATGTTACTTTTTAAAGTTCCATATATTTATATTTAGCATTCTCCTTTTATAATCTCTTTGTTACAACACTTCATTCTGATTTTTGAAAAATATAATTTTAATTTCGATGAAAGTTTAGATATCATTCAATTAGGGTATTATACATAGTATATTCAGTTCATAACAATGTTTCAAAAGATAGGTAAAAGAGTATATGCAACTAAAAATAAAAGATAGTTAATACATAAAACTACTTTTTTTTATTAAAAAAATAATATTATATAATCAATTATACAATTTAATATAAAGGAAAATGTAACAACATTTTTGTAATGTACAGTAAAAGATCTGAACATGCTCTTTAAGGTACATTAATATAATTGCTGTTTCATTCCGTATAAATACACATGCCTGTAATATTTCACAAATTAAATGCAATGAAGGAAAATTAAGATATAATCGATAACATAAAACTATAAAAATTTAATAGTGCCTAAAAGCGTCTCAAAATAGCAAAAAGCAATGACTTATATAAATATATTTTAATAAAACTGCAATCAAAATTTACAATATCGTTAATATAGGAATATTTCAAAATAGAAGAATCATTAGTTATTCAACTAGTACCAAACTTATTCTTGTTACTAGCTGATCAATAATACAATCCCATTAATATTCACATGCAACAACCAAAGATATGATTACTGTGCTAATTCTTTTCATAGAGTGCAGCTAAAATTTTATTATACTAGCACTGTGTATTTAGAAGAAATCAATTTTAAATGAACGTATATAATATAGAAATAGACGTAATCAATCGTTTAAATTATAGATATGCTTGTAAAATATGACTAATTTCTTCATATAACTTAAACATAATTTCTTATTACGTATACAAATTATATAATAATGACTGTTTTAAATATGGCGTAAAGTACATAATAAATGTCGATAACGTATAAAATTTTGTTAATTTTTCTATAAAAGTAATTACTTTCAATATCTAAGTACGTTACAAATCTTTGTACAAATGATTCTTATATAAAAAAACCTCACAAATATATCAATATAAAATGGTACTAAAAAAATTAAAAGAAACAAGGAACGAATTTTTCCTGTCTTCATAAATATGATATGTATTTAGGACTTGTCAACATACTTCTAAATATTTCTTTAACCATAATTTTCCGATAAATTCGAGAATTATTTCTAAATCATTCTATGTGCATGATATAACAGTGTTTTATACAAAGATTGTAATGTTTGCTTTTTCTTTTGCTGCCTTGTGTCTTTTTATCTTTGACTATCTTTTCATTGATTTCTAGCAGAGATTTTTCATATGCCTGCCTACCTTACGTCGCCTCCAACACATGATAAGTTATCTGGAATAGGATTTTGTATTGTTCCCAGCATGGTATTATTAGTTACACTCGTCACTGATGTCGTTGGAACGGGACTCTGGTAGCTTTGAGACATTTGTTGTTGACTTTGCGACTGCTGTTGTTGTTGTTGCTGTTGTGGAGTTGTAGAAAGTGGACCACCTGGAGTTGGCGGAGCTGATCTACTACTTGGCACTGCACCAGGAGGTAAAGGTGGTGACTTTGTACTTCGTGGTGAACTGTTTGGTGTTGACCTTGGAGATGCCTGGTGATTCTATAATAATATAAAATTTGGAGTATTGCGTTATGATAATAGAATTGAAATGTTAAAAGAAAGATTGAGATTATAGATTGTTCTTGAAATAATACCTTTAACATTTTCATTAAACCTTCCAGTTGCACCATTAATTGTCTTCTAGAATCTTGCAATGTTGCTAAATGAGTTTCTAACTCATCTTTTCTTTGCCTCAAGGCTCTCAGTTCGGACATTAATGCAGGATTTTCCAAACCAGCCGCTTCTATTTCTTGTTGTCTCCTACAGTTAGATTCAATGTTAATATGATAAAAAATAAATGGAAAATAAAAGCTGGAATATCTTTTGAATTAGATATTCCATTTTACTAACTACAAGCTGAAGCGAGAATATATTATTAATGTGGTGTTTGTGTGTGAATCTAATGAATCTAACAATTTCAAAAATTATATTAACGTTAAAATAAAATAATTTAATAATAACTTTATCGTATAATTTTTGAACAAGATAGATATACCTAATTACTTTAAATTTGTAAATAATGTAATATATCGAAGACTAAGACAACTAAGGTAAGATACAGAGATTCTTAAAAAATTAATGAAGAGAATATCGATCACAAGCGGGATATTCCGATGTTAGTAATGATTTTGGATTCGACTGTCATCATTTTTAAGTTATTTATACGGTTATATAAATGAAATACGCATAGAGGGAAAGATGTATTTATGTTAGTATTGATTGTTGTGATGTCTTCAGCTCTAGTATATACATTCTACGCAACAAAAGTGATAGAAGCGAAACAGAATGTCCTTTTTAACATGCATGATCCTAGGATGGTTCGACAGGATGAACTCGAGGTTTAGGCTTGATATAAAGGAAATAAACGACACAGGTATACCTTAACCTTGCAATCTCGCGCATTATTTCCTTGTTCTTTGCCTCTAACTGCGATATAAGTTCGCGTTGTGCTCTCGAGGCATCTAATGACGCCAAATTAGCATCAGACGGTGCCCTACCCTGTAACACAAATATTGCGGTTTCAAATAATTTGTAAAAATAAGAAAATGAAGTTTAGTTAAATCATCGTTACTTGTACAAATGATGGTAAAAATTTCGCATACTTACTGCTTGGTCAGCTTGCGACATTCTGGATGCGGCACGAGGCTGTGCAATTATGAAATTAAAATTAGTCACACAAAGTCGCGATTCAGCTGAACGTTTAATTAAGTTTATTGCTCTAATTTGCTAATAACTGAGGATTTCGCAAAAAGTTTCATGCTTTTATTATAAACTACACCAAATCATATTATATCGAATATAGCCACAAATTTTACATTAAAGATTATACTAATTGTTAGACAACTTCGTATAAATTATTTGAACAATTTTATAAATTAAACTTATACCTTTTTTGTATAAATAATACCAGGTTATAATTGTTACAATATTAAGATGAATATTAAGCATGTACCCATATAGTTGTAGAACAGTAAACAACAAACATTAAACGTTAGTTATTTTAGAATAAATAAGATATCTTACCATAGTCCTAGCTTCCTGAGCCAACCTTTGTGCGTATCGTGCTATTAATTTATGTTCATCATCCAGTCTTGAACTATCCATACTGTACAATGTATGAATAAAGAAATAAAAAAAAAAAATAAATAAAATTGTGACTCGTTACGTGCACATTTAGTATAAGCTGTGCAATTTCGATCTGTTTTACGCTCACCTCCTTAAAGTAGAACGGCTGTCCATTGATCCGGAATCGAAAGGAGCCATGAAACCTGGATCTGGAAAACCGTTGTGAGATGGTAAAGGTGATGGTGGGCTGCAATGCAGGGAATTTATTTTCGATTGAAGAATCGCGTTCATATTGACGGCTATACATATCATATGAGTATGATAGATCATGGAACTCACACTATGTGTGATAAATCTAACGTCTTCTCAGGTTGTTCCGGAAATCTCGGTAAACTATTCTTCCCCTTTTCAGGTACGCATCTGAAGCTCTTTCGTAAGGAATGACCAATCTGTTTGCTCGGTGATTTCTATAGAACAAACAGGAGAAGGTTGGTGTCGCGTAAAAGATACATATTATTATTTATACATGGAAAAGTTTGAAACTTTGAAAATTCTATCCAACACGTACAAAACTACTGTACTCCCTCGTTTCATGATCGTTATTATGTGTCCCAGAAACTTTACCGCGCCAAAAACAATCTTGACACAGCTGGTACGAGTGGCATTTCTGACATCTGTATCGGAAGCCGGTGAAGTTCTCTTTGTGACACGCGTCACACATGACAGGATGGGCCACTGAAAAATTGTACATGAATGAAAAACTCATTTACATGCATAAGTTGTATCTTCGTTTGCAATACGTTAAAGTATTATGTTTCTTCATATGAATATTAGACGGCAGTATTCAGTGGAAGCATTTTTATATTATACAGAATATCTACTTCAAGAAAAAATTTTAATATTTAGTAAATTCTAGTAGTTGTGTATCTATTTATCTTCAATTATTTTCTGTTGAAAAATTCGCTAGCTGAAGATGAAATATGATAATTCATCTAGGATTACTTTAAAGCACATGATCATCAGGTAGATAAACCTGATGCCGGAAGATGTTTTTATGAGTCTAGAAAAACTCAAAGCAGATAATCCAAAAATATTCTGAACAATTGGTCACATATATGGATATTCATATAACTTTCTAATTGGTTTTTGTATATTATATTCTAGTATTACTATAATTCTATTATTATTAGAACTAGTAACGATAAATTGAATTTTAAAGCATAAAATCCTCTAACTACGTATGTAATTTGATTTCTGCATTGCGAGATTCATTAATTTGAAATCTGGAAAATCACCTGTTTCAACAGCAGCCATTCTATGGTACAATGGAAGCCAGATTAAACAATGTGGTCCTGGATCAGACATAAGCGTATCCAAAAAATCGTTAACCGTGACTTTCGAATTCTGTAACACAATGTGACACCCAACGATGCTAATTTCCGAGTTATATTAAATTCAAAGAAGTTTCTCAGTAACCTAGTATACGGACAGAAGTTTATTTTAATGAACTTACTTGGGGAAATATTGAATTGGCAAGACCCTCGGAGTATCCAAAAGATGGCGATTCGTAAACCGCAGCCGTTAAAGCTAGAACTTCCTTCAAATAGTCAGAGAATCTCCAGTGTATCATGTGACCATTGCTATCCGATATTTGTGAGTATATATCTGCTCGCCAAGTAGACTGAATTAATTAATTAATTTTGATACTACACGAAAAAAATATAATAAATCTATTCTTATCAATTTTCTGGCTTCCACAAACTCGTTAGTTATTTTTAAAAACTTATATTTTTGGTCTTAGCAGATCATTTCCATTTTTAATTTTGTTACGTTAGAATCAGAAAATTAATAAAAATTTACTTATTATGCTTTTCTCCTTAACTTCGTACAATTTGTGAATGAAAATAAAGAACGAAGAATAACTTACATCGAAATTTGTCCATTAGTTTTCCAGCACATAACGTAGCTAACGCTACTTTCACAGAGAAAACGGATATCTTATTGTTTTCCCTACGAAAAATGTAATTTTCGATAAATCATAATTGCGAATGTGATCAATAAATTAGTATTTACACAACATTAATTCTTAAAATCAAATTACGCTTTGATTTAATTAAAAAATTTTTTGTAATAAGAATCGTGGGATATAAAATTATGTAACTACTTAACCATTTAATCTTTTAATGATGCAATGAAAATAGCAAAGAATTCAGAGTGAACGATTTAGAAAGTAATACTTAGTCCTTTTATTTCCAACATATTCTTAAATTTTCATAGAAAATAAATATAAAAAATATTAGTAGTTATATTATGTATGGAGACATTTAAGATGTGAAGTTTATAGTACTATATTTAACAACCCTTACTCAAGTCTCTCTCAAGTTACACTGTTAAAGGGTTAAAACATTTAATTCATATATAAAATTTAATATCTATTTACCCTGTAGTATAGGCAGCAAGTAACCAGTTCATCAACAGAGCGGTTGTGGCATCGACTTTGGCTTGTTGCGAAACGGGCACTCGTTTATTAAGGGCATGGAATAAGGAAGACAATAAAGTTTCCAGCCTCGAAACTCCCAATGTGCTGGATGGTTCCAAAGTGTTTAAACCATTTTCCCGAAATGCTTCGATTACATTCCATATATCCACGTTATGTACTGTATACAACAGAAAATGTGCTTTAGTAATGAAATTTTTTAATTATTTTATTTCGATGGTACGTTTTTATGGAAAGATTGAGGACTACCGGTGTAGATTACATAGGATAGTGAAGTATAATATATAGGTATCATAAATCACTTGGATTGCGAGCTCGCTATCCCATAGCCACATGGACTATTTGATCCTAGAAAGTTCTTGACTCTATGGATCACTTCATGCCGAAACCCTTAGTATTATGGGCCACTTGACGCCAAAAAGCGCTCAACCTCATGAACCACTTGATATCAGGAGTCAATGGTTCAAGATTCTAAAGGATGAAAGGTCTTAGAATTTACGGATCACCCGAAATCTAGAAGTCTCTAAAGCTTTAGGACACCAGAATTAAGGAAGATATCAGAATTCTCAGAATATCGAAATTTTGTAAATCTCTAGAACTCGGAAACTCTTAGAGGGTTGCCTTCCCATTCGCTTACCTGACGATTCTGTGATTTCGTAGCTTACGGAATCCGAAAAATAACTTCCTAGTACAGCTAAGAACTTTAACTTATCTTTTTTAGTAGAATCTCACCTAATGCATCAAACTACGCGTTTCTTGGCACCAAGTGGTATATGCTTTCTGGCGTCAAGTGATTCGCATTAAAGTGTTTCGCAGCCTCAGGTGGTTCATTGGATTTAGAATTTCTTGATATCAAGAGTCAATAGAATTTAAGAGCTAGTAATATACTATCAGTAAGTTGATTATAAATGTACCAAATAGATGGCTTAGCGTTAAGTAAGCTACTATGTAGTGGTGAATCTTTGGACCTGGCCATATTCACGTTATAATATTCAATAAATATTATTGTACGATAAAGCTCAGATTCTACTAGAATTGTCTATAAAACCCAAAACTTTATTTCTTTACACCTACTTTTCCTTCGTTTATTACGTTATACGTCTACATAAATATATTATACTTACAGTGAACTTTCTTCTGAATAAATCGCAATTTGCATGCAGTGCGGTATGACGCAAATCGAATGCTATCAAAATTTTGCTGCCGCATTTCTTGCAACAGCTGCAACCGGCTTGCCTCCCCGGTGCTGCTATTTCCCGACCCTCCGGCGCCATCCTCCGCCATCTTATCTGTAACATATAATAGAAATAAAATAGTATCATGTTCAACCTATTTGTATGCATTGAGAAAGTCCTAAAAATCGTGTCAGTTTCCAATGGAATGCGAACAATAAAATTTATTCGTGGTCAATTAACTACCTACGCGAAACCTAATGCAGCCTTTTAGTCAGTTATCTAAATGTCAGAGTAATCAATAAAAGCTAGAGTTCTTCGTTCTTTATTGCGCCTACGGTGAACATTCTCAAGGGTTCTGAGGGCATTCAAGGCATCCGCAGAATGCACGAGCAGTACTCGCCACGGCGTGCTTCATTGTGTTGTTGATTAGTTTCAGTCCAGTCTGATGAATCAAGTATCACGCGATTAATACAATGCTATTAAGATGAGGAATCGCGACGAAACTAGTATAGCGAAGTACGAAGCTTCATCTTTGAACCGACAGCGATAACTCCCAACATTTTAATTGCTATTTTAAGAAAAGTTAAACTCAACAAAATCATTCGACGAGGAAAATAAAATAAAGTAGCGTTACGATACATATTCCTTGGTATTATTATGATACTTTTAATTCTTATCTATAAACAACATATGTTATTAAGTCATTAAATATGATAAGTGTATTTATGTTTAGCAAATCTGATTCTAATTTTAGTGTATTACGTTTTCCTCAGAGAAAGATCAGAGAAAATGTATCATTAAATAAAAATAATCTTTTACATAATGTAAGAAACATTTAAACACGAGAGAGTTAATAGCGTCGAATTTTAAAAGTTCAGTGCGTATAATATGTTTCTTATAGAAGTAATATAATATTAGAATCAATATTATAGAAATTATACAATACATATAATACTATTCATATAAATTAAATAATTGGTAACATATTACCATATTGTACACAAATTGTTTGTCTTCTGTCTTTTTTGAAATCATTCCATTCTGATTATTCATTTCAAACGAATAATATAATTGATTCCCATGTGTCTATAATTATTGAATATTCTATTATAATTTTGATGAGAATTAATTTTCTCGAAATCAGTTAGATTAATTTGTTCATACAAATAAACCTGGTTCTCCCCATACAACAGTCTCATATCAAAATACAATTTTACCCTCTTCTGAAACCAACAAAATAAAATAATATTCAATAACGAAGCCACTCGATATACTATCGATTCGCAGCAGCGTTCGCTCACATCACAAATTGCCGCATTTCGGTGTCGATTCAATAACGTCCCGAGTCAATACTTCAATTTAAAACCTCCAAACGTTCGTTCGTATCGTCAACAATCGACAACGACCTATCAGGTTGGCACAGCTAACAAAGAAATCATGGAAACGAGAATGCCGACGAGGAAGACAATTACTTTTATCGTTGATATACCCGACAAAACAACGGGAGAGTTCGCCGGTCGTTAACTTAATGGAACGTGGAAATCACTCAACGACTGCTTGATAATTCATAGGAGACTGTTTCAGACAAAGCCGAATTGTCGCAGCAGCAACTGGAAGCAGCCGGTGAATATCAAAGCAATTAATATTTTGCTGGAAAATCACCATCGGGAGTAACGACATGATTCAAGTGGAAAACGAAGCGCAGCAAAGGCAAAAGGATCATTTGCAATTCAGTTCGTTAAGTATTCCGTTGAAGCCTCGATCAGCAGGATCTGCGTGAGATTGTGCGAAATCGTTCTAGACTTACAGAATCGAATTCTCTGGAGCTTTCCACGCTGTTAGGAACAGAGATCCACTTTAGAAATATTTCGCGATCCATTCGAAGACTACACGAAATGTGATTATTGAAAGTTGATTTCTAAGCAATTCAAAATTGATTCGTGTAGTTCTACGAACTGAAACAAAGTAGGTAGAAATAGTACTTCTAATGTGATCTTTAACCGAATCGACTTCGATTTGTTCACCCGACTATTTTTCATGAATTACAGCTGTCCTAATGAACGTGCAAACTACTGTTATATTGTAATGTTTAACGCGATTTGCTAATGCGTTGCGACTAGAGATCGCGATTTTGAATGTGTATTAAAATACATGTGTATCTGTGGCACGTGAAACGTATATTAAAGAATTAAAGATCCATGTTCTTAAGTATACGCGTACACGGGTATCAAGTACTCGCAGTTAGCGTGATTCTGAAATCAGTTAATCGAATTCGCATGTTTTTCGATCGTCAGTTCAGCGACTCTCGGGAAGAAAAGATTATAAATCAGGTGTAAGGTTGCTTCACGTTTGATTGTTCAACGGTTATCCGCGTATATTCAAACATACTGTCCAACGGCTATACTGGTATGTTTAAATACCCGTGTAATAGAAACATACGAATGCCCGCGAAACAGGAATGTTCGTGCGTGTATTTCTATTACACATGTATGCGTATATTTCAATATACATGCATAATCATTGAATAGTTAAACGTGAAACGGTCCTGAATATAGTTTTGAATATCTGTTATTCTCAGGATGATCGAAAAACATGTGAATTTGTTTATCTGTATATGTGTATTGAATACCCGCGTACGACTATGTTTGTAGTCCGTGTACACGTGTATTAACATTTACACGAATTGAAAAAGAATTTCGTTTATCATGCGCGAAATAAGAATTTGCAGACGCGATCCACACTTTGGGAATTTATATTGTGTAGCAGTTTGGTTCCCAAATTTTTACTAGTCACAGCACATTTTAAAAATTGTACAGATATTTTAGCGCATAGTATATACAAATTTTAGAAATTGGAGCAGCAGATACAATTGCATGATTAAAAAAAATTGCTCTTTCGCGATGTGCTGCACATCCTTTGGCAAGCATTGCACCAGACCAGAACTATTCGAACTTTGTTATTTCTTCAGTTTAAGTTTAAGGTTTCTGGTTCTCAGGATCGTGTGAATGATTTTCAGCGCATTGACTCCGGGGACAGTTCTTTAGCGCAATGGAACGGGAAATCGATGCGACTCGTCGGTTGTTGTCCAACAAAATGGAACGGAGACAGGTGCATTTAGAATGAAAAGTGCTGGGAGAAAGGGAAATCGAGTGAAAGAGCGAGGAAAGAAAAAAAGGTTCGAGCATTGCCATGCACCGGCAGATTGATATCTCCGGCTGCTTCTGCCACCGAGTATTTTCGCGGATTACTCTCTCGGTAAATTCGCGACTCTAGCGAAATACGATCCGGAAGCATCTTTGAATTCGTCTAGCATATTTCGTTGAAACGGTGGAACGATGATTTGCATTCGAGTCTATTTAAGTAAAGTTCCAGTGTCTGAAAAAATTATTCCTTTTTCCTAAAAAATGCTTGCAAACCAACTTATATGCATAGAAAATATTTTCACGTGTAATGTAACGTGTAAAATACAAAAGAAAGTTTTACGAGAAAATATAAAAGCAACTTTCGTCTTGATTTTTTCACAAGTTATGGAGGTTTCTTTAAATCTTTTTGGAATGACAATAATGACGGACAGTGTAGTAATTTCGAAAGTCGGAAGGTCGAGAGAAATGATATAACCTCCATTATGGAAAGTTTTTTATGGGTCGTCTAATATGTTTTAAATGAATAAAGCTTCCTAGTAGAACATATTTCGCATATACATATACAAGTATTATATATAAGTATATAAGTATTATATATGTGTATTCTTATCTTTAATAAGAGAAATTCAATTTTTTACAATTGTTAGAAATAAAATACGATAGTAATAAAATATAGTATTACATAATACGTATAAAATATTTTTAAATAATCTATGAACTAGGAAACAATAATCTTTGTTTATTAAGAAACAATCTCGAGTTTCGAGTTGTTCGTTTGTTCGACTTATTTCGCAATATATTACAGTCCACAAGGCGAACTGTGCCTATATGCTATCATAAATTATACTTCCAACAAAATTACACGCTTCAGAAACGATTAAACTACATACTTCTAGTACCCTAGAAACTCCAATGCAATTAAACTATATACTCTAGATGTTACGTCCCGTTACCTTATACAAACCAAACTCCATCTCTCGGTCAAGACGGCTACTAACTGCGCGAATATAGATAGTCGGACCGCAATAATCCTAAAGAACTGTCATAAAACTAATCATTTGCTTTTTACCTTAATTCTTATAAAATATATTCAAGTCAAAACGTTCCTTATGGTTATTGCTCCATCAGGTAAAAAGTGCGAAGGTTAGGTTTTTTCCATGTTCAATGGTCATTTCCATCCGCAAGTGACCAGTGGTGGGGCGACCAACCCCCAGCAATAGTTTTCCTCTGTGCGACAGCATCGTCACCGAACTTCACTGTTTTAACATTTCTTGTCTGGTTCTTCATCTATTGATCAGTCAATGGCTTGACTGGCTCTTCGTTCATTGATCAGTTATCAGTTTTAACTTACTATTTACATGTCTTTGAGAATACGTCTACACGCACCAAGCGTGACTATTTATATCTACAAAGTTATTGGAATAAATATATTATAACCTGTTACTTCAGTTCAGTACATCTCTATTATCCTAATCGAAATAGGGGATCGACCAATTCGTGGCGTCGATTATCTAATCGTAACGAGAATTTACGACTCTCGCTGACGCGATCTATCGCGAACGGTCGAACACTAGAACTTTTTAATACTTTCGTCTTAGGTTTTAAGCTTCTTTTTATTTTATAATAAATTGATCGAAGATTTGAAAACGATCTATAACTAGATAAATCTGAATAAAATCAATAATAAGTTAAAGAAGATAAAGAAAAAGGAATAACTTTCTCCATATATTAATTGATAGACTTGCGCTGTTTTTTAATTCATGACTTCGGTTCTTCTTCTTAGAGAATTGATTGAGCAGGCGGAGTATTCGATGCAGGATCGATAAAAACACGTTTATCTTCGATCTTATTACATAGCGTGCGAGCACGAGGAGAGAATAAATCGTAACAATCGTCGTTTGTTTGCCGCACAGCGTAACTCATAAAATCGTGCCATCGCGATGGCCTGTTTTCTGTCATTGCGAAACTCCGTTCCTATGCATTGTGGCCCGTGTTCGCCCGAAGGCGAATCACTGCTAAAGTTCATCAGTCGCGCCGATGCAAACGCGCACGGAAGATAGTGATGGGATCTGAAACAATTCGAACATGATCCGAAGTTTAAAGGTCTTGAAAGTCTTGGTAATTCTTGAGTCTCTAAAGTCTTGGAAGTTTAGACCGTCTTGAAACAAACGTATTTATGATAACTCGAACTTAGCAAATTTATTTTAATATTCTATGTCAATGATACCGTTTCAACGTCAATAATCAAAAAACTTATAAGATATCGAATACTTATGAAGTTCTCAAAACCTACCGAAACTTAAAAGTTTTAAGGTGATCAAGACTTTTAAGACGATCAAGACGTCCAAAAATTTCAAAACGATCGAGTCTTTCGAGATTTTATGGACTCAAGACTTAAAAAGATTTCCAAGAGCTCTAAGCTTCGAATCATGTTCGAAGTGATTCGAATTTCTCACCGAATATACAGATTCGAAGCGGTTCATAGTGTTTCAGTTCCCGTCACTATCGGAAAACCCGCGATAGAGAGAAACTGTAAAAAAAATCGACCATGTCGAAACGACTGCAATAAACACAGAATTCTAAAGGCGCATGAAAGTTATAGGTGTAGTTGTCTGAACCGGTTATGTAACAGCGGTAAAGCAGCGATACATTACTACTCGTAGACGAATCTTTTCTACGCCACGAAACTTCGCATTAATCATATAATTTGTTACTACGTCATGAGTTCAGATAAAGGCAATAGTCTCGAAAGGCTAATTGGCGCTTTTTTGTAATTTGCTTTTTTATTATTATTGAAAATATGCAGATACATTTGATAACATTAATATTACCTTTTATTCAAATAGATAACGATTATTTAGATATATTTATTTATATCAGGTTTGGACAAACTCTATTTGAAATAAAGATAAAAAATAACAATTCAAAGTAACCGCTCATTTCAATTATTACGTTATTTTTATTGTGAGTATAATATAGGCATATAATATAAATAAAATATTTTTCTATTATATTATATAATAAATTCATTCTAACTCTTTCAAATTAAATGACAGATAATTTCAATTTTAATACATATTAATTTAAATCTTAAGTATTATATGAGCTATATATCATTGATAATATAATTATAATATGAATGTTGAAGTAACTACAATTACTTGTACAAATATTGATACAGCTTCTGATCTTACATATATATGTATAATATCAGGTTGGTTTTGGTATTGAGATATTGAGCATTGATTTGAAATTTTTGTTTTACGTGTACCGTAACCTACTTATGGTAGTCTGTTTATGGTCTAGTTACTACAAGTTACTTTGGCAAACTGTGGCGATCACACGAAAATCTCTATCAGGTTATCATAGGGAAACCCGCGGTGATTGGATCGAAGTAAACTTCTACCGTAATATAGTTACGTTCGGTTGTAATTTAGTTAAATATTATATCCCAGTGTGTATTATTCGTTTGCATGATTTGTACGAGATACTATATTATCTATATACATGTAGTTCCCTAATTTATAGTAGAAATATGTATATAGAATATTAATAGTATATTTCTAATCAGAAAATTAAGTAATTATAAACCGCATCATGATAAGCCACATTTCTCGATTTTTTCTTCGCTTTTTGAGATGAAATATATATCTTGTATAATTCTGTTGAAAATGAACTTGTTACATTCTTTTAATGTGGTCTTCAATCAAAATTATGTAATCTTTTATATTTAGAGAATACATGAATCACATAAGCCTTACATTAAAAATTAATTGAAAGAATCTCACTGCAGATTAATATATCCCCACATTGCTACCACCTTATTGAATTAAATACGACGTATTATTACAACATATTATACTCTTTAATTCGTACAATGCTAACTATTTCGATGTAAGATGTTTAACAACGAGTTAATAATCAAGTACGAAGTAGATCCCGTTAATTGCTTAATTGTGTGACGCAATTGTTGTGAAAAAAAAATGTGCTGATACCGATAAGCCTTAATTAACAAGACCACATTATTTCGTTATGACCACTTATCATTCATCTTATAAACCGGAATTTTTATTCCATTGAATATCGAACATGCGATATTACCTCAGAATAGGTGCTAAGCATTACAAGTGTACTATTCAGTTAAGTTCGTCGCAATTGAGTTCTTATCTCTGCTCGTTAAAATTCTTCAGCCTGGTATGTGTTTTTCCGCGTAATGACTACGTTGCAAAGCTAAAAATACACTAAATGTCACATAATTGCAATCGCTTGTTGCATGAGTAAAACACTTTTCAATGACGCGAGCATTCGATGAAAAAATTATTTATGCATTCCAAATAGAATATTCACTTTCCTTTTAAATTCCATCAAACTAAACTGAAAATTACATTAAAACAAAAAATACTAAACTTGTTAAATCGCTAACTCTGGTTTTACGTTTCGCTAGGAGTTCCCATTTATATCACTTTGAAGCTCGAATGAAATAAAGCAAGCTTATTCAGGTGTTTCAAATCTTATCCAAAGAGATAGCGTGTTTTAAATTCGAACGAAGTAGGAATTTGGCGTTCTCGCCAGCTATTCGTTGCAAATCACGAATGTACAATTAGAATACACATAAATAAGCACACGGCCGTGCTTTAGCTTTAGAGGAACAACAAAATAAACGGCGTTTCTCAGAGCTATGAAAATAGCTCTCCTCGACGATTCCCCGAAAACGTAAATATCGCTTCGAGCACAGCCACTCGATCTTATTGGCTTTTTGCCGTTAATAATTGAAATGAACAGACTGTGAACACAACATACTGAAGATTCAGTGTTTTCTTTATCAAGTCACTGCTGATTGCCAATATGTAAATACCTGCTACAAATACGCACTATTTTCATTCGTTTCACTTATTTCGCTATAGTGATCATATCCTTTAATCATTGCTCTTATTTATCTTTCAGTTTATCATAACGTATTTATTTATATCTTACTATTGTTTTATTATGAAACTGATATATCCGTATATTCTCTATGAGAAAACATTTACTTATATTTTGTATTACTTGTATTTGGCAATATTATAATATTAGGAGACATTGTAATTACAATTATAAGTATCTTCAATCTCAAATTATAATCATTGTAACTTGTTAATTATGCAGTCGCAATTATGAAACTGATATATCCGTATATTCTCTATGAGAAAACATTTACTTATATTTTGTATTACTTGTATTTGGCAATATTATAATATTAGGAGACATTGTAATTACAATTATAAGTATCTTCAATCTCAAATTATAATCATTGTAACTTGTTAATTATGCAGTCGCAATTCTCACAAACAAGATATGATAAAATATAAAATCACCAAAGGTGGACATCCCTCGAATTTCCCCTTACCTTCAAATTATTTCACCATTTGGCATAGATTAAAATCAGGTTACTTGAATTCAAGCGAATTGTTTAATCTGAATGAGTCTTAACAAAAAAGATAGTGCAACTACCGACAAACGAATATTCCTCAGAGAGCATGAAAAATAGTTATTCTTCTAATATCGTCATTCTAAACCAAGGAATATCGCTCCTTGAAAGGCATTCAATCTCCATTAACCCTTAGCCGATTATTGGAAACGAATGAAGATACGATTCCTCCGACTCATTCAGTCATTAAAGGCTGTTACGCAAATGGCGCAGGGTGAAGTTTTGTTTGAAGGGTGAATCGGCATCGACGGTTGTCGTATTGTTCGCCACTTCGCGCTTTAATTACGCGGCGCAATGAACTTCGTAACTGCTTTCCGGCCTTCGGCCACTCCGTGTACTCCAATAACCAGTATACACGCAATGAAACTTTTCTCTTTTTTCCCTCCCATTTTCTCTCTTCTTTTTTTCCTTTCCCAGCGTTTTCTTTGCGTGTGTGCACATATATCGATCCTAGATTCTGCTCGATTGACTATGGCATCAGGTTACTGGCAACGCTGCAATAATAATACCTTCACCAGTTCTAAAAACCGAAGGGTATCGATTTTTTCCAGCGGGTTGCACGTTTAACGTAATTGCGGGTTTTATTTTCTGTAAACGTAGATTTCGGTGGAAAATGTTTAGTTTCCATGAATTAATGTGAATATCATAGGGAGAAAAACATGCTCACTTTTGTTGATTCTTTTATTTCAATGTCACTTTATGGCTAAAGAAGAATATTTTAATATAAAATAGTTTTCTTATGTAACAATAATTATTTTGTGCGCGCGTGTATGTGAGAAATCTAATTACAAGATTTGAATTCCGCCCCTTCCTTTCCTTCCAATTGTCCTTCCCTGATTCTCCTTTTTTTCCAGCACTATATAGTAGTCCGTTCCTTTTTTCTCTCCCTTTAGTATTTCTCTTCCTGTTAACCGTGTTTCTTTCAGCTCTTTACATTCACGCAGCATATGTTCCAGTGACTCTCATGTCTCTTTACTTAGTTTGCGGATTGTATCTTCTTCTTTTCTTTAATACATATTTCCCCTTTCATCGTCTCCACGTCTGAACCTAGCATTCACCTTTGATTTCTACCTTTCTAATTTTCATTTAAATATTTCACTTTTTGATTGTCCCTAATTTACTTATAACGCTTGTTATTCCCGTCTTCTACTATTCTATTGTATTTCCATTGTAACTGCTCTGCCCAGTCCATTTGTGTTAGATCTTCAACAAAATCTTCGTCTCTTCTTCTTTCCATTTCCAATTTCTCAGTATTTATCATTCTTTGCCTGTTTTAAATATCTTTTATTTCTTCCCATTTCTTATCTTGGTCTGTATGTATTGCCCTATATCATTCTATTGTTGTTTAACCGTTTTGTTTTCTCCTCGTATCTATCCTTACTTTATTGGTTTTGGTTTCCACCAGGACTATGTTGAGATGTTAAAATCCGGACCTAATATATTTCTCTTGTATGTTCTC
Source organism: Bombus haemorrhoidalis (assembly GCA_014825975.1). Classification (NCBI taxonomy): domain Eukaryota; kingdom Metazoa; phylum Arthropoda; class Insecta; order Hymenoptera; family Apidae; genus Bombus; species Bombus haemorrhoidalis. The sequence continues at coordinate 15,171,929 of CM026166.1, read as the reverse complement.
TATTTTTTCTGTTTTCTTCCATCTCCAAATAATTTTGCTATGCATTATTATTATCTTGCCAAAGATATAATTCTTAAGATAAATAGTATAGTATATCTCGAAATATTCAGAACGTTTTTTAATATTTTAATATTATGATGAAGAATATTTTTTAAAGTATGAAGAAAGTGGACAAGTACGTATTTAACTCGAATATAAGAAAAACAATTTTGATAATATAAAATTAATTCATAAAAGATTTATTTCTTTGTTAACACTATATGAAAACATTTTCTAAATATATGATTAATTGTTATTGTGAGTAGATGGCCTAAAATTTTTGCATAATATAATATACAGTGTGTAGATGGGCAAGGATAATATTGGCATTAGATCAGGCGATTAAGTATCAATTTAAAAATTCTGATATTTGGAGAAGCTTGTGTTTGCGTCACAAAACCCGATTGATTAAATAACAATTTGGGAAATCGGTTTGGGAAAAATGAATTTGTTAGTTGTTTGATGCCATATCGAAATTCTTTATATCGCAGTAATATGAATAACTGCTTTGAAAAATAATTATTTTTAAATTATTTGAAAATTTTATTTTGAATATATCAGTTACTACGAAGAAAGCTGCAGTAAAAAAAATATAAATAATTCTTAAACCAATTGCTAATAACGTGTTTTAAATATTCTTGTAAGTTTTGTAATATATTCTTTCGATCCATACTAAAAAATGTATTCCGTCATCAAATAAATATAATGTTTCATGTAAATACTCGATATTCACAATAAAAACGTTATTCGCTATTCAAATACACGCCAAAATAAAGACACCACCGATCAAAACCTTCGTGACCATACTCAATAGCATTTAATCAATTTAGCGAATCGGCTTTGTGTAACTCAATTTGATTCAATCGCCGCGTCCAATAGCGATTAATGCTTGACAATGTCTTAAATACATCAAAGTGGAAAACCGTTAAGTAAATAGAACCGAGCGTAACACACTAACTAAATGGACGAGGAATTGACAGAGCGGAAAACCTCGCCAAGATAACTTACGTAATCCCATTTAGGTTTGGTTTTTTAAAGCTTTGTACCGAAAGCTAGTTGTGTATCGCGGACTTTTTCGCTGATCTGGTTAATATCATTGATGCGTACATATTGAAAGAAAAAAAGCAAGAGAGTAGATCACCGCGTGGAATCCTTGATAAATATAGAGACGGCCGCGATAAATGCAGTAAAAACTATCTAGGTTTCTGTACTGCCTAATCAATATTTTACTTACCGAGCTACAGCTAGAAAAGGAGAGAGAGATAAAGAACGATCTTACCTCTTATCTTTCAGACAAATAATCAACAAACCAAAACGCACGATGCGTTTTCGAAATTACCGCCAATTTTGAAATTCGAAATGTTTGTTTTCAGCTCTAATTTTACTTTTCCATTCAGTGCAAACATTTCTTTTCATTTCACGATATGACTGATACTTTTGATATCTTTTTACATCTTTTTTTTTATGTGTTTACTGTAATCTTTTATATCCTATTTTTGATATTTGACCCTCGAAAGGTGAAATTTCACATCTTGTGGTTTTTGTTTTGATATTATCGTCCTGTAATAATACCATTACAATATTTCTTTGTTATTGTTTTTGCAAATAATAACAGTTGTAAAATAATAATATTTCATTCTACATGGCCTTCAAGCGTTAACCACATTTTTGGTATTCAAAAATTTCTTATTAATTAATATTTAATTATTTTTATCATTGTTAAATTAGTTAGAATGTTTATTTAATATTTAATATTTAATATTTAATATTTCTAGTCCTTTATCATATATTCTTCTAATCTTTTATTTTATTTGATCTATTGATATATTATTGATATATATTGATGTACGACGTGTGTGTGTATGTGTGTGATAGAGAGAGCAAATATTGTGGAATAATAGAATGATTATTAATTTTTTGAAAACCACCATACCGTATAAATTAATTATCAATATTTGAGAGAGAAAGAAGGCCAGTTTATTTTTGGAAATAAAATTAAGTATTCCTAGTTAATTTGATGTTATTGTAACATCATATCCAGTTTCGTACTATACAAAATCATTATAGCATTAACCTTTCAATTGCTCCAGGCAAATGTAGTATATTATAACTTGAATGCCTGAATGATTAGCCTAATTCAGCTGTTCCATGTCAGTACACAAGATAACAAACAGGCCAGCATAATTTGTTATGCGACCTTGTATTGAACTAGTATTGAGAACGATAGATATTCATTTCATATCTATACGGAGGGAAACTTATATGATAAATTATAAGTAAAGTGATAAGAATGAGTAATTCTTACAAAGTATCTTTTTTGCATATACATATACTGAAAATTTAAATGAATCGATAATGAATTAATCAAGTACATATACTAATTCGTGAAACAAGAAAAAAACAATTATATTTATTTATTTATAATTAATATTTAATAATTATTAATAATTTGTTAATTTAGCATTATACATAATACCAATTTATATACTGTTAGTAGGAATAATAATAATGTTCATTAATAATGATAGTAATTAATAATAGAAAGCCTACTCCACAAATAAAAAGAATTTTTTTACATTGAAACTAACATTTTATGAAAGGTATTTTTCATACATTTCTGTTTACAGGAGACTAAAAAGTGTAGCGATTGTTAGTCATATAAAGAGAAATCGTCTCGATGAAGGCTGTTGATAACAAAAGGCTTCGAACCTGAGTATAGATATATATATATATCACTACAAATAGTAATATGTGGAATCAATAATATCAGTTACAAATCTCGAACAATCCACATAACCCTAAGGTTAATATATCGAAAATATCTGTGTAAACAACAAATGACATAGTTGAATGGTTGAATTGATCAGAGGAACTGAGACCGGAACAATGCTCACGTCAGCGGAAGGAATGTCCCAGGAAACCTGAAAGTCCCCAACTACATATGTATATCGTTCTACCATTTTTTCCAATATATCTTCCCGAATGGAATTACTGTCTTTACGGCGCACAAATTGCCGGAAGGATCCAACAGGAAGTGTCAGAAGAAGATCGTCAAACAGGAAGTTGCAAAGGAATGAGGAACGTGTGGATGCCTAAGTTTGAATCAATACAATAAGTGGGCCAGGTGGGGGTGTATAAGATCGCTTGAGGAGACAGAGGAACGGTTGGGAATGTGGGACAGTTTTGGTGCGTACAGAGGAACGCGCGAAATGGAGCGGCCAAAAGGCGCGGCCAATTTCGGATTTCTCATAATCCAGATTCTCGTCAAGCTGATCTTAATCTCTTGATAAACGATTGAACTAATGGAATAAATAAGCTTTAATCGTCTTACGCGATTCGAACTACAAAACATGACAATGATATAGAATCGATATTGAATATTGATATTGATATATATTGATATTGAATCCTGTCAAATGTAACATTATCATATTACGAATAATTGATAGCGATGTATTAAAATTTGTAACATATTTTCAAATGATTTCCAGACAAGGACTATCGTACGTACTTATATCAATGTCAGGGATAAATGTCAATCGTTCAAAATGTCATGCGGTTTCGAACGATTACACGATCGGATTATAATAAGATATAGATTGATTTTAACGATTACGAAGCGATACGTCATTCCATGCGCTGAGATTCGAACAACTTTTACTAATAGCACACGACAATGATGAATCAACTGAGAATAATGTTTTGGGCCGATGCCGAGTAGAGGAAGCAACGTGTGTCAGTGGAGCACCGTTTAAGAGGGGAACAAACACTTCCTTTGCCAGATAGAATATATGTACATATACTCATCGGGACAGTGTCCGTTATATTACATTAGACGCATATGAAGTTAATCTTATTTGCAGGGGTTTATAGTTGCCGTTATAATATACTATAACGGTAAATAAATAAGGGGACATTCTTGCAGATGCAGTAAAATCGAAGATCTTAACCTGAGGAAACCGTATCGGTATTATCGACTTTAATGACAAAATTCAAACAGAACTACAATATCTTTATATATTATATTATATTCCATATTTACAACTTTTAATAAAATCTTATATTAATAGTCTTATCATTCATTTAAATCATTCTGTACACGTGAACATTTTATTGTACATTAAGTTATAAGTCTTACCTGGTACATAAAAATGGATATAACAATTCGAAATTTCCACCTTGTTATAAAACTATATATAAATACTAGAATGCCATCCATTAATTTTTATCTGATGCTGTAAAGAAGTGTACGAAAACATGTGTGCAATAAATCAAAATCATCCAGAACGCCGTCACGAGACACGGCGATGCACCTAACCTGGCCTACCGGTGTACATACCTTAGACGCTTTCGATGCGCGTGTCTCCAACAAGGGTGAGAAGAAAAAGAATTGCCGACGGGTGTGGGGTCGCCGTCCCCGTGTCGGCAAAGGCTCCTTTCGTATCGTTCTATCACATACGCGACGTCATTAGGATGGCTTCTACTACGAGAAAGTCACCTAAATGACGATGTAACGACACTTCTCGTGGCACTCGAGTAGGTACTGCTACTCCGAACACGGGACAGATCTGTCAAGAGGAGTAAACGCGTAGTTTCTGTGAGCCACTCTGACAAATACGATTCAACCGAACGTACTTTTTACAGAGATAGACGGCAATAATCAGCCCGCGTCGAATGAAAGTCACCGAATTTTTCTTACCACGGAAACGTCGCGATAAACAAACTCAACGCAATCTCAACGTAATGTGCATCGCAAGCCTTGCGGCCATCACTGATTTTAACTGGCACTGGTCGTCAGTGGCGCCATCGCTTTTTTAGACGGGAGAACAAGGAATCGGACCATTGCGCGCGCGATGGTCGCATGTGGCCACAACAAATATGTCTATATTCAAGGAAATTATGAATTACATCTTTCTCTCATTTTCTTTTATTTTTGCTCAAAAAATATTCGTAACTACATTTAAAAATATATCGTACGCGTTGAAACGCTTTGGAACGTTCCTAGAAACTTTTTATGTATATACATATTATGCAAAGTAACTAATATGAATCATCCTTCACTGGCGAATACTTATTTTATTAAACATGCCTGATCGACAAAAAGTATTGTTTTCATATGGCAGTGATTTGAAAAATGCTTTAACTGTTTACTAAGCGAAAGTTTAATCGTATTTGCGATGTTAATTGCTCTTCTTATATCTAAATATTTTTTTTAATTCCTAGAAATACTTATGATTTTAGGGCCCTTTCTCATCGCTGCGAGAATACTGTAAGTAATTGGCGCTTGGATAATTACAGAACTCGCAAAATCCGGGTAATCCGTGAAGTCCAGGTGGCCCCCTCATCCCAGGAATGCCTGTTGATAAACGAAACTAAAAATACCAGCAGGAGAATTTAAAAACGTGTTTGTAACTTTTTTCTCTTTACCTGGCCTGCCTGGTTCCCCCCGTTCTCCTTGCCTCCCAGGCAATCCAACGCCATCATTGCCAGGTGGTCCTATTAACATAATTTCCGTCAGGAAGAAAGAATGATAAATTCACCGAGTGATAATGTCAAAAAAGTTTATGTATGCTACCAGGTGGTCCTCGCGGACCCATTGGACCTTCTACGCCAACGCCTTCCTGACCTTTATCGCCCTTCTCACCCCGTTCACCAGGTGAACCTTGAGGACCTATGATGCCTTGTGGTCCCGGTAATCCGACAAATCCACGCTCTCCGGGTAAACCTGGGAGACCTGGATCACCTAAAGAGCAATTTTTTGCCAGAATTGAACTCTAATTTAATTTCATTTTTTAAATTTAATTTAACATTGAAAATGAAAAATTATAGACATTATACTAAGATATTTAATACTGTAAGCTTACAGTTGTTAACTGTTTATTAATCCAGGTACAATCTAATTATGTTATTTTTTTCTAATGTTCATCCCTACATTAATTTCCTTTCGTTCATTTTCTAAACGTATTTTTCCAACGTTAAAGGACATTTCGAGTTTAAGTAGAGTATAAAAAAATTGTTACTGGTACATATGATTTTTTTGTTTTTATCCTATGTCTAATATTTTCTTAAAGTATTAAACATCTTTCTCGTTTGCTAAAATGTGAGTAACATTGAAATATAATTCGAGGATCGCAGCAGGATTAATATAATAAGGAATAATGAATCAAATGTAATGTAACATTGTTATTATTGTTATAGGTAAAGAGGTCATACAGGAAGAAAAGATGTTAGCATATTTCTGTCCTTCTTGATTAAAATGTCCTGTCTACCATTTCGAAATTGAAGAAAACCGAAGTTTTTCCGTTCTCTTTGTGCCAACCTCGTCATTCAATGCAAAATGCTTAACTGTCATTTTCTAACAGGTCGTATAACATAACTATATTTAAAAAGTAAAAAACATGGATAATTTCAAATATTTCAACATATCTTGAAAAATGAAAAAATGTTAGATAAAACATATTAATTGAGAAAAGCAGATTTGATCTAGTAGGTACCTGGGATGCCCTGGGTTCCAATTCGACCGGGACGACCCTGTCGGGCCAGCCCCGGCAACCCGGGTGGCCCTCGTAGACCTTCTGTTAGTGTTTTCAGCCTCTCTGTGACACATGCAGGATTCCATCATCTTTATAGATGTACACAGCCACGTGAGTTGTTAATCTCCGATCGATCAATTGTTAATCGAGCGGACGTGCGTGTACATGAATCACGTCGCTGATGAATGCTGACTCTAACTAAGGATGAAAGTGGAATTTCAAGCAACTCATGACAGAACGATGACAGCAACAACCATTGTGATGTTTCGCTATGACTATCAAGGACGCTGAAGGTATTTTTATGTAATGAAGATTTATCGTCTACTATGGATTTCTGAGGAGAAGGTACAGTCCCTAATCATCGTATTAAAATTACATGCAGAAATTTCATCTCTCTAGCTATAAATGTCATGTATACATATACTACATCAGATAAATGGGAAACTATTTTGGTACTTGATCTCATCGTCTATATATTCGTGCTTAACAGCTGCATTATCCAATTTGAGGACAAAAATTCGAAATGTTTATAAAAATAATGGGACTACAAAGAGACGCTACCTTTAGCGCATATGGGGATGTTGGAAAAAATGTGAGCTGCAATAAAGCCAAAAGGGAAGAACACATATTATTAACATGTTTGAGTGGTCCTAATTCTTGGTAATTAAGGACTGTATTTTCAAAATAAAAGAAACACCAAAAACACATAGTAGGATCATTTATACTATCACGTTCTACGGTTAAGGGATCAAATGCAGGTAAATGAATTTGGTAACCCTTTTCCTCGGGGTTGTACCTGGACGACCTTGTGGACCAGGTGATCCAGGACGACCTGGACGGCCTCGACCAGGTGGACCAGGTGGACCTTGCATCTGTGCTGCCATCTCAGTCATCTGTTCTGTATATGTACGTACCAATAAAAGGAACAGTTATCTTCTACTTTTTTACATAAACCAGCCCATATAGCTGTTTTGCCAAGAACGACCCGCGTCACATAAGAATATTGTTGCTACAGTAATCTCGTTACACATCATTTCAAATTTTTTTAAACGCGTTACCAACTATACTACTATTCAATTCCGTGTGTCACGGTAACATAATAATTTCGAATAATTATACACCTAGTGAAGATAAGTAGGCTGTGTAATAAGTATCCAGCTGCTTGCCCTATAAAAATAGCATCACTAAGCAGAGTAGTAAATATCCACCTCGTAACACACTGGTACATATTTCTCGAATTTCTGACTCAATGATACTTCTGCCTGGTGGTCCTTGAACTCCTGGCATTCCTGTCTGTCCTCTAATCCCTGGCGGTCCTTGAAGTCCTGGAGCCCCATCTTTTCCTGGCATTCCTGGTAGTCCCATTTGACCCTCTGGACCTCGTTCTCCAGGAGGTCCTCTCTCACCTGGCTAATTTTTAGTAACAATGAATGTAACGACAAAGTTAAGAACTTCAAAACAATATTGTTGAAATTTATTCCAGTAACATGTACAATCAACTACTGACTGTTCCTTTTTAATAACAGATCTTACATATGGTCAAAAGTCCCAAGATTTTTCATATTAAATCAACTTCTAAATCATCCTACCAAACTCTGTTTTATCATTACAACGCATGGACGGTCAAATTATTACCACAAAAAAACTTTTAAGGGGAATAGAATAACATGACAATAGGTTAAAGAAACAAACGAATATTTAACAATAATAGATATTTTTCATCTTAATAATCATTTGAAATACTTACTAATCCTGGAGCACCTGACGCACCTCTTGGTCCACTAACTCCTGGACTGCCGATAGTTTCCAATACATTATTTGTACTTAACATGTCTGAAATTGTTCCTGGTGGTCCTGCTGGTCCTGGAGGACCTGGGGCACCTGGCGGACCTGGTCGCCCTTCTAATCCTGGAATCCCAGTGACTCCAGGTAAACCCGGCGCACCCTAAAAAAGCATATTTCTACTTTTTTGAATTTTTTAGATCACAATGATATACTCCGTGCATCTCAATGCATAGCGCAAATGAAGAGAGAAAAATTTTATGATCCAAAGTAAAACAAAAATCAAGAATAACGAACTTGGTTTGGAAGTTTCATTTTGGAGAAAATTGAAGTAAGTAAGAGCGGCAAATTGGAAAGAGATTATTCTACATGCAAAAATAAAATAAAAATGTAGAAAAGAAGTAACAGGTGTAATAAACCTACGACACTCCCAGGTAAACCGCGTGGTCCGACAGGACCTTGTTCTCCTTGATGACCTCTGTCGCCTTTTTCTGCAGATCGTCCATCGAGTCCTGGTAGTCCTGGTTTACCAATAGCACCTTCCATTCCTCGAGGACCTGGGACACCTGGTTCTCCAGGTAAACCAGGTGAACCCTATAACAATTAAATTAGTATTCTAATTCATTATTCAGATTGAAATTAAACTAAATTTCAAATTGTCTATTTACATAATAAGAATCAAAAGAAATTCTAAATACGATAGGAAGCACAATTTTTTCAATATTTTACATTCGAATGTTCGATTATTCGAACAGTTTTGCGGCTCTTAAAATCGATTTGTTCGACCGTTCGCGGAGAGACGCAATCGCGAGGAAGCACGCCAATGGGAGCCGTAAATTCCCGTTACGATTATATAATCGACACCACGAAGTAATCGATCCCCTATTTCATTTAGGATAATAGAGGTAGTTGAACTGATTATAACACAGATTACAATGTAACACTTTATTCCAACAACCTGTAGACATAGGCAGTTATGCTCGGTGCGTTTAGATATAAGTTTGAGGTGCGATAGTAGGGGTGATAGGTGGTGCTGCTGGTGTACAGGTCGCCGGGATTTGAACCCGGCTCCCGAACGTTCACAACCAAAGGCGCTAATCGCTGCGCTGCTAATCGTCTGGCAATAGTTGCTGTCGAGTGCCGCCACAAGTTAAATAGATGACTGATCTAAGGCTGGAAAACCAGTCAAGAGATGTTGACTGATCTAAGGATAATAAACCGGACAAGTTCGGTGACGATGCTGCCGCAAAGGAAAACTATTGCTGGGTGTTGGTTGTGTAGCGGCATTCGACACCAACTAGTGTCGGATGATGGCAGCGCAGTAGTTAGCGCCTTAGGTTACGAATGTTCGGGACCCGGGTTTAAATCCCGCCGACCGTAGTCCGATTTTCCTTTCCACGACATCTAAATTAGAAGAAAAACAGCAGTAGCCTGGTAGCGACATCTATACCAGCAGAGTAACAATATCATCAATAACTACTACATCTCAGTTGCCTCACCACCGGTCGCTTGCGTTTTATGACAGTTCCTTAGGATTATTGCGATCCGACTAATGATATTTGCACAGCTAGTGGCCGCTTCGACCGAGGAGTGGATCCTGGTTTAGGTAAAGAGTCACCGGACGTAATACGATTGTTGAAGAATTAAATTCAGCATTCAAATCTGAAGTTGAATATATAAATTTACCTGTGACCCTGGAGGTCCTAGAGAACCAGGAGCGCCATCCTTTCCTTGCAAACCTGGGAGACCCGGTGGACCAACAGGACCAGGTTCTCCTTTCACTCCGGGTAATCCATCTTCTCCTGGTGAACCAGGGAGACCTTCAGGACCAGGTGGTCCTGGTAGAATGGAACCGACCATCGAACCTGGCAAACCTGAATAAATAAATTAAACGTTTTTGCCATAATCTTCAACATTTTTTAAGGAATTGTGTATTACTCTACGAGTTCATCTTATTACTATCGATATTTTTGCTACTGATAACTGTTGCTGTTTTAGTTCAAGAATTTGCTTCTTTTCAGACTCGTTTAATTTTTTTCCGCGTCCCTCATACTAACAAATTTATATAATATTATACTGTAATCTTTACTCGTTGATAGAACATGAACTACTGAGCAATTTCTAAACGTATTAACAGAGTGTGTTATCATTTCTACCTTAGTATGGAATAGTTCTTCTTTGTTACACATTAAACCTCAATATTTTTAATTATTTTCAACGAAACACATATTCTGAGCTCATATTTTGATATTATATGTTACAGACGAAAAACTTTAAATGCGTCATTGAGAAATTGAAGATAGCACGCCTGCGTTATCTTTTTGACGAGGAGTGTATATTTCAATCTAACTTACCATCACGACCAGGTTCTCCAGCTTCTCCCTTTTGACCTTGAATTCCAGGTGATCCTAGTGCACCAGCTTCACCACGAAGACCTTGCAATCCCTGAGGACCTGGTACTCCCGGAAATCCTATTTCTCCTTTAGGTCCAGGAAAGCCAGGAAGTCCTAACCTTCCTTCTGAACCAGGAGATCCATCTTGCCCTGGAGAACCTCGTTCTCCTGGCTCACCTTAACATATTTTACATCGATTATGTCGAAATACGTATTTTCCATATCATCATCTGACCAACTCCTAATTTTATGCATTATCTGCAATAATTTTGTTGTGCGTTTCAAGTCAAACCATTAAAAGAATTTATCCGGAGTGACAGGGACTTCGATGGTGAGAATTAAAAAGGGAAGTTCAAAAGATTGTTCAAATATTTGTACTAATTGCTAGAATTTAGTACTAAACATCACTTATTAGCTATTCACTTGGTAGGCTTGGACTTGGTTTTATTTCTAAAATTTACAATTACGAAAAATAAGTAGGATATTAACATTAATTGCTAATTTATCATCAAACGTTTAAACTAGATCATTTACTAACGAAGGATTAAAATGCTCAAGATTAGATACACGTTAAGAGTTGTTACATAGACACTTCTATCACGAGAACGGCATACATTTAGCAATTAATAAAAGGAATGGTTTACGGGTATTACGGCAGATTGCAACAAATTGATTTACAATCGCTTCGAATAGCTGTATTTAGGTCGACGCGACGTCAATATGCATGTTAATATACTGTTTTCATTTCACCCATCAAAGAATACTAGGATTTTAACTTTTGATAATAATGATACTTTGCGATATCAGTACTGAAATTACAAAGTCCAAGAAGAAGAATCGACAAGGACAAAATATTTACTATGTATTTTAACTTTCAACAATAATTTCTCCAGAACGTGAGCTTCAAATATGGGCTATGTGGATATTCATATACCAAGCATTAGGTGTATACAGATAACAGTATAAATATCTAATTTATAATTTATAAATAGATCGCGTATTTTTATACATTTATGAAGAATTTTAAAAGCACAGAAGTGCATAGAATGCAAATAAGGTACAAAAATGCATAGAATTTCTAAAGTAGAATGATCGTTATAACAATTAGTAGATGTAATAAGTTGTTTTTAGATCCGATTACTTTAGCTATGTTTATGAAAATATAAATTTACGTAAATTTCGTATATTTATAAGAGGAGAGGAAAAAAGAAGAAAGGAGCAAAACAGAATAAGTGGAAATATGTTGGTTGGATAGTTGAAACCATTACAACGATTGCTCTCGACCTTTAAATATGAGGCTGACATACTTTATTAGGAGAAATTATTCCTTCAAAAGTGTCAATAACCTTTGGTAACATTATGATTAACACATTAACAGATTCTAAGGGTTATTCATTTACTACGAAGAATCAATGTACACTCCTTGTCAAAAAGATGACCCAGGTGTGTTATGTTTAATTTCTCAATGACGCGTGCAAAGTTTTTCGTCTGTAACATTTAATATCAAAACATTATGAGCTCAGGATATGCGATTCGTTGAAAATAATTAAAAATATTATGAGGTTTAGTGTGTAACAAAAAAAAATTGTTTCATTTTACGAACGAAATGATAACACATGTACAATAAGAAAATAATAATCAACATAAATTGTAGCTAACAATAATTACTTATCAAACATACATACTTATTTAATAATGGGTACATCCCCCTTTATTTTCTATTACTTCTATTGTACGATTTGCTATCGATTTATATAGTTTCTGGATATAATTTTGACTTAATGTATCCCATTCGCGTACAATTGCATTTTTTAATTCTTGTACGTGTTGATACTGCGCATACGCCGTGAACAAGTTCCGCCCAGCAATTTTTAATAATATTAAGTTCGGGGGAGCGTGCACGCTACGGCAAAATAGATATATTATTTTCATTAAAATATGATTGGACCAATCTTGACGTGTGTACAGGTGCATTATCTTGTTGAAAGACGTAATCAGGTCCAGAAATGCGTTCTGCATGATTATTTATTTGCTCTTTGATTAAATTTATGTATCGGACACTATCCATTCTCTCATTCATGAACTTGATACTTGTTTTGCCGAAATAACCGCTGCCTACTCCCATTTGTCGTCGAATTGCTGACATTGTCTCTTTTCTTATGTCATGAAAATAATATTGGAACCCATCAGGACCATCCAAGTTGAATCTTTTTCATCTGAAAATAGTACCCTTCTCCATTTCTTTTTCCAATGCATTCTTTCTTTTGCAAAGCGTAAACGTTCTACTTTGTGTTTCATTGTTAACGAAGCTTTCTTTTTCAATTTTAGCCTATTGATATTTTTGCAGGATAGTAGAACTCGACGAACACTTGAAACACTGGCACTAACACTAGATTTTTCCATTATTTGTTTCATTGTTAACTGCGAGTTGGAAGCTACGCACAAAATTGCTCGCTTATCACGATCGAATAACGATGACGACCGACCACTACTTTTCTTTTTGCCATAATTTTCAACATTTTTTAAGAAATTGTGTATTACTCTACGAGTTCATCTTATTACTTTCGATATTTTTGCTACTGATAACTATTGCTGTTTTAGTTCAAGAATTTGCTTTTTTTCAGATCCGTTTAATTTTTTTCCACGTCCCATACTTACAAATTTATATAATATTGTACTGAGCAATTTCTAAACATATTAATAGAATGTGTTATCATTTCGATCTTAGTACGGAACAGTTTTTCTTTGTGACATACAAACATCTACGACATTGTGACTTATTTCCAGCAAACCGCATATCCTGAGCTCATAATGGTTTGATATTATACATTACAAACGAAAAACTTTACATGCGTCATTGAAAAATTAAAGATAACAGACCTGGGTTATCTTTTTGACGAGGAGTGTAGAAGTTATAATTACCTATATCTATATCTTTATAAGAGACAAAGTTTAATTCCTATAAAATGTTCATTTTTGTAACACAAATTATATTACATCAAAATAATCATTACCAAATGTTTTTTATTAGTCACTATTATTTTACTCAATGCTAGTAGAGAGTTTCAAAAAGCAAGTTATAATCATCTATAATATGTGTATATATATATATATATATATATATATATATATATATACGGAAATTTTGAAAAGAATACGAAGAACTCCCAGGTAATTGTAAGAAAATGTCGGATATCCTTCAAATGGAAGTATATTTAAATTAAATTTAAGTAAAAACTGTAAAGAGCATACAAAGAGTGCGTAGACAACACTAAAAAAATCCCTGCTCTTATATGTGGGAAAGTATGTTGACGGGGCAAAGGTATGTGAACTCGCCAATAAGTTTAACAAAGACAGAATGCTTCTGGGGCATTGATCTCTGACAGTTAGAAAAATTTTAATGATCCATGAAAACAGAGTGATACATGTGTGAATATATCTATATGTTCGTCCATACAATACTACCAAAACTGTCCAGACTCAAGTTCGTCGACCGGCGTCAAGCGACAAAAACCGCATTAGCTAACCGAAAATAGAATGTACTTTGTCTATCGATAAGTTACCGATTAAAGGAATAAGTTCAATCATGAAGAGGCGATAAAGCAAATGAATTCAAATCTATTCCTCCATGCAAAAGCTAAATTTTTCAAATATAGCCTCATTAAGAATATATTTTTAATTCATATAAAACATTCATCTTCGTAATATAAATAATTTTAAACAAAAATATTTGTCACCAAATATGCAGGAGTTCTTTGTTGAAGAGAGTAGTAATTAACTATTTTACGTTCACTACCAGAACAATAATGTGTTTAACGATGAATCAACGCGTGCAAGTAGACACACAACTCCACGCGATTTTCTAACAAGATTAAATTAGTTTACGCGGATGTTCAAGGATTACTTATCGGATAAATCTACGTAATGGTATTTAACGCTAACGTTTAACATTTGACACGACCACACTAATCCTTGAAAGAAAAAAAAGGCTAAAAATAGATATCGAACCACTACCTTTTTGACCTTGTTTCCCTTCGTCGCCGCGTTCTCCTTGTTCACCCTTCGAACCTTTTTGACCTGGATAACCCGGAGGTCCTGGTGGGCCTACAAATTTTGGTATAGTATCACGATAGTCACTGATCTTTCCTGGTGGACCTGGTGGACCTGGATAACCTTGCGGTCCCGGGAGGCCTTGATCTCCTTTCAACCCTGGAAATCCCATGTCCCCCTATAAAAAACAAATTGAATGTAAATATCGTAATACTCACACTCAGTGATTCAGGATCAAATGGCAGCCACTGTAAATGTATTCTAATTACAGTGATCGCTTAAAATGTCTTGTAATAATGTTAATTTACATATATATATAAATAATAAACTCACTCTTTCGCCATTTTCTCCTTTTGCTCCAGGTAGTCCAATTGGCCCAATAGATCCTTTAGGACCTGGATTTCCGGGAAATCCACGTGCACCGGTGAATCCCGGTGGTCCCTAGTAAGTATCGTAATATCGTGAAGTAGGATAAATAAAAAAACATAAATAAGGTTGTATTTATAGGAACGCACTACTTTGCCTTGCTCTCCAGGTGAGCCGCGTAAACCCGGCTGTCCAGGTAAGCCGGGTTCTCCGATAGATCCAGGTGGTCCGGGTAATCCGGTTAAACCGGGTAAACCCTAAATAAATATATTAGATAGATAGATTGTATTGATATTAGATAATTTCCACTTTAGGAAGAAATAAAGATTTGGTAGGACTTTCAATTTCAGATGAAGATGACGATCAGTCTTTCTAAAATATTTAGAATAGATAGATAGGAAGAATGTATATATAATTCCTAAATCAAATAAAAAGGCTGTTTAGACAGTATGGAATCAGTCAACAGTTTATTGTATTTTAAAGTTTCTCTCATGTAATAGACAGGAAATCTGACTTATTGTTTCTTCATTATAGCCTCATTTAGGACTGTGTATACTTTAATCTTTTGTTGCATTTACTTTCTTTGAACAATATAACAAAGGATATCTCCATTTATCTAAAAATAGCTTTAGTACTATTATCTTACACTTAATTCTATGCAAGGTATTAAAGAAGATTCTTAAATCAAGTTAGCATTTAATATTAAAAGATCTGATTCATATATGAACTTTATGTAAATGTATTACTTGGACAATATCAAGTGTCAAATCAGACGGAAATATTTATCACTAAAGAGAAGCCCTGACTCACATTAGTGCCATTAATTCCCGGTGGTCCCTGTGGACAGATAATTTCGCAGCCAGGTCTTCTCTGAGGTAATAAAGGGCTGCTAAGGCTCTTCTGCAATTACGTTAATTACAACCGTGGGATCTTAATGGATTGCGAAGTTGTGTAATATATATAGACTTACCGGCAGTTCCTCACAGGTCTCTCTCTCTGGCCTCGTAGGATCGCAATTTAAAACCATCCACTGAATATCGATCTAGAGACACGTTTTTAAGAAGAAGCAAATATTACGTTAAGAGCAAAAAGTAAGAACGCGCCTAGACGAACAGTTGAAATGAGCTTTTCACTCTACTCTTTAAAATGGCATCTTAGAAAGAAGGCTCAAGAATCTTCTTTGTAAAAAGAAACTCTATCAGAGACCATACATTATTTATTAATTTTGATTTGTATTCATTCATGGAATTGAGGTGGTACTTGAAAAGGTATCTTGCACTCTATACTTTAAGATGGTGCGTTAGAAAGCAGTTTGGAAATCTCCTCGCAAAAGTACTACTTGAAAATCAAATAAAAATTTCCCTATCGTACTAAATCATTTGTTATGGTATTTATTAATTCTGATTCATATTCATTCATGAAATTAGTACCGCAACAATATTCAGAAAGCATTTTGCATTTTATATTTTACAATTATTGTCTTAGAAAAAAAAATACTTCATAAAACGAAATTTTATGTAATCCTTAAAACGTATTATTGAAAAATCGATTACTTTATCAACATGCTACGTTATTTACAGTTTACGGTTTATTTTTAGTTTTTAACGTTCCGTCACGAAATTGGTCTAATAATGCGTTCATTATGTTTTCCCGTACGCGTCGCGCTTCTAAACTTTGTGCGTACTGAATCTAACTTGTCCCAGTTACGTTTTAGCCTCGTTCATTATATAGTGTTTATTAATTAAGTGTTTCTTAATTGTCTCATGCGACGGATACATTTCTCGCATGAACCAACGGGAGTTATCCCCCGCGAATGTGTCACGGCGCAGTGTTCTGTGAAATTCGCGTGTTTTACGTTACAATCATACGCCTTCTGATCTTCGGTCAGTTGATCGAAATTAGTCGAATAAAAGATCTAAAAGACTCTTCCGACGTTCCGGGAACATCCATTACAATGTTTAGTGAAACACGGTCATGTGGCTATATAAGAATAATACCATATATATGATACAATACAGCGTATCATAGAAATCAGTTATAGCTTTGTTGCTTACATCTTTTGTTTAAAAAATATTTCTTATTCGTTTTTCTAAATTTTCTGTTTGTCCAAAAAATTAAAGCTGAATTATCTCATATATTCATACTTGTCAAAATGATCCTATTATAATTAATGGGCTGCAAATTTTTATGTATTTATGGAAAATTTAAAAATGCATCAAGTATATACAATATGCAAAATTATGTAAAATATTTAAGGTAAGGTACTCGTTATAATATTTAACGAATGAAACAAATCTCTGACTAAGTTTTATTCCTTTACTTATTTTTACATAATATGAATTCACGTCAATATTTGTAGTCTAACAATAAGACAATAACCATTAAGGTAGTATATTTTGCAAAAATTATTCCCCTACGCAAATCGTTTTGACTAATTTAGATATTTTAATCGTTCAAATCTAGATTTACATACACGATACTTTATTATTTCATAAAAAATTCTGCAGTAGGCCTTCGATAAAGTAATGTCGACAAATTGACGATAATTGCGTAATGTATCTAAATTATCTAATGAGCACCGAGTTTGCTGTTAGCGACACTACTGATCTTATCTCTCCTATGTATAACGTTCGCAATGTCAAAGATAAACGATCGAACTTACCGGTACAGTAACATCTTTGCTATGTGATATTTTCGATATCGATATCTCGCCATTCACTTTGATTGTTCCTCGTGGATTCAAGTCTTGCGTGTCAATGTATTCGCAATCTATATATACCACCAGCCTATCCTTGAAGACTCCAACATTAATTTTGTGCCAATTTTTGTCGAAGATCTGTTTCAAACAAACGTCTTACCCAAATTTTTTTCTAGGCAAATATTAAACTTATAATAATAAGATTTATTTGCTACCTTGTCTAATTAAAAGGTTCATAACAAAAATGATCCTTGTCCATTTCCGCGTTTTTTCAAGAAAACGAAAGGATACTTTAATATTTTTAATTTCTGTTCGACGCATTCTAATCTTTTCTAATTTACTTCTAATTCACTATATTACGAAATACTGTGAGCAAGCTGTAAATGTATCTGTAATTATATCAATTAGAGAGAAAGAACTATCTTTAATTATATTACGAAGTTGTGAAATTTCCATAAACGTTGTAGAACCGTTTAATTTTTATCAATTTATCATTTATCATCTATCAATGATAAGTCAATTTATTATAATATCGATTCCATTATGTTGTAAATTTCGCTTCTGACGAATTATTTTTCTCACGAATTCCTCAATTCTTTTCTCCGCTGTAAAATTCTATTAATTTCTAAGATATTTAACGAGGTGTTCTTGAACAGAATTCTTTTCTTATTAAATGGATAATCTTGAGCAATCAGGGGGCAATTTTCTGCTGCTGCATTCAGAACATCTCCGGTTCATTAAGAACGCGACGCTTAACATTTCTTTGAAGCGTTATAAATGACACAACGAATGGTATTCTCATTAGTATTTTTAATACTATACGGATCGCGAACGCGTTCTTTTGCGTCAGGTCTCCCTGAAAAACCTCTAAACTATATCGCACGAAGCTTATGCAATGGCCCGTGACACGATTTCCAACGTCAAGATCTGATTCATACGCCAACGCAGTTTCTCGATTGATATTTGACAGGAGGCTTGAGTTTTTGCATGAGAATGCCGCGAGATCGTCGTTTGAAATATCCGCGGTCATGCTCGTCACTCGTGGCCCGTTTTAATCATCACGCGATCCACGATGACATTTTTAAGAGGCGACTGCATTAAACATGACTTGATATGACAGCCATCGAATTGATTACTGGAAATGCACTTGGCTTGCCGATATTTCGCTCTACTTTAAATATTAATCTAAGAAACTTTTCTACTTACAGAAATGAACCTGATTAACAACAATTAATATCATTATTAAAATCTAATAGAATGTCATTATCAAAATCTAAAAGAATAAAGAAAATAAATAGGAAAATCTAAAAGGATAAATATAAATTAATGTAAGAAACGACCCTACTTCTCTATCTATAACAACTAACCTATAATCGACACTAATTAATAACGTTACCTCTAACAATGTTGTAAAAATTTTACTCACACGATCAGCCGAGAACGATACCGTTTCCAGTTCCCCTGTCTGGTTCTTTATAGATAAATCCAAAGTCTGAATTTTTGGGTTCATTGCGATTAAAAACTGGGGCTCGTTTTCCATGTCGACGATTCTGATAATGTGCCAAGTATACTTTGGCAGTTTTCTGGCCCTAAATGTGCAAGCCGTGCTGAATTCCTCTGGCAATCCGTTTGGAAGTATAACTCTGACAAACAATATAAAAAAGGGGCTTTGTATGTCAGTATACGTAACCATCGAATTGATCAGTTTTGTAAATTTTAACAGTAACCGTACCGGCACTTCACATATATCTATTCTTATCATAATCGGTCATTTGACGTTGTTTCGGTCAACAAATAGACGTTGTTTTTTCGAAAGAAATTGTCAATTTATTGTAGGAAATGCATAGCATAACTTTTAAATAATAATAAAATAATCAATCACATATTTTAATTTTTATATGTAGTATAAACAAAAGGTGATTGTCGAACAAATCATCCTCACTTTGAAGTTGCTGATTTTCAGATTTAGAACTTCGTTCGTCTGAACACTTTTCACTTATATTTTGTATATTTTTCAATAACTTTCTCACTGAACGTGAACATATTCAGGGATAAAACAAAATACAAAACCAATGTATTGAATATTACGAGATTTGTTCATTCCTTCACGTATTTGATTTCTCGTTGGCTTCGATCTATACTTTGTCACTCTCAAATGATACTGCATTTAGATTTCGTTTAGCTATAGAGAACTTATTATGAAGGGGGTATATTCTTAAGAAGTATTTCGTGAGAGTCTTCGTTAAGACTCTGTTGTGTTTAGGCGTTACTACAAATGTACGCAACTATAGTTGATTAGATCTTACTCGAGTTCAGAACTGAGGTCCCACGTACAGAACTTTAGAAAAAGATGTAAATTTGTCGAACGGTCAAGTGATATAAATTTTCAGATCAGGCGATAAATTTTCCTCGGTAAAAGAAAAAGCAAAAAGAAAATTGAGAGATTGATTAGTCAGATAATATAAGAATTTAAATAAAATTAGACAAACAAAAAAAATAACAATGAATGTACAATTTTAAATTAAATTTTGAAACTGGTCATTTGACCGGGCTTCGTAAGGTTAGAGTTAAATGTCGTTGGCAAATAGATTGATAAAACTTACTTGGTTGGTTGAGTGATGTCTGTATCTTTTTCCAATCTATAGGCAATTTGCATACGGTTGCTACCTCTGACTCGTGTCACGCCAGTGTAATGTGCCTCCAAAGGATCTAGTTTCAACTTGCTGATAAAGTCGAATGTTTGAAGATCGTCCTCGCCTTGTTTGTATCCCTCGCATGGTCCACGAGGAGAATTTAAGATTGTTTCCTCGCCAGATGTATATTCTACGAATGTCCAAAATATTAGAATCTTGCAAAATATTTAATAATATTTTATTATTTGTATCTTCCTTTTAAAACAATAATTATTTTCTTTCCATAATACTTTTTTGTAACTTCCTATCGTTTCAAATAAATATATTTTTAGATAAATAATATATGAAGATCACAAGGAAAAACATGATAATATTATCTTATGATAGAGCAATATAGGTCGTTAATGTCTTTAAAAAAATTTTGATATACTTAAAACGGTAAATTATGCATATTATAGACGATTCTTTTATACTTTCTCAAACATACGAAATTTATTAAGAATAGAAAAACACGATTGGATGTAAAATTGATCTGATGATTATATACGTAATTATATACATTATACGCGAGTAAGATTATTTTAATCGGACAAAGTTGATACCTATTGTTACAATTATTTTAGAAACAATTGATGAAGCGAAAAGCGATAGTTAAAACACACAGAAGCGCAATAAAATGTGTGAGAGAAGTACACATATGTTCGCATATTGATAGTGCGAGGTGACATCGTGATGCCCTATTGTTACACAACCCAATAAGTTTCTACTTGAATTATTCTGATCAGACGTTATTGATGGTATTATTCTCACGATAATATAAGCATTGTTCAAATACAATACAACAATTGCATACATACCTAAGTATGTATACAGGGTGTTTCAGAGCTCAACCGACAAACTTTGCCAACATGTTGATGACAGGCACATTAGTATAGCACTTTTTGCTCTTAATGATCCAAATGTGTTGACAAAATTGAGATCTGAAACACACCTTGAGATGACCGGTAACACTTATGCGATATAATAATAAGTTAAATATAAAGATAATAGACGAGTAATAGATATTATCTTACGAAATAGAATTTTGTATGTGCTTCGTTTTATGAATCTCTAACCAGGAGCAACTCATCGCTGTTTTAGTCAAATAAAGGAAATGCTTTCAACGACATATAGTGTTTCTGAAGGCTATAGGGGAAAAACGTGACAAGTAACACGTCCTCTTTCTGTTTTTTATAGAACAGCAATTTTGTAATTCAGTGTATTGAAAACCAACCGAAGAAAACAAAATATGAATGTTGATGAAAAATATACATATCCATATACATATATATACAGCGTAAATGTTAGTCTCTTTTATGTAGTTACCATAACGAAAGGCTTACAACTATAAATTTTATTAGTAACATAAATTATATTTAAATATTAATTATATTTTAGAACTTACTCGTACGTGTGAATTGCACAAGCACGAATATCCATATTGAGAAGTACATCCGCAGATCCAAGTTGATTCTATAACAATAAGTAGTAAATATACATAGTTTATAAATAACAAATTCTATAACAACAATATAACACGAACAATAGATAGAGGTAGTATTTATCTGCGATTTATTTTTATACGGTCAAAACGAAAATAACGAAAATAACAGTTATACGTCTACATATTACTATAAAATATAAATGGATTTAGGCGTAAAATGTTCTATAGATATACATATATTATTATTAATAACAATATATTTATAGAAAAAAAGTAGCACCGATCCTGCCAGGATTCGAACCTGGAATCTTCTGATCCGTAGTCAGACGCGTTATCCGTTGCGCCACAGGACCTTGATGGCTACAAACTTTACTCTTTAGTATTTAAACATAATAATAAACTAAAATTTAATACATTTATAATAAGTTCTTGTGTAGGATCTAATCAAGGCATTCATCGGAGGAAGAATTGATGCTAAAGATAAATACAGCCCATCGTTTTACCGTACGTAGAAAAAACCACGAATAGAAGAAAATGGTTCGAAAGTCATCTTGATAAAAGGGAACATACCAATGAGACAATACTAATGCAACGATAAAACTTTTTTACTTTTAATTTTTGTTAAATAGAACTTATACCAAAGTAATTGTAAAGTTTTTCGAATTAAAAGAAGATCAAATACGATGTAATTTGGAGCATGTTTACTTATTTAATGACATAAACTTATATTCTTTCGTCTATTAAATATCTATATAAATGTTATTTAAACCATATCGTGTTTGGTCTTATTTTAACCAGAAAAATTTCACAATACGTTAGTAAAAGTTTAATTTAAAAAAATTAAAAGTGCAAAAGTTCCATCGGTATCTCATGCGCATTTGAATTCGTGTAAAATTACACCACTCATCATAAGTCGTCAAACTTCACGGTATATCAAACAAAGGGAATAGTAGGGCCCCTTACGGAGAATTCCCTCCGTGGTGGGAATGACGACCGAATGACGACCGGATGCCGAACGAGAAAGTTTTACCGAGTGTAATACATACATGTATGGGAGTGTACTATACATATTTTAATTTTGTTTCATGTTTCTTTCTTATAAAAAATTAAAAAAATAATAACCTTCAAAACAAATAATCAGCAATTTGATATTTTGGCTTTTCGTTAAAATTCAATTTCTTACTACAATTTATTTATTTACAGTAATATAATTTATTATTGTTTTATCTATTCTTAATAAACAAACGCACAAAAAATTTATAATTATTTTATTATACAACCAAATATTTACATTTAATGTCATGTCAATACTTGATTTAATATTTTTGACTGATGATTTTGTGAATAAATTTAAATGAACTCCTGCGTATCCTGTGTATTATACTTATATGTGTTTTTGGTGAGGCATATTTAGTTTGGTATACTGCGTCCATGATTATCTCCATGTAAGTTGATACAACTTGATACTTGATAATTTCTCACAGTATAATTTGCCTGAACATATATATATATATATATCTCATAGTATTTGAGAATACAATAGAAATAAATTTATTAGAACGTGGGTGGGTAAAGCAAAATATATTTATAACATATTTATAATGTTTTACAACTTATATTATACAATATTAAATATATGTATATCATATGTATATCATAATAATTATAAACACATTTTCAAATGTAAAATATAAATTTTACAGTGTTAAAATTTTCTTTTACTTTTGCTTTTAGAGAATCTATTCGAAAATTATTCTCTTCAATAATCAAAGACATTAAACATTTTTAGGTATAAGTCAGAAAATAACATGAATAAATTCGTATAGTCTGAATATATCTCAATAAAAACGTTATTTCTTTCCTTTATAAATAGAACTTTAGTTGGCATGAACATCTAATTTTATGTTCCGAATGGTGTATAAGTAAGGAAGCACATAATAATGAAGATACGTAAATGTAAAGAATATTCTTTTGAATTTAATTTTTTTTTATTCTTATACACTATACATTCGTCTTGTCTCTGGTTAAACAGTAACAATACTGTGTCGGAAATTCTTTTTCGTTACTGGAAACAGCAAGATAAATACATACACATATGCAGCATTAGTCAGCTACAGCATAGTATAAGTGAAGGCAACACAGTATAAAATAAGGACGGGGATTGGTTATGTTATATACAACCTTGCCTGCTATTGGTTGAACTGCATGGGTCTTATCGGATTACTTGACTATGACTACGTGACGTTGCCACACTGCTATGTTGGGTCTACCAAAGTTTCAGTTTTCTGTGTTGCGTTGAATTGAATTGAAGGAGAAAAATTTGTAGATGCGTTTTTATATTTTTATCAATTAACCGGAACCAATTATCTTTGTAATTATAGCCAAAATATCAATCTTATAGTCATAGCAGTGGGGATAGTGTTTACATTCGGCAACATTGGAATTGCGCCATCTCATGCAATTTTTCTTTCACGCGATGTATACCTATATCGTAAAATTCATAGAGCTTCTTAATACTTTTTGGGATGAAGAATTTAATTCTTTCCCAACAATGTGATATGATGAAGAAGAAAAATCTCTATCTGTTTGAAGATTTATATATTCAAACCAATATTTGTTCTTGTAAGTACTGAATTTTTACAGAATATTTAATATTTTGAAGTGTTTATTATATAGGTATAATAATAGAAAATAAAAGATAAATGTTACTCATTTATTTAATTCAAAATAAAATTAATTATTTAATTTGCAAAAGATGTAAATTCCTTTTTTCCTGTTTTTACAAAATAAGTAGTTAACGGGAGAAATAAAATAAGTTTACTATTTTAATTTATAATATTTTATAAGGTATTTTATAGTTTTGTAGTTTTATCCCCATTTGATGTATTTCTAGAAAGCATCTGTAGAAAAAAGTATTTCTATCAATAACAAGAATATTTTAAAAATCATAATGGACATTTTTGTTTTCTCTCTTTAACGATAAATCCAGCATTTATTTACGTATACATTCGACAATGCCTTATGTAAAATTTGATGAGCATCCGTGCAAATTTTTCTATAAAACAGATACATTATATCAATTTATTTTAAAAAATAACTGTAATGAAGAGGCAACACTAAAGAGAAAGTATCTCATAAATTAAACTCATATTATAAACTTATATTAGTAATAAATAATAATGTATTAAATATATATTAATATTAAATCCATTCCTATCGTTACAACTCGCGGTATTTATTACATCTTGATCAAACACATTTTAAAATGTTATTTTCATCTATAAACTGAATAAATTAACTTTATACGCATGTAAACTTATGACACCCTATACGGACTAAACTTCCATTGTAAATATTTGTGACTGTTATTCATACATTTTTTATATCGAATAATAGTTGTCAAAATACTACCATACTACTTTTATAAAAAATTTATCACTGTACTATGTTGTTATTAATTTGCAATGTAAAAATAATCAGTCTCATCACTTTATGTTTCCAGAAATTCGTTACTTTTAGAAGATGGCGCCACATATACAACGGGACTACAACGCTATTGGAGATCCAGGCAGATACTCACTGAGGACACTCAGGCATGGTGAAAAAAATTGTTTCCAATCACACACTTTTGACGTGTCTAAAATAAGCGGCAAAGAGGATTTCTTTCGTTGTATTGGTCTTCAAATGAAAAGATTTCAGTATAAGTATAGAATGTCAAACAGTGATCGTAAAATTAAAAAGATTAATATTCCCAGTGGTGTAACATTGCGTGATTGTTCCGTTATTATCCTGGGGAACACATGTAATCTATGTGGAAAGTGTTTTAAGTGTAAAATTGATTTAGATAAGCATAATTTGTTAAAACATCAGACACATGAAAAACTTGGTAACACGACTGTGAAAGAAACTCAATGTACGGAGAGGGAAATCGAAATCTGCAAAAATTTTCCAAAATCTTTAAACCATTCAGTAATCGAGGCTAGTAAAAATTTTGCAACAAAAGAACACAAAAAATTACGTTTAACCTTGAAAATAGGAGAGGAAATCATCGCCAAAATATCGGTGAATAGAAAACACTTGAAGAAAGATAATGTCGACATGTGGACTCAAACCGAATCGTATCGTGACACTGAATTAATTGCGAACATGAACATGTATGAAAGTGTTGCTTCTCGTATCGATCCTCTTATGTTCGGTAATAGTCCTTGCCAATGTTTTAACCCGTCTGTGCACACGGTACAATGCTCGAATCGATATTTGGCTAGCAACATTGTAGCAAGTACACAGGTGGTTCGTGAGAAAATTATAACGCAGGAGGAAACTAACTCTTCGCACAGGTTGAAGGAGTCACGCGATATATCCGCAAATGAAAAATGTGGCGCTACTCTTCGTGTTACACCAAACTCATCTCTTGAGTTAAATTTGTCATTTGTGACCGAGAAATGCAATTTACGTGAACAAAATTATGTTAAAAATGGTAATTCGGAGGAACTCTCTTCGACGCATTCAGATGATGCCTTAATATTCAACGAAACGTGTAATAAATCACAGTTCACTATAACATCAAAGTCAATATCGGGTTACAACAAAAAAAATGATAGTGTTACATCTTTATCAAAGAATACAAATACTCGATCAAAGAATACTATGCAAATTAATCTAGAAAACATTGACGAAAACGAGGAAACAACAAATATTAATACAAATCCAGTCCAGAAAGATTTTATTATAAACAATACAGAAAATTATATACTGAGAAAATTACAGGATGACTCTAATGTGATACAGGCAATATTACCGGTAATCGTGCCAATAATCGTGCCAAATACAAGTGTTCCTAGTACACCTATTAAACTTATGATACAATCAGCGCCAACAGAACAAAAAGAACAGCAAGTACGGCAAAAGCAGCAGCAACAATTACAGCCAGATCAACAATTGCAATTGCAACAAAAACAACTATTACAAGCAGAGCATCAGGAACAACCACAGAAAGATCAACAGCAACAAGAAATTACGGAAACTTCCTCTCTCCCCACTGAAGATAATTCTAACGATGGGGTGCAACAGTTGAAACTTCAGAAAGAACAGCAATTACAACCGGATCAACAGTTGCAACTACAACAAGAACAGCAATTGCAAGTCAAACATCAGAAGCAACTACTGCAAGGTCAAAAGCAACAACAAATTATGAAAACTCTTACTCACATCGCGAAAGATAATTCCGATGACGATGTGCAAGAAGTATTGCGAATCGTTCGGGGACATAGCACTGCGGATGTCAATCACGAGTCACCAACTCGGTTCGAGCGAGAGATGTTGCTACATGTCGCCATTAGAGATATGAAGAGAATGGAAGGAGAAGGATGGCACTTGCTAGAGAAAGTAATTGACTCCACAGGAAGAAAATCGAAATTTAGTACCAAATGTAGCGAAACGAATGATGAATGTATCGAAAAAATGAAGAAAATAATAACTGAATTGGATTTCGATTGTAGAAATTCAACCAAAGAAAAATACATTTCCCATATGAAGGAGCATGTTGCGAAAGTGCAAAGTTATAATAACATAGCAACAATATGTGGATCTGATAGTGTAAAGGAAAATTTGATAACATGTAATGAGAATATCAATATACCATCTAAGATGATACGACAGTATAATATTAATCATCATAAGGGAAAATTCGAAATAAATAACAATACGCAGAGCGTAGAAAAATCTGTTAGCCATTTTCTTGTGCCTTGTTCCGGTGATATGGAAAGTAGGAGTAAAGGACCGATCGTAATAGATCTAGTCAATGGTACCGATGAATAGCAATAGAAACTATAGATAGCAAGCATAGCTTTATGAGAATGAACTGCGAGCAACTATTACAATGGTGGATACGTCCTCAGAATATGTAATACATATATTACGAAATGAATATGTTGAAGTATCTTTAATGTGGCCAACTATTCAACTTTCATTACTTGTAACATTATCTTTCGTTATATTATGTTTTCTTATATTTCATAAATTACATATACACGTATGTTAAAACATATATATGTACTGATCGAACACAAGTTCAATATGTACTATGTTCGAATTAAATGAACAGGAACTGCACTTAAATGCTGCTTAGTATTATCGCTGCCAAAATATTTTAAAAGCTACTTATGTTTGTGTTATACGTATCTTGACTTTGAATTTAGTGTAAAGTAAACAAAATATAGACATATGTATATTATATATGTTTCTTTATGTTTATATATAGGTGCTTAGTAACGATGAGACGAAATTTGTTAAAATATTTTATAAGCTATTTACCTAAATGCGCAAAGTATGTGTTTTGTATCAGTATTATTACTTATTACAGTAATATCCACCCAATTTTCATCTTCTATTATTTTGTACTAGATTACATTGAACAGAGTTATACTCTGCTGTACAGAACTATAATAATACATACATACGTATACGTAATTTAAGAATTTTATATCTTTTTTTAATAAATGTTCTTCGAAATGGAGAAACACAATCTGAGCCTTTTCTATTACATCACGATAGATACACTTTAGAAAGTTATAAAAAAATGTGCTTCATACAATCGAAACAAAAATATAATAAAAATTATTACAATCGATATTATTGAAATTAAAAGAGCACAGAAATTATTCGTCTTTTGAAACAAATATGCTGTTGAAAGTTCCAGTTAAAATTTATCAACGAGGATATTGTCGTTTACGATCAACAAAAAGAATTATCACTTGCTACAGCACAATGGAGATAGTGATTTAAGATTTAAAGATAGAAATGCTCCATCTATCACTTGCGATACGATAGAGGAGGAATGTAAATTACCTATACAACGATTGAGCACTAGCAAGGACATTAGATTACAATGATAGTTAAGGAATTTAAATTTCCATCAAACCTCTTGATTTTTTCGGTAGTTGAAGTAATATGCGTAAATAATAAAAAGCACAAAAGTATAGATAGAAAAATTATATGTACTTCAGAAAAAATTGAAACATGGCAACAAATTGAAAGTCATTAAGTATTCTTAATCTTAATTTATTCTTAATCTAACTCAGATATGTTTACGAATAGACTTTCGAAAAGGACGATTGGAAGATAATTTTATATTTTTGAATTTGGAAATGTTATTTTATATCGTTTATATCGACTTTATAATCTTTGTATATTTTTCAATATTACACGATAATTTTTAGAATTGGTGACCATTTTTTAATAACAACAGTACAAAATTTTAAGCTACACATCCAACTTAGATTTTAAGATAAAGGAAAATGACACCAGTTCGAAAAATAATGAAAAAAAAAAGATCAAGTACATCTGGGTTAAAAAAGCATCCTCCAAAACTTAGGCGTATCGAAATTCTGTACTATTTTATATACATACCTAAAACAGTATTTTGTAAAACCTGGATATATCAAAATCTATAGAAAAGTGTCCTGCAGAATCGAAAATGGGGGACTACAAAACGATGACATTTATTTTCATTTAAAAAGTGTTAAATAATTTCTTCCAATTTACCTCAAATGGATTTATCTATCTAAGTTCATTAGAAAATGAGGGAAAATTCAATTAATTCTATTTGCACTTTTCTTAAATTCGTATAATGTAATTGATGAAAAACAGATGTCGTGTTTCATATCTAGCTATTAAAACTGCTCGATTAAAACTGACTTTTAAGTTTTGAAGAGAACCAAATGTTTTATAAATGCGGAACATCATCTTTATAACATGATTTTACCGCAAACTGTTCTATTCTTTCGAAACAGGTTTCTTAATACAATCAAAAACCAACATTACTTCTTCATCAATATAATGTTGCCTATGTGCAATATCCAGCATGAAAGGGTTAAAGACAAATCACAAACTAAAAATTTGTTGGTAAAATACTATCAAATAAAAAGATCTCGAAACTGTATCAACAAATTCGAATTACACGTGGTCGCTCAAACTCTCGATGCGGATAGTTTGACAAAATTTTAGCATGTGCGAGAGTCTACATGCTACCGGCTTGTTCTGAAGAAACTTTTGGTCGCGTTGGAGCGCCTCGTACCTGAAGTCTTTGGCTGGATGTAAGAGCGCTACGGCTTCCGATAGTTGCTGCTTGGTCAGCGGAAGTCAATGGACCGGCATATATATTCCGTGAAGGGTTCGATGTGTGTCACGCGTAATATCAAAAGCACAATTAAATTACAAGACGAGGCAACGCATTGCACGGCTGCCCGGCACCAACTGATAAGCCCTGGAGAACAGCATGGCTTGCATCTCTCCACCTCTCTTCAAGGAGATTCAATCTTGCTTTCCATCTTCCGTCATCGGGGAGAAGAGACAATTACAGTTGTTCGTGAATTAGCATGTCGTGCGCGCAGAGAAAGGAGCCTGCATGCTCTGTCGCCGGCTGCGATCGCATTCACTTCGACCATTTGTAACAAGCTGCCATATGTATGTATTGGCGCTTTTGGCTTGATCAGGTTCACCATAGCGTTAGTAAATAAGCGTTAAGTAAATAAGATCATCCGAAACGAGTTCAGCAAAAGATATATAATTTTTTATGAAAGAGATGTCAGAAAAAGTTGAATTTATGAGAATAAATACATTCATAATTAGGTGAGGATGTTCATTTATTATATAACATGAAAAGTTACCAAAATGCTTATTGTTAAATTCAACTTTTCCATAACTTTTGCCACTGAAGCCGGTAATGATACCATAATACTAGAACTACCGGCATTTGAGACATAGCTATCTCTACCAAAACCGATCAAAATGACCGATCTTTAAAATGTACGCAATAGTAGGATATTTTTATATTTATTGATCTATTATTACCTTACAAAAGGAACTGCATGTTTTGAGATCATAAAAACTATATAATAACAACTTTAATAATAACAATAAGTACAATAATGAAGAATATTCAAAACAAGATGACCATTGATAACAAGAATGTTAAAATAAATTTCCATTGGCAAATATAAGAAGTACAATATAATAATATAATAATAAACGTGAGAAGCGTAATAGAATAAATAAAATGCAAATTCATCACATTTCTTACAAACGTAAACTTTCTTCTGTGTACATTTTTCGCAAACATATTTTTTATAAAGATTGCAAATGGTGGTGATCTTATTATTATTACAGTACCGTATCTGACACCATTTGCGAGAATAAGGTAGGTTCTTTGACGTACTTCGGATATCAGATGCTCTATGTTCTCTCTGTGATTTTTCATTGTCAGGGGCAAGTTCGTCTACTAATTGAAACATAAAATCTTTTCTGAATATCTGCTCGCCTATAGTTTTCTTATATAAGACCCAGGCAATTATGCCAGCTAAATCTAAAATATTAAAAAAAACTTGAAATGGCCATCTTCTTGATCCCGATTTCACGCTATATTTTTTTGCCATTTGGTCTGCTATATCTACCCCAAATTTTGCTTTATTATAAAATTGGTCCGTTTCAGGTAGGTAGGTCCTTTTCGCTTTTTCCTAAATAAGGAAATTCATTTACAACATATCTTGTTTCAACATCAGATGCTAGCCAAAATTTAATTCCGAATTTGTCAGGTTTATCCGGTAAATATTGCGTAAACTTGCATCTGACTTTGGTTGGGGAAAGTAGCTCTCGTCTATTGTAACGTTATAGCAATTATGGCTGTTTTCAATAAACTTATCCCATATGGATGATATTAGTGCAAATTTGTCATTTATCAAACTTCTTGACTTCTATCATCTTTTCTGTCAAATCGAATAAATGTCAATATCTCAACAAACTCATTCTGACTCATTGCGCTGGAAAAAAAGCTTGGTCCCCATTTTGTATTCCACAAATATGAAAGTTCCAAATTTTTCGCTTCCCGTATGCTCCCCGTACAATATTCTAAGGAATGCTTTCAATTTTGTTTCTGTAAGGATCCATTTTTTACCCAAAACTCGAGAGGCTTCTGATTCGGTGCAAGATATACATTGCAACACATGGCTGTCGATCAGTAAGGAAAATGCGCTAATTACTTTATCTTTCACGATACTTCTTTTGCATATTCTGTAAACCTTTGAATATATTGTGCAAGGATAATCTCCCAGAAGCTGAACCTTCTTGAATTCTTTCCCACTTGGTTCCGTTTATGGCACTTTCATTTGGACTAGTTTGCACATTTTCAGTTTCACTTTCAGAACTTGAAAGCACCCGAGCACGTCTTCCTTTGCGTACATTCAAAATGTTCTCTGACTCACTTTCCGAGGGCTTATTTTCTTTGTCATTAATGTCACTATTACTGTTATCACTAGAAATTTCAATTTCTCTTTCCCCTGGTTCACTTCCTTCGTACTCAAAGAATTCACTATCCTCGATATCAAAGCATTCCATTGGCATCCTTTTCAGTTTTTGCAACAATTCGGGTGCTTTCAATTGTTTACATTTTCAAGGCTTGTAAAATATGCTTTATAAAACGAGAAATCAGGTCTTATTCCAACGACTGTTCTCTACAGAATGGCACGTCAATTTGACCGACATTGGTATAAGTAGCCATGATACAAAATTATTTTCATTCTAAATGAATAAAACAAAATTCAAGTTTAGGTATTATATTATTACTTTAGTTATCCCTGCAATAGTCATTACATCATTGCGAAGAAAAAATGTCACATGAAGTAGGAATTTTAAAATAAAATTGTCAAATCAGTCATTTTGACGGGTGTGATAGTTCTAGTAATAATATGTTTCTAAAATAAAACGTAGAAAGTCATAAACAGCTTTCTATCATATATACGTCTTCATTGAACGTTCAGAAAGAAGTTAAACAAAAGCTAATCTAATATTTAATTACGAGGGAAAAGTTAATGATCTATGTGTCAAGAAACATACACAGCGGTAAAGTCTTTCATTCATAGATAATCAATTTTTCATTGCATCCCCCCAAAGGAATAATCAATAATAAAAGTTAAAAGCATAGCGCTGTTTCTCAAGCGTTGGAACCTTCCTTACGCGTAACGCGTATCTACTCATACATCTATACAATACTTTCAATTATAGTTTTACAAAAGAATTACAAAAAACCACCAAATGTATAATGAAATCATTATTACATGTAAAAACAATTTTATAGAATGTGTAATAGTTAAGCTGAGAATGCTTGCTGAGAAAATTCATCACATGACGTTTTGTTTAGACTAAAAGAATTAATAGTGTTAAGTAAGTGGAATTAAATATTTTATTATTATTCAATATCACATGAGAAGTAGAAGAATTATTGTTTGTAGCGATTACAAAGAATAACATGTTTGTATTTTATTACAAACAATAATGTATTTGCTGTTATTAGAGGGTAATAATATTAAAACAAGATTCGCATAGAGTGAAATATCACGCGTGATAGCCTGTGACATTCACTTTTATCGCTATGTTTTCCATTGTACGCAATATCACCGTAATGAAGAAAGTGACTTCACACCAAACCAAACAAACTTGAAAACTTTCTTTGTTATGTAACAAAACTGTTGTAATAATACACTCGAACGATCTTGCCAATGCCCTTTCATTGTCGTTGTGACAACTCAAATAATTGAACTCGTTTTGCTTCTAATCAGGAAGTTTCGATATCTCCAGATAATATTGAATTACAACTTGACTATTCCGCATAATCTTCTAATAAAAGTTACAGATTAAAAATTTCTGATAGATCATTGCCTTGCCAAATCACTTAGCATGCGTTTGATATTGAAGTTGTAAGATAAGTGGTATGTTGTCCCTTATAAGACACCTTTGCCATAGGGTAATATTACACTACATATTTAAGATATAAACCAGAAACTCTAACTGTCCTGGAAAAGTGCGCATATCTACCTAGCTAATCTTATACTTACTCTTTACTGAACTACCCTATCATCCTTTCTCTCTCTTTCATATACACTTTCAAAAAATACAACTTTTAACTTTTAATACCTGGCAACTACTTCGAGTGATCAATCATCATGAAGCAGCTGCATTTTTATTTGCTCTTTTATTTCTTCAAATGGACCACATGTAGTCTGAACACATAAATTTTGAGTGGCCGTCCGTTTATGGCACCATGGGACAGGCCCATTCCCTTTCTTAGGAAATACCGAATTGCATGTCCTCCCCGAGCTGCAAACCTAACGACTTCGAGGTCAGGTAAGAAACCCCTGAAAAGGACCAGCCGGAAGGGCACGATGGAGAGACGAAACCCAACGGCTGGAACGGTTGAAAGACTTTACTCCCAACAAGATCTTACCACCGCCGTGTTCGTAACATCACACTTTACTTTTATACAACACGTGCAAATATTATAATACTAAAATATTAAACCTCCTCCACCTTGAACGTTAATTCATTCGAGGTACACGGTATCGACCGATCGGTTTGACCTGACCGGTTACTCTTTAGTCGAGAATTCGCAACATACATACATCAAAGTCCATAAGTCTTCTGATATCTAGACCAGTTCGATTAAACTTGACTGAACTTAGACTTAAACTTGTATCGTTGCAGCATACACGCATTGTTGTTCTTTGGGAAAATTTTAGGTAAATCTTTTTCTCTTCTCTAACTTGTGTATTTTCCTTAAACTTTTTCCCAGAAGAAGAACTTACTTATCCCGGCTCACAAATTGGGTTTGGGTCTCGCTTATCCTCTTGAAAACCAGCAGACAGCTGGCACAGATAATACCTATTTGACTCGAAAAAGAAATGTTTTCGCCTACAGACGGAAAAACATCAATTTCTTTAAACTTCAGAAGATTATAAACTATTAGTGGAAGAAACAGCGACGAGAAAAATATGAAGTGAATCTCTCGTATTCCATTTTATAGCTACCTAATTAATTGAGCAAATTGCAAATGGAATGTCATGTTACCACAAAATTAACTTAAGGATCTAATATATATATATAGCAGCGTAGTAGTTTAAACGTTACAGCTAGAAAAATACTTTTCGCAGTACAGAAAATTTCTATGTTTAATTAGTTCTTAATATAACTTTGCATGTATTACACGTCTGAAATGCAACGTTGTATCACAAGATATCTAAAGAAAAAGGCCAATAACACATATAGATACATGTAGCACATTACATAACATGTACACATACGACCACGAACGATGACAATGATCAACCATCACGTATTATTAACAAAATACACAACTGATTCGCAACATCATGCATCTGTCAATTCTCTTTGATGATATATGTCCAGGTTTCAACAGATGGTCGTTAGACGTACAGTTCACAGTGGCGAACGACTGAAAGTTACACATCAATCAGTGAAAGGATACATTGCTTGTAGCTATGATATTATACATACGCGATATAGTTCAATAAATTGAAAACGATAACTCAATCTTCTTGTTCCTTCTTCACGTATACGTTTACCCTTCTGAATTCTTTAAACCGTTCGAGGCATTCAATTGCAGAGCATAAATCCTCCCCGTTCTTTTCTAGAGTTAATTCGAGAGAAGCGAACAAACTTTCGAGCTCGTTGCACGGCCACGTTTCTGTCGCCCCGACGATCGTTCGAAGCAGTTCCTCTATTTCAAACTCGGTCAGTTTCTCGTTGCTCGACGAGGATAGATGGGACGGAGAATTTCTTGTACGTTTTGACGGTGGTCCTTCGCCCGATGCGCTGTTTTTTCTTTTAACGTTAATTTCTGGATAGAAAATTAAGTTCCTTTTTTAGGTAGGAATATTAGTATTGGTTTAATAATCAAAATTTGCAAATATATTCTATAAGTGCGATTGAGCGAAATAGTTATATAAATATAGATCATTTAAAGATTTACTAAAGAGTTATAATAAAAATAAGCAAATAAATTTTATTACTCGATTTAGAATCGGTCATCACGTGAGCTGATCGCACGGCGCATATTTTGTTGCGGACTCGGAGTTTACTTCGCCGTGAGGATGGCATCTCTTCTATCATTATCGTAGTATTATTAATATTCTATGATACTTTTTGAATGAAAAACTCGAAAGATCTTTCACTTACGCGTCGAAAGATTTTCCGCGAAATCAGCACGTCCTGCCTGTTTTCGCTTCCTACCTACTTCTTTCATCCTTTTTGGATTCATAACTTGTTCGAATTCCGCTAGTTAAATGATTATTATTTGTTAATTGTTTCATAAAAAGTAAATGTCATAAAATATGAAAGAAACTCCTTTTCTACGCTTTTACATTTAAAATGAGGGTATCATATTATTATCGCATATACCTTGCGAAGAACGATTAGATTCGAGATCACACGCCGAGTGAACGAATAACTGCTTGAAAAAAGATTCTCGCTGTTGTTTTCCAGGGGGCTTGACTTCGAATATTTCGCTTTGAT
This sequence comes from Bombus haemorrhoidalis, assembly GCA_014825975.1. Lineage (NCBI taxonomy): Eukaryota > Metazoa > Arthropoda > Insecta > Hymenoptera > Apidae > Bombus > Bombus haemorrhoidalis. Next base: position 15,135,594 of record CM026166.1, on the reverse strand, counting down.
GTTCATCGAATAAAGATGCAATCTAATAATTGAACAAAGTGAAAATTAGAAAGGATATATTTCATCATTTTCATTCTTTCTTCATATATCATTACATACAGTTGAAGGACTTATAATAAAAACAATACTTGTCCATGCTTATCTTTTTCCAGAAACGCAAAAGTATTCTAACATCTTTAGTCTCTGTTCAGTACATGTTAATCTTTCTTAACAAAATATTACTACGGGTCTGCTTATACTTACATTATGGGAAAACTGTATTTAATTAAATCATTAAATTGTGGATCTCTTTATAATAATTGTTTTTATAGAGCTAGTTAATTTTTATAACATTATAGCAATAAATTAAAACATACGTAATTGTTTATAATATCGATTCCATTATGTTATAAATTTCGCTTATGACTACTAGACTGCGTTATTATTTAAAAAAACCGGAAAGTGTGAAGTGAATTGTTATTGTTATCATCATTACTTTAAAAAAAATACCTTTTAAAGTTTATAACATTTTAATATTGATTTCTGGAATCATAGTCTATTATTATCTTGCAACTTTTTATTAACATTGTTATTGTTAAATCGATATTATATGCTATTAAAGCACGACTTTAATCATAGTGCCTCTTACATCTGCTGGTAAATCTGCTTGTGAGCAATTGGCCGTAATCAAGATTAAGATATGCACCGATCGATCTAAGCCATGCATTAAAGAAGTAAAAACGACGCGTGCCGCTTCATCCACTAGATCCCACCAGGCTAAGATGTCAGGAATGTAGAGCAACGATGGTAAACTTCTCCGAGCCATTTTCATTTTCTATCATTTAATTATCCAGATATCCAGTAATTAAATCATAAATATAATTCGAATATTTGAACATTTTAGAAATAGTAAAACAAAAGATAATTCATAAAGGACATAAAAATGAAAAAACTTTGAGATATCTTTTATTAATTTTTTCCAATCTTTGTACGTTACTTTTTATCAATTTCATAAAACATCATTTTTTGTATTGAATACATAAAAAAAATGTCCTATTCTCTAATCTCCTTATTTCCTACGTAGACAATACATAATGAAGAATATTTTACAAGATTTCATTTTTAAGTTATCACTTTATCAGCCTTAATTAATATTGTACTCTGATATCAATAATATTCATAATAGATACTTGAATGAGGACTTCTTCCGCAGCCCTTCCTGTTTCCTCGAATAAAGTTGTGACGTCTAACACGTGACAAGGTAAATGTTCCAAGGTATGAAGTAATGCTGGTCCCAGATGACGAGTGTGAGAATCATCACCGCACAATAAAATCCTCGGACAGCTGTTTGACCTCGATACAGCTCTACCAGTGCTATAAGAACAACCTTTTAAAGCTTTTTACCTTTTATATTATGAGAACCATTACGATCTATCTATAACCAAACTCTACTCTCATAGTGATCGAAAATTTAGCAGTTCAACGTAGCTTGATTAAACTAGTTTAATAATATCGTAAAAATTATAATATTATATGAAAAATGACATAAATCATAATATCATTCGACGGAATATAAACTTAAAAAATATTTACGCAGTGCTTTGGTTAATTCGATCAAATTTATGAAGCGATATTATACAAATTTTCAATTAAAGCTTTTTTATCATTTCTGAATTTTCGTATACCCTTCTGATTTTTTAATATAAATTAAAGGATTCGTTTTACTTATTGAAAAGCATAAAGAATGTTCTAATCTAGATATTATACATATATGCATCCTGTGCATAGATGGATAAAAAATGCAAAAGATTTGTACAAATCTGTCAAGGCTACTTATCAAATCAAACAGTAATTCAATGCTTACATATCATTGCAAATTAACATTCCCGTTGGACAAAGAGTTTCGAGTTGTGACAGAATGCATGACAAATTTTCTTGAAGTAATGGTTGAATTTTATACGACAAAGACTTTATGGGTGCGATTGTAACACGATGCGATGCTGGCAAGATGTTCTGTTGTGCCTTTAGAAAATCTTGTTTCTCAACCTATTGCGTTGACAATTACGAAAAGAACTTCATAAATTATTTAAAAAGGATTTATCTTTTTCAAATTAATTTAAAATGCAATATATATATATTTTTTTTCACATTCCTTGTTTTATTATTCGATTAAACGTTATAGCTTCTATGTAGCGATCAGTTTAATATCAATCAGATTAAATATGCGCCGTTGGCAAATAAAGTAGCTATTTTATGATCCACGTAGCGTAGTAACCGTAGGCTAATAGAAGTGTCCCGATCTAGATTTCTGGAGGATTGACTCATTGTTTCTTAATCTATCTCGCTCTGCAATATCCTTTGTTAATTGCAATAGTTTGTGCAGGATATATAAATGTGATCGAACTTTACTTTATAAAAAGTAACGGGTATCGTAACTATTATAGATATTATAAATAATCAGAAATTTTTTTAGTTATCGGTAGCCATTATCGATCATAGAAACTTCTTTTAGGCTACTTCTAACGATCGTCAACTTTTCTTAACATTATTCACTGACAATATTGTCAACCTTGAATCAATTGTTCCACAGAAATTGACTAGCTTTAAATGAAACTATCTTTCTTATCTTAAATCTATTATGAAATTCTCTTTTCATTACTTTCAGATGACGTTCGTTAATCTGATACTTCGCATTGGAAGTGTATATTTCCGGATAGAGTCTCCGAACACAGCACATTACCGCTTCGGCGCAAAGAGCTTGCAAGTCACTTCCACAAAATCCGAGCGTTTTCGATGCCAGATACGCTAAAAATTTTTGCGGTGGTTTTTGCTTCCAACTTTTTATATGAACCTATGATCACATACGGTCTCTTTATTTTAATGTACTTGTTTTTTAGAAATTAAAGGAACGATGTACACGTTAGATTGAAAATCCTTTTCAAAAAGATGCGAATGAATTAATTACACTACGTAATAGTTTATAATTAAACGTACTGAGAGTATTTCTTTCCTCGACGTATAACATGGCAACGGGAAGTATAGCTCTCTGTCGAATCGGCCAGGTCTTCTTAAAGCTGGATCTATGGCATCGATTCTGTTCGTTGCTCCAATTACTATGATCTCTGAATTGTTCTCTAAGCCGTCCATCAAGGCCAAGAGAGTGGAAACAATGCTGGCGTGCACAAAGTCTTGGCGGCTAGATCTGACTGGAGCTAAACCGTCAACTTCGTCAAAGAAGATTATGCAAGGCTTCGATTGTTGAGCCTGTAAGATCGGCATGGTTTTCAAATTTTTTTAAATCAACCGCTGCTAAATACCTTTAATTTGCAAATGCAATTTAAAATTTTTGTTGCCTAGAAATGAAACAAAAACAGGTATATGTTATATGAATTGAAACTTCCCTTAAAAGATAAAAAGATAAAAAGCTCGGAAAACTTCAAGTATTTCAACAAACATTTCTTAAATATTAAAAGTACGATGGATAGGAAATTTTAATTTAAGTAAGACAGTATATTAACTAGTGAAAAAATCTTCTGAAGCTTTTTCTCGCTTTCGCCGACCCATTTGCTAAGGCAATCGGAACCCTTGCGAGATATAAAGGAAACCTTTCGTTCCGAATTACTACACTCTGCGGCTAAAGCGCTGGCGACCAGTGTTTTTCCTGTTCCTGCGAAACAGAGGATGTCAATCGGGAATCTCGTTTCCAACAATGTTCCGCTTCATTACGAACCGTAGAACGCTTTATTTTACCGGGAGGCCCGTAAAAAAGCAAACCCCTCGGTGGTTTCAGGTTGAACTTCGCGTAAATGTCACCGTACATGAGCGGAAACAGAACCGTTTCCTTTACAACACGAATCTGCTTCTCCAGTCCTCCGATGCAAGAGAAATCCTTCGCGCAAGACATCTTTCGCGATCAAACTGACCTCGAAACTTTTATTTCGCATACCCGACGAACATATTTCCATTCAATTATTTTGTATATAATTGTCCCTTAAATCATCATTCATGAAATACTCTTCGACTACTCGCATTGTTGATCGTACACGTGCATCGTGTATTGCTGGATATTTTACTGGAATTTTTCTGCAGCGTTTGACGATTGATTCAAGTGGTTTCACAATGTAATTTCATTATTTCTGACGTTTCGTCGATACGATTCCAACGAAACATGCGAATCGTGTTACGCTTTGAAGCAACGTTCGTGTAGTTCTAAGTAATAAGAATAATATAAGATATTATCATTACGAGCTTTTTCGATAAACTCTATTTGATTTCAAGTTAAGGCTTTAAAAAAGCTTAACTCTAATTATAATACTATAAAAATTTTCTAATATGTGAATTTTAAAAAGGAAAGATATAATATACTGTTCGTTTTGAAGCTTACACTGATTTTTTATTATTTGATATTTTTACTGTTGCAAAGACACGTAATAAACATAATGCATTAAGCAATAAAATGAACGTTATTACTTAATTATTCGATATATTTAAGTAATATGAATAATTGAAGCATATTAAAAAACTATATTTATTTCATATTTATACTATTTTATAACATAACTTAAGATCTTCAATATGTACAAAGACATTTTTAACTCATTAATAAATTTTATGAAGGAACGATATCATACATTTTTTTATAAACGGATAATAGGAATTTAGTAAAAGGTAATTAAAAACAAAGCAGATTATTACATTATGAAATTTCAATTTATTATGCTACAATGAATGACAATAAAACTTATTACCTGTATGGTAAAATAAATAAGGCAGTGTATGCTCTTTTGTTTTGTTTCCTATATCATCTACACATACGCTTCATATGTCTGAAACTACTGTCTGCCAAAGGTCATATTGTACGAACATACATATTCAATAAAAATTTCATTAAATTCGTAGATCAATATGTTCTTTGCAAATAGCAGCATTACAATCTTTATTATCCGAATATTTTAGCAAAGTAATTATATTAGTTAGTTCAAACGGCAGTGGTTACGGGAACCTCTCGATTAATACAATGTACATGTAATTACATAGTTTTTTTTTGTTTTTTGCTTATTCTTGGTAATACAGAGATGATAGCACATCAGAAAATAGCACCAGAAATTATTCTTGGAATAATTACGTTTCGGATTTATTTATCATAAAGTGGAATGTAAAATATATCAATGGAAACAGAAAAGTCACAATGATTCAATTAATGTCCTTTTTTTAATCTGTATTAATTGTATATGTGATTTTTCTGTATCATTTGCTATTTATCGAGATTTACATTTCAATCTTTATCATTGAGATATTATACAAATTCTTTGGCAAATATCAGCGATATTTAATGGGTATACTTGAATTAAATAAAAGTTTATGGATACTATATTACTGAATTAAATTGAGCTGATAAAAAATATCTGAATATAGACTATACCATTAACATACAAATTTCAAACAAAATTTCATATCGCTGAACTTTTTGTTAATGCTTTAGAAACTAGAAGCAATATTACAGCTTTTTTTAGTACTTTAAATTCTTTGCTTCCTATATATCATGAGTGCTATAAATGATATCATATAATGGTAACAATATTTTTGTTAACTTAGTTCTCTTTATCTAACATCAATACCAATACTAATTCGATTTCCATAATGTAGCATTAGTTTATATAATATTGATTATCCTTATCATAAAAGGATAGACACCTGAGCAAGAGAAAGTACAATATTTAAATCCTCAATTTTACTAAATTTTGTGTGAAGTGTCTTAATGTAAAATTAAATAAATTACTCAATTAAAAAGCATCCCAATTATTAAAAGTTCAAATTAAATTCTAAATTGTGCAAAAATACGTGAACTAAGATTTTTTAATTTACATTTGAATTCTTATAAAATCATTTGTATTTCATGTACAGTTATAAAAAGATATCTTAACAAAGACATTAACAAATATTTTTAAATTTTTTGAAATACTGCTACGAATTTTAATAAACTTTTAAACATTAGTTCCCTTACTGTTAGTACAGTTTAATTTTATACAAAACAGTATACGTATGCGCATGGAACATTTTTAATACTAATAATTAAATACAGAAATAACTTCACGTAAAATACTAAATTAAATTACGAAAAGAATGCAAATTTTTTAAAAATATTGTAATTAATTAGCATTGAAAATAAAATGAATTTTCTTGGCATGACATATTTTTACTGTAAATTATCTTCATTCATTCTTTGAACTCTAATATATCATCCTAAAACATCAAGCATATATCAAAACATTAAACATAGTTAATTGTCCTAAAAATTATATATATAAATTATTTTATTTCAAAATTTGGTATGTACACTAAAGAAATTCATCTAATAGAGTACTGAAAATTATTTTGCTAGTTCAATTTGAATATAGAGAGTAACACACAAAGGGAATAAATACTATGTAGTGAGCATTTCTAGAGTTCAGTCTTTTCATCCCTATATTCTAACAAATATTAAGTAATTTAATTATAATTTCGTAAAACTCAATTATAATACTCGCTACAATTTAAAAATGAATTTTTTATAATATTTAATTTAATTTTCACATTCGTAAATTTTGAATAATATAAATATAACAAATTACACAGTTAGCTACCAATTTATTAATAACATATCATAATATTTGAAATTGTATCAGTTATTGGTTACATAGCATTATTTTAAGAATATAGTATTATTTGTTACATGCTTGATCATAAGAGTTACTTTTAATTCTTACTATCCATTTTAAACTTAATACGTATTCTACATATATATATGTATGTAAATAATTGAAACTAAATAAAGAAATTCATTTACTAACACATTGTTTTCTTATATAAGTGAATACTATTTATATGAACAATGTCAATAGGAAGAACTTATTACTTGCAACTCTAGAATGCATTAAAATCTTTTTTCTCTCATCTATAATGTTTGGTAACTATTCTTTCACAGTTACAGTATAAATCACAACCAGTATACGAATCTAGAATGTAAGTTTTATGTTAAATATTTTCTAACATTTATACAAATACGATTTTCTTTGCATATGTTTATGATTTTTACCGAGGTATTTCATATTTATACTGATTTTCAATTATATCCACTGTTACACCTATAACTGAATCAAAATCTATTTTTTAATTACTTTGCTTATTGTTTATAACTTTGGTTAAAATAAACCGACGAGTATGTATCATGTTACAATTGTACATTATCCACATTATAATTAAAAAACTAATTATCTAAATATAATTCAACTACATAATTTTATAATTGTACTCAATAAAATTGTACTATTTAAAATAACAAATTCAAATTTTGAATAATGCCATGATAACATTCGTGACCAATCATTATACATGACTAATCACTAATGTATATAAGAATGACAAATTTATGCTAGATACAAGTAATTTTTATTCACATTGATGAAAAATCATTGTATCAAGCGTTATTTTAAATAATACACAGATTATCTAAATTTAATTTACTATATTATCCATGATTTTTAAATACGAAAAGAAAGCATACAATAAATATCAAAATCTAGTACAAGTTATTCCTAAAAATCCATTATGTACATGCCAAAAATATTTAATTACGCAATATGTAATATTGCTCATAAAATTTGGAATGTATTTACATGTTTTATAATTTATGAAATTTGTTTTTAAGTTCTCATTGCTTTAATGATTGATTTATAACCTCTAATGAAGTAGTAAAAAAATTATATAAAATTACTGAATTTAAATTTAAAACTTAGACATTTTTATGTTGAGTATTACTTTACTAAACGATTTCTTTTTAAAAATAGAGCACATATGACCTTATATATGCATGTTGGAACCTATATGTCAAGATATGTCTATGTTTAAAGTACTTTTATAAAAATTATGTAAAGGTCTGTAAAAATCCAAAGTAATAACTGGCGCATATAATGAATCTATAATGTATTTTATCAAGATTTGTTAGAATTCTACTATGTGCAGATACAATAAAATAATTTGATATAATGTACTGCCAAGTACCACATGTAAAAAACTATAGTTAAGTACATATTGTATTAAATTACCATCATCTTTGTATAACCACCATTTGCAAAATTTTGTTATGAAGAAATATACTTCTTTGAGGCATGAAGTACTATATATTAACGAAAAAATTATTTCACAAGTATCCCACTAAAATCAATTTACACAGAAAACAAATTATTTGTAGTTTTCTAACCAATTTCTTTTATTGCATTTTTATACCAATTTTTATGCAAAAATTTATAATTAACTGAGAATCATGTATGATTATTGAAGTATCTAAATTTGATATCAAAACTTTTTACTGTGAGATATATTATGTCAGCCACTAATAATTATAAGCCAATATTATTATAATAATTTATCATTTTATATTTAGATACTGAGAGATAAATGATTAAAATCGTATCCTTTTAGTTTCATATATAACAATCATTCTTTTCCTTGTAAGATTAACGCACAGTTATACTTCACCATGTCTTTAAAAACCGAAATTCGAATGTACCATTTCGGTTTTTCTTCATATATATCTATATAATATTAAAGTTACCTCCTTCCTCTTATTAATTATCAGTAACTGTAAACATTGAAACGAAAAAAATGTACTATTTTAAATCATCATGTGATTTAAGATTAATTAATAATCTTTGTTTAGTGTAAATGTACAAAAATTTTGTTATAATGATACTAAAGGTAGCATGTGACTTATAATATGTCGGTTTGATTAGCGACATGATGAACTTTCTCGTACGTTGTCTTGAACTCTTCAAATCTTTTCACTTCCTTGAGCAACTCCTATACACATTATGAATTATAAGATACTTTATACTACATAAAAAAATTATTCTCTCTCTACATTATATTACTCTATTGAAAAGTTATACACAACAATAAGATTCAATAAGAAACAAATAATAATTTGCTTGATATTATTATTTAATGACAAATATGGATGTTAGAATAATTAATTAAATAGGGAAATGATATTACATGATATTGAAAAATGAATAAATATAACAAATTTGGTTAAATAAAATATATTTACCTTTGGCAGTGATTTTCTATCGTAGCTCTGAGCATATTTTCCTACACATCGACTCAGTTGCACATAAATGTCACATAGTACTTCTACAGGAAAATCCTTCGTAATTTCAACGGTGGTTTGCCATGCATTCTCTAATTCATTCCTATCTACTACAAACTTTTCGTTTTCTTCAAATCTGGCTGGACTAGAATCACTTTCAATAGCAAACGATAATTCATCTATACTTCCCCGTCTAGATGATGAATTAGATGCACTATTTTCCGCATTCTTCTCTTCTTCTGTAAAACATATATCCATATTTTCAATGTCATCAATATGCTGATCACTGACATTATTGCTTTGAATTCCTTGCATGTCTTTTGAACTTTCATTTTGCGAATCGTTTTCAGAATCAGAATTATCAAACAGAGGTACGTGACCATTTAAGACACTGTTTGCTTCAGTTTCAAATTCTTGGAATTTTTCCAAATCTATACTTGTTGCTTCATTGCTTAAACATACTTTGTTATCAGATACAGTTACATTTTCATCAAATGCGATTTTCTTCTTTTTATGAACTTTCTTTACATAGCCCCGTGCCCAAGCTGGTATTCTACGTTTTCTAGAATTATTATATCTTCTTCCATTTACAATCAAGGAATGACTAGGACTCGCAGTGTCTTTTTTATCTGTTCGTTCGGTTCCAGATGTGGATTGCTCCGCTTTTGACTGATTCTTATTTTCTACCTCATTGCTAGACGTACTTTCAATAATTTTACGATTCTTCGAAATCTCACGACATTTATCCTCAAAGTCGGAATCCAATTCTGCTTTTATTAATGCATATGCATTATCACGAAGAGAGCATGCACGATGTCTTATCAATTTGTCAGCTGGATCTCTGTGAAAGAACGTTACATAATATATGTATATCATATAATATATACATATTAATGTTATAAAGAATTATATCACTATCAAAAAGCAACATGAACTAATATGAGTGGCTTTCAATAATACAATTTTCTTCATATAATGTATCATATATAAATAATTAATAAGATATATGTCAGCAATTGAAAGCCACCTTAACTACGGAGCAACAACAGCAACGGATAAACAGGAATATCTGAACTACCTCTTTAATATTCCAAGGGAAGGCCTATCACGTAAGCTGACATGAAAACACACAACATGAATGTCAGTATCAACTTTAACTCCATTATTTATATTATTTATAATTGTATGTATAATGATAAAAAAAGTAGGAGAATAAGTAATAATAAAAAATAATATCTGTGTAACATTCTTTTTGAATAATTTATGAAGAAAATAGAGTAGTAAAACATATCAAACGCTTCCGTATTTAAATTATAATATTAAAGTATATAGTTTTATAAGATTTGGTTAGGGATTTGACAAAACAAATATTATATACTGTGCCCACTGACCTGTCAGGATTATATTCCAAAGCATTTCTACAAATGAGATCGATATCGTCAAGAAAATCCCGAGCGCAAAGGTAACAATGCATATCGATTTTTGTCATCATGGTTTCTAAATCCATAGGTTGTTTTATTATCATGTTATAATCTGGTACTTCTTCCGTATCTACTGGTTTTGTAAACATGAAAAATCTGCAACGCAAATATTTAATATTTGATACTAATTTTCACCTTATAAACAAAAAGCTATAATATGAAGATATTTACTGTCTATTTCTTGCAAGTTTTGCACAAATTTCCCTCAAGAAAATTCTTAATTCTCTTAACGAAACTTCTTCTTTTTCATATATTATTTTCTTTTCTTCTTCCGTTAATTTCTTTGGTAAAGGATCTGGTGCTAAAGGAAGCTCCTCTAGAACTTCTACTTTGTCATCTTTTATTTTCGGTGGCTTCAAGCTCTGAACCATGAAAATAGGTCGGAAGAATTTGGATCTTTGCTCTGCTGTTGGTGTTTTCATAGAATAAACTTCACTACGAAGTTCGCTAAACAGACTTTGAAGTTGAGTAGGAAGATCTTGATATGTTCTATCGCTCGTCGCTAAAATTAAAATGGGCAAAAAAGGGTCAAGTGCTGCAATACGACATAAAAAAACTGCTTTTACAGTTTCAGGTACAAGTGGCCACCATTGATCAATCGACCGAATATAAATTATGGACGGCACATTCCTGGCAGCTTCGTTAAACACCTATATTATTTAAAATCGTATAAAATACTTTTAATTATAATTTACTAATAATGCATGTTTCCTTTTATTATTGTTAACTAACCTGAACGCAGGTTTCTTCCGGCGATCGTCCACTTTCTGCAAAAAGAGTGCTAACATCTAATGTTTGAATTGGTAGATGTTCCATATGATATAATAATGCTTGTGCTAAATGCGGTCCTTGACCTTCAGACAAATTTCCACCGGAAATTAATAGTCTTGGACGATGAATTCCTTTGGTAATTTTCACTCTAGGATATTTAAGACAGTAATATTAAATAAAAAAAGGTAAATATAACAGTAAAGTAGTTATTCTTAAAATTTTATTACTTTGCCATAGCAGAATTAACTCCTTGTGGAAATATTCCTTTTATTGAGTTAAGTAACTCTTCCAATAAAGGTCCTAATAAGGGTTCCATGAAAAGTTGTAATTTTCTTCTAGCACAAGGTGACACTCTTTGTGATGATGGTACAAGAATGGAACTAGCTTGTAAAAAATCCCGTTTTTTCACCTATAAAAACATGTATAATCTTATTATATTTATTTAATAGATATATGTTATCAAATAATAATAACATACTTCGATTCGTTCAGGATCTAAAAGTAACCTATTATTTGTTATATATATTTGCGGATAAGTCCTTCGCAATCCTTGCAGAACTGCTTCAGTGCATAAAGCTCTCAAGTCTGAGCCACAATAACCTGTCGCTTTTTCAGCTAATACCTCTAACAATTGATCAGGTGGAGGATTTTTCCACTTACTAACGTGAATTTTTAATATCTCTAGTCTTTCTTTCATAGCAGGTAAAGGAAAAAATAATTCCCGATCGAAACGACCTGGCCTACGTAATGCTGGATCTATGGCATCTATTCTATTTGTTGCTCCAATAACTATTACCTATTACCAATAAAAAGAATGGGAATTAATCATAAATATTTGATAATTAAGCGCTTAAACATGTTTTCAAAAATGAAATAATTAACCTCTCCCCTATCACTGAGGCCATCCATAAGCGCCAAAAGAGTAGATACAATACTAGCATGGATTTGATCCTGTTTCGTACTTCGAACAGGTGCAAGGCCATCTATTTCATCAAAAAATATTATGGACGGTTTCATTTGTTGAGCCTGCTCAAATAACAATCGCAACTGGCGTTCGGATTCTCCGACCCACTTAGATAGACAATCTGCGCCCTTTCTCATAAAGAACGACATTTTTCTACTTCCTTGACTACATTCATTTGCCAATGCTCTAGCTATCAATGTCTTACCAGTTCCTAGATAAATAAATAAAGATGTATTAATAATCACGATGTGTTACTTTAAATATAACTAATGTAATTACAAATATATAATAATAAATATAGATGTATACAGGATATACCTGGTGGACCATGAAATAATACTCCTTTTGGCGGGGTAATATGAAAACGTTCAAAAACATCTGGATACATCATAGGAAAGACAACCATTTCTTTAAGGCAGTGAATATGTGATTCTAAGCCTCCAACATCATTGAATCTAATATTAGTATCTAAAGTAATTGGATTTATATCTGCTTTACGATCGGGTGGTCCACCTTGAGGTATTGCTGATTGCCTACAATAAAATGATTTTATTTGAAGAATAACTTGTATGATTATTTCCAATCTAACAAAATATTTCCTAAATTCTCTTTTTACCTTGCTTTTTTACTTTTCTTCTTATCATAACGTTGAGGTTCTGAATCACTGGAATCACTAGAGCTTGTACTTTTGCTTCTATGTTTACGCCTTCTCATGGAATTACTAAGAACACTTCTAAGTGCCTTTATAGATCGCCGAACTGGTTCTACATTAGCTTGAAATCTATCTACAGCTGGTTTTTTCTGACGTAAACTATACTTTCTAGGACCAGGGGAGTCGGAAGATTCACTTAAATCACTATCTACCACTATAAAAATATTAAGTTAGAAATAATATAGAAAAACGTCTTTAGTCATATAAAGTACTAGCATGTTTATGTCAAAGATAAACATCGAACCTGTAAGTTTCTTACCCCTTGGTAATTGCCGTTGTGCTGTCCTTCTAGTTCGTTTAATACGGGTATACATATCTTCATAGCCCTGACAATAACATAAATATTTTTTATCTTCTCATTATGTTCTAACAATAATTTTCCTCGTTGATTCAACATTATTTTATACATGTACTAATCAATGTACAAATGATAAAACAATATTCTTATTTTATTACTTTATATTAAAAGTTATAATATAATTGCTCATCAAAAAATTACAAAAAATTACTTACATCTTCATTTTCAGAATTATCATTATTTTCTGCTTTTTCACTTTCTTGTGAGCTATCTTCATCAGCTTCAACACGTTCCACTTTAGGCTTCACATCCTTTTCACTTAAATTTCCACCAAGTCTTGTAGCAGGTCCTTCTCTAAGTCTACTTGGACTATCAGATTTCCTTGTTCTATACATAGGTTAATTTAATAAAGATTTAATCACATTTTAGTTTTATAAATTACCTTAATGAATATTTACCTTACATCCTTTTCCTCATTAGATTTACTTCTAGTTTCCATTTTATCTTTATGTTCCCTGTCTGTTCTTTCCCTTTCTTGCCTATCTTTAAGATCTCTAATATCTTTGTCTTGCTCTGTTTTTTCTCTAAGATCACGATCACCTCTTCCTCTAAGTTCTCTATTATTTTGTCTGTCATGTTCTGTTCTTTCTCTAATATGTCTTGAGTTTTTATTTGGAGGATGATTTTCACGTGATCTAAGAGGCATACGCTCCCTAACATCACGTTTTCTTTCAGGAACTTCATCCACCATTTCTTTATCAGATGAAGAACCATGTTGTTGAAACATAGGATAACCTTTCAATGTTTGTGTACCTGAAATACATTAGAAATATTTCAAAAATCTTCACATAACAAGAATTTTTACTTATCTAACGACTATTCTATCTAGAACATTATTTAAAAGATAGACTTTATATGTTACATAATATTCAATAACTTTCTTGATATGATTTAAAAAGATTACATGTAAATGATATATATTACATATCTTAGAATCAAGTATGATTTTAAGATATGCTTTACCTAAAATCCAACTAGTATTAAGATTGTCATAGGTTTGCATTCTATGACGTGTGCTACGGCGTACACTTAGGTTATTCATAGATATATGAGAAGTAGAATTTGAATGCGATCGTAAAGTACGCAAACTTTTAACTCTTCTGGCATTAGAGCCCAGACTACGGTTTCTTGGAGAAAAGATATCTTCTTCTGTATCCATTGAGTCCAATGCAGCATCATCATCTGACATTATCTATATTATATCATACAATTAAAAATACTTCTTTTTTAAATTTCAACTGATTCAATCATTATATATATGTATATATATATATATATATATATATATATATATATACATTGTGCGCGTGTATGTGTGTATGTGTTATTAAAACAATTATACATATATAGATGTATTAAAAACTTATTTAAATTAGAATGCTAATATTTTATAAAAGTAATTGAAGTAGAAGACAAGTAACATCAAGTATTTTTCTGAAATATAGTGGAAAAATGGTATATTTGACTCAAAATATAATGAAATAAATTATATAACAATGATAGAACTTTTTGACAGTTAACAGACATTTTTTCGTTGTTCTTTTTTACGAAATGGAACACCACCCACTTAAATACTTTTTCAGAACGCCGAAGGGTATGAAATTAAATGTAAAATGCTTCTTATAAAAAAGTGACGATACGATTAATGATTAACCATAGAAAATGTAAAAAAGACGATTGAAATTAAAATATGCACGATGTACAATAATAATAAACAAAGCACCATAGAAGCAATTAGATTTACCCTGAAACACACGAATTTTAACCTCAGGAATTATTTAGCATTTGAGGTCATCGATGGTCGAAATATTTAGCATTTTACCAAATAAATTACCTTCATCTGGCCAGTTCTTGCTGCCAATTTATACTTAAAGTAAAAAGAAAACTGCTAACGTCCGTCATATGCCTTAGGTAAAGTAACACCACTGCCTCGATTGAGTGCACGTAGCGCATGCACACTGAACCTCCACAAAGGTCGTTTTATGATCGACTATCACTTAAAATTATGTTACATTATCAACATGAATAATAAAGATCCACATGACACATGCTATAATCAATAAGTTTGTCGTTGCAATAAAAAATTTCTTGTCGAATCGATGATTACAAAATTCGTATCCGCAAACTACCATTGCATACGTGAACACATACTGAAATTAGCTGTAAATGTATCTGTAGATCTAACCTAACCCGTTTGCAATTGTGATCACCTTTAAGTATATGATGCAAGAATACGATATTAGCGCGCTCTGAAATAAAACGAGTTAGCTACTGATGGTAAATATACGATATATGCATAAATGTAATTATTGGTACAAACATTGACTAAATACAGAATAGATCTATCATCGCGGAAAAGTTCGTATCATATGTTCTGAAATACTGATCACACAAAAAATCAGAAGTTTTGTTATTTAAAATGCTAAATTTAGAAATTACATCACATGACTGTTCCGGAAATTAAGGCATTTCAAAAATTTTTTAATCAATTTAAATTGAGTTATATATTTTTGTATACTGGAATAGATGCATTTTTTTATTTTATATAAAAAAGTATTTGTTTTTAAAAACGATTAATTAAAAGGATATTTTAATTCTGTAAAATTCAGCATATGAAATGCTATAAGACATAAGATCACTTTTTCTCAATATATTTCATTTGAGTTAATGCGGAATTGTAATTTATTAAACTTGTTGTACTTATTTTTAATTTCTACTTCCTTTTCCTCAAGTATAATTATTAAAATTTGATAGCGTTTTGATTCTTTAGTAAAAGCGTGTAAAAACCTGCATCGTAGGGAAAGATATATTTAAGAAATAATGTAATATACTTGTTAAAACTTTACTTCATTGTTTAAAATTACATATATTTCGCAAATGATTTAGGCATAAATAAAATTAAGTAAACAAGAAAGCATAAGTTACTGAAAAATGTTCCCTTTAAGCGCATTTTAGATGTCATATATTTGTACTTATTGGAAAGTTAAAATTTCTATGGTTTCTGTAGTTTTGGGTGCATGAAATTATGATAATAATCTATAATATTTTATATATTTACTAATTATACAGTGTCTGTAAATTATATACGGTTCGTGAATGTTCTGTTTGTATAATATATATAAATTATAAAGATAATTAAAATTATATACAATAATGTTTTACTTTATAGGTTAACTTTACTTTATAGGTCTACAAAGGTGTATGTCAAAAAAACTGAAAAATTTAAAAATTTTATTCACTATTTTTAAGAATTAATTTAATATTTTTAATGTTTCGTGGCAAGCAACATATTATTAGAAATAATTTAATATTTTCCCGTTTTATAAAATTACAATACGGTAAGTTCATTAACATAACATATACATACATGTATATACATATAAAACACTACTATTGAATGAAAATATAGAACAATTATCTCGAAATTATTAAAAAATATTATAATAAAGTATGAATGATACCTATTGAGTCAAATAATTGTTCAATGTTAATGTTTTAAATTATTTTGTTATTCTTATTATATATATGTATTCTTATGTTAAATATATATTTTTAGTTTTAGATAATTTTTTAAATAAAAACATGTCAGTCCAAGTTGACAATATTAAACAAAATGAAAATATTGTTGAACGAACTAATAAAAGACAAATGATCGATGAAAGTTATGAAATGATAACAAAAGTGCCAAAGGTAGAATCAGCTGAAGATGTAGTACAAAGAAAAAATAATGCTAAAAGGAAAAACTTTGTAATAATGTTAGGTTACCTTGGCAGAAATTATTCTGGTATGCAAATTAATCGTGGTACGAAAACTATTGAAGAAAGTTTATTATCTGCTTTGTTGAAAGCAAATTTTATTACGCAAGAACAGTTTGAAGATGTAAGAGAAATTAAATTTCAAAGAGCTGCACGTACAGATAAAGGTGTATCAGCAGTTAGGCAAGTTGTTTCTCTACAATTGCGTAAGTATTACATTATTTATTTTACAGTTATATGAATAAAGCAGCGATAATTGTGAATCATATTAATATAAAATTATAATTAACGTCATTAACTCATAATCAATTATAGCTGATCATGTAAACAAAGAAGATATAAATGAGTACCTTCCAAAGGATATCAGAGTATTTGATGTAAAGAGGGTAACAAAAACTTTTAATAGTAAAAATAAATGTGATGCTAGAACATACAGATATGTTCTTCCTACATTTGTTTTGGCTCCAGAAGATCCAAATTTTTTACAAGTTGATAAAGGGGAAGAAGTAGATGAAGAACAACGACTTAAACAACTATCTATGATAGATGGAAAGCCATATCATGAATTCCGATTGACTCCAGAAATGCTTGACAAGCTAAATGAAATTTTGAAATCATTAGAAGGCACACATAATTTTCATAATTTTACATCAAAAACGTAAATTATTTTGTATTGTAGTAAAATCTTAGTATATTATTGTATCTATTTATTATATTACTTTCTTTTAGAAAGCCATTAGATCCAAGAGCCAAGCGTTATATAATATACTTTCGTTGTATTGAAACATTTATTGCAAATAATATGGAATTTGCAGTACTGGAAATAAAAGGACAAAGTTTTATGTTACATCAAATTAGAAAAATGGTATCTTTAGTTATAGGGATTTGCAGAAATATTGTGACAAGTGATATTGTCAAAGATGTATTTTCATTAGAAAAAATTGACATCCCTATTGCACCAGGTTTAGGACTAAGTTTACATTTTGTAAGATATTTTAATTTCAATTAGTTTCAAATACGAAATAGAATTATTTAATTAAAATCTCCCTTTATTTAGGTACATTATGAATATTATAATGAAAGATTTGGAAAAGATGGATTTCACAAAACATTAGAATGGCAAGAATTTAATGAAGATATTGACAAATTTTATAAAGAATGCATTTTACAGGATATAATAAATGAGGAAATATCAGAAAAAGTGTATCCTTTTCTTATGTAATAATTTACAGAGTAATTGATTAATATTTTTTAAATTACAGAATACTTTAATAGAAATATTTACCTTGACAAATGTAATGTAGAATGATAAATTGGTTGGCATCTATCCTAACACCAAAGAGATTTGCATTTAGAGAATGTGTAGTACAGTGTGAATATTTATCATAAGATCATTGTATTTTTTATCAAAAGTACATTACAATATATTTGTCAATATAACTATTTTAAACTATTTTAAACTGTAATATTATGACGAATGTATAAAAAATCTAAAAGAATTTATTTAATTATAGAATATATTCATTTATCGTTGATCTAAAAAAAAAAAAATTATTATAACAGATTATCTCTGCTTACTATATCTACATCTATAATTGCAATTATTTTGATTTTTCTCCTATCTTCCAAGTGTGTGAAATATTAGTTATATGTTATTTCTGTCTTGCTTTAACATATGATCATCAAATGAGAATAAAGCGAATATATATCCGCGTATTTCCCCTCACAAACATACACACAAACAGATAAGAATACTTGTTGCCTCAAACGGGTTATTCCAGATTGATTCAGGATTAGTGACTGAAAGAATTCATCATTAAAGAAGCTAAAGGAATCTTCCTGGCAATTTTCTTTATTATTATGAAAAATACGATAATTATCATTTTAACAATTATATTCAGTAAGTAAATTGCTTTTTTTTTATACTAAACTATTTTAGTAGTGACCTTGAACTCTGACAAATTTTTATATATCCCAACTATAGATAATAGGTATATCTGCAATACATGTTACAACATAAAGCATATTATCATAGAGTGAAATTATATTGTTTTTTTCGTAATTGTATTATTATTATTATTATTATTATTCGAAATTATAAACAATTTCTTGTAGAAGGATATACGATATATATTCTTTATAGCTTAATGTACAAATCATAGGTTTAAAATAAAATAAAATAAAGAATTTGAAACGTAAAATATATAGTTTATTTATTTTATAGGTTTGATGAAACATGGATATACACAATGTGGGTAAGTTAATGTATCTTTTTATAAATATACTGTTATTTTACATCAATAAAATATTTTATTTACGCCATTAATATGAAAGTAATAATATTCATTAACAAACTTACATTTCATGAATTTATAACAAAATTCATTAATGTCTTTCTTATAGTATAGAAACGTTTCAATGTAAAAATGGGGACTGCATAAAGAGTGAATTATTATGTGATGGGCAGGCAGATTGTAAAGATAGCTCTGATGAAACAGTTGTAGAGTGTACTAAACCTGAAATCATATGTCCAAATTATGCATTTCGATGTTCTTATGGTGCATGTGTAGATGGAGATGTAACTTGCAATGGAATACAAGACTGTATTGACAATAGTGATGAAACATTGTCTAGATGTACAGGCATTTCATCCAATATGTCTTCGTCTGCATCATGTAGAAAAGATCAATTCACATGCGCTAATGGACATTGCATTAATAAAAGTAGTTTATGCGATGGTAAAGTAGACTGTGCAGATAATTCAGATGAGACATATATGCAATGTGGTTCAATCATGTAAGTTGCAAGAAGAAAAAAGTCATAAATTTAATGCTGTATAAATATCTCTGAACTAATTACAATTTTACTTGCATTATAATTCATTACTGTAGAAATAACCAAAATTAATTTATTAATTAACTTATATGGTATAACTTTATTTGACATATTTATAGCTGTCCAAATTTGTCTTTTCGTTGTGCTTATGGTGCCTGTATTGATGGTGATTTAAAATGCAATGGAGCTAAAAACTGTGCAGATGGTTCCGATGAAGATCCTATAAAATGCAAATATACTACAGAAACAACTTCAACTCCTCCTATAACACAGCGTCCAATACCTCCTATTAGTTCCAAATTTTGTATTGTACCACCAAAACCAGAAAACGGTTATTGGAAATTACACAAATCATATTGCTGTGATATGCAAGCTGGTCAAGTATGTAATGATTGTGATGTTGCACAAGGCACACGGTTAGAACCAGGACAAGAATTAATATATAAGTGCAATCCTGGTTATAAATTAAATAAAGATACTCGTCCATTTTGTAGCTTGCAAGGTCAATGGGTAAATATTCCAGAATGTAAAGGTATGAAAAACAAAATTATAAAGTAATATATTATTAAATAGTAAAAAGATATTATTGAAATATACTTGTGTTTTACAGAAATACGTTGTAAAGAATTAGAATCAGCTTCAACAGGCGTTAGTTGTAGACGCAATGGTGGATATACTCCATGTTCAAATCCTGTTCCCGGAACAGAAGCAATATTATTCTGTCGTAATGGTTATAAAGAACAGACAAACTTTGCATCATCACGAGTTACATGTAATAAAAATGGTGAATGGAGCCCGAATCCAATACAGTGCATTCCAGGTCCGCTAATGATAAATATTTATATTAATAATTCTTCTGTCTTATTACAAACAGATGTACAAACAAATTACTCTATGTTTATAGAAGTTTTTGATGATAAAATTGTTATTAATACAAATAAAATGAAAAATAATGATCCAGACAATGATTTGGCATAGGGAATAACGTTGTTAAAAGTCTGGATTCAATACTAAAAATATAATATAAAATAATTTTATACAGTATTATAATTATAAATTAATATATTATTTCAATGCGTCATAATGAAGGTTTTAATTTAAAAGAAAGTATTATTAAGTATATAAAGTATGTTGTATTATAATCTGTGTGAGATAAGTTGCACATATTAATCATATTTATGTATATTCAGTGGAATTTATATAACATTATAGTAATGCTTATGATATACATTATAATAAAATTAAAGAATTTCTAATGCAAATTTGTTAATATTTTGAATATTGTTTGCTACCATTCAAATTTATATAATAATAATTATTTCTCTTTAATGATATGATACAAATATATATTTTAGCATGTGGTGTTCTACCTGTACAATATATACCAACTATTGTAAATGGAGCTCCAGCTAATATTTCCGAATTTCCGTGGCATGCTACACTCTATAGGGCGGAGAATCCTTCTGCACCAAAAAGATTTATTTGTGGTGCAACTATTATTCATGAAAGACTTCTAATTACAGCAGCACATTGTGTTTATGATGAAGTGGCTCAGAAATTGGACGATGCTTCAAAATTTTACATAGCCACAGGCAATATTTTTAAAGATTATGATTCTCCTTTACATAATAATATAACAGTGAAGAAGGCAAAGGTATCTATATTTATTATTTTTAGTGTTTCGAATTTCTATAACTATTATAGTAATCATGTCCTTTACATATATTTCAGGTAAAACATATATACTATCATTGTGATAGATACAGAGGACTTAGCGGAAATTATGAAAACGACATAGCTATATTGGAAATTACACCATCACTTACATTGTCAAACAGATTAGTACCTGTATGTTTAGATTCGAAGGATGAGATTAAATTAGAAAATGGAATGTATGGGAAAGTCGCTGGATTTGGAAAGACTGCTTCAGGAGAATTTAGTGCAATGTTACAACAAATTACAGTGCCATATGTTTCTTACAGTATGTGTAAACATTCAAGTATTGTTCCTGAAACAGGACAAGTACTTATTACAAATGATAAGTTTTGTGCAGGTTATGTAAATGGTTAGTATAATATTACTGTTTTTCTTTTTAAAATTTAATATAAAATTATAGTACATCGTTTATTTTACATTAAAGTTTATCAAAAATATGTAAATCACAGGGTCTTCAGTTTGTAATGGTGACAGTGGAGGTGGATTGATTTTTAGCAGCAATACATTGTGGTACTTAAAAGGTATTGTTAGTGTTACTATTAGTAAAACAACAGGAGGGTCTACAACATGTAATAGTGATACATATTCTTTGTATACTCAAGTTTCCAATCATTTGTTATGGATTCAGGATATTATTTTAACGATAGACCAACAATCATTGCTACCTCTGTGTCCTACATAATGAAATGCTCACCATTGTTTATACTCTACCTCTAATGAAATATACTAATATAACTGAGATTTAAAGTACTATTTACCTTTCTTTTTACATAGAATATGTTGATGAATCTTCTAAAGAATGATCTATAATAATATATATTTTTTATATTAATGTACAATCATTCTTTTGTATGAAATGAGGTGTCATATACACTATTGAAGCCATACAATGGAGATACAAAATTATACAATATTTCAAATATATTTAATAAAAAATGTGTAAGGTGATTTACATGTTAAAAATGTATAAATATATAAAGTGATTTTTGACACATAAACTTTAACTAATATTATTTTTTTAATTTATACAAAATAAATTATATACTTTTATAGAAGTGCAACTAGTATTATATTTAAACTTATTATTATTTTTCCTGTTACAAGCATAACATTTATATAAGACCTTGGTTATAAAACAATATACAATAACTATTATGAAATATATATATATATATATATATATATACACACACACACACACACACACACACATACAAGTATTATAATTACTACTGTACTTGTTACAGAAAAACAAGTCATTCTGAACAGAATTTGGTGATATCCATATTTTATTTATGTTTACATACATTCATATTGTTCTGATATCTTTTTATCATTAACCCTTTTTGGCAATTTAGATGATGCATGGAACACAGTAGTATCTATTTAAAAAATATAATATCAAACATAATATTAGACATTAATAATAAAATTAATTACAATACAAAGAAATATAAACATTTTACCTTCAATATGTAAGCTTTTTAAGTTCTTTTGAAGTTCGGTATCTATGGTAGAATTTAATTTAGTATTTGGTACTGAAGGCAAAATATTTTCATCAAGTTTCATTAATTCTGTCAATTCCTTTTCTAAATCAAAATTTGAATCATCATTCTCAAGAGACTCTGATAATATACATTGTACTTCTTTTTGCTCTTCCAAAGCCTGCAATTTCGATCAACATAAATATTGTAATATAAGAAAACTAAAAATTAACTATATAGTTCCAAAATTTACTCACTTCTGACAGGTCATCTACAATATCTTTAACATTAGACTCTGATAAACAACTTTCGTTAAGTTTTTTTAATACATCTGATCCTATTTTGTAAGCTGATATCACAGTAGTATTTGTGTGAGTATTTTGAATACTTGTTATAAGGCTTTGAATATTGTTAAGTGTTTGAGCTCGCTTTTCAATAGTATTTTCCAATTCTTTCTTTTTTCTCAAATGTGCTTTTGCTACCTGCCGTAAACCTTTACGTAAATATGACTTTGCATCACTAATAATATTAATTTTTTCTTCTTCCATAAGTTCTATTTCTTTTATTAGTATATTTTCTTGTTTCATTAACTTATATAAACCTTCTTCAATTTCTGTTATACTATCTGATGAATGTGCAGCGATTTTAATCAATAATTCACTTTGATTTTCATTATTTCTAAAAACCACCTTTTTTTCACGCATCAACCATATTAAGATTAACATTATAGTATTATCTAATATATTTTTATCTATGTCAGATTTACAACTTTTTACTAGTTCAGAAAATGGTATAAGAATACTTTCCTTTTTTCTTTCTAAAATAGAAAGTATAACATCTCCAAATTCTTTAATGATTTGTAAATGTATATATCTAGTCTCTTTGTTAATTTCATTATTAACAACATAACTTCTAACTTTTGAAAATGACCATACAAGTGGCTTTTTCACAAATGTATCAATTGACCATGCAGTCCATGATTCACAGGGTTCTTTCAAAAATTCAGTTTCTGGAATTATTTCATTATTCCTGTAATATTATATAAATTAATCTTTAATGTAAATTTTTCTTAATTGTATTTTTATAATCTATGAAAATAATATTACCGATGTAATTCTTCAACAACAGTTACTAAACAAAGCGGTGTACAACCTTTCCTTCTAAAAGCACCATTTAAGTCTGCAATAGAAAAGCTATTTCTCTTAGTGTATTTTAACCATTCATATATTAAACTTTGCCAAAATTTATATTTCGATACCCAATCTTGTGGATTAGCAGATTCAGTTCGAAAAGGGGAAAACAAAGCACTGATCCTTTCTTCTTTATTCCAACATTTAGGCATTTTTTCAGAGGGAAGTGGTAAGTTATTATCTACATCTTCAAGTTTTGTAGTCATTTTTTTTAGCTGAAAGAATATTTTTTTAAGTTAGGTTATATTTTTACATGTAAAAATAGAAAACATAAAACAATAATATTTACCTTTTTATGATAATATTAGTTCTGCTATATATAATTAAAATCTTTTTTAATGTTATCAGATATTAATAACTTTTCATTATTAAAAAGTTGTTTAGAATCTTTCTTTCGATAAAACTGTCGTTACATCGTTTTGAGAACGTAGTAGAAGCACCTAACCGTGTAAATACTAAATAGATTGAGTTATTATTCTATCTGCTACCAGTTTTGTTATTATTAGATACTTTGCTATTAAATAGATTCATTTATTTCGTAAAATGCAGATATATTTTTAAGTTGTGAAATACATTTGCTTAGACTAACGTGTATTACAGTAAATTTTTTATTAAAAAAAAAAAAAAACAATGCTTCAACACTAGAAATGATTTGTAAAATTCAAATTTAGGCAAACTGACATTTTATATTACGTACAACAATCACATTTCTACTTTTGTTGACTCTACCAACTTCAGTACATAGTAGAATTGAAAATAATTCCTAAATTCACTATTATAAATGGTAGAGGATATAGCAAAACCTCTGATTTTTTACATAGTCGACATTTCAGAACATGGGGCACGAAGTTCCATAAAGTTGATTTACCCTGCATCTCGTGTAAAATATTTTTTCTACTTTATTATTTCGCTTAATTTACTTAACATGACAGAAATGGCAAGGATTAAACTGTTTCTGGGATCAATTTCAAAGGAAACAGGTATCTTTATATAATTGATTATTTCATATCAAAAAGATGTTTACATATTTACTACCGTGATCTTATTTATGCTATAAAATAGTTATATGAATAATAAAACCGATTCATACGGAGATGCGTACGATACACATATATACATAAACTGAATATATGTATGTCCGACGATACTTCTCGTATGAAAGCGAGAGATGGAACATTAGAACTAGAGAGGAAACGGGAGTACTCATGCTTGTAGTTAGCCTAATGTTTCACAGTACAGGTGCTACACCATGCGGCCAAGTGCTGAGTTCAACTAAAATTAACATACACAAGAACCTATAAAATTAGGCATCTACCCTGTTTGGTTATAATTTAGCATATACAGGAACTTACGTGTTTAAACTTAAAGT
Source organism: Bombus haemorrhoidalis (assembly GCA_014825975.1). Lineage (NCBI taxonomy): Eukaryota > Metazoa > Arthropoda > Insecta > Hymenoptera > Apidae > Bombus > Bombus haemorrhoidalis. Next base: position 15,109,853 of record CM026166.1, on the reverse strand, counting down.
TAAGGATCTGCTCTGTCTGATTGCACACTGGCATAGACAAGAACTTATTGAGTTTCACGCTACAAGAACCTATTTAATTGTACGGTTCCACGGAAAAGTTCATATTTACTTTTCTATCCAAGATAGACAAGTATGAGAATGACAAAATCGCGCAATAATGAAACTAATTGTAAGTTGCCTAAGGAAGGGGAATTAATCGTTCATATCTTTTAACAATATTTGTTTTGAAAGACCATATCAAAATTTTTACGTTACGTTACTAAAAGTTTAATTAAAAAAAAAAAAAAAAAAATCAAAAATAAAATAAGTTTCACTTTTAAATTAATACCTAGATACATTGTTTCAACAATATCTGACATTGAATCATGTTATGCTACGCGGTCGCGGCGGGCCGTCGAGCTTTTTGGTGCGTTAGGACCAACCTCGCCCTTGTATTGGAAACGAATACAATAGCATGCAATTATTCAGAGTAGTTGTACTTTTTGATGTAGTTATCGAATGTTTTCTATATTCGATAAATGGGACAAGATATAACGGTTTTGAGTCTAGCAATTACGGTTTGAAGACCAAGAATACAGTGCATTAGTTTAAAGATTATGCACTGTTTAAGTTTGTTTGTTTTTTCAGGCTATTTGTTATGTTGAGTATTTATACCAGCATGGTGCAGCATCTGTACTGTGAAATGACTAGGTCAAAGTACAGGCGTTTCCTTCCGTTTCTCCTTTGTTAAAACAAATCTTTTTTTTTTTTTTTTTTTGGTAGACTATTTACAATCAATTCTCATATAGAATTATAAGTAAATTATTTTGGCGTGGTACTGTAACTTGTATTATAAGAGTTTATAGTATGTTTGATTTTAGTTGAATCTAATGCTTCAATCTAAAGGGTATTGTCTTTTTAGTCTGCGGATGTGATCCGTCGTGTCAAGTAATTTGGTAACTAGTGGGTTTTGGTGGTTGTTAACTCTTATATTATATCTGTTTCTGAACTTGGATATTTCTTCTTTGACTGTGGGTTGTTAAAACAAATTCATACGGTATGGTGCTTGCGACTTGCTATACGCATATCGTGATAACAACATATAATTATAATGTAACCATTTTTAATATAATTTTTATAAGAATCGTATTTGAAATTATCTTATGTTAAAGAATGTAAATATTATTACTGCTTGAAAATCAATTAATATAAATGGTTGCTAATAGCAGCTAATGAATCATGACACGATGTCATTAATCCACTAATTACGCCACTTTTCTCTATTACCACCCGATCTTTTCCGCCTGATCTGACAAACCTTAAAACTTTATTGTATTTATAATTTGAGGTTATAACTATCTGTCATTGTTACTGCCACTCTCATCCTTCTTGAAATTCGATAACAATATTAACTTTTTATATAAATATCTTTACATGCATAAATTAATATTCAGTAAATATTGAAACATAATAAAAATGTCATCGTCTTTAGGTAAGAGAATATTGTTGTTATTAGGTTAATGTTAGTTTCATTATTATTATAAATTACATAATATATATGTCGGAGATGAAAGGACACCGGGCCTTCCCTTTGGAATTCTTTGGAAAATCCCCAATACTTTTAAGTCAACCCAATTATAATTGTCCGAGATTTGCGATAATGAGCTTGGGCTCGAGGCTACAACTAGTCACCGAACGTAGCCGCGGTCACGGGATGAACGTTTTTACTTAATAGATTAATTGTATAGCTCTCCTTAAAAAAAGAAATATTTGTAGCGGCACTCGACGATCATATTGTCACGTTTTATTTTAACCAGGAGTTCGACTTGGACTTTAGAGGAAAGTACATTTACTATCCCGTTGACCGCAGATTCGTTATCGAACCTAAGACCATTGTCATTAGTGTCTAACCATCGCGGTTACTTGTCGATTCTGTAATATTCACACTTGTACTAATCACCATTACCTCGATTGTATAACAACGATGGCTAATTCCAGTGAAGATTCATTACACGCCCCTAACCCTAATCATAATGTTAACCCGACATATATTAAAACAATGTGTTTTTATTAAGCAAACTATCACATATATAATAACGTTAAAACTTGTTAATTTTTAAATTTATTTTATAGATTCTGTAATATTCCTCATTCTTGTGGCATTTTTGTGGGGTGTAACCAATCCATTTATTAAAAAAGGAGCTAAAGGTTTAGAAAACGTGAAATCATCTTCTAAATTTTGCCAATTTTTTAAAGAACTTGCTTTTCTTATTACAAATTTAAAGGTTTCATTTAAAAGTTTTATTATCTGAAATATACAGATGTGCTACAATTTTAATAATTATTCTTATTTTTATAGTACATCATACCATTTATCATTAATCAATGTGGTTCTGTATTATATTTTTTAACTTTGAATGAAGTAGATATATCACTTGCCATTCCAGTCACTAATTCTCTTACTTTTGTAATAACGGCAATAACTGGTTGGATTTTGGGTGAAGAAAAGATACACAAAAGTTGGTATATAATCTGCTATTTTTTAATAAAATTTATAATGGAATTTATGCGAATTATATTAATTTTCAGATACATACATGGGAATGATATTGATTTTGGTCGGAACAGTCCTGTGTTCTTGGGATAAAATAGACAATACTATACAGCTTTAACCTTTTTAGCATTTCATTTTAGAGTGTTTTATTAGTTGTAAATAGCAATTAAAATTTTTACGGATTCGTTTGTTTTGTTGTCTTAAATAAAATAATATTTATATTACAATAATTATATAGATATAATTATGTTGATGAGAATATAATCATATATTTTATGATTATATAGATCAGAAATAACGGGTTACATATTATTGTAAAATACATGGAATTTATGACACTGATTTGTTCTTAGTACTGAAAATATTTGGTATTATGCTTATTTATTTATTTCAGATTAATAACTGTGTTACACATGAAATATAATTCATTTTGGGACTTTAATCCTTGGACATTTAACATTTTTATTTCGTACACTTCTGAAGAAGTAAATAATTATATTAATAGATAATATAAATTTATAGATGGATCGATACATTGTCTATATATTCATGATATTTACATATGAACTATAATCATCAATATATACATGACAAATAAACAGCACCAAAGAGGAAGGAATATTGTATGAAGATGTATTATCGAATTCACATCGTTGTACGAAATAATAGAATATTACAGTAAAACAGATTAAATTCTGTAAGTTTTTTTCAAAGTGTTTTGTTTTACTGTTAATATCAAATGTTCACAATTAATTTGAAAAATTATAAAATGTGGTAATCAATAGCCGAAGAAAAAGAATAAGTGGAAACATAATAAAGCAAATATAAAGATTATTGTTAGAAATAAAGATTATTATTACAAATATTTACAATTAGTATATGTAAATGAGATTGAATTGATCTATGCACAATAAACATTTAGAAATTATACATATAACTGCTAAGTATCTCCTTGTACACTCAAAGACGGTGATCGTTATGATAAAATTTAAGAAATATTTTTTTATGCTGTTACCCTTATCTTAAAATATAATCAATATATTAAGAAAATACCTTGCATGTTCAGAAATTTTGATTTCAGTTGAAATAATGTGTATGGATACTTAGAAAAACGGAAATGGCACTCTGATTCACGGTGAAATGAAATTAATTTCTTCCGTTTCTATAAACCACAAAAGAAAAGAAGGTAGTAGTGTAGTATTGATTCTGAATGCATTCTCATCTTATGCAACAAATTTAATTTGTTAAATTTGGCAGAGAGAACGCTGTGTTGTGAAAGGAATATTAGGTTGTGAAGATCTCATTAAAACGAAAGTTGATGCTTTAGATAAGTATGTGTCTTCCAGTTGTGCTCTTTTTTTTTGTTGATCCTCTTCTGTTGCCAGTTTAGATTCAATCATCCAAAAGGATAGTGTGTCAGTCAATGAAACAACTAGAAGATAGTGTTTTAACAATGTGTGTACATATTCAGATAATTTTACATTTTGTCACGAATCCGCATGTGGCTATAATTCGTTCACAAAAGTAGTTTAAGCGCAATATGGTTCACAAATCAACGTCATAATTAAATTTATATTATTAATTGTAGTTATAATGATTATATATTAAAACAACAAACAGAAACTTGTCAATTTTTTTATTCGGTTAATAAAAATTACTTATTTAATCATTAAACCGTTTGCGATCGTTTGCGATCTAAGGCGGATTTCTCATTGTACATTAGAAGAAACAAAATAAAGTGATAGAATAACTTGTTTATAATTATGTTCTTTGCGAGCACGGTGGTGGACCGACGAATGTGTTATCGTTAATCCCTTACGATTATGAATTACATACTTATGAAACTCAAGACTAGCATTAATCAATGGCCTGCCCTTCAAGCACGGGATTTTTTACTTTTCAGCTTAAACCAACCCGCACTCTTATTCGGATCGCGTGGAACCGATGTGGACCTGCTTAATTCTGGTTTTGAGTTAGCGCTCCGTGATTTGGTGGCCAACGATTCCGTGGAAACAGTTCTATCCACCTTCTGCTTGTCTTTCGATTTCAACGTGCTACGATTAATCGTGCCTGCAGTAATAAATATTGTGCATTAATTCGTTACTCTGATACATGATTCTTAACATATGAAATGTGGATAAAAAAATAGTCTTCCAGAAATAAAATATTTTCCTTTTCTCATTTATTTACAAAACCTCATGAAAGTTTGTTTTTACTTTAACATAATTATTTTACATTCAAATTCACATTTGTTAAAATTGTTAAAATCGTTGCATCAAAAATTCAAAATATTTCTGTGAATTTTCTATCCACATTTTATATTTTGTAGGTATTCTTTATGTAATTTTTACCGGTTTTCGAGAGATTATCTTTGCTTCGTCGTATATCTTTTCCACGACGACTTAGCGTTTCACGACTTCTCTGCCTACGTCTCATAGTCGCTAGCGGCTTTGGATGCAGTTGTTGATCGTAATTTATTTCGAAAGGTTCTCTATAATGTCTAGGCTTCCAAGGTGCGAGAACACTGACACTTCTCGATACTGTTCTCGTGTGTGATTGAAGTGGTCGATTTAATTCCTCCCTGCTCGCTGCTCTACGTCTCTCATTCGGTCCAGGTATTTCGCCCACTAAACAAAAATATAAGTCCTGTTTTAGATATCGAAATACAAGATATAATTTATCGATTACGATAGTTTTCATAGTAAGACAAACGGAATAATTTCTATTTCGATGTTAGTAAGTATGTAAGAATTCATAAAAAATAAAAATAAATTTCAAGTAATTATTTTACATGTGAAAATATGGCAATGAATATTACTCCATCAAGATCAGATTTAATACAAAAAAATAAAATAGCTACAAAAAAAAAAGAAAAAAAAGAAAAAGGAATTGTCAGATTTCTCATTATTATTCTTTTCTCAAGAAGAATAATTTAAAAACTTTTCAACGGTACAAAATAAATTTGGACATTTGCTTATTGAAGTTTTAAAACTGTTTAACATCGAATACGTATTATATATTTAATTGTTTTAACACATTTGACAATTGTTAATAATTACCTGTAGCAGCATGAAGATATACAACAGATCTCTGTGATCTTTGAGAGTTCTGACTTTGTTGACTGCTATCTCCTGTTGTACTCTCACCGGAAGACAATGCGCTTTCAGCGAGCCTTGGTGGTTTCCGGGGTGGAGACAAAATACCCAAATTGTGGCGACTGGAATTCGTAACATCACGCCCTGAACAGGCATGGTCGTCTCGCTTGTTTCTATAAAACGCGAACGATTATATGTGCAATAAAAATTAATTTATTATTTTGTATGCACATTTTGTTACTTCGAATACTTTCGAAGGTATTTGCCTTTTTGAAAAACTTAAAAAAAGTTTATATAAATAAATAAAAAAAAAAAAAAGGAAGAAATTAATAAATATATGTAATGGAGAAGGCAGGTATTTCTTTGAAATACGTCTCCCCCGATAATTTGCCATTTAGTAAAGCGTTATCGTAATTGCTATTGTGTCAAATGGATGCAGCCCACCTGCGATCTCTATTGGAAGAAACAGACTCCTGATCAGTGTCTCCAAAGAAACGCAAATTTTTTTGTACAGAGACACGTTCGGGTGCGGATGAAGCTTCCTCGTCCTCAGTCCCGGTGGTTAAGATTTCGCTTTCCGGTATCCTAGGCTTCTTATCCACTGTCTGAAACAATCAAATTAATGCAAGCATCAGTAACGTAGTGGCGGGATTATTCCGTTGAAACAGACAACAAGAGAGAAACAAGAAACATGGAAGTTGAATAGAACTCGACATACGATGACCAAGTTTCTTGCCATAATTTTGCAATTATGGACAATAGGAAAAGAAAGTGGTTCAAATAAATGTTATTCGGGTGGATAAACTCTATGCCAATAATAAAAAAATTAATACAATCTTTCATTTAAACAAATCCGGAGGGCGTCCCTTTTCCCCTTCGAAAGTCGCCTCAAATAAATGGGTAGTCAAATTGGTTAAAGAGTTAGTCCCGCTTGTACCATTTAATCGGAGAAAAAATGAAGTCAGTATCTTCGTTAGTTTGTGAAAACACAATTTGTAACACAATATTTTTGTTACCTCGAATAACAAGAAAAACAAACACTGCCTTATTTAATTAAAAAAGGAAAAAACACGGATTTATTCCGTTGATTGAAAATAATATATGAAGGAGCTTTTTAAAGAGCAATATAAAAATGGTGAGAAATGGGAAAGAAATAAGATTGTGATTCGTTGACAAACGAACGGAGAAGAGCAAAAAAGAATGTGCGCAGAGAACAGAATAATTCGGTATGCCTTACATTATACGAAATATAATAAAGCCTAGTAGAAAGATATATTCTTTACACGAACGAGAAAAATACTGGCGTCTCGCTTGTTTTCAATGTTTCCATCCGTGGCGCCCTCATGAGTCATGATCTCTGGTTCTCTGGTCCATCGACTCATACTCTATAGATTATCGTCTACGGTAAGATTCACGCGCACGCAATCATCTCGAACGGCAATAGCCGCGGAGAGACGGCCAGGCGCGGCCTATCGAAGCGGTCAGAGAGAATCGAAATCGGTGCCTGACAGAGATTATTCCGCGGACGATGGTTAAAGCTAGGCAGCCCCCTGATCGGCACTTAATCTCACGATTAAATTAAACCACAGAGCGCAGAGTTAGTTAAGCATTTAATCAAACAGGTAATTGGAGGTTGTACCGGCCTAATGGCTCCGCTCCGTAGCGACCTTTACCGACTGATGAATGCACCAACTTGCTCAGTCGGCTCGCTGCGAACTCGATAACCGGACACACGATCCATCCGCTCGTTATCAGATGCAACTTGTAAAAATCATATACTCTTAGCTTCTGAGTCTCTCAACGTAAAAAGCAGCCCGACTTCTTGTCGATTCGATAGGAGTTTGTATCCCTGTCATTGAAGAGGGGGGTGTGATGTTGAAGAAAAAATTGGCGATGTTTGAAAAAAATTGGGATATTTGATATCTGGAAATCTCGAAACCGGAAACTTTTGTTCTATTTTTGTGATTCGAAACTCTTGAAACCTACGTAAATAAGTAATTTGTATAAATAATTTACGAGAATATTGCGACTCTATGGTTTTATCTTTATTCAACTGATAATAAACCAATTGAAAAAGCTAATTTCTTTCAATCGGAGTTTTTCAGAAAGAATATTTTTTAAATTGCTTAGTTCGACGAATTACGATTACAAGATACTGATAAATTAAGAACAAATATTTTACAGATTCATATGTAACATTAACGATAATAAACAGTTTGATATCTTTAAAATAACACAAGCATGAAAGAGATGCCTCTTAAGGATAAAGATATCATCAGTTGATTAGGAGCTCTTTAATTTTCGATGCAAATGTGTCGCGTCACTGTTCATCGTGATATTATGCATACAACATAGCTGGAAATCCCATTCTCTATTATAATGTCACCCACTTATTACCAATTTTGGAAAGGGTCTGGTGGAACACGTTCGCGGAATTTGATTATTTTGGAGAACCGTTTCGGATGAGTGATGTCATAAACCGGAATACTTTATGCCGTGTCCCCTCGATCATTTGTATCTTTTCCAAATCGAAACATCCATAAATCGTTGGGCAAATTTATAACATATCTCGTTATCTCTTATGAACTTCTCTCGGGATATTGATTTAACTGTTAGAATATGATGTGATCTCATAAGAAGTGAAACTTACTTTAATGTTCGACTTGTTCTTCCTTGACAGAGACTTGAACCAGCCCTTTCTCTCAGCTTCTTGTCCCTGATTCTCTCTGGTAAGGGTGTTGCTTGACTCGCAAAAGGATTCCTCTTCTCTGGTGAGTGTACCCGTAGATCTTGACAGCCTTGTCGGTCTGGGCGGGCTGGGACTGCCGCTGGGAGTGGATAAGCGTCTTCGTTGGCTGTACTCTTCCTGCAAAGAAATATCGAAAATATACTTTCATGCACCAGCCTCCAGGAATTCGCACATTTTTCAAAGTATATAGAGGATTACTATACTGTCAAGTGCATAATATGATTTGTATTAAAATCGTTGTACAGCTGATCTATATAGATACATTACTTCTTCGTATAAAGTTTATTAATGATTGAGAATATAAATGAGACACAACTTGTTCATCGAAGAATTTGAAATAAACTGAAAGTAGGACTTTTTCTAACAATATTCATGATCATTCGGCGATTGAAGCAAGGAACGAACGAGCGAATGAATTTCCTCTTTCGAGCATATATATATATATATATATATAAGATTTTTGAAGCAACAGTAGCCAATTGAAAAGAACACAGCAAATGGAACCCATGACGAAGATAATTCGATCGGAGATGATTCGCGTGGGTGATATAACTTAATTCGACGATTGGTAGCTGGAAATCCCTACTTTTCTTCCCCTTCAATTTATCGATCCACTTTGTTCAAGGAATTTAAGCTTGAATGAAGTTAACTCAAGATAACGAACACTATACTTGCATAGCAGGTAAAGAAGGACAGTATCATGAGGTTTCGATCTTTCGGTCTTAAGAATTCAAAGTAAACAAATTAAATCGACATAGCGTAAGAGTTAAACAATTCTTTTTTAATGGTTCCATTGTTTCGATTTTCACTTTGTCTAATACATTTGACTTTTAATTGATTATTGGATTACCAAAAAATTCAAATTTAAAAAAGGACTATCCCTTTAACCAAATCCCTAATCCTTAGCAGAACGCTGTGAATGTGATATACGTGTCGTATTTTGTTATTTTGAAGTTAATAATATTGATATTAGATCGAATATTTATTATCCTTAATATTTTGGTATTTTAAAGAAAATATTTTCTAAATTATAAAGAAGGTAGAAAATGTAACTTTCCAATTGCAATGTGGATTCGACAAAATTCAATGACGTAAACTGAGTAAAAAGAAATTACAAATATAACGTTACGTTAACACATTAACCTCAATAACAAATAAAAGAAAATAGCAGTTTCGTAAGAGGTAAAGAGAAAAGAAATTTGATAATCGAGTACCGATCATCGAGTTTCAGCGTTCCATTCCGTTAGTCGAGATCTGGTTCGTATGCATATAACTCGAAGAAACGCGGGTAGACGCGTGTCCGTTTCATTCTCGGCGACGTCTACGTCGTCATTATTATTATCATGTTTTGCATCACCACCATCATCAACGCTGCCACCTCCGTCATTTACCCTCGCTCTCTCGCATGCATAACACACCGGCCACGGACAGCTTCGGGCGTTTTATCGCAACTCTGCCTGTTTATTCATCGATACTCTGCAAAAGAGCCACTATGGTAAGCATGTATAAGAGCGTCTAGCCAAGCTATATCTATTGTTCCTGTTCCAAGGAAATGTTGCTCCTCGCATAGGAACATAATTTTCACCGAAGAAAAATATGTTGCTATTCTCCAGCTGATATCCTTAGCTTAGACTAATCATATTCAACCGTCTTTAAAATTGCATAATCTGGTTCGTTTACGCAAACTTGATGCTCTATTACTTTTATTATGATTTTAATATTGTACATAGTATGATTTAAGACGAAGAATTAACTGTTATACCACAAAGTACTAGTTATCATATCGAAATATTAATTATTTGTATAATATGTAATTGTACCACCATTTAAATTTCTTATTTGTTACAGGACAGAAACCTTAGTTCCCTTAAGTGTGCATATATCAGTTTATTGATTGAGAAATTTCATCCTTAGATGGTATTGTTGTCTTAACTACGTAGTTAAATTTAAGAGATGATTCCTATATGAATTAAAATTCGTTTTGTGAGGATATTAGATATTCGTCAGTGTATATTCAAAAATGAAACTCTTCTTTTTCAAGTTTTCTTTAAATGTTGATTTTACAGTATCTGAGGAGCGATGTCCTCATTATCTGTACTAAACATATTTCTAGATTAGATATTTTTCAGTTTCTTATATTTGCATTTACATTGTAGTGAATATAGTAGATATAAGAACTTCCAAAAACATGTTGAGAAATAAAAATCGTTATTTAATTATACGCGAATAAATATGAAAGAACAAAACATAGACTAGGCACGTTCCTAGATCCTCGGTCATCTAGTAACTATGTCTGTACTGGTTATATATTTGAGGCAGAAGGGGGCGCCGTACGCTGTGTTCGCGGCGCGTACGGCGCGAAGGACCGCAAGCTACGATCAACCAGCAGTGCATGCGTTACCAGCGCAGCGGACCTTTCGATACGCAATATAATAACATATCGCGCGTACGCGGCCGCGGCTCGTACCCACCGCATAAACTCTTAAATGACTCGCAATGAATAGCCTATATCGCGGAATCATCTGCATAGTACAAGTACGGCGCACTTCCCTCGTACTCTCCATATATACGAGCAACAATATTCCGTGTGCTTCCCATAACGAGTCGTGCTATGGATCAACCGATGCGACGCGATGGTTCGACCAACCGGCGACGGGTCTCGGGGACGGTTACGGCGACGGCCGCGACTATGAGAGAAGAAGAGAGAAGAGAAGAAGGAAAAAGGAGAAAGAAGAAAAGAGCAAGGGTTCTGTACCCTACGGACATTGTGACCCACGCACCGTCCTGCTAACTCTTATAGCACCGCACGCTGCTCTTCCTCCTCTCCCGTTTTTCTTCCCGCTCCGTTCATTCTTCTCTGCTTTCGTCTGCTTATCGACCTTCCTCTCTCCAGCTTCATCGCAGAACGCGTTATACCTGGCTACTCCCTCGCAGGGACTGGCGTGGGCCGTCAAAGATTGACCTAGGTCTGGGTTCTGCGCCTGTGCACAGCGCGTCATCCACCTCGCGGCCCTGTGCACGCGCGTGCTGCTTACTTGCACGCACCAACGCTTCCCAACCTGTCCTACATCCCTCTGGTGCGCACGCGCTCGAGCCTCTTGCTCGTATGTGAGGTTGTTTCGCGCATGTACGTAGGTATGCGTGTATATGGTGACACAATGCCGCATGCATATGCATCAACGTAAGGCTGTTCTATTCTGTTTCCAATCACATGCCTGTGTCCTTCATGCGTGTAGGTGCGTATTTAAACGTGTGTTACAATAGCGTTCCATAGGCGAGTGGACGAACGAGGCCTGTTTATTCTCGACGCATAACTCTGCAACATTAAACCGACTGCCGTGGGTCAGCGTAGATTACGCATAAATCCAAAGGAGAAGCTATTTACGACGTCAACCGACACCCATTTTAACCCTATGGATTTTTCCATTTCTTTGTTCGACCGACTTGTTTTTGGACGGATAAAAGAATCTGTTAAGGTAGGGTAATTTTATCTTGCGAGAAACAAAAAAGCGGTGACATTCGATAACGTGTGAATTCTGTTGAATTCGATCGGTTCCCATGTGACCTACATTTGCGCACTACCGAAAAACCTATAGCCAAAAAATTGATTACATGCCTATATTCCGTAGAATCTATTTAATGTCGCGAAGTTTTAGTAGCTTATAGTGTTAAACAATTCTTTTTAATTGCATAATAACTGTACAAACATCATAAGTCATCAGCTTACATGACGTTTATGCGATTAATCGTGTTTCATATACTTCGATCTGACGTAAAATTGACACGAACATCCACTAAATTCCCATCAACGGCAATATGCAACAGAAGTGGGATTCAAAATCATCGCATAAATTCTCTCAATTGTTTCCTTGACGGTATGCCAAATGGCGAGAAACACGTAAGAGCGATCAACCCCATCTATGTAACCAGAGCAAAGTTTCTTTTTTGTCGCGTTTTTCTGCCCTCTATCAAGATGCGTAGCCCCGGTATAAATCGACAGGGTTCGAGAGCCGCAAAAAGCATCCATCTTAAATAGAATGTACGCACGTTGAAATTGAGGTGACCGCGCGTCGGATCTCACAGTCTTGATGTTTCTTTTTTGGAATCGATGGATGATGTGCCACGGGATTATAGCGTGCGTGTAAAACCGAGAGTCGAGAGTGACCGGTGAAGAAGAGTTTAGGGGAACTGAACGCGAGCAAGGGAAGTGCGAAAAGGGAGGCGACGTTGGAGCGAGAAATAAGAAAAGAAGAAACGAGATAGGACGAAGGGGAACATTGAGGAGCGGAGAGGAAAATAGGGCGCGCACCGTATAATGTTGGCGCGAGAAAAAGTATAATGAGAGGGAATCTCGCCGCTGTAAGTACAAAGGAATATTATAGTAAGATCTGTAACGTGCAAAGCCGCAAAATAAACGATGTACGCGTAATGGGGTATCGGCTCTGTCGTCTCCCCTGTGGTGCACCTTTAGCTGCCACGCACGCGTGTTACACTCCGTGTGTAAGGGATACAGAGGGAGCCAGTCAGGCCTGCGCAAACAGACCAATAAGAGCAATGCGCGGTAGCAAGGGAAATGAACGAGAAAAGCGAAAGAACAAGCAGAGAAAAGGATATGGTTGTTGTACATTTAGCGTTTTCTAAGCTTGCTGCCTTAAACTACGATTCTTCCTTGATACGATTATTATTTTAAACGATGTATGTATCGTTACTTTAATTACAAACAAATAGCATGTGTTTACGTTATTGATGGTTTGGCTTCGTTTAACTATTATACTTTCGAATATGGAAGAGGAAGTACAGCTTGATATAAGTCGCAGGATGGACTGAATGAAACTGATATTTCAGATTCTATTCATTTAGCTCATTTCGAGAGATCACTTCGAGGAAACCAGCGAACTCGTATAAAATAAAGTATATTTATATATACAGTATATTTTTACGAATATGAATTTTAATTCTCGTGCAATGAACGCACAAGCGTAATGTGCATCTGTGTCCCAATTTCACAGGTCGGCTGTTTGAAACGCATTAATCGTGACTCAGGAATAAAAACAAAAAGAGGAGCGGGAAAAAAACAGACGGGTCGATCCCTCGAAGCATGATGCGCGCTTGTAAGGTTCTTGTTCTTACGAACAGCGCAAGGTCGTCCGCTTCAGCGTTGCGGAGCAGCGTCATGGTGGCAACGCCAGCGCGAGGTTTCTAGGAGGCTGGAGGAGAAGAACGAGCTTTGCGCGCCAGTAGAAAACCGGATGCACACTTTTGCGCCCGTGTTGCACGGACGAGCGACCACCACTGCTGCCATTAATAACCGAAGGACCACGCCGCTAGACGGCAGGATAGTGGTGGTACGGTTTACTTTCTTTGGAATAACAATTCTTAGATAGTGTATCCTCCCGTTGATACACTTGCCCGCCTGTCAATGGGGGCGCTACATACCATGGGAAAGTCTTAAGTCCTTCGAGATCATTTCAAGACTATTCGAGCGAATCGGCCGGAACCGCCCACGGATGGGTTGGCACCCTGCCCTGCCCGTGCATGTTCTCATCTACACGTTTCGCATACACGTACGCGTTGCGATCATACCTCCCTTTGCGCGCTCGCACGCGCATTGACGCTTGTAATTGATGAAATGACACTGGCCTAGCCTAGGAAGCGAATGGCCAATGCTATCGAGCCTTGGCGGCTCGCCTACAGAATTGATGTTTGCTTCTTCTGTTATTTTGTTACAATATAAAAAGAAAAAGAAGTAGTTGGAACTTTCATGGGAATCAAAAGGCAATGACATGGGTTTGATTTAAGGAAACGGGTACGTATCACCGAATATTATACCATGTATAAGTTAGCCATGCTATGCAAATGAGTTAAGTTTGTTGTTTGCTACAATGTTTTATATATAATATTTTTTATTTCATGTCTTTGGTGGTGCATCATCAAAATAGCATATGACGCGTTATCAGGTAAAGTGATATTGGCCATGTCGAGTACAGATTGTCGACTCATTTGGATACCCGTTGCAAATGTATAGCGGACTCTTTTATGCACGCCGCATCTTCACACCCATTACGAACGCGAATATCACCTTCTATTGTAGGAGGATGAGCTGTCGAAGCTCTACCTCTTTTTTTTTCTTCACGATGGTAAAGAGATAATATCGAGTACATTTTCTACCGTGTCATGATAAATAAACGTTGGCTTTCGCCTTTCGGGTTGGCAGTGTTGTTGCGGTAAGAATGCTGTTAGTTATTTCATTAAATACTAGTCCGATTAATTTTAATATGCTACGACTACAAAGAATCAAATAGATTCCTTCATGGATTATTTGAAATAGTAAAACGACTATATTAGTCAGTTTAATTACGTCTAGCCCAAAGTATTCTTACCGCCAATGTAAACACTTGAAAGTAATCTTATTTTTAATATGCATACTGTTTCTCAACTTGCAAAACAAGTTCTCACAGGCGTATCGTATCGTGGATTTAATGCTATATGTGCAATGCACAATGCACGAGCAAACAGCGTGCACAAACGGTACAATTGTTAAGACATCGAGCCAAGTTCCTTCGTCACTCTACGTCGTTAAAGCGATGCCTGATCGAGTCCTCTGCTGGCTCAAGAAAACGATCCATTGTGAACCGTCATGCCGCATGATTCCAGCAATGACAAGCTGTATCCTAATCTACGGTTGATATATTGTAGTCCTGTAAAGTCGAGAAAAGCCTCTTGGAATACTTCATGACGTATACAAGCTAAATACTTATTAATCCTCAATATGTTTATTAACTTATTGACTTAACATCATTGGCCATCGTTAGGTTATAAGTGGACCTACAACAGCTTACATTAAGTTACTTGACAAGTAAACGATGAGAAGAAGGATGAAAAGGATATTTCAAGGTTGGGAATAGTAAAGTGGTCTCAAGTTGCTTGAATTCAGGTAACTCGACTAATTTAAACGAGAACTTTACACGTAAATCAGATGGGTAGATAGTACAGCGGCAGTTGGTCAGGAAAAAAGCCCATATCTGGTGAGTATCTGGCCTCATTCGTGCCAATATTACGTTGCAAGCAGGTAGGGTGCCATTTACACACGAGCCAGGTCAGCGATACATATTGGCCAGTCAGTTCGGATCCACCGCTCGGATGCTCTCTATGGGTAGTTACCTGGGGAAAGATGTATCTCCCGGTACCAGGCTAGTACAAATCGACTGGTCTCGACACACGGATTTTAAGCCGAACTCGAACGGAAAGAAGAAGAAGGAGATATAGATAAATAGATAGGGAGAGAAGAATATAAAACGGGGAAAGGGGGATCATGTAAAGAGGACAAGGAGAAGAATAGGCGAAGAAAGAGAGGAAGGGAGGAAACACGGCGCGCAATGCGGCAGGTAGAATCGTATCGGCAAATTGCAATCGACGACCGCCTTGTCGGCAACTCCCCGTGGCAACAGGAAAGCGCTGCCGAGAAAGAGGGAAAACGAAACTGAAAAGGGAGCACGACGAGGACAGAGAGGTTATCTACTATCCTACAAGTGATACGAATATCCGGCATTGTTTAGGTCTTCGGGGCTAAAGAGTTATCGGTCGTTGATCGTTCCAGGAATCACAGCCTGGTATTCTCATTGATACCTCTTCCTTCTTCTTCTTCTTCCTCTTCTTCTGCTTTTCATACGCGTGGGTTGAACCAATCTGGTTGAGGCTGTTGCATGAAGTTAGGTCAGTTTGTACACGTTACCGTAGACGCGAGCACCTCGTTCGAACCATAAACTCGTAACGGGTTTCCACCAAAATAGCAACGAGCTATTATTTCTAGCTTACGAGCACATGATGCGAAGACAACGGTGCTTTCAATCTTTTTTTGATCGTGAACGCGGGATATGGTTATCCCGTGAATCGAGATCAGTAGAATTTATAGCTATGGTGATTTCCTGTACGGTGGAATTTTCTGCGTCCTACTTCTTCGGGTTTTGTGTAGGAATTACGTTACATATGTGACATATTTATTGTACCAGCCTGACATGTTATCCGATTTTTCTGCATGTTAGTTTAATATGAAGTATACAGCAAATATAAGTAGATACCAAATATAAGTGGATACAGTATTTGTCATTTGATGGATGCGGTATTCAACTACTTGCGAAGAAGCGAACTAATGTTCACTAAACAAAAATGCAATTCATAACACGATCGTCACCTGAAAAACCAAAAGCGTGACGTTCATTACTAAGCTCGAAAGCTTAAAATCTAATAATTCTAACAGTATCGATCACTATCATGAATCGCGAAACAGCTAGACAAATCTGTTCAAGTAAGCAAGCAGATGTTTTCGCACGGAGTTAGCCACGAGGCGTGCGAAGATTTGTTAATAGTACAACTATTTCGAGAATCTCGGGATCTCACGGTTGAACCTTTTAACCTCTTATCTATCTCGCCCGACCTCAAGCTGTTATTTGCGAGCGCTTAAAACTCTCTGCCAGTTTAGAAGTTGATGTTGTCTAGCGCTAGAGTTTCTTACTTTGCCACGCTTCGTTGTTATTGTTACCGTCGCATGTACATCGGCTGTTAGGTATATAAACGATACACCAGCGGCAGTTCGTATTACTGACTGTGAGAAATCATAACTGGGCAATGGACGAGAGGAAGAAGGCAAGAACGCGTAAAGCCACGCTCCGCGATACGTCGTGTCTCGTTCGGCCTCTGAAAAAGACGTCAGGAGACGTCTGCCCCCGGCAGGCACGCACTAGCTCCATTGCGTTTTCTTCCTTTCGCTTTTAATCTGCATTCATTTCGACCTTACTTGCTAGAAGGTAATCTAATTTCAATCTATTCCTTTTCGTGCTTCTCGGATTTTCCCCACGGCTTTGCTTTCTTCTACATCTTTCATTTACATTTGACCGTGTATTTATCGGGACATTAATTAGTTACTTCTTTCATGGTTGACTTAAATTCTTTTACGTTCATTGCGTACGTGCGACATCTTACCTTTAATAAGTTATTAATTAATTAGACAATTAATGAAGCTATTGTTTCAAGGAGAGCAGTTTTAGGATACAATACGCTGTAAATCAATCCAATGTTTCGAAAATTGTCTTTTTATTTGATTTTCGAGCTAGACATGTTTGTCTTTATCCTTTTTCTGTAAAATATTGAGAAACTAAATAATTATATTTAACTTTATAATATTAATAAGTTGGTTTATCTAACTTTAAATATTAAAAAAATAAATGAATATAAAAATAAAGATGCTAATGATTGTCAGTCAATGAAACTACATAGGAATATGTAGTATACATCCGTATTTCAAAGTACTAAATTTTAAAGAAATGTACCACCTTCTGTGGTTTCTAAAGTTACTAGAAAAGTCATCTAAGAGGGAAATACGTGGAAAGGTTCCAATTCAAAACAACTATATTGGCGGTTTACTGTTTATTCAAGAGGCCGTACCGATCGAGTGGAAACGTCCACGTCCCTGACACGAAGCAGCGGTAACCCTAGTCGAGGATCTAGATGCGATCGTTACAATGTCGGCTGAGACAGAGTGGCGTGAGTCGCGGTCGCTTGTCGGAATAGATGTTACCGTCAGCCACTACGAGACACCTCAGCGATCACGTAGAACGAAATCGTTTATTTACTGAATGGCAGATTCGCTTATTCATTGCTGCGATTTTTTAAACAATTCAAACATTAGGAGTAAAATTCCGATCGAAGTAGCAATGGGATAACTGTAAAGGTTCAAGGGATATTCTTCCGAATGGCATCGGTTGATAAGGATGAAAGTCATCAAATCCACGAAAACGGATTTATATATTGCACCCGTGTGATCTTTATATTGTAGGAATCTGTACCTTCCGAGTGTGCGAAGCGCCGACGCTGAGATTTCATATTTGAGATCCATCATCTCTCTTCATGATACTGATATATGCTAATTATTATCTTGGTCGATGTCCCTTCGAAGTACAGACGTTTGCAGAGGCATGAAAGCCGTTTTCGAAACGACAAACTGTTTCATAGAATTTCATATAAAGATGATAGCTGTCATGTGTCTTTCTAGTGGATATACAAGAGCGATCTCGTCGGCAAATGAAAGATAGCTCGCGAGACGATAGCAATCCGCGTCAAGAATAGCTCTCAGCGTGAAAAGGGCTTCCAATTGCTTCCTGGTTGCTCGATAACAGCCTCCACCCTGGCGGAGGACGATAATCCTGGATTAACAACAGGACGTCGAGTATCGATTGTTTATCGTGTGAAAGCCGCTCGTGAACGATCGTCCATTACGTTCGCCATGTTGCACGCCGTCCCGCTTCTGCGAAGGGATGGTCTCTCGAATAACCTTTCTCGGTATCTGCCCTCGGTAATCTCTTCGCAATGAAGTTTCTCTCTATCTCCCTCTCTCTCTCTCTCTCTGCCTCTCACTTAGTCTCCCTTTTGATCCGGAAATTCACAGAATATCGCTCGTAAACGCGATACATTGCGAGAAAATAGTAATAAAGTCGTCCGTGCTGCGACCTCTTCCGGGGAAGTTTGAAAATTGTAGGGGGCGCAACTGTGTTAGAGGAACCAGTGAAAAGAGGAGTCGCAAGCATTATGGGAACACATCTCGTTTAGATTTACTTGATTCCGCGAGGGAAATTTTTTTATAAAATAGGAAAATAAGTCCCTCCTGATAGAAGGTTCAACTTTTTTTTGGCAAATTATTTGATATTGTTTTCTGTTGGATTATAATAACCTCTTTCCAATCAACTAACCATATTGCTAAATTCAAGAAAACAAATTTCCTTGTCATGCATTATTGCCAGAGTTTTAACCTACTAACTGCTATAAAAACTCAAGTTTAAGAACCTCAAGCTCCCTTTCCTGAAATCCATTCAAAAACACGAAAGAATCCTAACGCAGTTTGTGTTACGTCAAGGACAAAGGACGGAACAGTTTCTGTGTATAGATAGCAAGGCGAAAAAATAATGGCACAGTGGAAATCGAAGAAGCGTAGACACAAGAACAGGTTAGAAGAAGAAGAAGAAGAAGAAGAAGAAGAAGAAGACGGTTTCAGAGTAAGAAAGAAGTGCAGCAGGGAAGAAAGAGGAAGAGATATATCCAACCGTTCGGCAGACCACAATAAATAGCCATGGTATCGTGTTGCGAGTAATTGAACGGGGCTTCATCCATGGTGCATTAAGTATTGAAAACGTACTGGATCCGGTGAGACAGCGGAGAAGAGGAGGCCACCAGAGAATGGTGAAGCTATAAGTATCGGTGGAAGAAGGATGGATGATTCATGTCTGTCCGTTGTTGTCCAAGAGTGTTGTGTGTACGGTAACAGAGCATAGGAAGAGGAATCCGATGAGGAACCTCTGTTGCTGCTGGCGCATAATGGCGCTGTGATCCTAGGCCCCGTATGCTACGTGAGGGCAATACTGTATTGTTATTTGTTGGGTTAGGTACTGGTTGCTCCCAGATCAAGTACCAGCGTGCTTGAGATACAGTCCGTCCTGGTGTATCGGAATAATATCTTGCTCGCTTATTGTTGCCGCTCGTTGCAGATAGATCATTCTATTATCGAGATAGCAGTGCACGCGAGTTGGCTTGCAAGGGACAGCGACTTTGCGATGCTGCATTATGTGCACTGTACACCTCGTGATCGTCTCCGTGGGATTTACATGTCAAGCTACGTATAAGGTACATCTAAATATATCGTTGTGAAAAAATTTTGTAATTTGTACATGTACTTTAGTTTGTGCATAATTTGCGTTTAAGGACCTAGGCGTTTTAATGCCATACTAAACATACTTTCATCTAAACAATGTAAATTAAAGGGAGATATCATAGTGATAGTAAACAGAAATAAGTCTGCATTGATATCTTAAATGCTCGATAAGAAGCATTAATATTAACTGTTGTTTTCATCAATGTTTACCAACTGTATATAGTTCGCCGAGATAAGATCAGAAACAAAAATTTGATTGATGTTTCACTCGGAATTAAAGTACCTTTAATGTTTTTGTATTATGTATTGTATTTATTTACGATTTACGACACTTACTACGACATTCATTCGCGCTTGGCAAAATAGAAAGCACGTTTGGTGTGTCGTACGCGCAAGTAGTTCCAAACTTTTGACTGCTACTATAAACGTCCTTCTATACTATAAAAACGGATCTCCTTCGAAGGAGGTGGCTCCCTTCCATCTCATTCCCTCTTTGAACCTCACGCATGTTTCTCTAATTGACTTTCCGCGTATGCGTGTCTAGCTTCCGTGGATGAGATGTTGTTGGTCGATTGAAATGCTCACGGGCCACTGAACTCCAGCAAATCGAGCACTTGACTTAGAGCACACCAGGCGACTCCTGGAACAGGCACTGGCTCTCTCTGTATAGCTGTCGTTCGATCGAGAAAGTGGTTTCACCACAGCCACAGCCATAGTTACTGGAACACGCATAGCTAGTGGGATCGTTCGTATTGGCTTATTTTAAACGGCAGATTTTTTTACACCGTGGCGAAATCAACGATGGTAGCAGGATTCTAGAATTGGCATCGGCTCTGATGGATACGAATCGTTAAGATGATATCTCCGTGGCGTAGCTTCATTCATGCTGCCTGGGTGATTCGGAGTGTCGTTCGAGTATGTTCATTTGGCTCTCCTCGAATTGCCGATACATCATAGTCCCCACAGCCATTTCGCGATCCGAGATAGCGTCACGTGTTCGTGACAACTGGAAAAAGATAAAAGTGCCATGAAACGGATGCGACATTTTTCTAAGCTTGCACTGCTCGTCGTTCTACGAGATTGTATCGGGATATTTTTCATTCTGCTGAATCGTCGTTCATCGCTCAGCAACGATTCCTCCGATCATCCCTTTTGATGCAAGATTTCTGTTCAGTGTCGTGAATATAAACTTACTCTGATAAGTATTATCAATCGTTGCCATTTAGTAATTTTACGACCAATAGACAATATATCATTCTATCCAGTATGTTTGTTTTACCATTTTTAATTTAAACCAGTGTCATGCATATCAGGATACTGTAGGTTGTATAAGTAAAATCATAGGCTAATCAAATCATAAAACTAAGCAGCTCACAATGGAAGAGGTACTTGGCAAATTCTAAGATCGAATTCTAAATAATAATGCATTCTATTAGTCAGAGACGAGACTCGCGGCACAGTGGACTCGGTATTATAAATAATCGTTTATATATGAACTTACTATTAAATGAATATTAAACGACTTCTTCTATGATACATGTAATTGCAAATATACTTACAGCAATTGCAATATAATGAATGTTTTGTTAAAAATGGTTGAAATGTATCGAACAAAATTTAAAGATGCTAGTTGTAGTTTCCTACGAGCTATGGAAGAAAATAAGAAATTTCTTTTGTAAAAAAGATATGTGATTTTGAGTCAACTAGCATAATATGCATGAAATTTCAGCAATTTACATAGCAATCGACTAGAGAATCAATTCTCTATCACTGAACCTTATAATTTATTTGATATAACGGCGCAAGCCTAGCCAAAATCCGCATTTTCTTATACGTATACTTATTCAAACATAGATCCAAATTTCATAGTTATCTCCATATCTTCCCGGTCTCTGCTTCAAACATTGCTTACGAGTCGAAAGATACAGAGAGAAGAAGAGAATCATGCGATTGAGAAAAGAAATTCCAAATAGCGCAAATAGTAAAGTCTCGATTCTACTGCAATCATAATCACTAGCAGAAGAACATGGCAAATCGTTTTCCCAGCTAATGGGACATTTCGACCGTACGTCATTACGCGTTGACGACATTGTGCTGCCCCATTTCTCGCCTAGCAGGCTCCCCTGACATGATCGAGAAGCGTTTGGGACCATTAAAGAGACGCGCAGGTCGAGAAACGATACTTATTTCAAGGCTTACGTAACTTTCGTGCAAATCGCCTAACAATTCCTCGTCTTATTACACGTATTCGTCAAGAGATAGTCTCGGCGCATCGGTGACGAATACTCATCATTCGACGCGCCGTTTCCGATGGCGCAATCGGCCACAAGGTGTCGGCGATTAGATTGAATTGGGTTGCGGCGGTTGAATTGCCTCGTGCGCTTTTCGATCACGGTTTCCACTCGGTAACTGTGAGAAACCGCTAAACTTTCCTCCTTGCCGGCCAGCAGGGCTCTCGTTTAATTCCGTAATCAACGAGACCAGAAAGTGAAGTCTTATTAAGATTCAAAGCGGCGACTCCTGGCTTCGCCGAGCTCTCGCACGCGGCCCATTTGCATCGTAGATCTTCGCCAACGATACACGCAACGATATCTCTTGCCTCTCGCTGTGGTCAGTGGCCATCAAGGGGAGAGCTCGCAGTTTTCGAGGACGAGGAAAACAGGGCAGCACTCGCGCGCTCGATCATCGTGAGGCGATTGAAAACGTGGAATCATTGATCATGCAATTACCTCTTTCCTATTGGGTTGCAGGTGATTTATTGAGAAGAACGGAGAGTGGAATATTATGGAAAATAGTTTTTCTATTCCACGAGCAAAGAAACTTATGTACTTTATCTGCCTTCAGAAGAATAGGTCGTTGCTTCGCTTTGATAGTGGAACAACTCAAAATATTTGCTTTTATCGAATAAAAGGTCTACGGTATGCTCCTATTTTTATCGTGTAAAACGATATATTTGCAACTCTATCGGTTTTGCGCCAGAAAGAAGAATTACTGCTTATGCCTCTGTCGAGCTGGCCTTAGTTTTACAACACTGGCTCATCTTTGATTGGTCTGTGACGCTACAAATGGAAGGTGTACCGTTCTCGCGAATAATGGCATATCTCGCACTAGGTCATAGTAACTTACAATGTCGTTGAAATGACTCACGAAGACTTCTTTGCGAACTTTAAAACGCTTCTTTCGAATTGTCGTATAAATAAGAATGTCATAAAGGTATTGCAATGTATGAGCATGGTTTTAGAGATGTCTAACAAGTTCGTTTATCCGATTCTGTCTTTTCAAATGAATTATTCTTTGTTGCAGTTAATACAACGATTCAATCGGATGTTTAGCTTATACAATGTTACAATGTAGTAATTTTATATTACGTAATACATTATAACGTACAATGCTATATTTTAGATATGATCGATATTGAGGATCAGAATAGCTACTATAGTTCGCAATGAGCATTTGTATTCCAAGCTCGCATTAGAAAAAAATATTTTACCTACATATTGAAAGCGTTAAATTTGTTTCAATCATTCGACTTAATTGAATAATCGATGCTTTCTACTCTAACGCAAAGGAATTTTATGGAATAAATAGACACGTCGTCTTTGAAACTGAAATCCTACCGGCATAATTACACATCTATTGAGATTTCAATCTCATAGAACATCTAAATATCATTTAATCGATGCTTTCTAAATCTTTCGCAATCTCCAAGGTGCATTTTGACACGTTCGCTCTGCCCATTTCGCCTCACGTTTGACATTAACACTCGAACTCACGTGTATGTTCATCTACGTTCCCAAAAAGATTAAAAAATCATCGGACTCGGTTTCGCATCGGTGCACTCTACGAAAAAGATACAAACACCGCACGATGATCGTTAGAGGATCTTCAGGCTTAACTAACCGCGTTCCTTATCTAAATGGCAATAATAATTGGCTGCGAAGCATATGCCGTATCGATACTCGGCTAACCTACGATGCATCGGCATGGGAACAATGCACCGTCAACTTACAGCGTTTGTTGGAGAAAAGACGTAGTATGGAGATGATAGGTGCGAGGTACGCGTTCCTCAAGCGAAAGGGAGATAATCGGGAATTATCTATTCGCGTCTAATAGTATAATATTTACAACCCTATCTATAGCGAAGATAATAGTCTCCGCTTGCTGAACAACTCTTGTTGACATTGCACTGTATCGTATTATCGAGCTTAGATTGGACGCAAAAGTATATTACCGTTTTAAAGTACCTAATACATCGAGACCTGTTTGATTTTGATAGAATACAATATAGTTATAAAATTTCAGACGATTTATTCTAAGCGTTAGATATTATTTTACAAGTCTGATGATCTAGGAATAGTGAAATGTTGATAGTAACGAATATTAATTCGACATCATCCTTAATAAAACGCGTTGTTTTTCAATGGAGAAGGACACTAACTCGACATCTAGATTGTCACTCTTGAAAATAACGTAAGTATGGTATATTGCATTTATGCGAAAAATAAATTATAATTACATTTGTTAAATAATATCGAAGGTTTGTTGTTAAATGTTGAAGGTTTAAAATGCATGTATGTGTAATTCCGTTATTGGAGAAACTGTTGTTTAAAGCATAAGCTAGTTAGCAGGTTAAAATATAATAAGCAATAAAAAATGTAAAGAAATAAGGTCGATCATTGGAAACAGTGCAAACATTTCCACGTTTATTTATTTCGTATAATCTCGCCGACAGTTAACCTGCGGAGCTCGATGTAAATCTGTTCTTGGAGCGAGAAAATGAGAAAGAACGATGTACGGAGTCGACGATGGCGGGACGTGCGTTCGCAATAATGCCTTTCATACGTCTTTAGCATCCAGCAAACACGTGTACGCAGTAATCGCAGGTAAGTTGTTGTCCTAGTTTATTTTACGAGGAGGAGCATTCGCGTATATGATACGCGTATTAAAGACGAACACTTTGCTTCGGAGTGTCGTATGATGATTTCCAGGAAACGCTTCGGTATCGCGTATTTATGAAGAGCTGGATACCTTTGAAAAATTATATCAGATGCTCTCGCAGAGACAACGTACAAAAGAGCCATGTAATTGCTATGCCGGCTACGGTTCGCGTTTGGCGCAAGAAACGATACAATTTCCAATGTACTTGATACGAGCAGCTGCTGATATTATCATAGTCGAGCGTGAAGCTAGTGATTTTGATTAGGAACTGATATGATTTCATGAAAGTACGAATCTAATGGAAATAATCATATCCGAGTTCGACGATTTCAAAGATGCTTCGGATTATTATAGATTAGACATGTAACAATTACATAGATTGAAAACATAGTGAAAATGGACGCCTTAAATTTCAGTGAACTTTTATGGTAATTTAGTAGGAATAGGAAACATAATATCCTACGATGAATTAAATATCGTATTAAATATTTATATCTGGTCTTTTAGTTTTCTCAAGCACCGAAGCTGAAACAGATGTCTACGCATTCTTGCCGCGTACCCTCAATATTCTTAAGGATCCACCATAAAACCATCTTCATAGTTAAAGTCCTTCAGACTTCAAAACAAGCGTAGTTTATATCTTTGCCCACCACGCGAAGACAGGGAAAAGTCTGTTTTTCTCACGTTCGGTATCTTTCGTTAGCAACTTTCTCCCAAGGGCGGTTAGCACCGTTCCTCACCCACCAATTGACAGCGAAGTCTATTTCCCTCGCTCTTCCAATGAAACAAATCAGCTTTTTTCCCTGTCCTTAGACCCACTCATCGCTAGCTTTCCTCCGCCACAATATCGTCACTAAACTTTACTGATTCTTTAACTTTCGAACAGTCAACATCTTCTTACCGCGTTTCTACCCTCAGTGTAATTAGTATAGACGATATAGTATATATATAGATATATATAAATATATATAGACGAATATAGTATAGCGTATAGACGAAAGATAGGGTCGAAGGCAAACCGTAAACTGTGGACAGGCGACGATGGCTTCAGGATTTTCAGTGATAGGGTAACGCTGCTAGCGTGCGGATCTGCACCAGCTCAATCGTATTGCGACTTGTATTTACACCTCGATATTTCAAATATATTCTCTATCTTACGCTTTATCCACGCGTTTCTTTGTATCAACGTCACATACACCTAATAACCTCAACATGGATATTTAATGGAAATGAAAATTTCAAATTCAATGACCGAACCATAAAAAATATATTGATCATATCCGACGACCTAGTTGGATCAGTTTTTAGAGATTTGGCAATTTCGAATAACATATGGTTGATAGGATTAGACGTGACGTATATCGAGGCTATAGACCATGTTACTACATTTAAAGTCAATTTTCATGCTTCCTATCGGAATGTGATGCTCCTATAGGCTTGAATGACGTAAACTGAATGAGATAGCGAGTAGACGATCGACATTCCAAGCGGGCCGCTAATTAGTAAAACGAATCGCGTAACGTCTGTGCCAATTAGCGAATAGGCAAGCGTAACAATAGTATCGCAATAGATCGAGAGGCATGCTTGGCTACGTTACAGTTCACAATAACCTGTAACGCTTTATTTCCAAGGAAAAGTAGTATTACGTTAACCTAACCACTTGAAATAGCGAGAAAACTACGCGGACATTGGATTTCGATATTCTGTTTCTTTATTCGCATAGAACGCCATTCCAATGATCATTAGCTTCGCTGTTTTTATTAGCCGTAATTTTCTACTCTTAATCTATTGGCCGGGGATATAATTCGTCATTCAAATAACATATCATTTTTTAATTTAGAGATGTTCTGTTCTTTTTTTTTTTTTTTTTACGTATACGTAGTAAACCCTTATTAGATTACATTTATATGTATTTGGGAAATCCAAAGTTGCCTTAACTGAAATTGATTCGTCTTTGTTGTTAATTTCAAATTTCATAATTATCGAAGCTTTTATGAACGAAACATTAAAGGACGATCCGGTTAACAGGTTGAAGAAGATACAATATTGCGAAGTTTTGACTTTGTATGTTCAGGAAGAAGCAAATGTATTAACGTTTGCGACCCTGGCAAAAAATATTTGTAAACGAGAGTTAAAGACTATAGAATAAATATTTGCTTTTTGTCATGTGTTGTTCTATCTTAAAAGCGAAAAAACGTCGTCAGCCGACTTGAACCACTCAGACAGAGCGTATACTTTCCTTTTCGTTCTTCTTTCAGTTGATTCACCGAGTATACCTTTGTGATAGACAAATATTGGAACCGATCTCGATACTTCTGTGGCTAAAGTATACATTTTGCAAATTTGAAAGTTATTATTCCGAAAAAGTCGCACTAATTCTATGCAAATGATAAATGTACGGAATAGAAAAGAGAATATAGTATAGCGAAACTATATTTTTCTCATTTTATCACGATCAAAATTTATTCGATGCACGAAAAATCGTCAATAGCAAATCAAAACGTACAATGTACAACCAATTAATCTCACGCATATTCAACCTCTTATTCGCCTTCGTGCCACCACCAATCCTAGTATCACAAATTTATCTGCCTAAAAAAAAGAAAAAGAAAAAAAAGAAAAATTGCGCATTCCATTTTACTTTGAGGAAAGAAAAAGCCGCGTGCACGTTAACACTGGCGCACACTGATATCTCAATTTTCATTCAACAGCCACGTTCCAGCGGCCTAGCAGTACGAACGGCGGCATCTCCTGCGCGATCCTTGGCAACCTCGGTTCACGTTAATTATCGTAAAAAGCCACGCGCCTCCGTTCAACCAGCAGGTAGATCGTATTTCCTCAACTGTGTGTAGATCGCGCGTCCTTTTGTCAGCGGGTAGATAACGCAGGGCCCCGTGGTAGCCACTTAACCGTACGATCGATCGCTTCTTCGACCGCGTAGTTTCACCTGGACATCTCTCCTCCTCCTTACCCCCCCATGCCTCACCTCCTACGTTCCTATCCCTTCAAGCCCGGGTAATTGAGTTCGGCGAGTGCATGCCGACAAAGTAAACCGTGCCGAGCCATCACCGACGACGTCCTGCGGCCGTTGTGTCTCATAAAGATTACACGGTGCACGAGTTTCCATAAATATTCATGCTTCCATAATTATCCCTCTCCGTCCCGCGCGATCGTTCAGTAACGATCGTTCAATGAGATTCAGATTTACCGACTACAGGGATACCGATTTTTAGCCATTTATTTCACAGATCTTGAGCATTGTGTTTGTAAATGTCGAAGGGTAACTGGCCTCAAAGTCTATGTTCTTGCAAAGTCTATTTGTCATCGATTTGGCTAGATTTGGCAGTGCGAGTTCTTTTTTTTCTTCTGACGCGTCATTCGCGGGTGCAAAAGCGCACAGAGTGAGAGTTCCATATTTTTAATTGCGTTCAGAGAAATATACGTAGAGTTCAATCATAGTAATGAAAGTTTGGTTGGTTCGGGATCAATGAGTGAAATATTTTTCATATTCAAGTGAATTTATATTGAAAATAGAGTAGATCGACCTATGTATAATATGTACTACGTACTACGTAAAATTTGCTATAATGATTTCGCAATGACAACTACTCATAGTTTTAGGAAATAGCGGTACATGGTGTTACGAGGAGATATCATTGACTGAGACATAATGAGACTGCGAATTACGCATTTCTGATAAACAAATGTAAGATATACAAAGTAAGAGGACTTAAAACCAACATAAATAAAACTTCTGAATGAAACTATGAGGTATATATTTATATAAAATTTATAATATTTACATTTATTCCGCGCATCTTTTACACGTATATTCAATTTTGTCTTCTACGTAAATGTTCGGATCCTTCTGTTCCATTATTCAGTCGTATGAATCGAAGAATTTGTATAAATTGATCTTCAAGCATTGTGATCGAGAAGAAACCATAATAACAAGCTCTTAGTGATTTTGCTTTATATGCTGCCCGAGCATACAAAATTGCAATAAAAGCAAGTAACTCAGTAATTGAAATTGTTCGATCATTTCTTAAAACTCGACGTATCTCTGCTTCGGTACAAGATATTACGTGTTCCAACGTGTTTCTGCTGATTATCAAGTGGAAGACGCTACCTGTCGCCACATTCCTTCTTGCGCGATCAATAGGACTAGCGAATAATTGGAAATAGGCTGATCTGGTAAGAGACGACCTACCCACCCGATATTTATTAATTAATTAAATACCACTAGAACCGCCTATTTCCAATTTCTTCCAAGTTGTTCCATCGACCGTAATTTCTGTATCACGAACTGCATTCAGATTTTCGGATGATCCGGCAACGTTTGTGTCATTCTTGGACTCAAACTTTTTTCCTGCTACGACAAATCTTCCTCTTCGCTAGCCGACGATTCCTCTGTTTTTTTTTTTCGCTTTCATCTGATTCCAGAATCTCAAGTTCATCCTCGTTTTCCTTTTTGTTCGTAGCTTGTACTAGAACACTTATATCGACTATATTTTGCAATATGTTATCTCTTCTCCTAGACGTATTCGAGCGCATAAATGACAATGTCATTTATATATCGAGGAAGGTATATCGAATATCGAGGAGGTAATGAACCGCTAGAAAGGTTGGAGGTTGAATATTGCTCGGAGTTTGCACGAACTTCCGGTAGTTGCCGGCTTTTCGGGAAGATAATTGATGAATGCGCTGTATATGGATGGCGGAATTAAGGGAGGCAGAATCTAACTTATATTCTGATTGCGCAATATTGTTTAGTAATGGTTTAGAGGTTAATTAGTTTGTGGATTTTTGCGAATAATTCGCTCGTATTGATAAGTAGGTCTTGTAAGAAGGTAAACCTTGAAGCGAGAAGTGAACACATACCACGAGCAGCGCGTGAAGAAAGAGAAAAGGAAAAAGACGATTAGAAAGAAGAAGATTAAAGGCGTGTTATAATAATTCTTAACAAGTAGTTGATTCGTACGAAATTATATTATAACGTAATAAAACTTTTATGCTTCTTTTATACACACACAGGGTATGTCTTTAATTAAAACATGTTTTACCATAAATGCCAGGTGACTTGGCTCAACCTATAAAACAACTAATATCCCTATGCGTAATTCTACACTGTAAAAGTCACTAGATAAACCTAACCCCAAAACGTATATCATCAATCGAATGATCTACTAGGAAAGACCGTGGATAGACGTTGGGAAGCCATGAAAATGTAAGGTTTTAATTGCGCGCGATCGTAAAGCCGGCGAATGTGGTAATTTTAATCGCGTAGACGGCTGGCGCACAATCTATCAAAGAATTTGTCCGGCGGTCAGGAAAGTCACGGGAGGAGATAAACCGTGCACGATATATCGCGCTAATTCAATGTCTTGCCCGGCGCATTTACTTTCGTTGCAGCTGGCCGGGACTTGGCATTCCGATTGCAAAGGGCAACGAAACGAAAGAAAAGAAAGGGAAAAAGAACGAAATGGACAGGTCTGCGGTCGCCGCGCGGCGCAACTTATGTTTCTTCGAGACAGGTCAGTTACACCGCACGAAAACGTATACCTGTCTCCTCCTCTCTTTCTTTCTCTTTCTCTGTGTGTATACGCGCGTGTCCATATTGGTGTCTCGAACCACAGGAATTGCTTTGAAAGACACGATATATTGCGTCACGGGAAAGGAAGGAGCACACGAGTGTGCGGTCGAGATCGTGCTCGTAGGCCGGGGAACGGCCTTTAGGAAGTGCGAAGGAGAGCTGGCGGTACTTCAACTACCTGTAACCACCTGTAACTACCTGTAATAACCTGCTTTTCTTGCAACACTTTCACGTTCAGACGGGATGGACTTTCGATGGATCTCCGATGTGTCGTCATCGCGTAACGAGCTCTCGGTTTTCACGGTGAGCTAGAGAACTCTCTTTCGATTCTAACGTCGTATCGTCGATCAAGTATCATTATTAAGATGAGTGGAATTATTCTCGCTGTGTTCTCTGGTGGAATCAATAGTATCAATATGGTAGCGGAGAAAAGGAGCAAATTTCTCTTTGCCCTTTGTTATTTAAACAGGATGCAAAAATGATATGTGTATGTATCACAATTTATAAAAAAGAAATTGAAGATAATTTTTACCGATTACGAGTAAATGTTCCTTTCCCTTTGTTATTGAAACAGGATGTACAAATGATATACGGATTCCGGTTTAAAAAGAAGAAGGTGAAGGTAATTTTTACCGATTACGAGCAAATATTCCTTTCCCTTTGTTATTTAAACAGGATGTACAAATGATATATGCATTCCAGTTTAAAAAGAACAAGACGAAGATCACTTTTATCGATCCTTTTTTGTTTCGCTGGTTACACGCCTTCTTTACAGTGCTAATAAGATAGCGCATCCCAACGCTACAAAAAAGAAAAAATGACGGAGGCATATCCTTTATCTTTCTTGCCTCCGGTTAAAAGAAATGTAATCACGTATTGCCATAAATACGATTACATGGATAGTACAACTCCTTGGATTTCTTCCATGGAACCCACGAAGGCGCCTGATATGAGCTTCTGTGGTAAATTACCTGAACGTGGTAACAAGACGCGAATCAGAAGCAAAAACGACGCGTTTCGCACACAGGCAGTAACGATTAGCGACAGTTTGCTCAAGTCATTCTCCGGTGGACAGATCCTATTCATGTTTCAACCAGCCAACTACTGATGACTTTTCATGCATATAAAAATAAACGACGTGCTCCTGATTTTTCTTGTTATTTTCTTTTTTCTTTCCTGTTTTTCTTCAGTTTCTTCTCCTTGCTCCTTGTTCCACCCTCTCCACAAGCCTGTCTCTTCCTTCCTATTCCCTTATGTATTTCTTTGAGCCGATGCCCGCCGCACAATTTGCGCTCACGAGCCTAATGCTTCCCGGCATTATGCTAATTTCTTCCATCGGGGCTCCGAGATATTTGCGCAATTGAAGAGTTTACTACGTGAAGACGCGTTTGCGACCTACCTTCGCGTCATAGTTTTTACTTAATTATGTGGACAAGCGGATCTCTTAGGCTCTCGCGTGTATCACGTGTATCGTTATAAGCGTATTGTAAGTCTACTATTTACACTTAGAAGTATTGCTCAATGCGAAAAAATGTATGTCCTTTTAGGAGAAACTGGAGTTCTCTAGTTCTATTCCAACGTAGTTTAGAATAATGCTAACAACTTCTATTTAACCTATTGACCGGAGAAGATGTGTATATTTTACATTGGAGCAATCTTACTGCATTTGTCACAGATCTAAGAAAATGTCAAATTTCTAGCAAACAGTTATACCCTATATACGCAACTAAAATATGAAACGCGGGTAACTTTAATATTTTAACATTTCTCAAAAGATAAGAATACGCTCAACTAAGGAGGACGCTATAACAATTGTAGCTTTTACAAAAGGAAATCTCCAGATGTGGCAATCGCTGGTTGGTCATTAAAAGTCAATTTTACCATCTTCATATGAATTTGTCATTGATATTCCAGCGGAGTCGAAGTTTCTTTGTGAGAAATAGCTGTTTTATGGAGAACATGGGAACACTGTGAATGTTGTTGGAAAGCACGCGAAACAAACTGAGGAGGCGTGACTGTTGGAAAGATGCTAGGGATTTAAAAGACCATCCACGGAACAGAGACGTTCCAGGTGGTCGTGACAGCGACTTCAGGGAAGAGGATTGGTTCTCCGAGAGCTGTTGATGCGAACCCAGTACGTAGCCCCGAGGGTTCGAATCGTGCTCAACGTAGAACGTTGGCGCGAGCATCGCTTATTATCATATCCGGACGTTTCCTAGAGCTAGAGGAAACCTTCCAACTGGAAGGTATGCCGGAGAGCTCTAGAAAGTAATCTCTCGCGTGCCACACGAAACTTGGCACCGGTCATAATGCTTTTCGCGCAATTTCTGATGGCTTATTCTCGGGGAAGCTAGGTTTCCCCGTTACGGAGAAATCCATGCAACGAACTTCTTCAGCCAGTCTCTATCCTTTTAGCTTTATAATCTTCCTCGTGTGGATAATTGTGCGTGAAATATTACATTTTAAGCAATCACCTTTCTATCACAAAATAGGGAATATTTATAATGTTACCAAGGCTGGTAATGTTAGTAAGACAGACGTACGCTACCGTTCATAAGTATGTGTACACTTCAGCCGATTTTTCCCTCTGTAATATCGGTATAATGGAGTAGGTTAAAAAAATTAATGAAATGCACATCCATTTCGCAAAATAGGATAAATACCTGACACGGCTCGTCACGTTCATAGATTTTTCGAAGCAAAACAAAGGGTGCATGGTGTATAAGATTCGTCGACTCATCGTGCAAATACCTCGTTTAGCGTTTTTCCCAAGCAAGGTTGGACGCTCTGATCTTCGCCGACGAAAGATGATTCTCATAGAGCACATGCTCCGTCACTGTCGTTTCACCACAAGTCATTTTTTGTCGCTCGTGTTTTCTAGATTTTAGTCCCAGCTATAGTTGCCTACCCTCTTTTCATCGTCAAGGTTGGGTAAATAATGGTATTTTGCTAGTTAACAGCTGCATCGTCATCGTCGTCATCGATGAAAAGAATACTGCTTCAACGATGCTATTTTTATCTCTTTTATGCGTTGACACGCCATACATTCTACTCTTTATCTCTAAGTACGTACTTAGCAAAATAAACTATTTTACGCTTCTTTCATGCTTAATTCTAAGAATAACGAAATTCCCGTTCATGAATTTTTTTCTGTTTAATACCAACATTCCATGAATCTCAATGAATGTTCAACTACATGTTCAATTGCTAATTTTTTCCAACTTAAAGCTATGCATGTATCGTGAAATTTCGTTGTTAATCATGGTTTCTTGCCGGAGAGAAGGCAGATATAGAGCTGTAAGAGGAATGTCGGTGACAGTGCACTAGATGTCACTTCTTTCGCTTTTTGCAGTGATTTTGCGTTGTTGCGCGCCACAGCCGCCACGCGCTTTTCCTTTTTTACGCGATCGGTATACTCAGGGAGACCTTGATCGAACGGACGCGATGGCGCAGAACGGGTCTGCGGGCATTATCAATCACGGGCTTAATAGTAGCTTCAAATGCATCCTCTATCTAACCCAACCCATGGTCTTATATCGCATTGCGGACGAACGGATCTTTGTGCCTTGCTATTTGCCGTCTTGCGCGGGCTCCGCGCTACGTCTATGAATCCACGTAAACATTATTATAGTTTTAACGTTATCTGTTTCGTATCTCGACACTAGCGGCAACGTTACTGCATAGAATATTCAGCTATTCATAATTGAAATGACTACGCGATAACGCTTTATTCAGTATTATCAGATGTAGCTATTAGACAATTATCGTCATTAATATGTCAAACGTTGCATATAATTGTTCGAACAATGGGTTTTTGGGATAACTGGACATTAATTTGTAAGAATTAATATTGCCAATAAATGTGTTTAACGCATTAACATGTCAATGTTAATAGATACAAGATTATGAAATACAAGATCAAAAATATCCTTAAAGTAGGATAAGCTAGGATCATTGATATCTGTAGGATGTTTGAGTTGAGCAAGCAGTTTGCCTGGTAATTACACAAATTCGGCTATAAACGATTTTTAAATTATTTATATTTGGGAGGAGAGACTGAATTTTGAGACGTTAAGGCTCAGCTGACTCAAACAATCCTACCTTACTCTATTATTGTAACTACTCTTTACGGTAAATGTACCTTGACATAAGTATCTTCATGGTGCTCAAATTACGTACATCACCGTGCGCTTATAATTATCTCCCATTTCCAACGTTGTTCTAACAGGTAAATAATATTTGAATCCCTCGAAGTCGTCTATTTATATAGCACCTTTTTCCACCCTGTTTCCAAAGCGTCGAGCAAACTTCATAAATCATCGCTTGTTCCTTCTTCCATTCGACTGAAACTCCTAGAGAGGTTATAGCGGCGTTTAGCAGGCACGTGTCCCTGAAAACAAGCCTCGTGCACGGCCGGGAATAGATTATCTCGACGAGTTGCAAGGCCTGGTCAGCATGCAAACGTTATAACACTTTCTATATCTTTCACGGACGGGAGCACGGTTGTTTTTCTACAGACGCGTAACAGATAACGATGGCGATGCGCGCACAACTTGGAACGTATGCGTGCGCAACTTCCATTAAGTCTTTAAGCAGTGGAAAGCATGAAACTATGAATTACTAGCGAGCAGGCCCAGCGGCGGTAATACGGCAACGCCACCTGCCACATGGGGTCGGTTAATGGATTTGCAAAGCGCCAATTATATTTCCGATAGAAGGAACGAGCGCGAACGTCGGGCACCCGAGTGCACGAGCGAGCACACGGCCTCAAGGCGCATTTGCAAACGCGATTGCGCCTCCGTTGCGGTCCCGGTAGCGCTTGTGCGCGCGCGTACCACTGCGCGCGTGGGAAAATCAGCGATTTCTCATGCCGCATAAAACTCTGATACCTTAAAGCCTTTCTTGCGTCGACGAGCCGCGCATTACCGACGCCGTTTTGATTTATTCTCTCGTCCTTTTGTGCTCCGGCTATTGCATCGTGGATTTTCTTTATTATACCAGGCTCGAGGTACGCATACCTTAGACGCGCCTCCAAGCTAAATATGGCCGAAGATGTCCTCCACGATGTTGTGACGCTTGGGAAAATTAAAGCTATGATCGAATCTCGGTAACTTGAATTTCCAGGAATAGCTAAACTCTTTGATTTTTCGGGCTTTCATCTTATCGAGTTTTTCGAGTAAGCGAGAGGTTCAACAAATAAAGGGAACTCGTGCAGTTAATACTTTTCGAGTTGTAGAGGTTCTACGAAAGCCTTTAACTGTCAAAGTTTAATTATCAATTTACGGTAGACTTTTATTTAGAATACGATCTTTCACTGTGAGATAAATATATATCTATCGTTTCAAATTGCATCGGCTGCGGGGCTTAAACTTTGATTTGACTTATAAAAGGGAACTTCGATTATGCAGAGATTAGACTTCCCTGAATTCGAATATATATAATTTATATTTACAGAAATAAAATAAGTACGAACAAACGTATATATTTCACTTGTTATTATTGTAATACATCTTCTTAATTTTTAAGCGTACGTCTTTTTTCTTATCGTTTTCATATCAGATTTCCTGATAATTACACAGGTACCACTTTCACGTGACGCCAAATTGCTTTTCTTTTTGCGTCGCCCAACTCTCTTCTTCAATTCGCCCAACTTTCACTCGTAGCATCCGTCATATAAAATCGGACTTAACGATCGTACGCAAGTTACATAATGCTATTCTGCATTCTCTCTGGGAGATCCCCTTTCTCAATTCGAGAGGTGGTCGCGTGTGCATGCGCATCTTCCCTTTACGATGTCAGAATGCGCGCCAATCGATCACTCCTCATAACCTTAAGGTTCGATGCGGACGAACTGGTTTTGTCGCGCGAGTATTTCCCGCGCGTTTCACTAGCACGCTAAATTATACGAATAAACGTAGATTAGTGATGATTCGCAGGTTTGCGATGGGCTAAAATTGACCGTTTCGTACGTTTCGCGTCTCACTAGACATACCGCAACATTATAACGGGTGGATAATAATTGTCGACAACTGCTCACGTAACATTAGTTAATAACGTCACTTAACGATCGATTTCCATAGTTTCTTCTTTTTCTTTGGTCAGTTTAACGAGTTTACCAACACGTTGAATTTCTATTCGAACGTGTGATTTACACAATATGACGAGTCCATAATATCAGGCTGTCGCAAAATGGTCGAATTTTTAATAAAAGCTCTCGATTGTTTATAACTTACAATATTAAAAATAATATTAATTGCATCATCAATAGATAGTTCAACAGATTCAATACATTTTGACCATTAAAACAAAATTACAAGGATAAAATAAAGCATAATAAAAAAATAGGACTACCTTACTTCTCGACTAAATGTCAGAAGCCTTCGTGAATTGCCGTTTTAAAATGATTGATACTCATATCGTAGTTTTCGTACTTCAACGATCGAAGTTATTTTTTGATGAATAAAAGTTTTGACAAATTTTGCATCACGAACAGCCGGATATAATTCCGTCATTTTGTATTATTCCAAACGATTATGACATTTCTGTTTGAAGGAAAGAAATACGCTATTCATAAGTATCTCAAGAAAGCTGGCGGTGCGATTGTTGGAAATTAGTTACAACGAAATCATTAATGATTTCGATTTAGTAATACGGTCAGGATGGAAGATAATTCCGGTAATGATACTAGCCGACCGGTTAACGAGTACAATAATCGATCCCGATTGGCCGAATAATTATTTCGGTAGAGTTCCGACGGCCGGCTGTCTGTAATTTTCGCCCTTAACAATATATCCGTTTGGTCGGTCCACACGAACACGTAGGAGTAGACTATCGAATGGATTTTTTTCTTCGAGCCCCGACAAATAACAGTCGGTACCAATCAGCTGTGATTGGTGCACGGAATAAAATGTGGATATACCTTCGCCCCTCGTCTCTGCCCCCCTCTCTCGCCTCTGAGAATTCACAGAGCCTCTCCTTGCCCAACGTCAGGTAAATCTTCACAGTGGTGGTATATAATTACTAAGATTATACATATCAACACAACTAGAGCGAAAAACACTGACCCGGTTGTTAAACCGCTGCGTGCGAGTTGTAACGGCTATCCTGCAGATTGGCGAAGTGCGTACTGCTATCCAGCCTGTTGGTAGGTACCGACCGGCTGTGTACTACCTTCACTCTTGGTCCTATTTATAACCAAGGATCGAATTCCATCTCGATTGGAAATGGTAACTGGATCGACTCGACTAGATCGGTCGCTTGGAGATAAAGAAAAAACGAATTAGTGTTGTTACAGGCTACCGAAAATTCTTTTCGTGTTACTCCTAGTTAAGGCTGTTATTTTCATTTGGGCATGCGTATTTTTCTTCTTCTTACAAACGTATAATATGTAATGTCATATAATAGGAGTTCATTCTGATTCTCCCCTCTTCCTTCATATAATATAACGTTGTGTAGTTAGATTTAATCATATGAAATATTAAATAGATGAAATTAATTATAATTCAGTTAACTAGGTCTTTTAGGTTCAGTTAACTAAGTTTGTTTTAGGAGGTTAAAAGGAGTTCAGAGACCCAGTTAATCAGGAAAACATCGACTGACGCTGACATGGGCGTTACACGCGTGTTATTCCATCTTTTCCGGTTTAGCGCTCGTAAATTATTACGCTCGAGCGACGATCCCTTAAAACACACGACATAACCGGGCATAAATTCCGGTGCACATGTACGCACGCGCGGTACGATACATCGGCGACCCCGATCGGGAAAAACATACCTCCAATTAGAACGCGCTTCCTAGGGCGAATGCCTTTTACTACGCGGCATTATAAATCAGATGATATGTAGCCTGTTCTTGCGCATCTACATTCCTCCTAGGAAGGATTAATTGGTACCTTCGGCTTTTGGTGAAAGTCGTAATTACCATTCGTCGTATGTTCAACATTTTACGAGCTCGTGTCATCTCTTTCTCTGCTAATCGATATTTACGAATACTAAAAAGGATTCGGTGATTCAATTTAATTTCTTAATGTTGTGCAAGACTTTACTTACAGTTTGCAAATATATACGAATATTTGATTTAAAGAGAAAATTTCTGGATTAAGTAGAAAATTGAAATTATTATTGAAGCTTGTCTTACCAATAAATCTCTAGACTTGATCGAATAATGCTTTTCGCAATCACATAATTCTTCAACATCGATAACCAGTCTCGCTTTACATTTTTGTTTGTAAGGAAAGAAAAAAGCAGGCCCATCATGACTTCGACGTTCTCCGTTCTCTATTCGTCCTTGTTATCTGGTACAACGACAAACGGTGGTCCTTGAGGTATAGGAATATCTAAATAATGTTTGAGCGGTGGGGGAAAGGCGACAACGATTCGAAAGGTCTCAAGTGGACTCGGTAAATTATTATTACAACTTGAAACTCCTAAGATACTTGATCGATATACCGCGCGTGTCAACTCGAGCATCACATTTGTCCCTGAGCGCAATATACATATATACATATATATATATATATACATACTGCAGTCTTTGTTCACGTTGTGCTTGGATGATCAATATAGTTATATATGTATGAAGAAATGATAGCGGTCTACGCATAAAAGCGTATCTGGTTGCATTGAAATCGGACGATTATCGATCCGGCTCGGAGTTTCTTTTTTTGTTATACTTGACTCGCTTATCTCGACTTTCTGTGAAAGTAATCATCGCGAAGCACGTCCGCTATGCCCGTGCGCATGCGCGACGAACGCTGCGCGCGCAGCCTCGCGTCAAACGCGAACAAGGGCTATAATATACCTCTCGCGGAGGTATTGTTCGTGATAAAGACCAGAAAGACGTCCCAATGCTTTTCAAGCGAGGACTGTTCGCCGCCGTCGTCATAGAACGCCGCGTTCTCTTCCTCGTTGAAAGGAAAATCGTCTTCACGTGCCGATAGAGACTTCCTTTTTCGATGAGAAATCGATGGCGCAATCAAATTGCGCGGGAAAAAATAAAGATCGATGGTATTATTCACGACTGTGACGAAGGACAACGAGGGACTTTTTTATGCGGATATCGTGGGAAATGAGAGAAACGAACGAGATCGTTAGATTGGAATGCTGCTGGGAAGAGAAGTTGAAGTTGTTCAGGAAGTTACTATTGTAGGGCATAGAAGTTCTATACGAACTATCATGTGGTTTCATTAAGGAAGTATAGTATCAACTATAAGAAGTTAACAATATTCTGCTGGAATATAGGTATATATATATATATGTTACAGTACACAATATGATTCTTAGAATCTTATTCTTTCGATTTTCTTTTATTGTCCTGTATAACACGAGCAACTTTCACATAACATTTTCAACAATTTGCGCTACTTAATTTATGCAGCTGATAGTTCTATTCTATACTGTATGATATATTTTAAACTCTATGTTGCTATAAAAAGTTGCGTTTCTGAAAAGATTCTTCGATGTTTGTTGTAAACCGAGTTCATAATCATAGAAACTTATTCTCTATTAAATATCTTTATTAGTATCTTTGTTTCTCTATTATTCTTCATATACATCTTAGGCGCTCGTTGTATAACAAATTTGGCCTCAGTTCATTTTTTCGTCGAACAACTCTTAGATCACAGATATCCGGATAAGTTTCTCTCTTTGACCGTCATATTATTCAAGAATTAAACAACTTCTGTTTCTCCTAAAATCTGTCTTCAACACGCCAAGTAGTTCCAAGGTGGCACTACAATCGTCAGAAATAAATCATATGTGTAAATATAGCGGTGTTAGGGATCGCTATTCCCACATGCGGTCCCTAAGAGTGCTCGATCCCTTTTCTGGACGCTGGCCGTCAGGTGTCAGGACCAGTGAATAGTCTCACCTCGGTACTGGGCCCATCAGCGGGGCCCACCGTGCAAGTCCGTACACCGACGATATAACTCATCTGCGGCGCGGGCCCCGAGAGACCTCGCAATTACAACGACGGAAGAAACGAGATGGGATGAGATAAGGCGTCGCCGCTAACAGACGTTACGTCTGTGCCCGTAATGCCCTACGCGACTTACACACGGAACAGTTGACGCTATGATTACTCAACTTTCCCCTTCGTTGAAAATTTTGGAATAATTACTAGATAACGTAAGTGTATGGAACATACTTTAAAGTTAAAGGGTTGCTGATATTAGGAGATGTTTGGAAGAGTAATACGAATGTACCTAAGTATTTGTAACTTTAAGTATATACTAGGGCACTTGTACTAGAACATCTTCTAATCATTACATTTATTGGAAAATTCTGAAAAAAAAAAAGATTAGCCTGTTCAGTACTTTACATTATACGACACACACGAAGCAAATGAAATAATTAGATAATGAGAGCTACGAGAAGTATTCAATATAATTATGGTTCGTCCAATAATTAAAAATTGGAAATCACAAATTTACCATAATTTTTAATTACATTAAGTTAGATCGAATCATGGAAACAAATTCAAGGAATATTAATCTAACCGCAGGTCCATCTATCTTTCACCGCAATTTCATTTTCTTTTCTCCTTTCTCATAAACCTCTTACAGTCCTTCTTATTTAACAAGTACTACATACGATCCTAGTACGGGAAAAATGGGATTCTCGGGGAAGTTTCGCCAATTAAATTGGATTCACTTTGCGCACGAGAGATAGGCGAGTAATATTCTGGAAAAAGGAAGGCCGCGAAGAAAAAAGGGGGAAAGAAGAAGTTTCGCGTGAAGAAGAAGGCTTGACCTGGACGAGAAATTACGAGGCCGTTGACAATCGCGCACAGGATTCGTAGAAGCGTATAATTGCTTCATAGTCGAGCCGATCCCCGACCGCGAAACGACCCTTAAATCCGTTCTGCATCCACGAGCACGCGTTTTTACGCACGCGAGTGGCTGTGTCGATATGCATCGTGCGCGAGTCCAGATGGAAATACGAGAAAAGAAGAAGAGAGGGAAATGGTAGTTGCGTCCTCTAATTGTGGTTTATCACCTGGCCTGACGCGCGGTGCTAATTCACAGTCAAGCTTCCGATTTGTAATGATGAAGAGAAACGAAGAATTCTTATGAGTATGTACATGAATTTCGATCTTCGTATGTTTCATTCATTAGAACACGCATCATCCACTGTAAACATAGTGCTACTCGGTTTGTTGAGTATTGAGGTTGGTCCATTCTTGTTCCCGATTTGTAATCTAAGGTTTCAATTACTGTGTGTAAGTTGATGGCAACATTGTAAACCTTCTAGGTTATATTATGAGACGTTACTGTACAAGTCATCAGAGACGAATATGAAATAATGTTAAGTCTTCAAACGGATATCTCTTGTCATTAAAACGTAGTGATTCCAAGAAAATCCAACCACTACAAACGTTAGTATGTCTAAACAATAAATGCAAAGCATCTGTTCCTAGGAAAGGAACGCGATCATCCAGGATAGAAGGTAAGAGGTCATAATCGAGTAACTGTCATGGAACCCGCCATGAAATGACAAGCATCGAGAGATGACAGGCCGGACGACTTCGCCTTTTTCTTCGTCCGGAGGGTGGAACGTCATTCATTAACATTCCTATAAAACCACCACCGCGTGTAAACACCGCGAATAGCGTAAACGGTGGCAGTGAGAGACGGTCCACTGTTGCTGCCAAGCGTAGGAGGAAATGGGCAAGAGAAACGAACGAGAAACAGAGACGAAGTGAGCGACAGAGTGGCGAGGAGAGACTGTGTGAGAAATCCAATCCGCTTCCATAGGGTTATTATGGTGATAATTTACTACTCCTTCTCAGAGGGCAACAGCGGACCATGCCGACCGTTTATGCATAGCCGTGGAATGCCGCGTTTCTGATCCCACGGCGAGGCGTTTGCACTTTCTGCATTTAGAAACGAGCCTAATCACGTATCACCCTTCCCCTTGGTACAGACCCTAGGGACTTTTCTTCTTCCCGAGACATACACCGCCATCTGGCGAGTCCCGTCTTTGAACCTGACACGGACAACTTGATACTGATTAATGAGGGGCGCGCGAACTATCACCGGCACCTTCTTCAAAGCTGTTTTTCCTTTTTGAGTTTGATATATGCGTCAGAAGTTGTTTATTCATGCAGCTTAACCGACGGTCTAAGTATATAAGTAGGTTGAAGCCAAAGATGTAATTGGTTAGGAGAACTGAAAACAGAAATGACGTATAAGATGAATAGACTCGATGTAATGCTTCCGCAAAGAAAAATACATTTTTGATTAGATTGTGAGTGATCTAATTGAGCTTGCGAGAAGCACAGTATATAACTGACTTGAAGCGAATATCTGGAAAATATTAGAATTGAAGTTTTTCACGACCTAGAATCGCCGTGTAGTTTTGAGTTGGTATAGGTAGCGAAATTTTACAAGTTACAGATTAGAAGTTACCAGTATTAATAAATACCTTTACTTGACAGTAACAGATTTGATAGTAAAACAGATGAGATTTTACAAATTTAATTTACTTTTTATAATATACCTCAGAACAGAACTTCATCAAAACCAGCGTAAATCTCATATCATTACCTTTTAACT
Source organism: Bombus haemorrhoidalis (assembly GCA_014825975.1). Lineage (NCBI taxonomy): Eukaryota > Metazoa > Arthropoda > Insecta > Hymenoptera > Apidae > Bombus > Bombus haemorrhoidalis. The sequence continues at coordinate 15,066,694 of CM026166.1, read as the reverse complement.
ACTAATGAAATGTTTATCTTGCAATTAGCACAGACAACGCGACAATATTTCACATTTTGAAGTCGGCTCACGTTCGAAGGTTGCAGTACTTTTTTCTTTATTACCTCGAAAATACGATGAATCATGCTTGTATGTACAACAGAATAACAGAGATGACAACTGGTTCTTAACGAGCGAACAAAATTTTTCGAGGATCATTTGCGGATTTCTCAAGGCGCTCTGGCACATTTTCTCGCGATCTTATTCATCGCGGTATATAAATAGCGCGGGGACGCGCGCTTACAGCAGCCTCTCCTTGTAAGGTTGACACGAAGGATAACGTTGAATGCAACTAGGGCAACTTGATTCCATATCGGGAGCCGCGGAGGACGTTCTTGGACGACTCGACGATCGAGGGCACGCGGAGGTCAACGATAATGACCTTACCCTAATTCCGCAATGAGACGTCGAGTCATTACTTCTCGAGCACACACTCACCATATTGTCCCTAGTTGGATGCGATTAACCTATTAAAGGCCAAACTAGTCTAGTTAATTAAAATGCACATTTTTATCAAGATAAATAAAAAATGAGATTTAGATAGAAGACCTGCTATTACTACACGTACTATACGTTACATATTTTATACAAGTGCATAAAAATTCGCAGTATAGTTATGAACAAAGATGAGTCGTAATCTGACTTTTAGACTCGAGAAACCCGAAGTCGAAAGATTTACGGCAAAAGTATAATAGATAATTGGCCAGTGCGTATTCATATTCTATTTGCCGTATTACTGAAGGAATTAAACTCCTTTCACGGTATTTCACTTATAAAATCTTTTCCTCTGCATTCACAAATGAAACTCTGTTACCGAAGTGGTTAACCGCTACACGATCGGCATTCGATGTATTCAGGTACATGGATGAACGGTATGCGCGCGCATTTTCCATAAAGCGTGCTAGCTGCGCATCGCGTTGTGCGGCGCGGTTCGCGGCGAACGCGAGGACAGACAGATGCGTGACACGCGGCTGTCTGGCTATCGTCTCGCGGCCGCAGCGCACCAACACAGAGGAGAAAGATTATGCAACGCTCGCGTCGGCCTCTACCGGCCATATGGTGGCGGCACCTTTATATCTGCCGTCGTTATTGGCGCGAGTCTACGTCCTGTGCACCTCCCGCTCTCGCGTATTTATCTACTATGCTTTGCCGCTCTTCCAACGTCCTGGCGCAGGTGCTTGGATCACTTTACGAGAACTCGACGGCCACTTGTCTCTGGCTCTGCCTCCTCTTGGACGAGAATTCGAGAAGGGTATATACGATGGGGTTTAAAGGCGGATCGTTTCGAAAATCTTGGGAATTCACTGTGCTAAGAACTAAGCCGCGGAGATACGGGTATGATTTATGGCGAACGTGCCCTGAAAATTTCGTGCACCTCTGAAACTCAAGATGCCACGCGGCTCAAAGATTTATGACTGCCAGACTTTTCAGATCTCAGCTTGGAATATTACTGATGGGTCACCCGCGAAAATATATTTTGGAGATCTTAAGGGTTTCTTAATATTCATCATTCTTCTTCTTTGTATCTTTTCCTTGGGGATGTTCAATCACAGATGTTGTTGATGAGACGGTAGACCTTCCGTAATTAGATTTTATTACCACTCCGCTTGCTATTATTTTGGATTCGTACAGGTTTTACGTATTCGTTACCGATTGTGAAATTTATTGTTCTTCTATATTTTATTTTATGTAATGCATGTACTACTTGCGTTTATTACATTTATTAATATTTTATTTACGTTTTTTAATATACTATATTCTTACATACTATTTCACTGCTTGTTTCTTAATTTGATAATGCATAAAATGGCGATTATGTATTTGGTATAATGAAAAAAGTTCGTGGAATTTTTGTTCGTTTATATGATTCGATCTTTTAAATCCTGTCTAGGACAATGACTTTCTACGAACGATTATGCTTAACTTAAACAATTATACTCAAGATATCGATCTTCCAAAAAAAAAAAAAAAATATGTAATTTAGCAGTATGTATTTAGTGCACTTGTCTAGAACCAGAAGAAGCCATTTGATACAGGTTCGGTCAAGTGATTCCACGATATTTCTTTCGCTCCAATAATACATGCGTTTGTGCGGAAAATACGCGTTCCTCTCCATTCGCGGTTACACAGGCATATCGCCGCAATAATGCTTTTATCTGCAGTATTTATAGTATTTATATATACAATATAGTATTTACATATAGTAGTTATCCGGCACAATTCTATGCTCCCTTTGCTGCTTCTCTCAGGATAATTTAAACCATACCTCGTATCCACCGTTCATATCTCCACCGTTCAGCCTATCAAAGCTTTTCAAACGTATTACAACTTACGAATCATTCCGTGTTCGCCATGGTAGGTTGACAAAGTTTCGCATGGCATAGCTGGCGAAACGCATTTAAGATAGGAGGATTACTTATCTCACGCTTACACTTCTTCAGAGGTTCGTCGCCGCGTTCCTGCATGCTTTATCGAGCAACGTTTCAGCCTACTGCCTTTACAGCTGCTTCATGGATAAGGAACGACCTCTGAAGGAACGTGAGTTAGGCTTGTTTCAACTGGGATACACACTTCGTGGCGCTACGTTGTAAGAAACAGCCTAGAAATGCTTTGAAGTGTGCCGAAAAATGGCAACCGCAACCATGAAAAGCTCCATGAGCAACGACTCGTCTTTAGATTTTGTTACAAATTGCCTTAACTCTGCAATTTCCTTAATTCAGATTACGATGCAATGGTAAAGTTTCCTCATCTTATTTTTATTACAAATTACAAACTTTTCGCTATATGAAGATTACAGAGAAATCAGTAAGTTGTATATATCTTTTACTTCTTATAGTAGCTTTAAAATTCAATACGTTTTCAACTAGTTCCATCCTATCAGTATTGCCTTTTTATTTGATGACGGAATTGAACACGTGCCGTCTCGCGCTTTTTATAACTTTAAAAGCATTGCTTGTTTTAGTAATTATATCTTTGGTTCTTTACAAATTCCCTCGAGTTATAAATTATTTTTGAAGCACATATAGCTTTGGATCTAACGAGTTGTTTAAAATTTTCAAGTGTGTTATAATTTCTAATCATGAAACGAATCTGAAAGTCAGCAGAAATGTAACTATCATGTTTTTACGAAATACAAGAACGCGCGATAAATCAAGGTAATTATATCACAGAGACAAAACGACTTAGAAAGATTTATTAAGGAACCTCGGTCGAAAGGCATCGAAGGATAAAATATTAAACCGCGTTACTGACCCAGGCCGCGCATCCGCAAGCCCTTAAATCATCGGATTAAATAAATTCACGAGCGTCTGCCGCGAACGGGTTGACAAAGCGACGAGCTTTCACCGGGAAAGAAGCATCAATCACCAGGCGGTCGTGGTTGGAAGACCATTAAAAGAGAGAGGAGCTGAAGGAAGAAAGAGCCTTGGCTGATTTACGCGTGGCCGATACAGGTGACAAAAGAGCGCGCGAGCCTATTCGACGGAATAAAAGCTTTCGGTGAACGTCTATTACGACGAAGTAACAGTGGACAATTGCCCTGAACCCTTTTCACCTTGATCACTCCGCGGCAGCGCTACGTTAACGTCCCGTGAAGTATCTTATCCCACGTAGAGTACAACGCGCGTGTCTTCCTCTATTTTTCCCCCGTGCCTACTCGCATCTCTTTCTTGCTCGCTATCTTTCTTCCTCGGAGCCAACGGCGTCCACCGAGCGGCGATAAATCCACGTAAAGGGCCCATATAAAACCTGCAGGGAGATCCATTCCTCCGGGGATTTCCTCTAGCCGCGAGCAGCGCCCTCTCTTCTTCTCTCGCTTGCGCGGGAACCCCCGTCGCTGTGCGCTCCTTCTCTTACTAGCTGAGCGCGTTTGCGTCTGACCAATCGATACGCGATACCAACTTCCCATGGCGAATCGGTTCTCATGCTCGAAGCGAATGGACACAGAGAGTGGCATTATATTCTAGAGCGAAGTAACCGTATGCACGCATAGAAGGTAGAGATTCATCGGCAAGAAAGACGGGGACAGAATGCGCGTGTGCGTGTACTCCTTGCATGGATAATGGGACGCTACGGTAACCCCATTGCTAGTGGTAGTGTATCGGAGGCTGTACTTATCGCTGTACAATTTCATCGGCACTTAAAACGTCATCTCGTGAAGCTCCACCTTTTCATCAGCTGCTAATCTTGCGATTTCTCTCTGTCTTTGTCTCTCTCTCTCTCTCTCTCTCTTTCCTTCTGTATTCTATGGTTGGTGGAGTAACTCCCTTCGATGCCCTCCTCGCGTCATATATATATATCTCGCACGCCGTACATCGGTCCAGCACCGTACCTATAATAAACTATCTCCGGCTCAGTGGTCGACTTAAGCCGATATTACGCTCCACTTTCTTTTCTTGGCCAGTGAATTACGCGATTGGTGGGCGGAGGGGAGATCAGGCTTGGACAAAGGGAACGATGGACACGGATGGACGGAGCCGAGAAAAAGAGTTCGAGGAAGAAAGTGGGGCATAATGGCTGGTGGGCGGTGAATTTTGATATAAATTTGACAGACGGAGTTACAACATTGCGACACGTAGGACAGTCAGTCCCAATCAGGATCGTTTCAGGATTCCAAGTGGGACTACATCGTGACCCTTGCATCCGCCAATGATTTTGTAAAATATTATTCTTTTATCATTATTAGCTGGTAGTTATTTATTTAGATAGAATAATGATAACGCGGTCAATCTTAAACATTATCTTCTTTTACACGATTTGTCGTCTGAATTTATCAGAACATTTTAATTCATCGTTTGTAGATCGTAACTCCACGTGATAGGCATTCATTCATTATGCGTAGCAATTAATTCAAATCAACGAACAGAGCCTCATATATTCTCTCCATCAGATTCTTGCAATACATATAGGAACGTAGGAAAGAAATCTTTTCCTCTTGGTATCACAACCACATCTGAAGATACCACACCTCCAGTCACCTCATCTTACAATAACTCGCACTTGATAAAAGTTTTGCCTCATAATTCGCGAACGCTTTTTCACCTGACACCATCACTTTCCCGCTCGGGAATCTTCACTTATATAAAACAGTTATCCCATAAACAGATCTAAATTAACTGAACAGGGATCGAACTCCCGCATCGATTCGACTCGCCTTTCATTTAGGTTGAACACCAGAAGTGCATGCACACACGCGGCTCGTTCTCACCCTCTCGATTTCTCATCAAGGTGCGTTTCACCACGTGATCGTGATCAAGGGCTTCGTATCTGATTCGCCAACTGCACGGCAAATTGCCTATGAAAACGCGGCTCGTTTCACCGCCCATGCACCGCTTCCTGTTGCCCTAACAGGGGGCCTTCCCTGACTCGAACGGCCGTTATTAATCTGAATCGCGTGTAGCTTCGCGCAGAAAGCGCCAGAGGGCGCGGCATAGCCCTTGGGAGTGTCTGGCCTGCGTTTCTGACCAGAGCAATTCCTTTTCGATTGGCGTGTTATTAGCCAGGACGGCCGAAGGAATCGAAGGAAATGGTGGCCGACGATCCAACCGGAAACGATCAGTTTCCCGGGAATCCGGGGTTCGCGTGTGCCCTCTCCTCTGTCTCGAATCTATCTTCTCCGGGAACCGAGCTAATTTCCTGCTGAACGATGCCCGTGTCGCTTCGAGAGACGTAAGCCTGCACGTGGCAGGAAATTTCAATGATTTCATTGGCCAGCCGTTAGTCCATGAAATTCTGTCCCTTGCGGGGAATCTAGATTTTTCAATGTTCTCTTTGCTGTAATGAATCAACTATAGAAACGGACTAAAGGAAACGAACGCTTTCACGAGGTTAGTTGTCTTTGGTTATCTTGTCTGGATTTTACGCTCTTCGATTTTGCTCTCTTTAATGCTAATTTTCTATCGGTGAAGCAACTGTACAACAGTTTTTCTTCAACATAAACGTAACTTTCAAGTGGTTTATGCCGGGTTGTTAATGTTTCCGGTATGATTATTCGATGTTTTATGCATGTTTGCAGTGCTGGTAAAAGTAGGTTATTTGTTGTCTATTAATGGTCTCTTTTTGGCGTATCTGTTGATACATAATACAATGATAAATGGCCTGTGTAAAAAGCACAGCCAAGAAAGTTTATATAATTCTGGATTAGACAATTTGAATGTTACCTTATCGTGTTCTGAACTTACGTACTTGGAAAATTCTTCTTCCTTTGCCGTCACAAATTGGCAGAAGGAATAATCATTAATTAATCTTTAGGTATTTAGAATAGTCTATAGAGACAGTTTACGAAAAGTTCATGTCATATACGCGATAGATGAATTGCAAGACAGTCAACAAAATATGAACGTTCCTTAAGAATAAATATTAAAACGTTAATGTAATTCAACATTCACTTATTCCTTAATTCAGAAGAAACCGAATACGGCTAGGGCTGTTATTGAGTAAGGATCAGCACGATTTCTAATAATAGTACATTCGACGTTCTACTCGCAAAACATCTAATAAGCTCGTATCCTTCGGAAAACGAGACTGAGGTAATCTCATTCCGGCGGATAATTCGACTCCTCAATTAGTCTCGTTAGGATCGATTTTATATAACGTATAAATTCCAGTGTAACTTCGTATTTCCTTACTAGAATCAGCGAACCAGTACTCCATGAGTGAAAACGGGCAAAAAGACACGAAAAGGAGTAAAAGAAGAAGGAAGATGTCGGCATGAGCGATTCTTGGAACCGGAAGTTTCCCAAGTACGCATCCCGTCGGCTCTGATTACGTAAAGCATGTATACAGTGAGGAACAAAAGTATTGGCACAACTTTGCTTGTTTTATAAAGCTTTGCATTTTTTTTTTTTTTTTTCTTGGAAAGTGGGGATTCTTGTATTAACTGTGTAGTACGTGTAATTTTACATTTTATTCTTATTATTCATTGTTACTCGCAATGATAATGAGAAAATTACGTTTTAAAGATTTATGCAGGATTTTATAGGAAAATCTGGTCTGTGAAAATGTGGTCATTGTGTTCGTCACTATACATAGACAAGCCAGCAGGTGACCAGAAAATGTTCGCCCCTCATCAGTTCCCGTTTAATCGGTGCAATTATTCACGAACACAGGCACGTAATTCCTTCGCCACGTAGAATCCCACTATTTTAATGCAACAACATGGCGGCAGTGGCGTGTATAGTTTTACTCTTGGTCAGGCACGTCTTCGATGAACGGTCATGAAAGCAGTTTGAATATTCCTTGTTGGCTAATTTCGATGTTGAGAATCTCGTTATCCAGAAAATTTACACGTATCTACTATCATGATACTAATTTTCATAGTTCTGTTTCTTTCGTTTCGGTGGTAATGATTGACGCGATACTAAATTTTAATTGCTTTGTATAGCTTACTTTGTAGTTGGGCGTTAAACGTTGGGTAATACAAAATATAATATAGGGGCTATTCTTGTTTTGTAGAAGCAATTTGATGGCAGGATGATGATGGAATTAAGCAGATTATCGGTATAGTGGAAAGATGACCCGATCGTGATACGATTTAACTTCTTTGCTATAACAGACTTTCTTCTATTTGGTGCTTATACCGTTCTGCTGTGGTATAATTACGCATATAGCATAGTTGACTTCTCATTTTTTTTTTTCAGTTCGTTATCAGTTGATATTTCATGGAATAGAATTTTTTAGCCACGTAGTAACATATGGTTCGCAAACCGTAAAATATTCTTCGTTCTACATTGCCCTTACGCGATACGCAAAAGGGGGAAAAGAGGAAAAAGAAGCCAAGCGCAATTTTCTGTCAGAAGAATAGTAAATCAATTCTCAACCCCGCGATTCTCACAGTCTGAACTACTCAGTGCGCAGCGGCAGCCGCCATAGTACTCCTCCAATTTCAAGGTCATCCATTTACTCCGCGGCAGCGAGTCTCGATCGAGCGATTAGGCGCGAGGATCCGATCGTCCGCTGACATCTTCTGAAGATACATAACAGAGTGCCGCGAGCTGAATTTATCGGCGAATAGATCAGTCTTTAGAGTCCTTAGAGTGTTAAATGACGTGTGGTATCCGTAGAATCTGAAGCCTGATCCGCGATCATTTCTTCCCGCGGCTTTCCTCTACTATTCTCCCCTTCGTCGTCTGTTTTTTCTTTCCTTGCCATCGTCGTTGTCGTCGTTGTCGTCGTCGTCATCGTCGTCGTTGCTATCGTCCTCTTTATCCCTCTCCTCCTTTCTTTCGTTCTCTTCGCCTGTATGTATATAAGCGGCTCGCGTTTTGATCGAAGGCACATATAAGCATCGTGGCTTGGCTGGTAAAATGAAGACGTGCGTCTACAGAGTAAGGCTGACTGGCACCGTGCAATCGCAGGTGGTCAATTAGAATCCGCGTTCTCTCGCGCACCGCGGTAATCGGCCCTTTACAGCTACCCTTTTTTCCCCGCATTTATAATTACGAGGCCCGCGGCCCCGTGCGCTCCGTAACGATCCACGCCTTCCTTTTACTCGGCTCGCCTTGCTTCTCTCTTCCTTTGCACGTTCTAACTTATTCCATTCCCTCTTTCCCTACCTTATCCAACATATACAGGCTATTTCAAAAGGTTGGAGCCACGCTTTAGGAGCATGTAGTTTTCATGAAAACAAGTAAAAAAAGTCAAAGGTTGTACTATCCTCGTATATATGTGTCACGTCCTCATGGATTTTGATGATTCCTTTTCTAAAACTTGATACTCTTAACCTGCCGTATGGTTTGCTCTCTGTGCATTCGAATCACGAGCATTGGATTAGGTTTCGGTTATTCTTTGTTTTCTGGTTCTGATTATACGGAGAGCGGTAAGCGGTAAAATTGACCTTTGGAGCATTGGCTGTTGTTCATCACTTGTTTCAGGCGGATTTCTCCAGATTAGGTCTTCGTCGACCAAATGTTCAAAATCTATCGAAATCGTTCATTTCCGTATAAAATGACCTACACTTTCGGCTTTAACGATTTAACATGCGTCCGAGAAGGCACATTCAGGTCAAAAATATTGCAATCCAGATCTACAGGTGTAGATTCGCGTTCATTGATTGTTGATACACCGAAATGCGGAGCTACAGCTTCATAATGCGTCGATTGACTATTGAGCATGCAGAAGCGAGGATCCCATAATTCATTTTGTCCGCAGACGTTAGATTTGTCATAAGGTACTTCTTAGTCCTTGACATCTAACTTTGACATCTGAACAAAGTACATAATGAAGTTTAAAAAATCTCAAAAACACCACAGTCATATTGTCGCAAATCTCCTCGTAGTGTATTTTATCAGAAGACTTAAAAATATCTGAATAAATACGAGTCCAAATAATATATAATTACAGAGTCCGGCATTCCTGTGATGGCATAAAATCACTTTATAAATGCCCTTAATGTTTGTTTCTTTTACTTACTTACTTTTTGAAACACCTTGTACATTGTCCTTTGTTTTCTGTCTGTCCTTCCGTTTCTTCGTCTCCGTCCGAATTCGGTTTGCAAGCCCGGTTATTTGCTAACGGAACCGTCTTTCATTTCGTCCCGGTAAAAATCTTCAATAGATTCCCCTTCTCTGTCTCTCTTTGCGAGTTATAAGTGGCAACAGCCCTTTAGGCGACTCGAGGATGGCGCTGAAGCGCCGAGACGCGCGTTAGGCTTGGAAAAGATTAAATGGTCAAGAGATGCATGCTTTGGTTGATTCGCACTGTAGTGTGAAATTTTTGTTACGTAATTTGCGCAGATTGAAGGATTCTATAGAGTAATTCATAGAGCAATTTAAATACAAATTAAATACTAATAAATTAATCTTAAAACGCAGCATATACATATGTGAGGCCGATGGTGAAATATTGGTGTTCTCAATTCCTATCGAACGATCAATTTAATTTGAAAATTCAGCTTTGCGAAGTTGAATGTAATATAACCAAACTTCCAAACGTAAGTGAAAGAAAGAAAGAAAACAATTATTATTTTCTATACACAATTGTCAAAAATAAATATTAGTACTTGAATACGTAGGATTAATCATCTTATCAGACCTAACCTAAAATTTCGCCGTTATATACGCAGTTATGACGGTTACGGTCAGCGGGCCGTGGCACTCTCGATTTTGCTAGGGAATTTACTCTCGATGAGATGAACGTCACGTTGTGCTGAATTTCCATCGGTGGCGGAGCGTGAGCGTGCGCATGGACGCGCGCACGCGGCCGACGCGCACGAGCGATCGCAAAACGGCCTTGCTTGATCACTGCGAACTCGTTACCGTGTAAGTGCACGATCGCACGCCCGTTCCGAATTTTAACTCGAGGCTTTAAATTTTACCGCTCTGCAAATCTCTCATTTCGCCTGTATTAACGACTAACGACTTGGACGATCGTTTATCGACAAAGAGCAGTTTAGTCAACCGTAACGTTCTTAACCTCAAAGGTTATGCCGGGCAATTTTCACGAATCGAAACATTCTCGCGGATACGGCGACCTGATACTTTGGTAAATTTCGAAAAATCGCGAGAAATAGGATCAAAATTACATTGTTTTGATACGATATAAGGTATTTTCAATTTTTCTTGATTTGAATTGTAGGAACATAATGTACCAGCGGAAGTAAGAAAACGATGTTGTTGGAGGAATGCATGTAATACATGAAAAGTAAAATGGAGACTATGATAAGTATAATTTTGTTAATTTTCCGTGTCTGATGTCAGTGAGGGATTAAAAGAGTGCATTTTAATGTAACATAGCTCGAAAGGGGACACGGCTTATTATCCTTCAGCAATGGATAACAAATCTATGAAGTTTTGCGAAGGGAACTTGCGATGAATCTAATACGTAAAATATCATAACCAATGCTTTTGAAATCAATATTTTTCAGGAATAGATATTAGGTTTTATATAATATTTGTTCTATTGGAACAAAATGGAAGATACGCGATTAAATAAAATAACGTAAAACCAAAAGTGTTATTTCCTTCTAAAACGAAAGAAACTTTTGGGATAACCTAATATCTTTTAACGTTTCTTCCTTATTTCCACTTTTAGACTAAGATTTCTGTAGATTGTTCGAACAAACCAGAAACATCCTGAATATAATTTTGTCTTTGTTCTTATTTAATATGCCTGTGTGTTTACCTACATATAATTCGTAATGCAATAGTGGTTTACATCGTAATACGAAAGAATTGAAAAATGATAAAAGTATTTCTAATATACTTTATGCACGTGAAACTCTGTAGATAAATTGCATATCGTGTTTTGTTTGGCGTGACAGTAACAGCTGCATTCTTGCGGACTGGGCATGAAACACTGCCTAGTAGTTACATCATAACCAACCATAAGGGAAACGAGTTCTTTCGGAAAACATTCGGCGAAATGAGGTTGCACGTATCAGATCCAGACCGCTCGTATACCATTCAAATCACTTTTTTGCGGTTTATTTGACTGTTAAACATAGACATTCTACGAAACGTTATCAATCACGTTGCGGTTAGTTCAGCAAAATCATTTCGATTCAGAAATAGTTGTATAACCGCGAAAAAGGTAGCTGAATTATGATGTCGGGTCGCATTAGTCACGGACCCCTATCGCTACAACGATATCTGGCAAAGAAATCGAACGACTGACAAATTAAAATTACCTTAATATTTCGTTGCATCTTTCTTTTCGATTTTCATCGTTTAGAAAGTTCCGCTCGTACAATCGATCGCGATTCGAGCCGGTTCGACTTGGCTGCACTTCATAACTGCAACTTGTTGCCGATCTTTCTTATTAATTTCGTAGATTACGGTGATTTTCCAGTAATACTGCGATGGCTTTGTAACACTGCTGCACAAAATCGTTGAACACCGCTAATATCTTCACGGTATAATTCTACGAGCCATGATAAGGCCTCATAACATTTCGATGTATGATCAGCCGAGCGGCAGAGGTGCGGTAACACGCAAAACCTCCGCCAATACTTTTACTATACGATTAATTAATTCCCTTAATCGATAACTATTATTAATACTTTTCGAGTTCCGGGATTCGAATACCTTCAAGCGGCGGAAAAAGCTCGACGTTCCACGAATGTAACGCTTGACATGGGAAATCTATCTCCGATCCATCGATTTGTTCTCATACCAGTTTGCCGTTTGGTGCGCGCGAGATCGTTCCGCTAGAAGCATGAGCGCACATGTTCCTTGGTAAGTAAATAAACGTCAATGCGAGTAATAGGCGATCACGACTGCATCCGTTTGGTACGCGCATCCATACATACATACAGTCGGAGACAAAAATAAGCAAAGAGCTAATGTACATAAGTATCAACGATATTTCCTTAAATGCGTCTTGTTTACGCAAAGATGTATATATTAATTTCAATTTACTTACTAAACGATCTACGCACCATAAGGATATATAATAAACAAAATGTAAGAACATAACACTAGTTCGATCGATACAATACTATCGCTATCTGTCCACTTATTTCTGCGCCCGACTGTATGTGGGAGAACAAGCAAGGGACACAAGCGGGCAAATATGTTTTTTGTTCGTTTATAAAACCGAGCTGGACTGGAGAAAAAGGATTTTTTTGAAAGTCACGCGTCGGTTGCCGGTAATCGATACCATTAAGCCTGGTCCGTGTATTATCGAACGATGATAATGTATCCTCTGACTTAACCACCCCGTAGGGAATCTCGAATAATTATATTTTCCACAGACGATGATAATTACACAGAATACCAGCGGGTTGATAGAACGAAACCAAAGAAGATAGAAGCGAAAAGGATGCAACGAGGAGCCAACGAGGAGGCGAGGGAAAGAGGGATTAATATTACGGGGGAGGGTGCGTAAAGGGGAGTGTAACCCGGCGAGTGGTGAGTGCATCGCAAAGACCTTCCTGCGGTAAGATAGTACCTACCGAGGAAAAACAAGTGACAGGCGTTGTTAATTGGCAGCCTCTAGATGGCAATTAAGATTAATAACAAGCTAGCAATCCTCGGCCACCGATGGTTAGCCGCGCGTGTGCACATACACACGATCTACACGCGCAGCCTCAAGCACCGATGCGACAGCTATATAGTATCAATGGTATGCCCGGACGTCAGAGGTTGCAGGAAGCTGGGACAGCTAACCTCGCCGATAATAATATCATACGTACGAACTGTTCGGCTCTGTGGCCTGTCGTACGATCCGATGTGTTAATGAGATAAAGCGCGTAATTGATTTTTCCTCCCATTTTTTGACTTCTTCCCATATTCGTTCGGCTTAGTTTTAATTACGTTATCGAATCAAGTAGGCGAGTTTCTACAATCGTAACGAACTTCGGTTTTTCGTTAGTTTTGACTGTTTTTTTTTTTTCGGGCTGCTATAAATATGTATTTATAAAAAACAGATTATTAAATTAGAACTTGATTAGATTAACTTGTTATTGCAGAATCTACTACTTCAAAATTTTCAGAGATCTATCTCCTATGATATTCTGTGCGATAACGGTAAATATAAAAAGCTACGTAACGGAGGGAAAAATGGATTATTAGAATTATTAGTTTAAACAAGTGTCGTGTAAGTTGCGTCATAGTGGCAAAGTAGGTGTTCAAACAAACTGACTTTTAGTTGTCAGATTTCGTATTTTCACTGCCGGTACCAGTCTTGACCTATCTCAAGGGTCTTGGGTCTCAAGCATACGAGGAAAAAAGATCGTATATCAGGTAGTCGTAGGTCGAGAATCAGGTACAGTTAAGGTCTGATTCACACGGCGTACCTGATCGATCGCACGTGGATTTGATATCAATGAAATGCATAAAATAGTTCTTTTGCACATTCGCGCTATTAAAAACGCTTTTTATTATTTTCAAAAAATCTTTTTTCGACGTTTGCAATTTTTAGTAAAACATTTAATTTAGTAAAACATTTTTATCACACAGTTTCTAATTTTTAATGAACGATGTAACGTTAGAAATGTATAAAAATTATATACAAAAACTGAACGAAACGTTCGCATACAAAAATAATCAGTTAATACAAGCAATTACTGTGCGAGAAGGTTTATATTTGTAAATTAAAAGAATTGAAATTCCGAGGTGAGATCTCTTCTAACTCTTTTGTGCGTGCCGCAAAATATGGATTAAGCTGTCACAATTTCTACAGATCTTAGGAAGGTTCAAATTTGGGCTTACTAAACCTAATAGATGATGTTTCGTTAAGCTGACAGCTACTTTAATACCTGGATTATCCTAAAGAAAGAATTTATACAGAGAACAAGTTCTTTCAGAAACAAATCTGCAAAAATGAAAATTAAAATCTCAATCCTGCCCATAAACTATGAATGTTTAATTCTTTGTTCCTTCCTTTTTTGAATGGAAGAAGCCAAATTACAATCAAATAAGTTCCATTTCTCTATATCTATAAAATAATGCACGTATCAATATAATCAAGATAAGATAAGTAAAATAATAAAGAAACAAATTAACCATCGCGTGTAACTTAGTATCTTCTCAGCTACATTTTGCAATTTACAATTTAACAGACGTAAATCGTTCCCTCGTCGCCTTCGATTTTATTTCATCTCGAACTTCCCAGTTCGTGATCTTCGAACTCTTCTTCAACGCTGACAGTGAAGCAATAAAACGTAGCGGAGCTGTCGGAATTGCTTTCAAATTCACTCTCATTCACGATTGCTCGCCTTGAGACACGTTTACTCACCTGCCAGCCACATTCAGCTGAACGACTCTCATTTTCGATCTCCCAAAAAGGACATGTTCAGCTTTTTACTCCTGCAATTTGCGATATGGGCGGTAGTTTTTCATTGCTGTTTCGAAGTCGTTTCTCACTTGAACCGCGAAAGATACTCTTGGAGTATATCGAATCACGAAATTTACGTGCATAAGAAATTCGAAATCGATACGGGATATTATAAGATATTATGTTTCTCATTAAATAAAATACATCTGATACCTTCGGACACTTTCCATTTTATATATAGTAATACATCGAGTTTTTTTAATATTCCTTAATACAACCGAATATTGGCGAAAAACAGGAATGTTTACGATATTTTTCTGAAATTCTTCCACACGACTAAAAGATCGCGCTGAAATCCAAAAATATGAAAGAAGAGAAGAAACTGCTACGGTATTTGTCGAAGTGGTCTCCGCTTCTAAGAAAACTCTGCATCTGGTCTTTTAGTTTTGTCAAGCACCGAAGCCATCGACAGCGTGTAAACGAAAGATAGGGTCGAAGGCAAACTGTAGAGAGGCGACGATGGCTTCAGGGTTTTCTAGCGCGCGGATCTGCACCAGCTCAATCGTATTGCGACTTGTATTTCCGCTTCAGAGTATTTCAAATATATTTTCTACCTTGCACTTTACCCACGCGTTTCTTCGTATTAACATCACGTACGCCACAATAACGTCAACAGTATCGCCACAATTTTTCCACCTGCCCAGTCAATGACGTGTAGCTTCAGACATTTTCCATTTTATCCAACGTCGACCTCTCTGAAATTCTTCGACACGTCTAAACGATCGAACCAAGACGCTCCATCAGCCGCGCTGATTGATTTATCTAGCGACGTGTTTGTTCCCGGCTGAACAATGTTATAAACGGCGCATAAAATAAGGTACGGTGTAATTTAAAGCAATAAAGAAAATCGCGAAATCTGAGAGCTACTAAGCAGGCCGCGTATGGAAAACTAGCCGGGGCCACAAGTAGGATACGGTATGATCGTAATGGCCGGCTCCATAGCGATAATAATGATCGATCGTTGCATAATCAATAGGTTACGCAATTTGCCCCGGTAATCGCGGCGAACTATGAATGACGAGCACACGGGGCTACATCTCTAACGATCCCTAATTATCCCGATACGATGCGTCTCGTGGTTGGCGCCGTGTCTCGTTTCTGCATCCTAACCCAGATGTGAATTTATGTCGACCAAGCCTTGTTAATGCTTCGCTCACGATGTTCCTACACTTTCTCGCGGTATCGGACGTCTATAAAAAGAAGGGAAGACTATCTTCGAGAATGCGAGAGAAAGTTTTTGGAATGGATATGAGGAAAGTTTGTATATTACAGTAGTTATGTTGGTATTTATGAAATATAGGAATTATATGGTATATTAAACTTCCTATTATGCGGTACTACATACGCTATTTTGTGGTAATGAGAAGTTATTAGTAGCGTTGCAGAGATTGCTATGGAAGAGACAGAGAGACAGAGAGAGAGAGAGAGAGGATTTATATATTATTCTAGTTATTTTGATATTCATAAATTATATAGATACCTACACGTAGAATACCTATTATGTACTTTGTGATGGTAAAAAACATGTTATCAGCATATCGTGGAAGTCGTTATGAAAGAAAGAAAGGGAAGGCAAATTTGAAATTCTCTTTACTTATCAGTAAAAATGTATTTGTTTTCGGTAAAACTGGTCTCAAAATTTATCACATTAGGTATTTTTATAGATTTGTTATATGTTTAAGATGACAAAATGATTCGAAAGGATGCGTCTCTATCGTTATTAATTGATAGAAAATAATCTTTTTCACGAGCTGAACAGAAATTGCGACATGCGTCTCAGATAAAACGAGGACTTTGTATCCTGAAGATAATGAAGACAATATCGCATGAAGAAAATAGCGATAAAATGTGTAAATATATCGTTACGTAATTAGATACTTGAGAGTGGATTTTGATCGACTATGATATATTATTTAGCAATTCTATGTGAAGATGAAACGATTTCGTTGTGTAACTTGTTTCATATTACTCTTATTCGATTAAGATAATAATAATATATATATATATATAGATCTAGGTTATTTTTGCAATGTTTAAAAGTAGATTCGTAGGATTGGAGTGCTTTGCTCATCATTAAGTTCATAGAACATTATAGTATTTATTCGTTCTTGTCTCTTACCTTCCTTCGATGCTAATATTGACTTTCTTAATATATATATATTCATCGTTCAAATAATTTAAGCTTTAATAGTCATTTACTCCGACACCTAAAGGTTTAGAAGATAAACAAGGGATATTAAAGCACGATATAAAAATATTCAAATACAGTGCATTAAGAAAATCAATAATGTGACTTTATGAGACAGAGAACAGTGCTTGGTTGAAAATTGATAATGAAAAAAACAAAACCCATGAAACTGTGTATCTAACATAAGACACGTGCTTCTTCGAACGCGGCTATATTAATAATTTTGTCAATACCATGTAATGACAAAATCCGCAATCACTTAGTTGCCAAGCCAATACTTCAATTTACAAGGTCGCGTCGTCGTATTTCCTTCGCCAAGTACGTGTACAAAGACGGATGTACGATATATCGAACTCACGCTGAGATTCAGATGCGAAAATGAGTTCAGCGTTCGGTATATCGAACGCTTTCTTTTCGCATGCGAGATCAAGGATGTAGCGAAACAGGTTGACATTTGACGTGGTTTTGCAATTGGCCTCGTCCGGCGCTCGTTTCGGGAAACGAGGAGCACGCAAGATTGCGCAAGCAATCAACCGGATTTCGCAACGTGTTTAACATTAAAGGCTGCCGTGGCCGCGACACAGCGAGAGCGTGGGCACGCAAAAGTATACCGATATATTTCGTGGGCCCACGCGCGCTCGCGAACGACATTCCTTTCAACATCGGGGCCCGGTCAGCCAACGGACAAGTTGATGCCCACGTATGCGGTGAATAGGAACAGCTGTCAAACGCCAGAAACCGAAACGTGCGTTGGGAAGTGCCGACTGCGAGAGATCCTTCGGTGTAACGGAAACACGTGACCTACTTTGCGCATATTCTCACCTATCTTCCTTCTCTGCAAACTTTTTCAATTTCTTTTTGAAAATCACTTAAAGTACGAAGGAATACTATGCATGATTCTGTTGGATCAATTTGAAGAAGCGAGGAAATCTTATAAACTTGACACGACACGTTCTTCGTACGATATGACAAACCTTAATTTTGATCCTGCTGCGGTCCTCGAATTTTCTATGTCTCAATTTTGCTGTACTTTTCACCGAGAACAGGATTTTTAATGTTTTTCTTAAACAGATTTTCGTTTCTACTGAACGAATTTTAATTCGGCTATAGTTGACATAAAGTTGACATGGACATTTGCATGCGTCTTATAGCAAAATGAAATAGTGTCCGGTATAATTAAATAAGCTTTGAGAATCCACTATTTTTAATTTCACTATGCGTTATGCGAATAAGTTCTCTCAACGATAAAAATAAATTCGACTGTTTCACTCACCCACTCGACAGCATCGTTCAGGAAGATAATAAATAAATTCTGAATGTTTTCTCACTCACCTGGAACAAAGAGAGAAACATCTTCTATCAATAAATCGTTGGAAATGAAATATCGGTTAGACAGGTGGTCTGCATCCACCTGTCCACAGCGAAACATACCAGATAATTATTAAACTATCGTATACTACGTTCTGTTGGATTTCTTGTCACATCGGCTGTTATGTGTCTGTTTGATTTCCGGTTGTCGCGTAATCGCTATTACGTGACGAGCTCCCTCGAGCTATGCGAGTTTCTTATTGAGCGTCATTGGAATAATTCCACAGATTTCCAATAAATTGTGCATAATATCGACGTAAAGACGGTTCCCAGAAGGAATAAGTCTTCGTGCCATACTCGAGGAAAATTTATCTTGACTGTGGAATTTCTAAAATGAAAGTTTTGTTCATCCGATTCTTCTTTATGGATAATTTTTAAATTCATGTTTACATTCTCAATTCAATTTGAATCGAAGTGCTCAAGACTCATCGATAATTTATCTCACTTTATCGATATTCTAATCTTTACGCAATATGTTTTTACATAACGAGGAAAGACCGTGAAGCTATTTAAAAAGTAGCAACAGAAACGGTGCATTTATTGTTTAATGATATGCTAGTTCCACACCACCTTGATAACAGTAAATTAATAAAAAATAAATTGTTCTTAAATTTCCCTAGAAGCTTTCTTCGTTACGTCTCATCCATGATATACATCAAGTTTCATATAAAATACGGTTTACAATAGTTAAAGAAATGATATCGCGTGCGCATTTAAACCCGACATACTGTATACTGTGTACACTTTACACGTCAGCTACCGTGACCAAGTCATTGTTAACGATCCACATTTAATCGCGTGTGTCACAAGAAAGCCAGAAGAACGTAATTCATCGGGTAGAGAAACAGGAAGAGAGGATGAAAGAAAGAGGAGGAAGGGGGAAAGGGAAGGTTACTTTTAAACGGTCGAGTTGTTCGTCTTTTATACGTAGTTAGCATAATGTAATCCATCGCATTATGCAGCCAGAGCTTCGCATTATCCGATCCGTGCGTCGTGTGGGCTCGTTCGGTGAGTTATCGAGCAACGGACATGCCAATTAATCGCATTGTGCGTTTCGCGCACGTAGGACTCGCCAAAATTATTGCGGACGCGTGTACGATGAGGAGTCTGCACGCGAAGCATAGGCAATCCGTTGAAATCGCGGATTTTTCTCAAGGATGATTAATGGATGAGGCTGGATGAGCTTTCGAGCACTAGAACTTGTATGTTCGGTTAAATATAGAACGGGTTTTGATATATCGTACGAACTGTTCACGTTTAGATACTGTAACCATCTCTAACTATCTGCATTTACAAGTATTGGATGTTTATAAATCATACGGCGATTTTGAAAAACAAAAACAAATAACAGATACGAGATAATGGATAACAATGCGAAGCCTGGGATCAATGGATTATAATTTTCCTAAGTGAAATGTGATTGAGAAAGGTTGATGTCCTATGAAGAAATTGTACGATATTATTGAAGGAAAATCGCGATAGAAAGCTTCTAATTGATCAGTGACATCTACGACGAGATAGATGCTGACTTTATTCATTAATCTGTGTATTTGTAACTGATCGTGAGAAACAGCGTATCAGAGTTTTTGGCGTTATGTTAAGCGTTCCGTATCGCACAACAGCGATGTAAATGATTTCTAAATTTTTATAATAAATTTTACGTAATATTCCACGACATTCTATGAATTCATTATATATAATATAATAACAGCAATGTATATAAATAATAAATAATAATCTCATTGCAGATATGAAATTGAAGTTAATCGAGCCAACAAGTTCAACTAAATCTATATACGCTCAATATTAGAAGCCAAAATACAAAGAAACGATACGCTTATTATTCATTAATTAGTAGAATATTCGGACCATCCAAGCGCGAACAGCCACGCACAATTGCCACGCCACATATCGATTTAATTACATTCGAAATATAAAGAAACAGCATGACTATCGTTTGCCGATAAAAATACGCAAGTCGAACAAGAACAAAATTCCGTCTCTTTGGAATCAGAAGCACACCCCAAAAAACCAAACATGATCAAACGAGTTCAAACAGAAGAGGCCGCCTTCGTGGTACATCATACCACGCTGAAAGACAACATCCTTCTAAAAATACTCAGGTCGAAGTTAAATCGAACAAGGACAAAACTCCGTCTCTTCGGAATCAGAAGCACGCCCCAAAAAACCAAACATGATCAAACGAGTTCAAACAGAAGAGGCCTCCTTCGTGGTACATCACAACACAACATCCTTCTAAAAATACTCAGGTCGAAGTTAAATCGAACGAGAACAAAACTCCGTCTCTTCGGAATCAGAAGCACACCCCAAAAAGCTAAACATGATCAAACGAGTTCAAACAGAAGAGGCCTCCTTCGTGGTACATCATAACACAACATCCTTCTAAAAATACTCAGGTCGAAGTTAAATCGAACGAGAACAAAACTCCGTCTCTTCAGAATCAGAAGCACGCCCCAAAAAACCAAACATGATCAAACGAGTTCAAACAAAAGAGGCCTCCTTCGTGGTACATCATAACACAACATCCTTCTAAAAATACTCAGGTCGAAGTTAAATCGAACGAGAACAAAACTCCATCTCTTCGGAATCAGAAGCACACCCCAAAAAACCAAACATGATCAAACGAGTTCAAACAGAAGAGGCCTCCTTCGTGGTACATCATACCACGCTGAAAGACAACATCCTTCTAAAAATACTCAGGTCGAAGTTAAATCGAACGAGAACAAAACTCCGTCTCTTCGGAATCAGAAGCACACTCCAAAAAACCAAACATGATCAAACGAGTTCAAACAGAAGAAGATTTCGCGCGGCATTCGCATGGCGCGTTGCATTGCAAAAGTGTCTGTTCGAAAATCGAGGCGTGGTCCCCGTGAAATTCCTCGAATCGCCCCTTTCTCCGTATCAGGATCTTGTCATCGAGGCTGGCGATGTGACAACTAGAAAATCGGGCTGTGGTATTCGCTGGTTTAACGCGGAACGTTCCACCTGGACAGGGCTGAAAGAGGCGGAGCAGAAAGTAGAAGAAAGAGAGGAACGAAACACGAAAAGAGAGAGAAAGAGCGAAGAGATGGTGTATCGACAGATACGCCTCGGTCGAGGTAGACCGTGCTCGCGCGGAAAGTCCTCGCCGCGATTTGCATAATGAGAAATTATGTGTGCGCTGGCAGAAAGCGTACCGTGACACATATACCGATCGGGTGAAACCGTGCGTGCACGCACACCGGCGCTGTAATCGTTATTGGTTATTTACATCGGCGTCGGAATCGGCTATCCCACACATGAATTACTTGGCGAATTTCTGCAGGCTGTAATTACAAGGGTTTACGCCGATAAGGGACCCGGACAGACGGGGAAGGAATGACTCATGAAGGAGGCGTTAGAACGAGGCGTGAGAAATTACAGGGAATATATACCGATTTTCGATTATTGCTCGTTAAGAGATTGTAGGGAGAAATTGTGCAGCGTGGTTCATTACCGATACTTAAACGCGAATATATAAGCGTTTTCAATTTGACGAGTTGAAGGGTTCTGAGAATGGCTAGCTACCGCTTGTGCAGTAAACGTTCATTTTCTCACCAAATAGAGTAATTCTCTTCGTATACGTTTTCCTACTATGTATGCCTTGAAAATCTCAAACGATAACAATTAAGAAACAATTATATCATCGTGATAATACAATATATCTAATATATCCAAAGTACGTCTTTTTATTATTGTTACCTGAATGATATTCCTTTTCTTCTGAATCAAACTATACACGAACGCGCGTTCATGAATCTGTTAATAAGATTATCAATTTATTGATATAGACTCTCAGAATATGATAATAAATGGCAGATTAATGGGATCCAAAGAAGAATCCATTCGCGGATAAATATCGGAGAAAGTAAGGAGGAAGCAGGTCTGGAAGGAAACAATCGTTTACCTAAAATTTCTGGAAAGTTCTTTCTTTTCTTTCTTCTTTCTTTTTTTTCCTTTTTTGCGTGGCAGATCATTAAAACTCCTAAAGAGCATCGTTGACTTTCTTTAGTTCGACGCATTCCGAAGACGGCGCGGTTCATTCACAGAACAAAACGGCTGATACGGCGCGTCTAACCATATACTTTCTCCGTCTTATGTAGCATTAATTGCAGCATGCGAGTCGCAATTACGCCACATCTGAGTGTTCATCGATATAAAATCGCGCCATTAGCCGTGGAAGTATGAATTATCCGACAAACGCGAGCCACGTGGTGCTTCGGTACTCGATTAACCGGATAAATGACGAACGTGAACATACCTTTCCGGCCATCTCATGCAAGAAGGATAAATATTAATTCATTAGTCGCTTCGTTGCCTCCGGTGCAGCGCAGAATGAGTACGCTCCTTTAACTAACTCGAATATGCGACGCTATTTCTACTGATAAATACGTATGGAGAGTGTTTAAATTTTTCTGACGTATTCTGTGAGTATGAATAATAAAAAAATGTTATACAAGCGCAAGTCTTTTAAAACTTAATTGCAGAGTTATAATAAAAATATGATTACGAGAGAAATAGTAAGGTATATTATGCTATAAGCTAAGAATAGGTTCGTTATACATACTAACAAATTTGATGAGAAAAACCTGATACACTCTGCATAATATTTATTTCCATAATGTGTATTTTATTAACATATCGTGTAAAATTTCTACATATGAAAAAGAGCTATTCAAATCTTTATCGGTCATTGATCACATACGATATCGTTTATATCTATGGTATGTTTGTACGCAGTTTGTGATATCTCAAAATCAGCACTGAATGATTGTGCCTTCAAATTCTATTGTTTGAATCTTTTCTCCTCCAAAGGATTGTTTCATTTTATCTATTTCCTCTTCTAACAAGTTTCTTCCTCCTCAACCGTAAAATGGGATTCCATTGGGAATATTTGGGATCATTAGATTGGAATTTATAATTCATATTATGCGACTGAAGATTAATTGAGATCACATAAAGTTTCTTGTTCTCATGGATATCATTTCTTTTGAAACCAAAGAAATATTTATACCACCGTTTATAGGTCATAGGTATAAATGAAATTAATATTTACTAATCATGTATATTATAAGGAAAATAAGGGAATTATTAGTAAAAGTACTTGCATATTTTTAATAATTGCAGAAATTGCAAATTCTGGAACGCATGCATTTTAATCATCTTAGGTTTAATAATTATAGTGTGGAATACCTGAAATTGCTCTATCCTGAAACTGTGTACTCCCCGGAAGGATCGAATACCTCCAATTCGATAGAACCAGTTGAACTCACCGTCCAGTTCAACTTTCACAATTTTGAAAAGGGGCAAAAACGAGAAAAAAAATCTCTTCGGAACTTTCCATCGTAAGAAACTACGAGAACCAGGAATATTTCGTAACTGTAATAAAAATTCACTGAATTTCACTTCTTGCTTAAATATCGATCAGCGATAATTTGCATCCTGTACACGTGCATCATTATAGGTTACTAATATCAATTACCAATATAATCAGCGATTACGTTCGCGTTATGACAGGCTATCTCATTGCGTACATGATACAGGTTGACATTTGAAACGAAGGCGACCGAGAAAGCGACAAACGGCACAATTATATCAACCATTCCGTCCATGTTTTAACGCAATACTGGATACTTATAACACGGCTGGTTATTCTCGGATCATTGAGCCTGGTCTGATGTAACGAACTTGTCCGATTTCTATAGCCGTCAACAGCGCGATCCACGTTCTGTTTCCGTGAACGAGAAAACGCGCGTTTCCACATTTCAAATAGCCACTTTAGTTTGGCCACTCGCCGAAACGACCTCGAGATTTATGATTTATGAAGGAACAGAGTTCTTTAGTTGCGTAAAGGAATTATCGAGATATTAGATCGATAGATCACATACACGCGATGATTAATATATTGCGAATAAACTGTTTGATAGAAGTGATTATATGCCGCACTACTGGTTAAGAAAGTAGTATCGTACAGTAATAAAGAACAATCATTGGGAAATAATCGGAGGCTAAATTGAAATTGCAGAAATCAATCGGAGAGTAGGTAGAGTACTGTAGAAAGTAGTCAAAGAAGTATTATTCGAAGAGTAGGCAGGGTTGCAGGAAGTTGTCGAAGAATGGACCCAGTTGCAGAAATCAAAGAGTAGGCAGAATTGCAGATAATGTTTAAAGGACAAAGTTGCTAGAACACATTTCTATTTTGAATGATAGAAAACAAAGAAGGTATTAAATGATAAATTAGATTTTCGATATCGCAGCTGCAGGAAGAATTTATCTAAAAAAATTGAAGCTTCAGATTATCACGTACGCGATTAACGGCAAAACTTTTATATTGCGTAGATAATTTAAATATTCGTACACATTGAACTGACTTTAATTATTCATACGCTACACGTTCGATTTTCATTATCTGCATCTTTTATTTTTTCTGTTCTATATCACTCTACTTAAGCATTAAAGCACTCGATAAATCTTTCGATTTTTAACAAAGACCGACATTGATGATTTAATCAGTGCACGCGAGGTTCTTTTACAGAAATGCAAATCCAACATGGTGAATGTATAATTTATGTACGTGATAGCTTGTATAATTTATAGTAAAGCGTTATCGGAACAGGCTTTAATACAAGATCGGTAAAAATTATATCGCGTCATTTAATTAAGCCACGTGTGTTGTTAAATTGGTACGGCCTGACATAATGTGATCGCTCCAAGGGCGTTCAATTTGTCGAGATTCCATCTTCGATGTGAATTATCGTCGCTGTAACCGTCTGATTTCTGATTTATTCTCTCGCGTTTACTAGTGCAAAGACTGCTGTCGCTAATGTATTATTATAAATGCAGCTTCTTCTTTCTGCGTGTTTCTTGTTTAAATAGGGAAATGACCCTAAATTGCAGCAATAAAAGGATCTGGACCTTAATTTACACACAAATGATATATCATTGTATTTCATTTTAATTAATAACCGCACGATTATCAATAACATCACTGTGTTATTCATATAAAACTTCGATATTTTAATAAAATAGTGTTAAAAATGCAGACAGCAATTATAATTAGTTGCCTAAGCATGCAAATAGCATCTACGAAATTAACAAAAACTTAATAGATGAAATTTAACCTGTGTTTTCAGCTGAGAAACGCAATAAATAATAATAACACAGTAACAATTAATTGATAGAAGTTCAATTCGTTAAACAGTTTTAACCTCACACTCAACTGACATCCTGCTAATTACAAGCATTTTGATCCTAAAATTTCCGTTTTCGATATACTGTTATCTAAAAGCAATTAGCAACACGTTCAAAGTAATCAAACGCGATACTTCATGAATCTACCAAGTTTGAATCTAATTTTCCAAGCCACTGTCGTATCGCATGGAATCTCTTAATTTAAATAAAGAGAAGCAAAGAAAGGGAATTTTATTCTCTGGAATCAAGACAATCAACGCGAGCAGAGTTTGCTCGGCCTCGGCAGAGCAACGCAATTAATTATCGTTAATCGCGGCGATTAATCGCGCGGCGGCCCAGGCATCTCGGTATGAATTACTATGTCGCGGGCCGTGTAACCGTAACTCAGCGTCATCTGTGCACCAGTTATCGTTTCTTATCGACCAACGAGCGACTTGCTTCTCTTGTCACGCGTTCTTTCGTCGAAACGGTCTCTGCTGGCCGTGGAAACGCGCATAAATCGCGATTTTGCGCAACGACACGCATGCAAAGTGGCGCGGGAACGCGAGCAGATTTTCCTTCGCGATAACTACTCGACGCGGCTAGGTCCGAAAGGAAAAGTTGTCCTGGGTAAATCGGTCGTTCCGGCTGACGTGCGAAGCGTTACGCGGGCGAAAAGCCGAGCGAACTTCTCAAGGAGTTCCAGTGACTGCGTGGAACAGGTAATTCGTGTCTGACCACGCGGACACGTTTCTTCTGACCTGTCTTCGTGACTGGCGACGACCTTCTGCGGCCGACATATCTGACAGAAGTGATATAGAGGCGGAAATAGAAGGACGAATGTGACGTTAGTCGCGCGAAGGAAGAAATAAGAATGGCAGAAAGAAAGGAAACAGAAATATTACAACAGGATCTTACTCCTTTAGATCGGTGTAGTTTTGTGTGCAAAATTGTCCTGCAACTTTTCTCCTCTATGTAAATTTTCATCGATGCAAAAGTGTAGGATATTGCTGCGATATTCATGACGTATAATTTTGATACATCCTGTACGATATGGTACATATAGATTAATAAAAATGATTATATCGAATACGATTGCATGCTAAAGGGAAAGCATCATCTTTTTTGATAAAAGCTATTTGGCTTCTCGTTTCTCTATACGTACTTCTCAATATATTCAAAATGATCTAATCTAGTAGTGTTTTATAAACGTTTCAAAAGCGTTTTTCTCTGTCAGATCATCCTCTGTTACTCTGTTGAGGTTATTAGACGTACGCGAATACAAAGGAACGCGTGGATAAATTGTAAGGTAGAAAATATATCTTAAATATTGAAGCGTAAATACAAGCACTGTTACCCTGTGACTGAAAACCCTGAAGCCATCGTCGCCTGTCTACAGTTTACCGTCTGTCTTCGATCCAGTCTTTTGTCTACACGCTGTCGATCGCTTCGGTGCTTGAGAAAACTAAAAGACCGGGCGTAGAGTTTTCTTAGAAGTGGTGACCACTTCAACGCTTACAAATCGATCAATAGAGTATTGTTTAGAAGTAATGTAAGAATATTCGTGAGAACTGTATATAATATATTAACTAGTTTTAGATTAATTAACGTAATACAATAAACAATAAGCTAGATATACAAGAAGATATTACAAAGAGCCCGGAAAATAAGAGAAAAATAATGTAAAACAATAATTAAAAAAGCGAATGGAAAAGAAAGGAAAAGGTAGTAGACGCGTGGAACGTATAGAGATAGTGAATATAATAGTGAAACAAGAAGGGGATGTAGGACGAAGGAAAGAAGAATCGAAGGACTCGCGCGTGGAAAAAGGGAGCGCGGTGAAGTGGAGTAAATGTCAACGGTTAATTGCGAGTACGTGGACTAATATATGCGTTCTTACTAGAATGGACTCTCCGGAGGGCTATTTCACAGCGTATACGTTGGAAACTTGGCTAGAGTGTATTGCCACTGTAAATCAATCGACGGTCCCTTTACAAGGCGGCTGCGGTTGTACACGTGGTGTTTAATTAAACCATTATTCGCCAGTTCAACGTAGAGTGCTGTCCGAATGACGAAATGCCGATAAGCAAATGCGCGTTTGCGCCATAATTAGTGCGTATATCGTTGCATCGCTCTTCGCCGAGATTTAAAACGAAGAGCAAGACCTACGCTCTTTTACCCCACCCTTTCATTTTCTACAGTGCAAGAGTAATTTTAATTTAGTGACACGTAACATGCGATTACCTTGTTTGTTTTAAATTGAAACTCGTTTATACGTATCTATGTATTTGTTACATCTCTGTTAATACAGGGTAGTTCGTTTTCTTTATGTCGTTGCATTTAACATGATTGGCGTGGACTTTTGATATTTTTTATAGTTATATCCTCCCGAAAGGCTGATATTGCAAGATACCTAATTTGCAATTTTACGATATATTGTTTACACGATATATTTTTAAGATCATAGATATTTTTGGAAAATTAGCCGATATGTGGTAGTAATAAGTACAATAATATGTTTACCAATATATTTGATTTAGATCTCATCTCTCTGTAATATACTCTTTAAATATACTTATATCTACCTTCCAACACATTCTAAAGAAAGATATCAGAACGAAATGAATTAATCTCTTCCGAAATAAAAGAGGAAAAGATCTACACAATAGAGTTCTTTGCTAACTTTAACGATCTAATTTAAAGCAAGCGCTATAACCAGAATTCGCAACGAGCCAACATTTCCAATCTCGACGTTCCTAGCTCTCGTTGCTGCATAACGGGCATCCACGAATCGCGTTATCTCGATGGTGTCCGAGGACGAAATCGACGTTTCGAGGCAATCGTAGGAAACTAGATCGAACACGCGGATGACCTTTTTTCCCTCTCGCGATTTATCTTCCGCCTTGGCGCTGAATCCAGCGATTGAACGATCGCTATCCATAAATCTATATTCGCTATGGTATTTAGAGTTTAAAAAGAAACCACTCCTCTACGCGGATCCCCATTAATCTTCGATGGCCGGCTGATTGAAAATACTTTGACGTTTGAATCACGAGCGGCGGAAAGGGCCCTCGGCCAGGTGGATTATCGTTCCTTTAATGAGCAGCCAACTTTATTATCCCGTAACGATTAGAGACGCTTGATAAACCGATAGAAAATCCTTTGCCAGCGTCAGAGCGTAGATAAGGCGGATGCTCGGTTTCCAAAGAGGGGTCGACCCTCTTTTCTCTCTTTCTCTCCCGACCACCTTTGTACCATCGAGCAGAAACCAGGAACGAACGAACGGTGTTGAACGTGAACTTGTTGCAACTTCCGTATTCCTGTATCTCTGATACCGAGTGTCTCTTAATGCAACGTATGCCGGTATAATACGTATATAACAGCGCTTCCAACCGGAGTAAATCTGCTCGTAGAACTTTAACAAGTGGTACTTATTGCTTTTGTGAGACTGTATAAGGATATCTTGAATTTGGTAGTACGGAGAGAAACTATTACGCTTTTTGTGGAATTTCTTTTTAATGCGTGAATCGTGACGTTACGTTGTTTTAATCCCGCGTACTTAGAACGCCAGTTATACTGGTCAACGATCCTTTCGGTCTCATATAAGTCTCGTAAAGGTATCTCCACTTTAAAAAGTTATCAGATAAAAGCTTTATATCTGACGATATTTTTTTTCTTTCTAAAAGATATTTTTACGTAAGTAATAAATATACAAAATAAAATAACGCAGAGTATTATAACTTAAATTACTTAGAAAATTGCTATTGATTTCCCTAATTAAATATTTATTAAACTAAGTAAGGCGTAAGTGCGAAACTTTCCCTGAATCTCTATTTCATCCTTCCGCTGACAAGTTCTTATTCGAAACAGCGATCCTGATGAGTTACCGCACGTAGATGCAACGATCTATCTCTTTCTTTTGTGGCTTCTTCATCGATTTCTTTCCTGACCTTTCCGTGAGCACGACGGTGCAAGCAACAGGTTTTAATTTAAGACTCCGGGAAGCTTTCGCTTTTCTCCTCTCTTCCCTCGCTTTTACTTTTCCATTTTCCGTCCCGTGACACGACCTCCGGATGATTTGTCATAATAACTTTCTAACGCGTGTCGGTATTTTACCGAATTATTACCGCAAATATGTGCAATTTGCTATACGTACGAGGAAATATAACGATTAAAGAATAACCAGAAAACACTGAACTGTAGAACTGTAGAGTTATAATTAACTTTTTGATAACTTATAATCAGTATTATCCATAATTCTCTGTGCTTTGTGTCTCATATATGTATATGTATATTTGTATACAATTTTGTGCACTATGTATGCTTCTTAAGAAAAGAATATCGGCAGTTTTTATCAATATCTTTAGAACTATTGGATTCATAAATTCCAATTTCAAGATAGTAGAGTTTAAAAGAATTCTTACGATTCTTTTAACAAAAGCATTCGATACCTCACAGTGTTATCACATTTTTTCAAATAATATTTATTATTATTTTTATGCCTCAAGACCAGCATAATTGGAACTATTATATTATGTATCTCCAGAAGCAACAGTACATGTAACTCGCACATACGTGATAAACAATGGCGCGCCAGTTATTATTCTGTTTTAAATCCCGACACGTAAGACAGCCGTAGATAATAATAGAAAGTTGGTATCGTGTCATGATAAATATTCGCCTGGAAGCGACACGAAGGTGACTTTGATATTGCAACTATGATGAAAGAAAGCTTTGCTTTTTCCCTCGCTTGAAATTGTGCGGAGAAATCGATGGAATGTGTTTTCACGTTGCATGTTACTCAAGAATTAAATTCGCAATAGAGAACGCTCTAATTGCTTCCGTAATAGACCAGTTAAAAATTATAAATTTAAGGTGAAAGTAATTTATAACTGTATCGTGTAACAAATGATGAATCTCATTGGGTTTAATTTAGATTGAAACTATTGCAGTTTATTAGAAAAATTGAATTACTAAATATCCATATTATCACAGATTTACTACCAATATTACCATTATAGTTCCAGCATTTATAATCTTCTCAACGAAAATACATAAACGTAACTGTACGTATGCTTAATCTTACGAAAATTAACTACTGGAATAAATATAATTTTGATATTATATAAATGACTACGATTTTGAAAGGTGAACCAGTTTAAGAGAAAATTCGCAAATAATGGAGAATGCTCGAACGAAGGTGTAACGTTCTTTTCATTCCAAACAAGACAACCTTGCAGGGAACATATCACGTGGGTGTATAACCGAGACGAGCGCTCAACTCTTAGGACGCAATAGCCTGAGTTGGGCGAGGTCGTGGTAGGTCGTTCGGTCCATACAACGCTCGATGTGAGATAAAGGTGGTCTCGTACGAAACCGAAAGGAACGAATATAAGCTCAATTTATAAACCGGGAACGGCATTCTTTGGTAAAGGCAACAGTCATGCAGAACCTGTCTTCTAATTGCTACGCTACGGAGTCTGCTATGTGCAATATGTACTCGCATATTCAGTAATTCGATTAAATATTATTGCGCGATAAATTCTGTTTTATGTGTAGCCAGTTTCGATAGAGTTTACTTTCTATTATACGTATTATACCTCTATGTCGAATTCGTTTGCCGAAAATGAAACTAAAAATTCAAATTAATTTCAGGGAAACTTTGTTTATGTAATAAATTTATGCAAGGAAAATTATAATATATTCTGTGAAATTAAAAGTAATTACACAATTTTTTGAGAAAGGGATCCATGAGATAAAACGATGGATGGAATATATTGCATTAAAAGTTTTAGCTTTATTATTAGTTATTGTTAGCTACGTCTGAATTGATAACTACAATAGCTCATAAAGAGGTTTGTCGCTTTTGTATTTATTACAAAATAAATACAAATTTCAATATTCGAACTGTTTAAATAAATACTCCGTATCTATATATTTAACATGGATCTAGGTGTCTTTTTTAGAAAACTACTTTAATTGATTTTAATTTAATAATATTAAAATGTATCCTAATGTCTTCTACATAAGTAAAAACTTTTTTTAAATCAACTTGAATCACTACATAATTTGATTTGTCTCTATTCTTTCCACTTCCCATCTTCATAAGTAATTAGTGGACGATATAATTCGATATTCTAAATCCATTTAGAAATCAAACACAATCATTCATATACGATATATATAGTTAAATTGCGACAAGTTCGTATCATCTGTTTATACTGTTATTTTTTGTCTGTCATCAGTAAGATAAGACGTGTACAAACAAAATTCTCTATTTAAATACAATAATAATACAAGCGATTACTGGGATGCCAATCTCTCGTAGAAGACTCACCCAGTATGTCGGCAGAAAATTCCATCGGAGATCATGCACCCAACTTCACACACGAGGACAATCGCGTACAGCAATCACGCATGCGCTGGCGGACTAAGAACGACAAATTCTCTGGCAGTAGGCGGATCGGTCGTTACGTCGATAGTCTCGGTGCATCGTATTCTCGCAGATGTGCATCCTGTGCACGCACCACTCTTTCTCTCTTTTTTATACGCACTTTCTATACCTCTCTATATGCCCGTCTCCGTGTAAATCGCGAATTTCATCGAGTATCAACTATCGGTCCAAACTCGACGCCGGCCATTTTCTTATTCTTTCTTGTTCGCGATTTCTACGTACGTATGTGGCACACCTTCCAGGTATACACGTATATCAATGAGTTCACTAGGTTAACGGTTATCTCCCGATATTCCCTTATTCTCGTATTTCCTTGAACACTCGCGAATCAGAGAGAATTCTTTACGACACAAGCATAAATACGTAAAAGATATGTTTATAGGTAGGACGCCCGTTCGACAACACGATTCCCGTGATTCTGTGCGAATGGAACGCAGGAATGAAAGGAATTGGAAGGGGGAACGAAGGAATTTTTTTTAACGTGATGAAGTCGTGGGCAAGTGGTCACATAGTTACACTTGTATGTGCACGTGTAGAAAAAGGATACTTTCTTCGTCGTTCATCGTTCTGATTTTGTGTGATTCGCATTTATTTTCACTTTTTTATAAATGGGGTTATGTACGAGTATATATTCTGTATACGGTCGTGTACAGCCGTGATTACGAGAGGTAAATAAAAACATACAAGCAAATTCTATAGAATTGACTATACAATATTAAGCTATTATTAGATTTAGCAAATCAGTTAAAATATTTTCTATAATAACATAAACTCATCCCTGAAAATCATAATTCAATTGTGGCAACTAACTGGTCACTAACTATCGAGTTAAGGTATCATTTGTTGAATAAAATACGTATTGTAATGTACGTACACGCGCATATATTTTTTCATATTTAAAAAATTGGTTGATTAGTTGCTTGATCTCAATAGATTCAGAACTACCTTATGAAATATAGTTAGTCTACATATATATATAATAGAGTTAGTTGCATTCTGGTTTAATGTTTGTAGCTCGTAAAGTTTCTATAACCTTTATATCTCACGCATTTAATCTACGTGTCAGTTGGGAACGCGTGTCGTTGAAATTACGAAAGCGATCTCGGACTACCGTGGCACAGACTTCTCGTTTACATCGCGTCGAACACGATGTCCATTATCTGTCAAATGTGGTGTAAACGTAACCTTATAAAACGTCGAGAATAATCATCAATGTCGATGATTATCGACAGTTCGAATCGAGCAGCATGTAATTATTTGCAAGGCGGAATTTTAAAAAAAGTGTCCCATTTCGTTTTCCTTCGCGCTCGTGTTCAAATGCCGAGAACTCAACGATTGCTTAACTTAACCGATGCCTCGTAGATGTGGTGTACGAGTCTATACGGTGCAAAGAGAGAGGAAAAGAGAGCTTCGGGGTACGAACGACACGTGAACGGTTCGCCTTTCCATATTATTTATCTCTGGCCGCTTTATTAACGTCCTTCCTCCGCGGCTTATTAAATAAAGCAATTCCCTCCGTAGGTGACCTTTGGCCTCGGCGCAGATCCTGCAGAGATATCGGTTTCGTTTTCACCGTGACGCAGTGGTACGCGCGCACATATCGCAGTACACGCCTTTTGCCTTTTGTAAGTATATACAGTACGACGATTAATTCGTGTCCGTGAGTTCGTTACGCGTTTCGTTTCTCGCTCCTCCGTAGAGCGCTATGGAAGATGATGATACGGTAACTCGTGGTAGAAGTATGATTATATTACGTGTAACTCGAAGGTGCGGATTTACGAGGCATACTCGCGTTAATCTCCAACGTGTTTATCTTGTGTTTTTAGGGCCGCAACATTTAAATGGTATGTCGGTCTTGTGACTATATTTTCATGCTTTTTAACGCGTTACCTGAATACTTTTTTTTTTTTTGCCGTTTGGTACGGCGAGTACAATAATAGATATTATATATGTATATATATTATAATTTAATTCAATCTTTCATTCACTATCCAAATATAAATAACGTATTATATAGGTTAGTCAATAAGTTTGTAGGTAACTTCTCTTTCGTTTGCATTATAAAAGAGATATCCAAATATTTCTATACGCGTAGTGATTACATGATGCAACGCCGTTGTTGATATATACTAATGTATGATATCAATTATAACATAATAATTGCATTAGTCAATTTCACACTTCTGGCATGTTAACCCATCAATTAATCAAACAGATACTTATTAAAAACAACTTTTGATATCCTTAAAGAAATACGTGCGAACTTACTATGCAACCTGACACATTGAAAAACTATAGGTGAACATAAATTTACGTTAGCGATAAGAAATATTTTTTCCATTCATTTCTTAGACGGACGGAATAATTTATTTATTGACCAACCCCTTTATGTAGTCCATAAAATCTTTCAGTCGAATCGACACGATACTTCTACGAAACACTTTTCGCGCATAGCAAATGAGCATACACGTACACATGGATAGCTGTATCTCCCATAGTACTGTATAAATTCTTCATTTATATTCACTGTTAGGTTCATGCGTTTATGTGTATCGATCATTGAGAGGCACATTATCCTAAGTGCGCATGGTAAACGGTATGCGTCGATACAGACACGTTCATATGTGCGTACCGTGTACGGTTTACGCCGTCAGTGAGCAACGCTGGCGTTACACCGTAGGTGAAGGTACGATATTGAAAGTATGGTCCCGTTTCGTTCGCGTCGAATTTGTACCGTGTGATCGGGCGTCTGAGTCAAGTGTTTTGGTTCGTGATCGCTGGTATGGTTCGATCGCCGGTATCAGGCGCTAACGACTATTCACATGGGGTGCGAATGTTGCGCGCCTCGGCATCGGTTACGAAAATCTCGAACTCTCGAGAGGCCCGCGTGCAGGTGCAACCAGATGAATAGATACACACCACAGCCACGTACATACGGTGTGGGTGAAGGTAAAATTAGAGACGGAAAGATAAGCGCGTACGGTTGCTCAATAATAATCTAACGTCGCTCGGTTGATTGGAGGCTCACAATGGGCCTCTGCTGGCGTTTTATCGACGGGTGTGCGGCCAACCTACGAGGCCAATAAATTACGCGGGAAATAATGCTTAATAATTCGTACGGTTTTTGCACCGTATAAATCCGCGTCAAGCTCAAGGTTTCGATTCGCTTATTCGCAGCAAGCGAGAGATAGTGTCTATTCATGCATAATGCAGGTAACGAACGTTCTCGGTTCGTGATCCCTGGCCGATGTTTGCTGTTATGTAGTAAAAATGGAACGGACTTTTATACGGCGTAGCACGCGCAAAACACGGAATGTAGGTGAACGAGAGAGCTGATGGTGAAAAGCGATGGCGATGCACAGTTCTTAGCGATGTCGTTTAATTAACTAGAATTAATTCATTGGAATTTTTCGTAACGGATGATGCATAGGTTATGCGGGCGATAAATTACATAAGAAGTCTTATTCAGACTAATTAATTACTTAAACAAATTCATGCGGCGTTGTATCGCGTGAAACGAGCAGGCTCCATTCGTAATTCACCTTCATTAATTTACATCTAAATATGGTGTAAGTTCTACTACCATAGAGGCATGAATAATCACTCGGTGTCGAGGATTTTTCACGAACTATCGGTAACGTTGGTGAATTGAAATTCTGCACATCCATTTTTGCTACTATTATGCCTGTTGGACGTTGCCTGTGTTGGACGAGAGCCGGTGAACGTTCGTGTTTTTCATCGATAAGGGATGGCACGATATTACGGTAACATCGATCGAGGCGAACGAGATAGAAACGTCGAAAGAAACGCAGGCGAGATACGCGTAGAAATAACAACCTGTTGCTAAATTAATCGCGTGCTACTCGTCTAAACTGAGTTCAAACTTGCAGTATATTAATTTAATCTTGTATTAAGAAGCTTACAAGTGGATCGATCTGGTCCTTCTAACGTTGTAGGCCGTGTGTTGTTGTATTAGCACTTGTATTGATATATATTAATCACCGGTAAATTACAACCGCGGTAGAATGTAAATATTATCTGTTGCTATAAACTACCACTTGTCAGAGACAGAGGCAGGTAAATAGCGAAGTATCGCGAAATGCTCGGTGAATCGC
This sequence comes from Bombus haemorrhoidalis, assembly GCA_014825975.1. Lineage (NCBI taxonomy): Eukaryota > Metazoa > Arthropoda > Insecta > Hymenoptera > Apidae > Bombus > Bombus haemorrhoidalis. The sequence goes on along the minus strand of CM026166.1, from coordinate 15,030,549 downwards.
AAATTGACAAGCTGACTCGTAAATCATGTGATCGTAACTTCCGCTTTATTTCACAGAGAATGGTATCGAACATGCAGTAGGTTATGGAATAATCGAGTAGATTTTCTGATTTATTTTATCGATGTCTGTATACTACTGTATACTACAAGTAGCCGCATACTTTTGCCATTTTGAGTAACAGTAAAACACCCATATGTTCCTTTTGAACATGTTTTATGCATTATGAAATTTCACAATTCTATAGCAATCGTGATCCTCCTTTCATTTTGTTTCGTTTCACGTTCTTTCCTTTAATACGAGTTTTCGTGTCCACGGCATATTCCAAAAAGGGAACCCAGAACGCGTGGTCTCCCCGTGAAGAGTTGCGTGGGCTCCCGTGTTGAATTGCTTCGACTATCCGCACGTGCACTTCAACGTACGATTTTTCGTTTCCCTCGTAGGAAGGAAGTTTTAAAGCTTTCATGATTTCTGTTCGCCGTTTAGGTGGAATGTGACCGATGGCTGAATGCAAAATAACCGACTCTAAAAGTCGGTTCTTGCATTGTGTTGCAATTGTAGGTACCTATGGCTATTTCCTTTCGTACTTTTTATTTACACCATTATTGATATAATTTCTTCAGACTTATCCGATAAATTTCAAGTAATAAAATATTAGTCATATAATATATGATCCATACGTATATGATATAGGAAGATATGAAAATACTGAACATTGAACTAGCACGTATCTAGTGATAATAATTTCAATTACCCACCTATCAGTACCATTAATCAATCGTTTTCAAAAAAGGATTTTCAATTGGACCGACGAGTGCCGAGTGGCGAGAAAAAAATACGATATACATAATATGTAATCAGGTTATCGGTCTTGACAAGTGACATGGGCTTGATTAACATCGAAAACAACCGACTCGGTCAACGCGACACGCGTTCCAATAGGACACAGCCGCGCCGGCACAGATCGGATCTAACGAAGTCGGAGCAGCCGAAGCAGCGTACGGGTGCAAATTAAAGGACTGATCTATCGATCCTTTCCTACCTGTCGACGTGCGAGATAGCTAATACCAGTCGAGCAATATATATAATGTGCTTACACTGTCGCTCAAAAGTTAAGGATAGGTCAGTGAAGATATACTGACAAAGATATGACTCAAATTCAAAAAATGATAGGGAGATAATTACATAAGAATGAATAGCTTAATTTCATTGACTCTGTTTACACTTAACTGTTATCAATAACAAGAATTGCTTTCGGCCGCGAATAATCCTCATCGCCAATGAGAACATATTTTTAATACTGGTAACTAATATCGGTGGCAGAAATTATTTTTAATTAGAGGTAATCATTATTAACTATGAGCACATGTTTTGGCTACCAGTATTCGTATCAATACACACTGGTGACGAAAACATTTTTACTTCTTTTTCGATCATCGTCAATTTTTATTAAAATACAATCCTAGGGTGGATAACTTGTAACTTTTGAACGATGAAGTATATTAGTATGCATTTAGGCTCATGGTATACAACATTAGTATCAGTTCACGTACATCACATGAAGAATACGAACGTGACTGTATACGGTAGCCATATATGGGTGCAGAGACGTTAGTGGTCAGTCCAGAGCGTGCGTATGGTGATGGTGAAGCGGTGCCACCATCTTTATCTCGGTCACGGCGACTCCGTGAAAGTGAGAGCCGTTTCTCCCTGATGCTTCGACTACCTGCACGTACGCATTATCCAGACAATTCCCCTTCGTTTGCGTGAGCTCTCTCTCTCTCTCTCTCTTTTCCCTCCTATATTCACCTCTTTTTTTCGTGGCTTTCGCATCTGGGTCGCGGAGTACCAACGATCCGAGATTGATTCGTAACTGGAACTACGTGCTTCTTGCCTGTTGGTGGTCGGAGGAAGAAAGTCGTTGGAGATCTTATTGTCTGATTTAATGGATATTATTCGGATCGAAATGTATGAGATATGTACGTGTGTCGAATTGTTACAGGTATGAGAAAGTTATCTTGTTATATGTTCCCGGATTTAAGAAGATAAGCATCTAGGATTTAGCTCTTAAGAAGATGAACGAGCAATTGAATGTTTATGAGATTGGCAAGTCGAAGTCCGTAATTGAAAGTTTGATTTAATCCAATATGATTTTTATATAATAAAATATTCTCTTATATTGGTTTTATACAGGGTGTATCATACTACGTATGACTCACTTCAAGAGTAGACAGGAGATTTCAATGTACGTATTGTGCATGTATCTGGATTGTTAAAAGATTGCGGAATTCTTTGACACGATGACTGCAAGACAACTTTGAAATAAGGTCAGATAGGACACATGTTCGTATGTTTTTGTGCCTCGTGTCCACTCCTGAAGTGGTTCCCACGTATTGTGATATATCCTGTGATATGTCCTGTAGAAATAAACCAATATTCTATCGTTTCCCTGTTTCATTGGTGGAAAGAGGATGATAAACGGTCTTGTAATACGATTTCAAGTACGATATATTGTTTCTTATCATGGTAAGCCCAACGTGATAATAATAATTGAAACATTTTAAGCGATTTTTACAGTTGTGACATGTAATCTATAATTTCTTACAAATTCTGTACAAAATCATCATCAATAAGCAATTTTTTTGCCCAAAGTATTCAACATTGTACCAACTTGAGACTACCTCACGAAGTTGCAAAAACTATGAAACAGAACATGAAGTTAAAATCAGACAAGACAATTTTTCATTGCATTCGGCCCTTCAAGTGTCTCTGGCGTGTACCGTCATCCCGTTGATCGCACTGGTGGTATTCTTGCGCGTACATGCACGTCCACAATCGATTTCCTCCGTTTTTGTCTCCTACCACACGGCTTCCATGTTCTCTGCCGATCCGTCGTGGCAAGTTGACGTACGCACGGTATACGTGTCACGACGTGACAACGCGTCGCGTATATCGTGTTCGACGCAACTGTCGTCAATATCATCGCTCCCCCGTGTACATGAAATATTCGTAGAAATGTTCGTCGATCGATCTTAATGATCTGTCGTGAAACATACGAAAAGAGTACGCGTGCAGGGATCATCCTTAAACGATCCTGACAAAAGGACGTAAATGAACGGAAGGTCGTCGATCATTTCCTACGAGGCAGTGCGCATCCTCAGGTTAATGCATAATATCGCGATTCCGGTTATAAATAGTACGTTGCGCGATGTGTTAAATGTTAAACCTAATCCGGTTATCATGTTCGATAGCGACATTTTTCAGACGCTTGAACGTTTGGACGTCTTACGAATCTATCAAATTCTTGCTTGCCTTATGGTATATCGATTAATTAATTTTCACTTTCAGTGGAAATTCGACGATTTTGAGGCGATCGTTTTTACAGTGTAGCGACACATGACTCAACGGAAGGTTCGAATCGGGAGAGACTCGTATTGTTGCGCCTTGGAGTGCCAACGTTGTTTTCGTTTGCTAGGTTCGAAGGTAAACGAACTCCGGACAAAACATTATCGCCGTTATTCGTAATCGTCGACCGGAGTTACATTTGAATTTTTTACAATGCCACCGGTCGGTACAAATAGACGAACGTGCTCTCTAGGACGATCATTATAGCGAGTCGTACAATGGAATAGCGAATGGAATAGTTGAGCAGTAGCATCGAGCGAGCGACGATTGCGACCGGCGTACACTGTCTCTGTACTTGTACTTAAAGTGATTTTAATATATACTGTTACAATTACAATTTTATCTATTACAATTTTACTCATCTTTTACAAATTTACACAATTTTATCACTCGTCTCTTTAATAAATCAACACGTATAATAATCCACCTCAAAGAATGATTGGAAAGGATGAATCTGGCTATATTCCTTAGAGGGTTTTAACAGTAATTACTGTTACTACATAAACAATACTAACAGTGTTCTGTATCATTGGAATTAATGATAGAAAAGCTTCTTCATGTTATCGATCATTTCTCATCAGATATTGGCCTCTAATCGATATTCGATTGAAATAACAGTGTTGTTAAATTTACTAGCACAATCAATCTTCGTTCCTTTTAAGCGTAGTTGAAAAGAATAGCCGTTGGCAAAAAAGAATTTCGACGATTTATTATCTTGCAGCATTCAATAATACCAGAAGTCACAACCGTGACTAATATCTATATCTCTTATTTTGATTTTGACAAAAGGAAGCAGACATACCTATTTTTTTCAAAAAGGATTCATGCAAAAAGGCACTACGATTTTCCAATTATTTTATATTACGCTACATATATATAATATTTTACATTATCTTCTGTGTAATTACATATTATATTTGCTTAAACGTTTTTCCAGGATATAATATCTGTATCAGCGATCAAAACTTTTTCGCAGACAAATCAAACTGTAACAAACTTAAAAGGTCGGCAACGACCGACGCGAGTATGATTCATCGAAGCAACTTTTCTGCATAGCATCCCTCAGGAAATTGGTTGTAGTCGATTGGTCTTTTCTTCGTTGGGTCTGATCTTTTTCCATGGAATTATTAATTCTCCGCCATTATCTGATTACGATCGTTCAATTAAAATACACCCTGTAATTCGAACCTGATCCATGAAGAAGCATTTACACGTCGACTATTAAGCTTCGAGACTCGTTGCTCGGAACGTGTCGATACGTCCACCACTGGATACTCATTTTCTTTCTTTTTTTCTACCCGGTGATTATCGTCGTTTTCGTTTTTCCTAACACTGCGTCCACTGCAACCGATCAGTCAAGTCGTTATCTTTTTCAAGCCTATCGAGGAAACGTATTGAAACAGAATGACAGCCGTCGAACTTTTCAAGCTTTGATAGATCAACAGTGAATTTTCTATTTGCTGTCCATGAACCTCCTTTACAAGTTATGAGATGGCTACCAGTGTTCAGCCTGTTCGTTTAATCCATTTAATAACGTATACAGGTATAAGAGTAAGCTTTAAAGATGCTAGATATCGAGCGTTAGGAGCCTGAGATTATATGAATATCTAATATGTTGATTTTTAAATATTGCTTCAGAAAAATGGAAAAATAAGAAGAGCAGTATAAAACTTTCCAGAGAGTCCAATTTATATGTTTTGTTTATTTTATGTTTCTTATGATATCGTGGTAATCTTTATAGTTATTCCACGCTGAATTGAATTCTTATCTACACTTCATCAAATTAAATTCCTATCTATCACTTCTATCAACTGCATTCGCAATCTGCTGTAGGTTGAATTTAGTTTATATGTAATGTAATAATCATCTTTCGAGGTATGTTATTTAGGAATTATTTTTTATAGTAAAATTTAAAACTTTAGAACAAAGCGTTAAAAAGTGGAATGATCTGCTGTATAATTATATACAAATTTATAATTTTATTTATAGTTCATTCAATTAGAAGAAAAATAACACCTTATTCCTTCAAACAATAATAAATTTGCGAGTATCTGATTATATATACAAAAATACAATCCTCTTACAGTTATCTTTTATAGATATCATACATTTTCAGACGTTTAAAAATTTCGTTAATTCTATACCGAGAGTCGATCATGATGATCTTAGTAAAGTTTGAAACGAATTCGAAAATGTATAAGATCATTTAACGTATTAAAGCTTTGATGTTCAAGTGGGATCATTTTTACAATTAATTACGATCAAGGCAACTATTTATACCGTATCCTGCATATTTATGTACATAAATACATTTCCAGATTGGTTGCAAATTCTATCGCTGCGATTATGACAGTTACGTGCCATTAACGAAATGAAATTTTAAGAAGTATAACGCACATAATATGTGCATAAAAATATTTTACTGTAAATATTCAAATACTTTCATGAGTTACTGTATATACAAATTATTTGCAGAGCGGCTGTAAACATAGCGCCCACGCGTCTCGCGTCAGAAAAGTCATTAAAATCCCTCGGGCGTATTCATATTCGGAATTTCATCTCGCCCGCGCAACAATGAACCTGTTCGCCGCTTTGAAAGCTTGAAACCACGTACAAACACGGAGAGGCTTTCGATTCGTTTCAGGAAATTCTTCGCTTTCGCGTCGCTCAGGATATTATCCAACAAATTATCGCTTTCAGTCCGGCACCGCCGTCCTTCGGGAGGTTGTTTCGAAACATATCCGTTTTATCTGCGATCGGGCACTTTCTTCGAGGTGGATCGTGATATCCCCCGCACTGGGAACACAGATCTACCACTAGATGCCTTCAGAATCTCTCGGCGCGCTCGCTATCTACGACGTTCATCTGGCAACGGATCGCGGTATCACTAATACACAGGCTCATTTAGATTTATGCACCGGGAGCGCGACACATTCCGCGCCGAGACACTGTCATCCTCCGTGTACTTGCAGAAAATCTTTAACTGTCCCTCTACGACTCTCTACGTGTATAGTGATATATGACTCTGTTGCGTCCTTTGGATCATTTTCCATCGAATCGCATTTTTCTATTGTTAGAAAATTTCTTAATCCGCAAGCCACGGTAATTCTCGTATTTTCTGTACAGAATCGCGGATGAAATTTACAGTATAAGTATTTAGACACTTTGCGATGTTAACTTGAATTGGACGCTTTTTGCTGCTTTCATTTTTTTTTCTTATTATAAATTTGCTAATTCATTGGTGTTATATGCGACTTAAGATGTAAAGTACCAAATGAAGTAAAATTTGTTAGAGTTTTGCAATAATATATTTATAACTGGTAATGTATATCTTGTACATAATCAATGGAAATGAATTGGAATGAGGGTAAATAGCAGATTTCGGCGTAAACCAGCGGCTAAAGGATCAGAGATCTGAGGGGAATATGAAAACATCACCATTGATATTCTTAGAATATCAACTTTTTCGTATTAGTCACTTTAAGACAGAGATATTACATAGAGCCGAACTTTGGCATAATTTACGATTAACAATTGCAACTTTTTTATTTCTGACAATGATACAATATTTCAGATGCTTCGGTATTTCGATCTTAAATCGATTAGACAAAATATAAATTAGAAATATAACATTTTTATTTCTCAAATACGTATGGAACTGGCTCGTGCGACAAACTGTGTAGCAGCTTACAGGAATCATTTTCTTCAAATTTTGAACGCTTATCTCGCGCTCGTATGTTTGTCCTAAGGCTGTATCGTAAGTACATGTTTCGTTTGTAATAACTACACGAGGTTCGAGACCGGACGGAAGAAAGGATTGCAAGAGACAGATCTATCTTCCAGCTGGATGTGCTCGGCTAGATAAATGCGTCTGCGATGCGGTTACGTGTTAGTGAGTCAGTGGAGCTTCGTTTCTGTTCCTTTGGGACGTGTTTCTGTTGTCGGCTTCGTACAAGCTGTGTAGGTGGTTTTGGAACCGGGTGCTCGGTATTTTTTCATCAGTGAAAGTGGAAGTAATGGTAGTTGCACGAATGACTGAAAAATTGGGTGTCCTTTGAGTGTTTTTAGAAAAATTTGCGATAATATAGCGGTTATTGTTTTGCCAGATATAGGCATAGATATAAGGCTGAATACGTTATTGAAGACGTTTAATGTGAAATAGAGAAACAGTATAATTTAATAGATAAAGAGGTGCCCTAATTTTTATGGCTTTCGCAGTTGTGATTGTCATAGAGTATTCCAACGGGAGAATCTTGGGAATTTTTAAATTTTTTTATCAATTTCATTAAATTTACTCTCTTCTGGATAGATCATTTAGTTAATTTGTGTAATTCATTTATATAGCTTAAATTTCTATACAATATACACGTATATATATGTAATATACGTACAAGCTTTTACAACAATCCAATGTGTTCGAATGTCAACAGTGAGGTCACAAAACCTTAAATCATCGTCTTACGTTCGCTAAAATATATTCAAAATTCTGTAGGCCAACAATTTGAAAAAATACAGAAGGTTTCCAAAAATGTGTAACATTGATCTGTATGCTCATTACTGTTGAGGTTATCCGACAGAGGAACGCGTGGATGAATTTGTAATAGCAATATATAATTGATGTAAGTATAGGTATAAGTACGCTGATCCAGATCCTCACACTAGGAGCGTTACGTTACAATCGAATGTGATAGATAGCGCGTCTCTTTTGTTTCTAGACCTTGTAACCCGAAACAACATTCATATTGAAGAGCACAATAATATGGACCTCTCCTGTTGAGGCTATTAGACGTATGTGAATAGAAAGAAACGCGTGGATAAAGTGTAATATACATTTTAAATATCGAAGTGTAAATACAAGTCGCAAACTTCAGCTGGTGCAGATCCGCACGCTAACAGCGTCATCCTGAAGCCATCGTCGCCTGTTTACGGTTTGCCTTCGACCCAATCTTTTGTCTATACGCTGTCGATGGCTTCGGTGCTTGAGGAAACTAAAAGACCAGATGTAGAGTTTTCTTAAAAGTTGTGACCACTTCAACATCTCCCTTTTAAACATTTTTTTTTTTTTTACAAAAGAAAGAGACGTAGACCTTTCCTAGAAGTAAGTACTTCAACGATTACAGTTCCCTAATGATAGAAAACGAATCAATCTTATTGTTTTTTGGTCCAAACAAATTGATTCAGAACAATCAGAAAAAAAAAGTGTCCTCCCACAGTATCCCGTATATTCCCAGTTCCAAGTAGCAATTCCATCACACTCTGTATTTTCATGCAGCCTAGACGACGAACAATGCGAGTTTCAGGGGATTTGTTGTCACGGCGCGGTGAGTTACATCGCTCGAATCCACCACGCCTAGCCGTGCATAAGCCGGTCCCTTATCCGACACGGAGGAAAACGATGTTTTAAGCCGTTGCTTCGTTCGTTCCTTCTACTCTAGCGCAAGTTGAGCGGATCGCGCCGCTTCGAGGCAGATTTATAAGCCGCGAAGGTGACGCACGCCACATCGACGTAGACAGGATGGCGTTGTGTGCGCTATTGTGTGCAACGTTACGCGCGCGTTATCGCCCGACTATGAAATAATCGCGTGATTCCCCGGAATCGGTAAGCAACTTGTTATTATCCTGTCGCGTTCACTCGCGCGCGCGGCGCCAGTCGCTTTATGATATACCGGCAACCGGCCATCGATCTCGTACGATCTCATGATTTATTCTGGCTTGATGGTACGAAGCGTTTTTTGCCGCGGTGTGAATAGGTTACGAGCACTTGAGAGGATCTCTTCGAGCGTAACGAAAGACAAACGGGTTTTGAATGGTTAAAAATGTTATGAATTTAACCCTTTCGGCGCTACGAACCCATATATGCGTCCTGAAAAATCGTTCGGTATGAGCTATAAACGTGGTTTCAGTTGTACCATTCCGAATAATTGAAGTTAAAATATCTGTTACATTAATGGGTTTTCCATGTGTACAGGTTGATATATCTCTTCTACAGTATTAGTAGCATTGCTCTACCGTATTAGTAATGACGAATATATCTTCTCATTAAAATCGTAATAACCGGAGTGATTTTCCGCATACATCATGAAAACTTAGAATTTTGTAATATCTAGAGTATGCAAATACATTTTCTTCTGTTAGGTATTAATTAATTTACTTCTATTTCGACCTCTTTCGCCTGCAAATGGATTTGGCTCACAATACTTTTCATACCCGAAGCTATTACACACTAACCTAGTCGAAAAATTTAGTTCTTTACTTAATCCATTCTCTCGATACTTTAATTAATTCCAACTTATTCTATTAAGTATAGAAAATACATAAATATATAAGATCTTTCATTCCAATTTTTATCGACAATGTATATCTTACGTTCCACTGAAGTCCATTCTTCTCGCGCACACAGATGAAACTGCTCCGTTGTTAAAGAGTTAACGATGAAACGAGCGTGACCGCGAAGTGTAACACCCGCGCTCATGCGATTTAAAACGGCGTTTTTTTCATTCGGGATAAGGTCGACTGCGGTCTAGGCGTGGTAGATCAGGGCGGCCCACCTTTCTACGGCAACTGTATACCTTGACAGAGAGAGGAACGACACGGCAGACAGAGATGGAATCTCATTGTTCTCCGCGTTTATGTGCAAATACGAAGGTTGCGATATTAAAAGGCGTGCCGTGGTGAAAAATCGCGAATGATCGGGATGCTCGTAAATCGTCGTTGTAATGATTATTTATAACAGGCGCGTAGCCGTAAACGCGGCTGTCCTGACTCGTGGGGACAGTTAACATTTAATAACGTTTCAATTACGCCGCTCAATGATTGTGCCACTTTCTGTTCGACGAGCGTTAAATCATGCTAGATTGCGTGGAATGCGCCTGCACGCATTGTGCGTGCCAAGCATATGTCGAACACGATTGTTCGCTCAGATATTAACGCATTGTGATTGATATTCGCGTACGCGGCTAATCGAGATCAGTAAAGTGGGTAAGGAGGCGCACGCGTAAGTGGCATGTTTCTTGGAAGATCGTAGAACTGTTGCTTCAATTTCGTACACTACCGTTCAAAAGTATACCGACGCTTGTTTATTTCTGATAGAACGTAATTGGAATGTAGTTGGGAAATTCCAGATAGGAAGAGTCGCGATGATTTTGTTCTTTGTTAAAGTTATCTATGGGACATACCGATACGATAAAATTTATTTTTGAACATCATAAAAGGTTATCAGTCTTGTTATTTTTGAACGTAATAAAAGAATTCGCATTTGTATGTATCAATCTGTAAAAGAGATTCTGGACTGTTGCTGCTTATGTCAGTCTGATGTATCGTTATATGCAGTTATATTGTAATTTACTGTAAACGTCTATCTGTAAATCGTCTAATTTTATATCATTTATTTGTTGAAGGCATTACAAGTTTCGGCGATATAATTTAACCTTTTTAATTTAAATAGTTCAGTCACTAGATACTTTCGTGATACCGCTGGTAAGTGTAGCCAATTAACAACGATGCCAAGGACAAGTAACATATGAAATTAGCGTATGTCAGAAAAGATATCGTTGGAGCGGATAGAGCGTGATGATTTTATCTGACACTATCACAAGATTATTTTTGTGAATATTAAGTTCGTTATGGTATTGTTACATATGTCGATTTTGGATGAATATGTATGCACGTAGCTTCACCTTTTTGTTCAGTGTACATTTCACTTTAACACAAGTGCATGGTATTTTGATTATATACAGTGCTCCACTTTGTCCAGTCTACGTTTTACCGCCTAGTTTTAGACACAAAGGAATAGATAACGCGAGAAGTGGCGCTGAGAAAACGAAGCGTTGAATTTGTTCTCCAATATGAATGGGTCGAAGGAATGTTACATACTCATAGTGTGGGTAAATTTTCCTCGATTTAATGTTGAGAAATGGTGCTCTTCAACAAAGAACGATAGACGATCTACGTATGTAGGTAATTGTAAGAACCTAGACAAAGAGTTACTTGATAACCGATGTAGATAGTAATGGTCTAACAATCTAGGTAAACTAATTAAACGTGTTCGAAAAAGATTTTCTATGTCTACTCGTACCTTGCTTTAACTTAATAAATAGCATAAGATCGGTATCGTTGGAAAGTGAAAGGAGCTTGAACTTATCGTTTCTCGAATCGGAATTTAAAAACACATTAAATAAGCGGGCTAATAAAAAAAAAAAGAAAGAAAGGGACTGAAAAAATGTCGTAATTTAGCGCAGGAAATATGTAGGCCGAGATAAAGAATGGTGTTTATTCGCAAATAAAGGCTTTTAATTTAATGTCGGAGTAGGAAGCTGACATTGTAACACCATTACACAATAGTACATTCACCAGGTTGATTCACACAAGACTGATACCTTAAATTTAAAACAATGTCGACAGGACGAGCAAAAATCGCAGGTTCGCCGATGTGTGACGCGCGATCCTAACATTTTTCTCGAGTACAAATAAGTAAATTATTTATATCTTTTCCAAGACTAAAACGCGTAGCAATTTACATTCACTGTAATTATTTCTAATTATTCGAATTTCATTCTATTCTTAGATTCCTCTAGATACTTTATTAAACACAGATTAGCGACGAAGATAATAGACATTAATAGACAATAAAAATACGAATTTGCATAATTATCCGCTATATGTAATAACAGAAAAAAAAAAGTATTTCATCAAATAAAAGCACGTCAGTAAAATTGGATACCACTTAAATTTGATACATATTCTGAAATCATAACTTACCCCCGTTAAAAATTCATTGTATAATCGTCTTTAATATACGACTGATCGCGCGATTCCTCGAGATTTATGTGACAAACTTTTTCGCCTGCGTTTTGCAAGAGGATATCACGTTATGGCGGTAAATTCGAAGCGATCGGACGCGCGTAGGTATAATTGCGGATACATGGAGGGCACGCCGATGATTATTAAGTAAGAGACACCTGTCAGACCAAACGAACGGACCACGGCGTTTGCGAAATCCTGCCTCGAAAACTATCCGTGGCAACGCTACGTTCTGACAACCACTGATTTCATTCCACAAGGCGTCAGAACCGATTTACGGCGCGACATGAATGCCGATAACCTGGCACTGTGCATAACTCATTTTCTTCGTGGCAGCACAGAGCGTGGTGCGCGAGCCTGTCTGATCTGTGAACGCTTTTTCCTCGCCTGGCGCCGTAAAACGACTAATTTCGTCGAACTTTAAAGTTGGCGTCGGTGAAATGTAATCAGGTGTTGTAATCAGGAAACGGCTCGAACCGTTCCTTATCGATTTTTCATGAAATGTTACTGTTCTTTTTCTTCCTTTCTTTTCTTTTTTTTTTTTTTTGGAAATATTAGCGTGTAAAGTTTCGTTGTATAATGTCAGGTTACACGAAGTGAATGTTAATGATATGGATAGAGAACAACGGCGAATGCTGATATAAAATAACAGCGAATGTTATCGGTATAAATCATGTACATTATGTTCGGTTGTATTAGCAAAGCTATTAGTCTCGTACGAAGCGTGATGATTTAACGGAAATCTTAAGAAAGTAATTAATTAGTTGGAATTTTGTATTTGTACAAGTTAACGATTCAAAATACATGGTGAAACCATTTACAAGAATTTTATTGAGTCTTTTAAGTAGAGTGTCTAACATCTGACTGATCAAACTGATTTCTAAACTGGCGGTATGTAAAGACCACGCGAATGAAAAGATTCATCAAATCTCAAACGTATCAAACGGATACTTCAACACCAAACGCGAAAACAACTTGTGAAATTCTTGCAAATCTTCTTCAACTCAGTTCCAACCGAATCTATCGTGAACTAAAATGTATGCAACCATTCTACACATATATCTTATCTCCGCGCAAAGAACGCTATCATGAACAATTACATCGTCCAACATCGAGCCCATGTATTAATTACGATCTACATTTTAAACGATGAATCAACGTCTCTAGCGTCAAAGAAACTCAAATATCACCAGCAGTTTAACATCTCCAAGCGAAACGTACCAGCCGCGTGTTCCAACGCATCTTCCAATCCATCACAGAATCCAGAACGGCCGCGACACCGCGATCTATCGTGTCCAAGAAAGAGGACAACATGCTGGTGTCAGAGTCGGAGGAGAGAAAAAGGTCGGTCAGAGGGAGAACGAAACGGAAAGTGAACTGCCACGACTGGCCTGGTGTGGGTGTACGGCTTGGCACCGGGATACCCGGTCACGGTACGTACTTCGTGTAGCCGTGCGCTCCCTCGCCGTACCTTTTCTCCTCTCCCTTTCTCTCTTGCCGCTTCCCTTTCTCCTGGCTTGCCAGCAGAGACGCTGGCGCCTCCGGCGATTGTACACGGCACAGGTGTCCGTCCACATTATGCCTGTTGCACAGCGACGTCGCGAACGTTCGGCGACATTATAATTTGTAAATTACGTCTCATACTCGTGGAACTTAGCATACTCGGAGCTTAAACGTCTTTCTGCGAGACAAAGAAGACGGGAAAGTAGAAGTAGGAGAGTAAAATCACGAGAAAACGAGGACGAGCGAAGCATAGAGACGAGACGAAGAAAAAGGGCAACGGAGAATTGCGTTAAATTGGGGTTAAAGCTCTTTGTGACCTGGAACTATCGATCTTGCGGTGGCCCCGCCTGAGAAAAATCTGATCGGGGCGTTAGAAATGAAATAAATTTACGTAAATATGAAAGAAACCTTGTTTCGTAACTGTTACGCCGACCGACTCTCTACCTAAACCAGGTCACTACACCGCGGGTAAGATGGCATCCAGATGTCTACACATCCTATATTGCGTACCCTCGATAGTCTTAAGAACCGACCATAAGTCTCAGGAATTTTCTAGCTAAAGTCCTACAAACCGAACAAAGATCTTTCTGCTAAAGCGTTTTCCAAAGTTCATTGTTTACTACGAGAAGAACACGGGAAAGTTATTTTTTCTCACGTATGATGCGTCCCACTAGCAAATTTCTATCGAGGGCTACGACCCTTCCTAGTCCACCAACCTTCTTATTATCCAATCAGAAGCAATGTCTACTGCCCTCGCTTTCCTAACCAAAATTCTCACCAACAAATCCGATGGTCCCGTGTGCTAGATACACCCATCGCTAGCTTTCCTCCGACACAGCGTCGTCACTCCACTTCGTTTATTCTTCATCGTTAGGACAGTCAACATGTCTGTATCGAGTCTCTACCCTTAAATCAATCACTCACTTAGCTTGTGCCTGTTGTTGGAATAAACATTAATTTATACGCGTTAATTCAGTGTAAACTCAATTAAACCATCCCTATTATCGTAACAGAGGTAAGGGGATCGATCAGTTCGTGGCGTCGATTATCTAAACGTAACGGGAATTTACGACTCCCGTTGACATGCTTTTTTTCGCGATCGGTCGATTAAACGGTAACACACCGTGTAGTGTTTAATAATTAGTTATTTATCCTGGAATTGTTGTCTGTAGCTGGACAGATTGTTTAGCGGTTTGTAAAATTAGGATTCCCGAGGGAAAGCCTAGAGCTAGTTTGGGGTGTACGAAGAGAGAGAAGCGAGCGAAGAAGAAAAACATCAACATGGAATTTGTTCGAAACTGTCTCAGAGTCGAGGCAGAGGAGACTTAACGAAGCGCCACGGTGTTTGCATAACTTTGTAATAACACGTGACGTGGCTGCTTTCCGGTTCTGATAATAACCAGCGTAGACGACTTACCGGAGGAGTGGGACGACCTAATAGATCGTTGGAAACGCAGAAACCGAGCGAGCAGCTGATCTTATCGGGGATGAACATCCAGAGTCCGGTCGAGGGTCTATGAATGGGAATCTGAATGGAGCTTCCTACTTAGCTTGATTAGACATGACTGTCTTGATAGCAGCGAATCGAGAGATAAGATTGAAGGCAAGTGACGGCGAACGGGAGCAAAACGAGCGAAATATTGTGATTAGACGATCGAGGAAAATGTTGAAAGGTTTCTTGCCGTTGCAGAGATTGGTGTCCAGCTGCGTGCAGATCTAACGAGCTACCTTGCGATATGTTTGCATACTATTGTAATGACTCTAGCGACACAGGAAATATAAAAGTACCGTGCAGTTGGAATAATCGAACGCTGAAGGGAGATAACGGAATATAGGATGGATCACGCCTGCAGGAAATGCATTGACTCGTGTTGAAATGGATGATTTGTTTGTGATATTACGCGACGGATGTTTGGAAATGTTCAACGTCGTCGTGAATGAACATCATTGGAATACGAATACGCTACTTTTCACGTTTCGAATTTGTAAATTATCTTCGAAAGATCGTTATACTTCATGTATATGGAAAGCGAATTGTCTTTTTCTAGACTCAGAGTAATCTCAATTTTCATCTCGAACAATACAATCGGCTGACGCCATGTCTCGGTAACTCATACCGATTTCTTCTCGAACGATCCATTCATTGCTATTATCAAAAATAACAAGAAATAAGAAAATTAGCCAAAGACGTATTAGGAAAATATCGTATTCTTTCCAGACGTGAATCACAGGCTCGCAATGGGTCGATTGAGAATCCAATTATCAATAACAAGGGATGAAGTAATTTCTATGTTGTTGAAAATCATGGAACCGCCTCCGAATGTAACGGCTCTCGTATTCTGCACGGTAATTTATCGATTGCGCACACTTGGAAAACACAAGCTTCGTTTCACTGGATCCACGGTCGTTTCGACATATTCGTCGATGAATTTAATAAAGCGCGCCATATTTGCACAATAACGTTATGTAACCGCACGCGCACTTTGATCGGCTGCCGCCAACAACAGGAAAAGTAAAAACGGTAGAATTAACCGCAGGTTGCACGGCGACAGCACGGACGGATTTACGCAACGGACGAAAATCACTTTTCCGAAAGTCGGTTTTCCCTTTCGATTAGGATCGAATGTGTAATTATGTTCCTGAGTGGAATTTTACATTTTACAGTTCGTAGGTGGAGTATCGTTAGGCCGACGTTAATTAGGATCAATTTGTTAATTGCAAATAAAATATGACCGTTTTAAGAAGCAAATTGAGTTATTTTTAATTTTTTAAATTTCATTATTTAAAATACCATTGAGATACCGAAGGTCGTTTGACTCTTCTAGAAATGTTTGCAGTTGATATGACAGATTTTTATAAGTAAAAATTTACCTCGAACATTTTAAGCGCTATTTTAATATCCAGAGATTAGATTCAAGTAGGAAATCGTATTCTTCTTTCTATGTACGTAACGTGGAATTTGTTTCAGTTTTGATGTAAAATACGTTTCACGCGTAGTTCGGTTTGTTGGAGAATGCGGTTTCAACTTTTTCGCATAGTTTCTTCCCATTGACTCGATGTTCAATATATTATATACTACGATATTTCTTTTTTATGGATAGGGTAAAATTGGAGATAACAGGAACTGTTATAGAGCAAATAATGTTTCCACTTGATAATTTTGGTATTTATGTTGTATCGGTTTCCAACTGAAATATTCGTTGCTTCGTAATTATATCGATATCCCTAGAAATTTCAAAATCGTGCTATCTATATATTTTCTTAACATAATCTTCAAGAATACTCTTGAATGTTGCTGAAACAATTAGAAGGAGAACAAAAAAGCGACGAAATGAGAAACGCGCGACGAAAGATAAGTGGAATGTAAACTTAGCTCGTGTATTAGTTCCATCCGAATGTATTCTCTTTATTTGCACTATATAGTGTGGTAATTGAAATACGTATCATTTCTTTTAAATTATAATTTCTACTGCATGCTACTGAAACATCCTGAACGAAAAGAGAAAAAAGCGGAAAAGTAAAAAGAGCGCGACGATAGAACGTGCAAAAATATACAGCTGAATACGCAGAATGTAAACTTAGCTCGTGCATTAGCTCCATTTCGTTTTCAATGTATCCTCTTTATTCGGCCGGTTAGCGAAGGAAAGGACGTCGGGATGAAAGGAGCGGCATCGAGCGAGCATGCAATTTCCCCGGACGTATCAACAAGGGAAGGCAGCAAGAGGGCCGCGTTACTCAGTCATGGACGTGCATTTACGATTATTTTCGAGACGCACGCAACGGAATTCAAACGAAATCTCTGGCTAGGAACGCAACGCTGTAGTAATAACATGTCGTCCATGCTAAGAATCGGTATACCAGCGATCGATACCGGGAACAGTTTTCTACGTATCGACCGCTATTAACGATAATACTGTATAACATATTACACGAGTTAACGCAACCCATACTGGTAGAAACTTTCGAAAGGAAGTCTTTCGGATCAGCGCTACCATGCAGATGTAATTGCACGTTGCCTTCCCGCAAAAAAAAAAAAAAAGAAAAAAAAGAAGAAAAACAGGACACAGAGATAGGGAAATTAGTATGAAGCAATGTTGCAATTTGCAAATCACGAACGAGGAAATAAAGGTTGGAGTTTCGCGTTGGAGAACGCTGATCAACTGTTTCTAATAGCCTGATCATAGACTGAGAAAAAATCGGCGAACGCTTCCAAGTATCATAATGACATTCGAGCGTGCAGTAACGGTGCGGCGGCATTCTGGTTATGGTAATAGACCAACGATGTAAAGAGGAAAGCTTAATTGCCCTTCGCGGCGCGACGGTACCATTTCAATCTACCGGTTAATTCTTCTTGTTTCTACGATTGTCGCGCGCGTAATCGTTCCGACTGCTCTCGAATAGCCGACAAACGGTTCGACGATGCCGATTTAAAATTCTTTATTGCAATAGACGCAGAGTTGAAGACTGGTTATACAGCATGGTATACGTGTAGACGATAGTTTCTAGCCTAGGGGAGAATATGTAACAGTATTTGATTACCTGACTATTTTTCTACTCAATCGTTAAATACATCTCTTATTTTATTTTCAAATTAGTGGCGTGTTACTGGATGGAATAATAAATTTTTATTAAATATACGTTTTCGAATAGTCAGGCTATTACAGGAGGAGGACTGGAATAAAAAATATTGATTAAAAATGGGGTTTCAATTATCTTCTATGTTTCCCTACTAACTATTAGGTTGTCCGTAAAGCTTCTTTCGTTTTTATAAGGAAATAATAACAGAACATAATAACATAATAACAGAAATGGATCATACCCAATTCGATAAAATAATATGAAACAGAAATTGTTGTTCATCTATTGTTATCACCTTATGAAACGAAAGAAACTTTTCGGACAACCTAATACAAAGAAACATCATCGAATATTGTGATTTTTACAATTTTGCTAGTTTCAGCGTTAAATCAACACTAAAGTCGTGGCTGCTTCGATTCATAATTACTCCGGTCACACACATCGCAGAACGCCCACGTTATTCCCGGGCGCGTGAGCGTATCGCGAAAGAAAAGTCTGAAACAAAAGCGAACCTATCGCCGTTTCGACCGGTGTTCCACAATGCCGTGCATTCTACCGCGAGCCGTTGCATTCATAGTCTTGCAGCCTTATTCCATCGTCTTTAGTACGGCCATAATTTTTCATCCTCCCCGGGCAAACGAGAAGGAAATGTTTTCCCAATCGACGAACTTTACACGTGATCGTGAACGAAACACACCATCCTGTGCGCCTTTCTATTCTCTCGTTCATTGCTGTACAAACAGGTTGCACCGCGAGTTCCAGCTTGACCAATCATTTCTTTCTTGTTCTTTTTCTTCCTCTTCTGACCAACCTGATCGGCCTCGAATTTCGATAACGATCGATCCGTGCACAACCGCGCCGATCAATTCACCAAGCTCCCATTGTTCCGGCTTGGCACGAAACCAAGGATCTGGTCAACGATCGACCAAGTGCCGCTTTGCGTCGAAACCCTTATTTTCCTCGTGCAAACATAGCTCTGTCATATTTTCCCTGTACACAGACACCTTGCGCGGTCGATCGTGGCGGCTTCGTCTCTCGTTGCAGCCCGATTGTTTGCCTTTCGCAATCGGCCGGCTCCTGAAAGTTATTCAGTCCACTTCCAATATGGAGAACGACAAGTGGCGCAATAACCGTACTTGTCCCGTTCGAGTGGTCCTCCGCGGCGTCCTTGTGTGCCGGCTGCAGTCGAGTTTCTGCACTGCTGCCTCGAGATCGCTGGCACGGGGCGGTCGCAGCAAAATGAACCGATGTCGGTCAAAATCGGTTTTTCGTAATGTGCGTGAATGATTTACGTTTGAGTAATATTAATACAGCATAAATATTATTAACGATGTTACCTAGTTTACAACTAATTAACAGGGATCCAGATTATTTTGACAAATTTTACGGAGAGAACGATTGCGAAAAGTTAGCTATTCGTTAAATGGAAAGCGATGATTTTCCAAAAAATCAAGTGACTAATTTTTAAGTGTTATCGATAACCACTTCGTTTTGATTACCAGCAACTGAAACAATTTTCATCATTCGCGATGATTATGTCTGGCCAACGTCGTTTAAGCTGATCCTTATACTGTACCTTTTTCTCGATTAATTGCCATTTTGTTTTATCAAACGAAGAAAGAGAGACAGCTTGCCTTGCACATTTTGCAAAACATTATATCGTCGTCTTGTCTTTTTAAATGCTATCTAAAATATCATCTGCGGTACTCTATAAATAGCGAGACTGCTTCGATCACGACAATTCCATACTTTACGAGACTTTATAATACCTCCATTATACAGATGCCTATCGAATCAAACAAATCAACTTCTGCGGGTCTAAGCATCGAAAGGTTCCGTTTGAATTCCTTTCTCGCCTCGATGTCAAAGGTAACGCCGGAGTTCATAAAGTTCCCTGGGATAAGGGGGTCGCGTAGATCTGTCCAAGAACACAACGAACAACGGCAGGTTACCAGTCTCCTGGATACTTGATCCCACGACCTTGCGAAGTGGGTCGCGCAACGGAGAAGCAGACGATTATGTTCAGTCAAACATGCGCAAGTATAATCTACGTGTAACATACTTAACGTGTGCGGAACAAAACGGTTTAGACTGTATCTTTGCGATCTTATAGGACGTTAGAGACAGTGTTCGCAGATCCGCAAATCATATTCCCAACTTCTTAGTCTTAGAAAATATCTATCTGTCTAACTAATTGTGTAGCAATGTTAATAAATGAGTATTTGATGATCGAATCTAACGATTTGATATATCGTCTATTATCTCTATCTCTAGAATGTAGGAAGTATAAAGGAAAATTGTTTCGGCTGAATATTTGAGATTATCGCTTGCTTTGGATCGGTTGATGCAGCCATTCGCTAGGAATTAACCGATTCCTCTGCATCCCCTTGCACCGGCCGATGTAATCGTTCGAACATATATTTCGTATGAGTGTAAGTATAAAGGTTGCAAATAAAAATTGAGATGCGGCCGTCAGTTAAGAATATTACAATTGTACGTGGGATTAATATCTTGAAGACTATAGTTTCTTTGATATTAACAAAATCGAAGGTTTCGTAGTTTCTAGCTGCAATATCATCCCAAGATTTTTAATTCCTTGTGAAAATACGTTGATGCAGAGAATAAATCTCGCCGGTCTCTAGTTTCTCTTCAAAAGTCTAGAACATAAAATGTGACGAGTATATGGAAATTTATGCAAGGAAAGAATGACAACACATCCAAACCAGCTGGTTGTTGAAGCGAGCAAAGCTATCATAGAAAGAAGACTAAAGAGAAAATACTCCACTGACCTCGCTAAAGAAATGAAATAGTCAAACTGGAAGATGGTATTCCGCTGGCGGTAGCCATCCACATGTTATTTGGCAATTAAGTTAGAAAAATGTACCAAGTGTCCAGCTGGACAAATTGTAAAGTACAAATTAAATAATAAAAAAAAAAAAATATGGAAATTTTTGTGCTTGACTATAGGCGCCCCTTTTCACGTGTCACGTCGAAGGTGTGGGGAATGGTGAAATTAAGAAATCAATGGTCGTTCGAACGATTTCGCGTAGGTTTGAAAAGGTAAGAAAAATTCAGACTTCAGATATGCTGGCAGAGTTCATTATGTGAATTCAACAGAGCTGATTTTGGGAAAGTTTATGTACTATGCGTTTGAGTCTTATGGAGGGGCTGTCGTCAGCGTCCACGTCAGAGGTGGCCATGCTGTTACTGTCTTCTGCAGGATATTCGTTAGGACCCCCTAGTTTTTCTACTGCTAATTTATGGCTCTGTGACATCAGCAACGAGAAATTATGCAACACTTAACAACTAACATTGTCTGATCAACGAAGTAATTTTACAATAAAAGAAAAATTATGCCAGGAATCTTTCCTCCCTGTCATCAAGCGTTTATCGCGTCACGAACGAACCAAAGTTCGCCTCTCGTGAAAGCTTGTTAAAACACTTATTAGCAATCCATAAACTCTGTAACGATGGAGTAAGCAAAACCTCGCAGCGTCCCGGGAAGATCCGTGTAAAATGTTGCCGGCCGGGGGACATAAGTGATCTATTTGCGGACTACCGATCACGAAACGAACGAACATGCAGCGAGATTACGTTGTCAGCCAGGGTATAACAAAGTGCACCGCGGAATACCGGCGCGAGTTAATAAACTCACTGTGAGTCGCCGCGCGGATAACTGCGCGGCGACCTTGCTGCCGGACAAGCTTTAAGCAGCTGATCGTTATAATCGATAGGACGGCCAGAAGTATGCAAAATACGCGGCCAATCTCTTCTGCGAAACTGGTGGAGCCCGAGGTCGAGCAAAAAACGCGAGCCAACGAGCACCAGTTGCCATGGACGTGCGAGAATTCAATGCGTTTCGCGTGCAGTAGATATAGTAGCCAAGGTCGCAAACCTTGAAAAGTTTAAGCAGATAAATTTAATCACGCTTGTTTCGATAACCCTGATTTGCGATCGATGTAATTGGCAACTGTGCGAGGTCTGTTTGTTTGCGATACCTGCAATTAAGTGGAATATGTAATTGGATTGTTCATTACCGTTGAAAATATGGCTATTTGCTTATCTTTATAGGATATGCAGTTTATGAGTTGAAATGGTACAGAATGGAAGTGGGCAAACAAGTAGAAAGTGATCGTTTTAGCGGGAATGGAATTGTAAATTCCATACAGAACGAGGCGAAACAAGTTCTAAACGGTGGAGTAATTTATGTCAGTTTTTAAGTGGAACAATCTATTCAAACTTTGATTGTTATTAGTTTATTTTATCGTATAGATAAGCTAATTGTGGCTAAAGATGGTGAAAGGATTCCTTTCTCAAAGGCCACCAATGATTTTTCTCCCTCTCCATTATCATTTCTATTTACTCTATTCTACTTAACGTATTTCCTGGATCATACACTCCTTATCTTTTGCTGCTATTTTACGTTATATTTATCTATCGTAATTCAAAGTAATTAAACAACACACAAATGTGAAGTGTCAAATTGTATTGTACAAATGCGCCATTTGTACAGCAACTCTAAAAAATGATGTAGCACGACACTCCCCAACCTCTTTGAAACATTTCTAACCTTCTTCCAGAATAACTCAGCCGTCGCAATTAATGTTTCATACTTATTCGCCGTAATTATCTCGCCTTGACACCTCGCCCTGCTTATTTTAAACGTTTCGAACAAAGCGGAGATACGTTAAAACGTGTTCCCTTTGTTTCCGTTTCGCCTGATACTTTATCCAGCGGATCTTTTTTGCATGCGTTAGACGGCATGTATAGAAAATGCCAGACAGAAAATACAGGCAGCGGGCATGCAAGGAACCGGTGGATAATAGGTTACCGTCGATCGCAGTATCGACATGTAATGTATACGTCTGGTATTGTGCCACCGTTTGCTACAGCTACTTGTGGACCACCCACACGATAGCACGCCAGCTCTAACCAACAACGTTCTCCCAGCTAATTACATAACCAGTCGTCTCGACCTTCTCGACTTCAGGTGGACTGACAAACTCGGTATCGAGGAAGATAGATAGTCATTCACCACGACAGTTTCATCCTCTTGATTGTCCCTTCCACCGTTACTAATGACGATAATCGAGTAAAGATGCATGCGATAGCGACGCCGATTATCGTAATTGTATGCAGTATTCAATGGACTTTGCATCCTCAATTGCCTCGTGTTATTTTCATTGAATATCGCTAGCCTATTTTTAATATTATCTCGCTGAATCTTTAAATCGATAGACCTTCCCTCTTTTCTTTTCGATTTAGTGCTGCAACACTAAGCGAGCCACGTGACAAGCGAATCATTTTCTTCGAAATCGATATCAATTGCCTTTCTTCTAAATTAATGTTAGCACTAACAGAGTACTGAAATTATTTTTATCGATTTATATATTATAATATTAATTATTTGCATCAGAAACTTCCCGCAACTATTCTACAACATCCGTGCTAAAGCGCTATAGATTTCTTCGAATAGATACTCGTTTTTCTTTTTACTGTGGAGTCAGGAAAGATACAGTTAATAGATTAAAAGAAGGAGACATTTTTGCACAATGCAAAACATCTAATTTCATAGATACAGTCTGGCGAGAGTAATTAATGTTGTACCATAAACTTCAGAAAACGCTCCTACGTGGACATTTTTTCAGTAACCTTCACGCAGGAGGGTTCTGCTTTATTTTCTGTTTTAACTGCGGGCATGTCGTGTCAGAAGGCAGACCGGAACCGTCGCAAAGTTTTTTTTTCACGATTGATTGACTTTTTACAGCCTCGGGTAAACTACGATATGGAGCAGTCAGCGCAGTGTTTCTCAACTCGACACGTCGTGACCTCGCCACCTCCGTTGCTTAGACTAAATAAAATGCCTGGCCATTGGTGCAACCTGACTCGAGATGGCCAGGAACCTTGTGGAAACTAAAGTCGCGTAAACAATTCCGAACAGCAGGCCTTCGGCGTCGTATTCGGAAAGTGTGTTACGCGGCGCGCTTAATTGCTCTTTTCTTCATAGCCGGCGCTTGTGATCCATCTTTGGCTAGGGTCAATTATACATATATGGACTAATATCGATCGGCACCGTATTCGTGCGCTAAGCCTGCGTACCTTTTATGAATGCTCTTCGATCTTGTCTATATGTATGCCCCATAATCCTCCTTTCTCTCTAGAATGGCGACACGTTTATGCCAATTTTAGAGACATTAATGAATGGTGCTGGCTAACCGATGCTTACTTGTTTCTCTTTTTAGTATCGATTGTAATGGTTTGATTTGTCGTGTCTCATTAGTTTCGTTAGTGTGTCGAAGTCTATATAGATGGAAGGTATATATGGATACGTGGGTTTTAATCCTATTAAGGTTTTAATCCTTCCTAGTCTTGTAATCTTTGATTTTAGATCTTAATCCCTTCAAATCGATAACATGTCTCGTGCACTTTGTAGGCATTTCACTCTTTGGGTCTCGAGACCGTGTCATTCGTGTGACACGTTTTTCTTTTCTTAGTATTTGCAATTATGCGAGACTTTACTATATTACTATATTAGTGTATTGTATTAAAGAACAATAAGAGGGATTTGTTATTAACCTTGTTGTTTTTTCGGATCTATATAACCCGAAATGGAAACTTCGTTTCGATCGATATTGTTGAATGTTTAGATATTTATAATTGCGATTTTAATAATTACAATTTACTATTTTTCGTGCATATACTTTTTAGCCATAGAACTACCTACGTGCTATCAAATAATGAATACAATACGTTATACGAAATTGCGGAACGTCTCCAAGACGAATTGCAATTTTTTAGAATTCGTGTCATTTGAATTATAATGATCTATATATAGAATCTTTGAGTACTTATTAGAGACACGTAGTTGTAGCGTTAGAAATCAAGCTTTGAAAAAAAGGCACCTGAGATCGGTACAAAGTATGAGCAATGTACGTAAAAATATAAAACCAGCGGTTTCAAGTTTGATGTTGTCTATGTACATTGTACTATAATAAGCCATTAATTAACGAAACTATCGTTTCATCGTTATAGTCTTTAACTGTTTTACCTCCATTAGCTTATAAACTGAGTTTAAAGTTGTCGAAGCTGAATATTATTAATGGAGTTAGGACCTTAACGAGCTGAATATTTGACGCTTTCTAGCTAAAGTTATCATCGTAATATCATTAATTTGTATACTTTATACAAATGTACCAAACCAGAATTGTTATTATTGTGGAATTGTCAATTACATTTCTCTGAAAAACACAATTGGAACAGTTAACACTTAGCCAACCGCGCGAGCCACCGCGAATTCTTCCAAGTATCGGGGACTAATATTCAATACCTAAAAAACAAGGAAGTCTAAAAATTAATCAAGCGGTCAATTATATTTTGCGGTAATGACTTTATTCAACGACTTCACATATTGCTTATACAAAACATCAAATTAAAAGTATACAAAAATATAGGTAATTGAAGATGACTAAAGATAAATAACACGACTTGAACGCGAAATTCAAAATTCATGATGCGCTTTAACATTCTTTTACAGTGTTCTAACTTTATTTAGTTATAACTGGTAGCGTAACTTTTCAATTAATCTTATCACCACTAAATTAGTGCATTTTATTATGTACTGTACTTTATAAAAGCGGAAAAAGTGGCGCAATTAATTGGGAACAAGTGCAGGTAAACAATGACTAAGAACAACAACGAGAAAGGAAACGCGTTGCTAAAGTCAAAAAGGCAGATCTCCCCGTTCGGTTACGTCGAAGTGGTCACCACTTCTAAGAAAACTCCACGTCTGGTCTTTTAGTTTTCTCAAGCACCATCAAGCCATCGACAGCGTATAGACAAAAGATTGGGTCGAAGGCGAACCGTAAACTGTAGAGACAGGCTTCAGGGTGACGCTGCTGGCGTACGGATCTGCACCAGCTGAATCCTATTGCGACTTGTATTTACGCTTCGACATTTAAAATATATTTTCTACCTTAGACTTTATCCACTCGTTTCTTTCTATTCACGCACATCTAATGAACTCAACAACGTTAGCCAAGTGTTAAGAACTATGGCGAGATGATATAAGAATATGTATCAATACGTCGTGTTGCCACTGTATGAACAGGTTCTATATGCCCAGTTATCGCACGGTGTACATTCCGTACAAGAACTCAGGCGACTGTCTCGAACTTGGAGGCCGTCTTTTTGTCAATAGCCCGTAGTATTCCAGAGCACCGAGGCGGTTTAAAATTCTCCGCTTTCATCCACGTAGGTTTTGGCAGTAGGTGTATTACGTAGGCGCGATCTGTTCGTACGCGGAATCGTATGTCTGTGATCATGTTACGTCGTATATAGAAGCGAGTTCGCGCGATTTCCAATTTCTGCGACGTTCTCCGCCCTCTCGCTCCGTTTTAAGCGGCCAGCTACCATCCTCGTGCGCACTATTTGCATATTCAACGCGTGTCCACGATGTCTTTCCACGCCTTCGAACTGCGCGAACTGTTTTTACGCGGATGCCGCGCGTAAACTACGAGAACTTACCAATACGCGTCATGTTTACCGTTACGGGGCATAACGACGTGACAAACAGCGATCCGCTTTGCCAAATAAGATCGGAGCCGAGTCGAGCTGCTTCAGAATGCTGTGCAAGATTTTTACGACAGTATCGCGTATCGGATTGCGCGATTTTATTTTTAGGTTTAGGCATTGCTCTCATATCCGTGATACAGGTGAGAAACATTCTACGGTTGAAAACGAGGTGAAAATCGAGAACGACAAGAGTGCGTCGATCGCCTTATTTTTGAGAAAATCGACTTCGTGTCACTTAATTTCTAGGGATCGGGAGAAGGTTATTCTACGAGCGAAAATAAGTCGAAAGTGGATAAATGTGATGTGGTTATATAACGCGTAGGCGTAGTTAACAAAGTAACGGGTGGATGAATTTGTAATAGTCAGATGTATCGAGATAAGTATAAGTACGAGTACAGAGATAGCGTATGCCGCTTTCAATCGTCCCTCGCTCAATGCTACCATACCAATCGAAGAAAGAATAATAATAATCTCATAGTGAGCGCGTTCATACATTTATATCAACGGACGTCACCGCAAAAAGTTAACCTTCTTGCTGAAGATTACAAGAAACAGCAATAACAAGCTACTCAAAGTTCTTTTGCTTGCAGACCTTGTAACCCAAAACACCGTTAGTGTTTCAAGGTACGATATTATGGATCTCTCAGTTTTGAGTTCTCCCTTTCAACTTGGAACATCTTCCACGGCCATGAGCCGCTACAAATCTGTAAAAGGTACTAGAATTTGATATATAGTTATTATGCACCGTCGGTGTTTACAATATTTGCATCGTGAAATCAATAATACAGCGTTGTGATGATTTGCAGAACTCACGCAGCGAGGTAACTTCTATAAAGTCATTAATTGTATGAATCTTTTTCTAGGCTTCATGATATGACATCAAAAAAGAACGTTTACACGTAATATATATTTTTGAATCTTCTCTTATATCGCAAGCTCTTGAATTAAATTCCGTTCTTCGAAACCAACATGCGAGTTAATTTTTTCTAAACGAAACAAACTGAATCTGCCCTTTATGCAAGCGAACTTATTCCGCTCGGAGATCGTTCGATGAAAGCGTATTTCGAAAGTAAAAGAAGTTTATGGTTGACAGCAGGCGCGATTAATGACACGTTTCTAATAACGAATTACGCGCGCAAGTTCGAGCCGTTAAACTACATTTCTTGCAAAGCAGGCGAATATCTATCTATTTTATCACGATCTCATGTTTGCTTGCAGTTAATTACATCCCACGATTCTATAGTCAACGAGGAAGACATGCCACGTCGAGGAAGCATGCGAAGAAGCACGAGTGCCTTCGTAAACCACGTTTCACGTGCAACGTGTAAATTCAGCTAATTTCTCGAGTTATTCGAGAACGCGGTAGATCTGTAATACATGAATTTTAGTTGTACTTGTTTAAGTAACGAGGATCGAGTGGCTGGCGAAATTGACTCGATAAGCTTCTAACTACTTGTGTATTTATCATGGAACAGCTGTCTAATTTGTATTTTCTCATTAATTCCTGCTATTCAATATCAGTGGTATCTAGCAATAAATATACGAAGTAACAGAGAACCAGAGGTATGAATAAATAATTTGTAAGTTTTTAAAAATAAGATACGAACGATACAAATCTCGATGAGTTTATACGATAATGATAGTAATAACAGCGTATCACATTGATAATATTACTTGCAATTTAAGAGCATATTAATATAATCGTATAATATCTCACTGATCAATTGATAGTGTCGAAAATGAAACAATTTAGAAGAATTCTTGTTCTCACGAGTTATTTGCTGCGAAGGAAATTAAGAGAAACTTAAGGGAAAAGTATAAGGTTTCCGAACGAAATTAATAATAAATAACAAGGAAGAAGGGGAAGGAGAAAAGGGTAAACGTGAAAAGAAGAGAAAAATATATATATATATAAAAAAAAAGAAGAAACACAAAAAGTAAAAGAAAAGAGGAGGAAATACCGATACAAGCCATGACGAACGGAAAAGGAAAAGGCCTATAAGCCATACTTAAATTGACACACACAAGAAATGGAGGAAAGTAACATACTTTACACCTTATGGAAAAACGTATCGTTCGCACCTCCACTGACAAAGGTCAGTCGATTGTGACGCTTGGTTAAGGAAAAGGAGTCGGGAGTGCACGTAAGAATTGGATCGCATTCCCCGTTGCACGAGGCATAAAACCGTTGAGATAATATTGCCAGATAGGTTATTTATTGATATCTGGAGAGCTAGCGCTGCCTCTCAAGCCGCACGATACTGGCGTTGTTGTTCTACGCCACGGTATGCCATCACGGAAACCTTCCGCAAGAGATCGCATAATGCCGGCTGCAGCTTTTGCATCTTTCTTCCTCCCTTTTGTGTTTCTGGACGAAAGCAGCACTCGTGTAACATCCTGCTACGGTGTACCGTTGATAGCCCTAAGAGATGCGAGTAAGATTCGTCTCGCTCCGGCTTCGTCAGCCTTTTCTCGCCGCGGATTCGCGATCGAGCCTGGGAAACTCGCCTCTCTCATTTTCCCTAACACCGCGCGTTCTTTAGTCTTGGACATACATATTTGGATTATCTCATAATTAGACGAGGTACATTCGGTACAGCTTTGATATCAATCTTCCCATTGATCGTTAATTATAAAGTTATTCTACATTGCGATAAGGAACGACTCAATTGTGTAACATATGTAGTTGTTAGACAGATCTGCAAATCTTTTTAACGTCGATGGGTTGTGTAAATACGAATTTTTATTTCTATATGGCAAAGGCGCTATATATCGAAGAAACAAAAAAAAAAAAAAAGGAACCGAATTTAAAAAGATATAGAAGACATGGAAAAAATATAGAAGGAAAAATAAAGCAAATTCTAGTAATTTATTATTCCCTCTTCCAACATCTAACGTCAAACGTTCCCTTTTTTCCTCGTAAATCTGCTACCTGATTTTCTGTCGATTCGCTAAAATCGACACGAAAAGGATGAAAAATAATCGGTAGGTCTAAGACAACTACGATTGCAATTTCATTCACCGGGGATAACGAATCGCGTTCCCTGCAGCTCGATCGAATTCATTCACCGAAAGCGAAATAATCCCTAATCGGATCGCAATACAGAACCGCGAACAGGGCCGTGATAGGTGAGCTAATAAATCGTAATAATCCCGACGTACGTCGGTACGGGCGTACAGCAAATGCCATTAGTGTGAACTTTCGATGGAAACGGGATACGAGAGCTCGTGGCTCGTGGTGCACAGCACGCCTGGCTGCGCGTTCGCGTGTAGGTCAGCCTTGTGGGTGCAATGCTGAGGAGGTGTGGGCCCTGCATACCGGATATTTCCCTCGAACAGACTAGACCGATCTTTTCAACGTTGCGGGCTAGCGTGCGGTTTTTAGCGTGTACGCTCACACGCGTCGCGCAGGGTGTGTCTAACGCGGCGCACTTGCTCCACATAAGAATCGTAATACGTACGATGATTTAAGTGCCAAATCTTTGAAATTTGTTCGTTGCTTTCTTGTTGATAATTTAATACGAAGCTTAGCTTACAAAGTCCGTATTTTTATTGAATTTTTCAGCTTCGAAGACTTGATATTCGAGGTGTTGAGAGTTTGGAAGTTTAGAATCTTGATAGATAGAAAATTGGAAAGTTTGGAACATTGGAGTCTCGACATTTTTCCATGCAGTATCGGACATTTGCAAAATTATTAATACGAGTATTTAGGAACGGATAAATTAAGATAAATTAAGAAATATAAAGAAAATATACAAATCGAAAGAATCAGCAGCAGAAGAAGAAGCAACTTACGCTTGTAAGCTGTGAATGTAAAAAATGCTGCAATTCCTCTTGGTAATGCATAAATTGCTTTAATCGCTGCTAATATGAAATAGCTCATTTCAAGAACGAAGAAAAAAATGTGGGTGATCAATCGACCGAAGTAGAAGTAATTAAGAAGCGTTACGCAAACGTTATCAAAGCAGCATGGACCACATGCTGAGCGTCTCTTGATGATGTTATGAAACAACCTACCGCAGTTCGTTTGAGCTATTGCAGCATATCATGGAAAGTTCTGTCAGTGACTGAACGTGATTGGGAAAATAACTCGTCTAAGACTTAATGACTAGCGCTATCGTCGGTCATCTTTATTTATAAAATGCGAAGTAATGCTGGATAGCGGAGATTCTACCCGTTCTAAAATCATGTGAAATATAATTTCTTTATTTCAAATCTTATCGATGATATATTGCAATGAAATGCACAACTTGTCGATGTATTAACGTGTTTTGAACCAAAATTATTTAGGATATCACCGTAAACAAATTTCTCCATTTTATCTATAAGACACACAGCTAAACAAGCTGTGAAGGTAACGAATACATTAAATGACAAAACTGCATCGTACTGTTTTCCAAGCTAATTCTCGCAATTAACAGCCACCAAAACCCTCTAGTCACTCGATTACTTGACACGTCGGATCAGATGCGCAGGCTAAAAACACATAATCCTTTAGATTCAAGCGCTAGATTCAAACACGCGATAAACGCTTATCATCACGCCAGAAAAATTTACTTACAATTCTCAATGAGAATTGATTGTAAAATTCGTCGAAATAAAAAAAAAATTCTTTCGTCGTATGTCGATTTCTGAAAGTATATCTGTCTCGTCCGGTGACTCCGCGTAGCCCGCGATCTGTTCCTCGGTCGAGGTAGCCACTCGTTACGTCAACGTAATTAATTGGACCGTAATAATCAGAAGGAACTGTCGCGAAGCTAAGCATCTCGATTTGACCGTTAAGGCCGTTATGTGGTATAAAACACCTTCGAGTCGAAATGTTCCTTATTGCTTCGTCAGGTGACGTGGGTTTTCCCATGTCTCCCGGGATTTTCACCCGCAAGCGACCGGCGGTGGGGCGACCAACACGCAGCAAGAGTTTTCCTCCGCCATAGCATCGTCACCGAACTTTACTGGATCTACGACTACACATCAGTCAACATCTCTGCACTGGGTTTGCTACTTTAACACGGTCAACATATATCTAATTAACATATATATATATATATATACGCAACGAGCGTAATCATATTGTGTAGAATTGTTGTCGGAATAAAAAGTACATCATAACCTGTCACCTGAGCGTTATAATTGATTCAATCGCCTGTATTATCCTAAACGAAATAGAGGATCGATCAGAATCTTTCCGTCTGCGATTTTCTGACTACATTACATTGTGATGAAAGGAACGTCCATATACCGTGTACCTTTGAGCGATAGCGTACATTGAATCACGTTACACGAGCCGATCAGTGTCGCCTTCCGATTCAGCTGTTACGCGTCTTGCAAGGTTAATTCTCCCAAGTGTGCGCGCACACACGTATCTGGCCAATTGTTGCGATCACTCGTTGGCGATAATTTTTCACCATGTATCTCGCTACGTGGAATAGTCGCGACGCGTTGGACACGCCCTGCATATGCATGCATGCGCGCGGATGCTGGCTGACTTTTCATGGAATCTGCTCGCCGCGGAATGTTCGTGGCCGCAGGTCACCACCGTTCAGTGATTTTGCCTGCTGCACGCTCGGATTCCCGGTACCCTTCCCGCCTTCTCCTCCTCTTTTTCCGAGAACGAACAATTAACGCGTTCCGCCTCGTGCACGGAATTAACTTTATCTTTTAAGAAGGACTCGATGTTATATAACCGAACGAAGTGGAACTTTGCGCCAGGGGTCTTGAATATTTCGAGAATCGATAAGAGTGATCGTTAGATCGCGAATATTCGTGCGTTTGTACGTATTTCATTTTTTTTTTCATTCTTTTTTAAACCAACGAGCAATTAATTTTTTTTATTATACTATCTCATTATCTCGGCATTCCGTTCTTCCTTCTCAATTTTGAAATTCGTACATGTATATCGTAAATAGAGATTTTTTCATTTGTCAAAGGTTACAACGAACGTTCCGTTTTAGATTCCTCATATATTTTCGCATATTATATGAATTCTGCGTATTTTGCCACATTCATATTTTATGAAAACGCATAAGAATTGGCAATCCGCTCCTGAGTTTCTGTCGTCTAACGCATCGAATGTCAATGCCTGGCCAGTTAACAGGCTATTGGCTACCGACACGCGCAGGTATCTCAGGCCTCTTTCGAGATTCATCGACACGGAGCAGCTAGCTCGCGCGCGGATGTATTTCCAGCTATCGAATGGAGGGATCTCCTTTCCTCGGTCGACTGTCCGCTCGAAAGGTTAATATGTATCGCGATACGGCGTGAGTTTTATTGGTTCGTCAAGGTGGACACGAAGCGAGATGAACTTTAAAAAATGCAAATGTCGCGTAAATGTCAGAACCTTTCTACATCTTCTGAGATATTTTCATAA
Source organism: Bombus haemorrhoidalis (assembly GCA_014825975.1). Taxonomy (NCBI): domain Eukaryota; kingdom Metazoa; phylum Arthropoda; class Insecta; order Hymenoptera; family Apidae; genus Bombus; species Bombus haemorrhoidalis. The sequence continues at coordinate 14,997,329 of CM026166.1, read as the reverse complement.
ACATATAGTAACATTTTACGTGGGTTTTATCAGATGCTTCGTATAGGTGAAATAATTGGATATTTAGCATATTGATATGAATTTCGAACTGAACGAGAATGTGGTAACACGCGAGAGAATATCGATCTCAAGATCACTGATTCGCATAAAACTATTACAAATGCTAAACAGTTTCGTCCAGGATTTCTGTGACCAGTACATATCGATTTTGACGCAACCTTGCGCTGTTGTTCGATAAATCACCGCTTCAATAAGTGACGAACGACAGAAAATGCTAAGAGCAATCATTCGAATAAGTATGAAACGAAGATAAAAGTTACGTGATTTCTCAAAATCTATTGTACGTAGGCTGTGTATTTTTACGCCTTTAAATTTCCTACAAGTACACAAAAATTCGCAAGACTAATTCGCTATAAATGTCTTAATATATTCCTTTCAACAAGCTCATCTTTCCTCGTCCACTCCGTCTAGTCGTTCGACTATTACCAAAACAGGTCTGCTGCGCGACGAGCAGATAAACGTAACGCGAATGTTTTACACCTGGGCGTGGATTGGTCGAGATATTATTGGCTGGCACGCGTGTGCGTGCGTGGGTGTCCCGCAGGAAGGCAATGCGCCATTCCACCGGTATTGCTCGCGGCTTACTGCCACAGACGGTCGCATTAAACTTAAGCTCTACTTGATCAATTCGTCGCGCGTGAGATACGCGGTCACCTGCTGGGGTGCGCGCCGTTGGGGCAGAAACTTTCCAAGCAGACCACCGGCCTGGTCGACTATTCCTTCTGATTACTGCCTGCAGGATTTTCTAGATTGCAGGATTCTGATATGTCAATTTAGGGGCGTAGAATGCACGATGGAACGTTGCAGGCTAAAGAAATAAGAAATTGGAAAGTAAGAGATGACAAAGGTCGACGTAGAAGGCTAAAATTGAGAAGAAACTGCTGGGTTTTTAGAATCGTCGTAACGTAGATTTTGAGGAATTCGTGAATTTGGGAATTTTTAAAGCAACGGTTCGATGTTGGATTGGCAACTTTGTCATTAGGTGGTATTGACAAAATCCGCAATCACTTGGTTGGCAATCCGATAGTTTCGGAATTTTAAAAGTAAGAAATTGCAAAGAAGTAAAGAATCAGGAATTTGAGAACGTCAGTGAAGCAAAGAATAGAAATTTAGTAAGTGACATAATACTGTTTATCAGTTTAAAAATAATAAAAATCGGCGAATAAAAGGGCCTCGCGTATTTAGAAAAAAGAGAAGGATAAGAAACTGGTGCAATTATACGTTACCTATCGAACAAGCCGACGCGACCGGATAAATGTTCCGTTTATCAATTTCAACTAATCTCACCACGCACGAAACATAGAAAGTGAAACAACAAGAATGGCATTCCTAATCGTAGACAACCAGTTTATGCCTGTGGCTTACACACGACGGATAAAACAGACAAAACCAACTCTCTCGCACGATTAATAAGATTCCGTGGTTAATCGTGCAACCGGGTCGTTAATTTCCCCGTAAAACCAAATTCAGTTTACGAGCGAGGATCGTAATATAAACTGGCTTTATCACGGTTTACAAACAGCTTGTAAGGTGTTATCGAGGTTCGCAGCGGCAGCCATTATCGGCCTGGGGAAACGGATTTTCCACGAACCATTTTCCATAAACGTTTCTAATAAAATCTCGCGGTATCTGCGCGTAATTAACCGTTACGCAACGCAATTACAACCACGAGCTCGATACAATGCCTAATAAAAGGCACGGTGAGAAGAGACCGGACTAAATTATACGACGTAACATGAAAAACGCATTACGAGGGTCGAGCGAAGGAAGATAAAAATCTCAAGGCTGGCCTGATCGGTCGACGGTGAAACAAGATCATTAATTGGCAGCTACGCGGACCATAGGAAATTTCGTTACGGCTGTGATTCGCCGCAGAACCACCTGTTCCGATCACGGAACCTTTTACGACAACAACCGTTTCGCAAGCGTTCCGTTTCCACCGTGGGACCATGCAAATGGATTTTGCCGCACTCCTTCACTGCGTACACCATTGTTACCTTCTCACCTTTTTTTCCCTCCACCTCGACTCCAGCATGGCCATATTACATCCATTAATCTTTTTAACCGAGAACAAGTCGATAGAGTATCCTGGTTTGCGAAATACACTTAGGGCTCGATAGCAATTCGTCGAAGAGGTCGAATATAACGTTGGTCTGGTCTGTTCGACGCGTGGAAATAATTATCCTAGCGAGGTGTACAGACACCTCTGATCGATCGGATAATTCGATCGACGGGTTTATGGACAAGCGATTGCACCAATGGTTCGTGGTTTTATAGAGGATGTTATTGGCGATTGTAATTGATGTATGATAGAATTAATCGAGGCCGGACTGAAGTTCCTCGCGTTGTAAGAGAGGCTTGTGTAAAGGGAATGGATTTTATCCGTTAAGAGATGGTTGTGCTATACCGTGTCGTAGGTCGGAGAACGTTATTCTAGAATATATGAAATTATTTTCATGTTCATCGTTTCTTATAAAGATGATAAGGAGACTTGTTAAAACGAGTAAAAGCGAAGTAAACAAATATTTGCAAGAACATTGGAAATATAACGTGTTCTAAAAATATTAGATTATAAATGTTCTAAACGGTAACGTAATAAATTATCCATGCAAAGAGGAAAGCAAGAATAGAAGAAGGATGACGGAAGATGACGATGTAACTATAATTTCCTTAATACGTGGTAATAAATACGAATAATTTCCCTTCGCGTGGAGATATGCCAGCTGTCAACTTGTGGCAACCCATCCCACCTGTATGTGTCAAGTTATACGACCTTGATGAACCTTCATCCTCGGCTAACGGGAGAGTACCGTGGTGCAACAAGAAGGACAAACTTCCATCTAGAAGACGAATGTTCCCGGCACGGTCGTAAACGGAGAATTATTTATCATATGGGTTAAATGTTACGTCCGATAAATCTTCGGCGCGGCCACACTTTCCGAGAGAATGCAACCGGACTTTTATATCGATGATCGTTTCAACGCTATATCATTATTCTTCGTACAAGTGGTTGAACATTGAGAAAGCTCCGTTACGATCTAAACCCGTAACATGTTTGCTTAAGTTTCGTTATACAACTTCATCGTGTATCATCTTACAAATAGTTCGCATTATACATTAATCAAACGGAGTGTCTGCCAGTTATTGGCTAATTTGTAGATATTTTAATAACAATAAATTGATAGTGTATAGCATATAGGAAATTTGACACGATTACGCGTACATGCTTACGAAAGTTCGTGTTCTTGAGCGTATGATCATTTGAAACGTAGAATTTAATTGGACAATTGTTTTATCTATGAAACGTTACAACAGCTGCTACATCATCGATATTTTATATATTTTCCTTTACGTTACTATGCATCTCTGCATTTTGAAGTTTCGCGTGCACGCATAATAAGTTGCCCACGCGACACACGATATCCCAAGCGATCTTACATAGATATGTACACGCACGTATACATATTGCAGGCTCGTTATAAATGTCAGAGTATAATAAATCAAATTCAGCTTCGATTAAGCGCTCATCAGAATCTCATTCAGACTAAATATCCTAAAATTATATGCGTCTTCAGACTATTTCGTTATATTAACTTATTCATCGGATATTAGAAATGTTAAGTGATATTATATCACGTACACACTTGGGCCAAGATTTCATAATGCTACATCGTTATGCCAAGGAACGATGTTGCAGGCGTCTAAGAGAGTTAATCAATTTCGCTCGAATTAAATATCACAGTTACGAATATTTGCAGATCAATTTGCAATGAATTTGCTGATGGAGTAGCATAAATGTTACACGATACTAGGTCACGTATGCACCTGTAATAAGATTTCATCGGCTACTTCGTTGGAGGTCATAAATATCTTTATAGCGTAGTAATTACACGCCGTAACGTTAGAAATATCATTCACGTGTTTCAGTATTACGGAATCGATCGAATAATGGTATAGCTTAGGCGCGATTTAAGCCGCCTGTGTATTCACGTTTCCAACGTAGTCGCCTAAGCGATCTCGTGACGCAACGTTAGTCGAGAACAGGTTGGTAACAAGTAATTAGCCGTTTCTAGACAGCATACGTTCAGCTGCTTCGATATCGATAAAATGACCTAACATCAATTGCTTCCCATGTTCCGTAACGATATTTTCTTGAATACGATCCGATTTAACGAGATTCGTTCAGCAAACAGCAAAGATAAGAATAAGGTGGACGAATCATTGGATCGATTGAAATAAATCAGACGACTACTGTTATTGTCTAGATCGGAAGTTATAACTGAACAGAGGATTGGCGAACATGTATGTATCTCAACGCATGAATTATTCGATTTGTATCGTTCGATTACTTCGCGTGTTTGAGAGACCAAGTCTGGCCATAACGCACGCATTCTACTTATTAATACGTTAAATCTGTACGGACGTATTTCTACTATCGATTTTAGAAATATCGATATAATATTTCTGGAAAATATTCTGCAATCAGATAAATAATGGAAAATGCAGAAAATAAGACAAATTGGTCGCTGGTTATCTCGTAGGAAAGAAAATGTTGCAAACGGAAACATTTATACTAATCAAATATGTTACTTGTGCGATGCAATGTACATTAAAGCAATTTAAAGATGTGTTGTTATAAATCGCAAGTAAGCGGAATTTCATCCCGATTGTAACCAATTTACGATTAATGATTCACTCTCAACTACGACTTCTGTATATTTTAATCTTAAGAATTAACAGCTGGTACGACTAATTTGAGGAACTTGTCGACGACAGAAGAACAGGTTCAACGAAAATCTACAGAACACAAGTTCAGTATGATACGCAGAAATCTTTTCCCATATAAAATTTATTCACTTTCGTAAACCGTTTAATTCATGATGTTCAGCAAACCGTACGAGGAAGCGATGGGAACGCGTAGAAGGTCGCAATAGTTTCTGTATCGCGAACGTGGCGACGAACAACTCCGAAAAACATTTCTATGGCGTAGGCGGGAACGTGAGCCTCTTGAATAGCATCCACCGGTGCGGACCGTCTCCACCGTACGGTGTACAGTTAGGCGTGACGCAAGCGTGCGCTCGAGAACGGTATGAGATTCCAATTATAGGGAGCTTCCGGTTTCTAAGGGTCTCGCGTTTGTTTGGAACAGCGCCCGCGTCAGCATACTTGAAGACGAAACGTGCGAAAAGCGTGGAAGCCCGTTGGTGCGTGAATCGAATCGCGATGAAGGCACCGAATGGAATTGCTTCGTAATTTATGGCCATGCCGCTGATGATTGGCAAGTATTTTGCGACGTAGAACGTCGATAAAGGCGGATTAGGAATAGTGACGTTCGAGAGTTTCCGCTGAAGTATGTTGAGAGAAGAACTCGAATTTTTAGAAGCACCTGTACGATACTAGTGATCTATTAGATATTTATAAATCTTGACTTTTGAAATTAATTTATTAAGCATGAACCTAGTTGCCTCTCTCTTTGCGATCTACGTTCACGTTTCACGTGCTTTTATGGCCGTTATCAGAGTACACGTTTTGCATTTTGCAAGTTATACAATTTTATTATCTTTATGCGATTTAGAGAATACGAATGCCGACTACGTACTTCACAACTTACATGCACGTGCCAATAACATTTTAGAAACTTAGTTAATCGACCACGTGTGCATGTTTGAAAGAACGTAGTGCGTTTATACACCTGATGTTAAAATTTTAAAGGCGCGTCAAAGATACGACTCTGAACAGCGCAGTCATTCTACGTGTTATTGCGGAAGTCGCGTTGGAACGATCGTAAGGGAACCGTTCGCGGTGATCCACGACGATCGGATAAGCGCGAAGATCATGGTTGTAAAAGAACCTTATAAAGCCACACTTTATACGACTGTCCCGGGGTATCCATCTTGTCCCGCGTACGGTGATTTCTGTCTTTTAAAATGTAGTATGAAGATAGCTTCATCGGCTACTATGTATTCGACAAGGCATATTTTGCGTCTGAATCGCTTCACTAGTGGCAATTAAGATCTCATCGTTTGTATTTCGAGTTGAGTAATAAGGAAGTGCGAGGGACCGTTGAAGTGGAATTTCGAATTTTATAACTCAAATTTGCTGTCAAATTCAACAGAAATTTTATCGATTCTGCTTCTAATTAGCCTAATTAGTCAACGGTTATGAGGCATTTAAAGGTGTTACGGGAAAATAATCTTACACTTTCAGCTTCTGAACATTATAGTTGTATGTAAAACGTATGATATTAAAAGATATTATACTTATTTAACTCAGTATAAATTCAAGTCAGAATTAAATTTACTTGGAGAAATTGCAATAACATCGTAAAGTTACTTTATACACTTGAGGCTCAACGTTGTATAAAGAAGAAACTTTATTCTCGAAACGTTACCAAAAACGTGTGAAACTACGATGTTTTAGATTTACATATATGCTATTCCTCGAATATTATAATTATAAAATAAAAATCAGATTAAACCTTTTATATAAATCGTTTAAATTCCTTTACTTAATTTCCTTGTAAGTTATATAAGTAAAAGAGTTATATATCATATAATATATTAATATATTTTTTATTTATATTAGAGGAAAAGCTCATAGCGAAGGAATTTAAACGCTTCGAGCTCGTGAATCGGAGGAATATTCGTACGTTAAGAAGTTCGGTCTAAAATTGAAGACTTTTAATCCTACATCTTGCTGCTTCATGCTTATAACGAAACCGATGAAACTTGCAAAATTCGTATCTTTATAAAACAGTACCTCTTCCAACGAATATCTAAGATATCAACATAGAGAGAGAGAGAGAGAGAGAGAGAGAGAGAGAGAGAGANGAGAGAGAGATATCAAAAGAATCGTCATTTTCAAATCGCTTTTTTTGCTAAAATGTTATTGAAATGGTACAAGTATACGTAACAACAGTTCGCACGACGACATTTTGTTCTAATTTTAAAGGAGAAATCTTACCTGATTGATGTCGCTACCCAAGTCCCGCGCGCTCTTCGCGCTCCTTAGCTGATCGCCCCGGTACTCTCTGTACCTGATCGTCACCTCATCGTCGGTAAGAGCGCCGCTGCTGCTGCTCCTCGCGTTCTTCTTGTTCTTCTCCTCCTTCGCCTTTTTCTCCTTCTTGCTAAACAGCTGCTTCACCTTGCTCATCGTGCCACTCTTCTTCGCCGCCTTCTTCTCGTACTTCTTATCCGCGCCGGTCGGTGGTTTCGCGGTCACTGGCGGCGACTTCGACATGTCGTTCGTATATTTATCGTACTTCCGTTGCTCGTTCGGCGTCAGATTCATGTTTCTATCGGTATGCCGTCTCTCGTGTTTGATAAATTGCCTTGTAACGAAACCTTCGTCCTCCGACTCGATTTGTTCCCTTCGGTCGACCTCCTGCGAGTCGCGCCTGTAATCGTTCTCGATCCCGGAATCCGCCAAGCGATCCTTTCGATCCGAGTCGCTGAGCCGAGTCTCGCGATGCCGACGCTCCGTATGCGTTCTGGTCTCCTGTCTGGTGTGCCTAGACTTGCTACCATCGTGATAGACTCTGGGAGGCCTGGTGGGACTTTCATCGAACGTCTCCAACCTTCCAACTGCCGCCTTTACTCGTGGACTCTCCCTGGCGTCGGAGTCGTCGAAATAGTCCAGCCGATTGCGCGACCTTCTCAGAGGTTTCTTCGGATCCTCGTCCAACTTCCGGTGCTCCTTCCTCAAAGTTCGCGACGTCTCGTCGTATCGAGTCTCGCAGCGAATCGAATCTCTGGCCGTAGTGTCGGAATCGTATCTGCTCGAGTTGTAACCTCCGCGATCGGTGCGTATTCGCGGCGGTGAACTGTCGTAATCATCGTGAATCGGGTGTTTGCTGCTGGTGTACCGTTGAGTCGTACGAGTTTCTTTATAGTACTTGGACTCCAATTGGCTACTGGTCATCTGGGATATATCGGTGTCATAGTCGTCGTTCGGACCTTCGCGCAAGCTATCCAGGTGTTGCTTCGTAAACGGGGATCTTTCTTTGCGGTCGTTCATCGTGGGACTCTCTAAAAGTGGTCGGCGCACGTCTCTGGCGTTCACATAGTCGGCATGACTGGTCAGGTTCTCGTGCGATCTGGTCGTGTATTCGCTCCTTAACGCTCTCACTCGCGAATTCTCGCCCACTTCGTCCAGACGCTGCGTGGACTTGCTCATACCGCGGATGGATTCGAAGTTCTTCTTCTTGGGCAAATAGCAGTCCCTCGGTCGAACGTCTCTGTCCAAGAAATCGTCGCTCTTGGAGAATTTCCTTTCAGTCGTGGTGAACTTCTTGGCGATTATGGGCGACGAAAGGACATTGTTCTCCCTTGGTTCGGTTCGGAAGTGACGAGGAATGGTGTTCTCCTCCGGGCGCAGGTTCGATGATTTGTAAGGGCTGGTCGAGCTTCTGGGTGCTTCGTAACGTTCCTCCGGGCTGGTTCTACTCCTGTCACTGAGGAATGGCTTGAAATCGTCCGCATAGCCCTCGTGCGTTCGCGTCTCTACGATATACTTGTCTCCGTACTTGTCCGTCCTCGTTTCAACCGTGTATCCGTCTCTCGGTTTGGTATCGATGTAACCATCCGATGGGATCTTGTTGGTGATCTTCTTTTCATAACCGTACACCTTACCGTTGTCTTCGTGTATCTCCTTCTCGAATATGTACTTCTCTCCGTTGCTGTTGGTGCGCGTTTCCGTGATGTACGTATCCGTGTAGCGTTTCGGCGAGGCGACGCGGTTAGGAGTGACTGGTGACGGGACAATCGGCTTGTCGATGATCTCATGCTCGGATTTCTTGATCGGCACGTTCGCGCTGTTCTTCGCGGCGAACATTTCGTCGGCGAGCAGCCTCGACTTGATTCTAGATTCGAGAAGGTCGCGTCTAGCGCTCAGTTCGGACGTCTTGTTCGATATTCCGCTTTGCGTTTGTCTGGCGGAGAATTCGTTACCGTCTCGTTGTCTGGCGTCCGTGCCGTCGGCCCTGCCTCTGCCAGACGTGTCAACGAACACGGTGGACGTGTATTTTTCGGGCTTGTCGTACAGACGTCTGTCGATGTCGTCAAATTCATGACGTCGTTTGGTGTCTACGTTTCTGCTAGCGTAATCCTGCGTGCCTGCGTAGTGGCCAGAAAAATGACTACTGCTGTTCTTTCTGTCCTCCTCGTATCTCGATTTAAACGTGTTGATCTCGTTATTACGTCGTAAATCGCTGTACGAGTAATCCGTCCTGCGGTAATCCTTCTCCGCGGGACTGTTCTCGCGCGAAGAGTCTTTCCTCTCGAGGCCAAGCCCCTCGTCGCTGTCCGAGTGACTTCTTTGCGCTTTCTTTTTATCGGTCTGCACCTGAGCGTAAATCACGTTGGTCTGCGGGGGCGGCGAACTGCAGGACTCGTTCGGTCTGGTATAAGAAAACGGTCGGTTGTTATTGTGACCGAATCCCGGGCCGGGTGAGACCATCGTTTTAGTTAGCTGAGGCGGCGGCGACCGGTCGCTGGATAATCGGTGAATCATCTTGTGTATCGTCGACTCTTCGCCGGTCCGTTGCTGCAGATCGTATCGGCTGCTGTGCAGCATGCTACTTGTACCGACCTTGTCCACTTCGTCGACCCCGATGTCGTTTACCACCGGTGAAGGGGTCCGGCCTGTTGCCTTCTCCTCTTTTCTATCCGTTGTTTCCTCTTTGCTCTTCTTATCGTCTACCTCTAGTTCGATAGGTATGCGTCTCACGGTTCCCTTGTTCTCTCTCCTAGGCGATATCGCTGGCTTCCCGACGCTCACCTCCGTTTCTTCGATCCTTTCTCTCGTCTCGATCGTTTCTGTCCGTTCCGTCACTTTCTTCGCATCGGACTCCTCCTGCTTCGACTTCTTCGCCTCGGGTCTGCTGCTACTTTCACCGTTCTCCGCTGTTGCTACTTTACCGAAATGAAACGGTTGTTGATCGACGTGCGGCGACGCTTCGATTATCGGGGACAACTGTTTTCTCACGCGACTACTGCCCAGATGCGATCCCTCGCTCTCGCTGCCGCTCCTCTTGCGATGCGATCTCAACGAGCTGGCGGCGTCGCTGACGCTGCGCCCGACCGGTTTCCGCTTTCTTTCTAACTTCGGGGAGAAGAACCTCGCCAGGGGACCTCTTAGCTTTTTCGCGCTCGCATCGCTGGCGCTTCTCTCCAATGCTTTCTTCTTCAGCCTCGGTGTCTCGCTGACGAGGTCTGCGCTGCTGGTGGCGCCAAGTTCCACGCTCCTGCGTCTTACATCGAGTGGCAGTTCCGGCCTCTTCTTGTTACGTCGCGCCGGAAGTGTGCTAAATCGACCTGGCAATCGTCTGTTGTCGTGGGCAACGCAGTGAAGGCTGCCTACCTGCTGAAGCACCAGCGCCGCCTCCTGTGCTAGGTCCTCCTTGCTCCTCGACGCTATGCTCTCCTTGTGGACCGGGGTGGCGATCAACCGGCCTTCGCCATCTCCTGCCAGAGCCGCGGTCACGCGGGGTGCTCCACGTCCTGCAACAATTCCATTCAGAAAGGGGGTTAACGAAAGGGGGTTCTCTCCCGGGAGATTGCGATGAACTATTAGGGATGGACGTAGGAGAATGTGCAAACGATGATTTTGTAATTTGGGTTAGTAATACAAATATTTTTGTTAGACGTTATTACTATTTAGTATAATCAAGGAATATTTCTAAACACCCGACCCGAACAGGGAAAAATAGACTATTTTCAATAGATATTTGCATGTTTGAAGTTTGAAGTGATATTTTTGTTCTCGTCGTTCGTAGTACTTTACATACTTTACGCGTAGCGTAACTACACGTTTATCTCTTTAAATAATGGTTAAAGTTTCGTAATAATCTCGTTAAGTCATTAACATTAAACTATAAGCTTTCGCGACTCGTGCCAGCAGAGCTTAGTCCCCTGCGCATTAGGACGTTAAGAGGAAAGTTTCTCGCAGATTATTAAAAGTGGGGAATAACAAATTAAGGCTTAAGCAACACCGAGAAACTAATGTGTTCCTTCATAGTTCCTCTCTGTTAATTCCTTCTCGTATTAACCTTCGCGGTAAATCGTTCAGGCATTAGCTGTCATTTTTACAAAGACGCGCCAGTAATTTCCGACTCCGCATCATCCTAATTGCCGCGCGATTATAGTCGCGCCGGCGATCAAACGGACTAATTATCATTCGTTTAACGATTACTAGATAACTCTGACACAATCGTTCTATTAAAAAATCGCCAGCAACGTATCCTAAATTTTCGTCTAATTCGTTTATTACGAAAAAAGCATTATTACGGCTTGTGCTCGACAGTGCGTAATTAATGATTTGTTTTCTAACAATTCACACTCGTGCGGTGCATTACAGTCACTAAAATTACTAGTGTAAATATCGCGAGACCACGAAACATTTTTCGCTTTGGTCGCAATTTTATGCGAATTTTTCTCCAATAAGAAACCGAAAGACGTTTGAGAAGTTTGAGCCGCAGTTCAACGAAGGAAGCCCGGATCGCAGAATTTTAATTGGGTGACGTCAATCGCTCGAAAACGACGTTCATTAGTAACCAAGGGAATGGGGCGGTGGACTCTGGATCGCGAATAATGGATTATTCCACGAGCAGTCAGGAGCATTATTGGATTTGTAAATTAGCGATTTATGTTAAGCAGACCGGTCTGGTCGTTAGCGGTTAATCACCAAGTTTAATCAGGTGCTACTTGCTACTAGAGCAAGTCGGATACGAACTGAGGGCAGGGAAGAAGAAAGGAGGGGAAGATCGCCCTCGTCATCTTTATAATTCATCAGCGACAAGAAACGTCGTCTATCCTCGCCTCCCATTTGTCCGTGCAATCGATTGTTAAACCGAAATAAATAAATGTCGTACAACGATCAGGCACTGTTTAATTGCCATGTAATCGAGCGTAATCGATAGCACCATAGTTGTAAATTCCATACGCGGAGCGGTTGATAGAACCTCGCTCCACAATCGAACTCATTCGTGGAAAGTGAAACTGCCTTGCCTGACAGGTCTTTTCTATGGAAAACTGCCCGATCGATGAAGTCTTTGAAACTTTTTACACGGTCATTTAGTTAGCTTTGAAATATGTATTATGGCCATTTACGTTTCTCTACTTTTATTTATCCATGTACGTATATATTTTTATAAAGATACGGGATCTTAATAGGTCTCGTTTGATATTCATAAAACTCAGAAGGTTGTTTGGGCAGTTTGTTCGATCAAGAGAAGAGAAGATCACTTTTTTATATTTGTTTCACACTAGCGCGGTTCTTGGGTTACGATCGACACAGTCGTGACTTTCCGTTGTCGACAAATTTTTCAATTTCAGCGAACTACGATGCAATTGTCACTGATGTGCTTGATTTCTTGTTTCAATTTTATGGCAAAATTTCTATTAAAAATTCTTTACAGATATAGAACTGTGATTTGACTTTCAAATGTATTTTGATTTTACTTATTTTAATTCAAGCATGTAAATTCGCAAAGGTGAAATCAAATGACTAACGTTCGAATATTAAGTACGTATATATATTTGGCTATTTTTTCAAGTTAAAGTAATGTAAACGAATATAATAATTCTTAGATTTCTAACCGTTATTTGATTTCCATCAACTTGTTCCCTAGATAAAGATAGCTTTAGTTAGTTGTATAGTTGGTAGATTACGACGTTCGACTTTCGCTATCCGACTTTTTACGACGGATAATGGAAATCGTGGTTCAATTTAAAATTCAACCACTCGTACACGGACGTAATACGCAATTTGACCTTTTCAACGTGCGCCTCTAAACCTGCTGTTTCAAGTAACAGCGATTGCCAGCAGAAAACAGGAAATCAGTTGAACAAAACCACATTCTAAGTTTAACGTACAGTTACATCAATATTCGGACAATATACTATCTTTATAATTATTGCTGTGTGTAATAGTGAATGATTAAGATGTTATATTGTTTATTTTATAGAAAGATAAATCATTTATTGTACATTGAAAGTATATAAACAACTCCGTTCTAACGATAACATTTAATTGTATAATACATTTCGAACAAAAAGTTGTTTTACTTTCGCGTCATATTAATGTTCGGACACTTTACGGAAAGTAAATATTTTATATATGAAATTTATGAAAGATTACGATATTAATATTTTGTCGCGTGTCTGTTTCCTTAATGACCTCTCTGTACTGTAACCTTTTGAGTATATTAAAAATAATTTTCTTTACGTATTCTAAAGAGATAGTTGCCTATTCCTCCTTTAGCATCGTTCGCAATTCAATTTTTTAATTTATTGGCGTTTCTCTCTGAGTCTTTGGTTTAATCGATCCCATAGAGAATCTATGGGATTCGAGTGCGGAGGTGGGTGTAAAACTCTAGGACAATTGTATTATTCCTGTACTATTCTCGCACTTTTGGATCGTTGTCCGGATAAAATTTGAAAGCACTTTGTATTCCCATATTGTTTACACGTTTTAGCGAATTGTTTTTTAAAAACGCCTGAACGTCTATTATTATCCAATATATCTACGATTCACTCACACCGATACTCGAACACAATCACATACATATCTTGTCCGTGTTTTAAAGTAGGTTTCAAATTTTTGGGTCAAAATATTAGACTTTTTCTACCCGAATCAAAAATGCAATATTTTGTCGGCGAGTGTAACATTATTCCACCAATTTTGAGCCTTTTTTAACGAACTATTGAGCGAAAACCAATCTTTTTCCTCTTTTTATTTCGTCTATGCACAGATTTCTTCTTGCTACTCGTATTGTACCTCATTATTAGTACTGTTTCAGCACTGACTTTTCTCCTAGTTTCATGACAAATCTCTCAGCTCAATTGTAGATTTCTTTAACTCTTCGTATTATTCTTCTTCCGGCCCTTTCATCAAAAATTCCAGGTGGTCCATTTTGTTTCTTAAATTCGATACGATCCTCTTTCTTTTATCTTTTAATAATACTCGCAACTGTGCTCTTCTTCATCAGTAATAATCGTGTAATTTCACGATAACTTTTATCTTTTGCTTTATGATAAATAACAAGTTGTCTTTTATCGACGCTGGTAGTGGCAGGTTTTAGACAATAGCGATCTAATATAATAATAGTAGCGACATGAATCTATTTTACAGTTCGAATGATTTGCAAAAACTACCAGAATATTATTAACGCGATAACTTTACGTTCCAAATCTATTATACAATTAAATGTTATTTAATTAAATGTATAGAACGTAATTATCTATATATCTTCGATTTACAGTAAACGGTTTATCTTTTTGTAAATTAAACAATATAATATCTAAATCGTTCCCATACAGCATTAATTACAAAGATAGTATAGCGTCCGAATATTAATGCGAATAACTATGTATTAAACGGAACAATGTGTCGTTTTGAAAGATATTCGCGAATAGAGTATTTTTTATTCTCGCTAAACTATTTGTTTGACATGCTCGAAGGCAAAAGATATTACAGAAAATTTTATATTAAATATTAAAGGATTAGAGAATCTAGTCAAATTTTCTATGATATAAGAAAACGAGCAAAGTTTCAAACTTCTTATATTTAAACAAAAGATAGTCCGTGTCTGATTTAATCTTTCTCTTTGCATTACGTGTTCACATAAAATGCATGCTAAAAGCAATCATTCGATGCTCTCAACAAATATCATGCACTAGTGACCTTTTCATGATCGTGTACCTTGCACACAACCATAATCCGATGCGCGTTCCACGCTCCACGTTAATTGACGTACCAACAACGGCAGCTATTTTTACGACATCTGCTCCACGTACCCATAATAATCAAACACTTTGAAATAATTCTCAATCTCTGAAGAACAGTCAGTTCGAGTTAAAAAAGTGTAGCAATAGTTGAAAATTGAATCAGGTATGAGTTTATTGTAGATAATACTAACGTTTGAACGTCAAGTAAACAATTTCATACCTACGTAATATAAATGCGAGATTGGTTTAGGGTAATACGATAAGTTTGTATTTCAAGTGTCGTAAAGATCAAGAGCGTCACTTGCCATTGTATCTTACCACTACGAAAGAAACTTGTATCTTCAACCTCGTTTCCTTCGAACTTAATATTCCTCTTGTGTACTCGCATATGTGCTATTTACAATATGTATATACATATATGAAATATATATCATAATATAGCGTATCTGTGAAAATACACAACTAAGACAATCATT
Source organism: Bombus haemorrhoidalis (assembly GCA_014825975.1). Classification (NCBI taxonomy): domain Eukaryota; kingdom Metazoa; phylum Arthropoda; class Insecta; order Hymenoptera; family Apidae; genus Bombus; species Bombus haemorrhoidalis. The sequence continues at coordinate 14,982,064 of CM026166.1, read as the reverse complement.
TACTGCAGTTATTGAAGAACAGACTGTAACAGAATTTTGTTTAGAGGAATTCGTATATAAAAATCCTCCAAATTTTCAGATGATATATCAAAGTGAAAAGAAGCGTGTTACCTGTTCACCTGTTCCCACAATTTCTAGTTTAATCTCTGTACGAAAATCGTATCCGCAAGCTAGGTATTTCAGCAGATGTACGTATAGACTGCCATCAAACCAGCAAACCACTTTGACCTAATGAACTTCTTCCTCTTCTCACCCGTTACCATAGCGTTCCAACGGAAGTGCGCAGGACGTAACTGTACCTTACCGATTCAACTTGTACCGGGGGGATTGTGTGCATAAACAGGTCCGCAAATTAACCCGTAATTAAAAGAACGTCCGATCATGCGATGGATAAACGAGCTGATAGTTGGATGGCGGAGGTCGTTGACGGATTTACAACGTGATTGTTGAGATTTCGCGAGCCGGAGATATCACACGGGGCCCGATCGGGCAACATCTCGATGAGGTCATCTCCGCGAGGACCTCGGGAACGAGGTCGCCTCGGGATCAGCGTTTCTGTTCGCCTACTAAAGCGGAGCCGTGCCACTTCACCGTTAAGGTGCGTTTAGACCAAACGAGCAAAAACATAGAACTCGAGTAAGAACGTTTAGTGTAAATGGTTACCGATCGATCTATTCGTGAACTTATTTACAACAATGGAAGAAGCCTGTTCGAAGGATTCTTAGAGCGTTCTTAGGATATTTATAGATCATCTTTCGAGCATTCCTAGGATAGTCGATAATATCGACAATATTTCGAGGTCCTCGAGGAAAATGCGGTTTATCGATAAATAAACCTTGAAATATTGACGACGTATATTGATAGCGCGAAGGCACCTTTAGACCATTCGGGTGTCGGATTTTTGATTCGCCAAGCAATCGTGAGTGCTCGTTTACGTTTCAATAAAATTTGCTGGAAGCATACACGAGCATTCGCAATTCGCTGAATCGAATATCGAACGTCCAAGTGGTGCAACGATGGTGCAAGAATTATCCAAAAATACCTGTCCAATTCTTTTGGGTACTCGGTCTAACATCTACGAACGCCCGGTTGTCACGGAGGCAAAGAGCATTCTTAGAATTACTCTTACATCTTCATTCGTAAATTTTACGAAAGTGAAGGAAGATCGAGCACTCGGTCTAAACGCACCTTTAGAATGCTGTGTATGTGCGCATCATTTCCACGGACCACGAGCTTCTCGTGAGAAATCTTTGTTAAATAGCCACCGAATCCACTTGAACGCGCTTCTTGTCATCCTTTATAAGCCTCTATTCACACTGGCTGCCTCCGTTCGCCTCTAATAAGAACGTACAACGAGAGAAACGACCTATTCGTATGTTTCCTAGCGATATTTCATTCCAGTGGATCTATTGTATTACTCGTGATAACCATTCTGGTTATTGCTATCGAATAGTTTTGTGGTCGTAATATGTGTTTTGCTAATATTTATAATATCTTTCCCCCATTTCTTTTCTGTTCATCTTAATCGGTAACATACTTTGTGAGTTTACGAAGCTTCTGAGAAACTAGGAATATAATCCGAAGTTTTTCGTGCGTCGTATATCGACATAACTAAATTGGAAATCAAATACAGAATTATATACTTGAATAAAGTGACAGGGATCAAAGCTACTTAACGACGAAGAAGATAGGAATAAAAAAAAAGAAATTACTACCAGTACGCACCTGTAGCACGAGAAACGTTATACCTGAATTCTAATATCGTTCCTGGACTCATTAAAAGCAATCAAAAAATCGTAGCGCTAATACGATACTTGAAAGTGAAATTGAAATCAGTTTAGACGATGGTCGAAGCTAACGTAGCTGGAATTAATTTAAACAGCAGCACGGATGCCATAATTCCTTTACGCTCTACGTTCTACATCTTATTAAACGCGACCGATATTTTTAAAAAACCTTGAAAATCAACATTCCTAGTGGCTTTGCCGCACAATCAACCCCCTCTGAATCGGTCGGTTCACGTAAAAAGTGGTTCAGCCAGATCGAGGTTAAGTAATCACGCTATGTTAGAACCGTGGAACGTGATGAACGAATAACGCTAGAAACGCGGCTTAAAACCAGAGAAATAGACCTGCGTCTCCAGAACACTATTTTATAACACGCTGAAAGAAATTCTGAGGAATCAGGCTGTGTATCGTTGGTGAAACATTTCAGATGTTTCTGATCTTAACGTTAGAGCGCGGATTTTTATGCAAATTCTATTCGTATCTATATTTTCGTAAACGTAACTAAAAAAAAAATTGTTATTAGTATCTTAAATAGTTAATTTGTAAATAAAAGTATGACGAATACATTACTTTCGATATTTTCAGTAGATTCTGCGTGTTTTCGATTTTCTACGTAAACATACAAATACTTGAATGGTTTATTGATTGCATGATTCTTTGAAAATTTTTAATTACGTAGCATAGAATATAGAATATAGAATTTAGCGACTATCTAATTATTTGTCTTATTTGAATCTTTTTACAATTTACCTTTGTTACTCGAATGTTCAGATATTTTAAAATTTTATTCATGCCTATGTATTCATGAGCTTTCAGTGCTCAGCACTAAAGGTCATCATGTTTCTTTTCTGCAATTTTTATGACTTGTTATGCGCCAGAAAAAAAGGGGAGGTCAAATCTCTACGTATAGCATGCAACGTACGTATGCTAAGCAGGAATTAATGTGCCTACAAAGTTGATCACACGCCTTGATGATTGCAACCTGCACGGTAGCCTTCGTGGTAGAAATATCGATTACAGTTCCTGAGTATTTTCCCGATTATGTGTTTTTCAACTGAGTTCTGCTTCACTATATGTATACTCAAATCATGAAAAGAAAAGATTATGCAGTTCATATTTTAATTTCTAGCTGATTCTTTATGGAACTCGAGATTTCTGATCAATTTTCAAGGCTACTAAATAAGAACTAAGTGAGGTTATTGCACGGTAATAATAACATAATCTGTCTTTTATACAGTTAAACTGATATTATTAATGAAATTTTACGTTATTAATATAAATGCATACTTTTGAACGAAGTAACTAACAACTATTTAAGAATAAATTTGATAATAAATAAAATGAAATTATTCAAATTACAAGTTATACGATTATCCTGTCTGAAAAAAGATTTCATTGTTAATAGAAATTATTAGTTAGTGAGACATTGTGCGAAAGAGGGGCCTAGTTCGTTTCTCATTTTACTAAATCTTTTTCACAGAATTCCAGATTTGACGAATCAGTACAGGAAAATTTGTGGAAATCGTTAAATAAAGCCATGACGCGATTATTAAAAAAACAGTACGTTACTTCATTCTTAGTTTAGATTTACGTAAATTTTTTTACAGAATTCAAGGTTTCCTAAATTAGTACATAAAAGTGTATGTAATGATCGTCAAAGAAAATCTCAATGTGTATGTTATGTAAATGTGTATGTGTATGTAAATTTGGCAGAGACTCTAAATTTAAAAAAGTCGGTATCGAAAAATGTTTCAAAATCATTAGACAAGGGTACGCAACATCGTTTTCTGGTAATTATCCATTGAGAAAAAACACTGACACACTATTCAGCCGGAAATAATTATCCAAAACTCGCGTAATACCTGTAATTACCTTCCGTGAGTACGCATGCGTCGCAAGGACGCACGATAAACGCACACAACATCGCGTGACAAACCCAAAGTCCCTAGACGACTAACCCTGTAATCTCCGCATCGAAATCACGTTCGTTAAGTGACCTCGATCATTGTGCCATCAGTCTAATTAGTATGCCGGTGTATCGTAAAACGAACGCAAATCTAATTGCCGTAACATTAGCGATTATTGCGCAGACAGGAGACTAATTGCGTGTTCGACGTATTCCTAAAATCCAATGGAAGACGACCCATTGCAATTTCGTACTAACGCTATGCAATTTGTTACTACCACATACTTGTAAATCGGAATTAAAGGCTCGTATATGTTGCATCATTATACACAAAGTATCCAAAAACATATCGACATATTTCAGGGAATAATTCAGCGCAATGAGGTAAGAAAAACAAATGAATAAGTTATTATACGAACATATGTCCTATATCATATTATTCTTTAGGCATAGATATAGTTGTTTATACATTGTACCTGGACTGAGAACAAATAGGATTCTTGACAAATTTCCTGACTTTTTGAACAACAATACATCATGTCAGACAGAAATGGGACTCATAATATAGTGAATACTGTGAACAACAATTTACATCCTGATTTTTCAATAAGGACGTATTTCAGGGACTAAGTCAGCACATTGAAGTAAGAAAAACAAATGAATAAGTTATTATACAAACATATGTCCTATATCATATTATTCTTTAGGCATAGATACAGTTGTTTATACATTGTACCTGGACTGAGAACAAATAGGATTCTTGACAAATTTCCTGACTTCTGAACAACAATACATCGTGTCAGACAGAAATGGGACTCATAATATAGTGAATACTGTGAACAACAATTTACATCCTGATTTTTCAATAAAGATGTATTTCAGGGACTAAGTCAGCATATTGAAGTAAGAAAAACAAATGAATAAGTAATTATACAAACATATGTCCTATATCATATTATTCTTTAGGCATAGATACAGTTGTTTATACATTGTACCTGGACTGAGAACAAATAGGATTCTTGACAAATTTCCTGACTTTTTGAACAACAATACATCATGTCAGACAGAAATGGGACTCATAATATAGTGAATACTGTGAACAACAATTTACATCCTGATTTTTCAATAAAGATGTATTTCAGGGACTAAGTCAGCATATTGAAGTAAGAAAAACAAATGAATAAGTAATTATACAAACATATGTCCTATATCATATTATTCTTTAGGCATAGATACAGTTGTTTATAGTTGGACTGAGAACAAATAGGATTCTTGATAAATTTCCTGACTTTTTAAACAACAATACATTGTGTCAGAAAGAAGTGGGACTCATGACATAGTGAATACTATGAAGAACCAGTTACTTCCTGATTTTTCAATAAAGGTAAATTTTCTGTCTTTTTAAATAAAAACGCATTGTATCAGCCAGAAATGGGAATCATAATATAGTGAATACTGTGAACAACAATTTACATCCTGATTTTTCAATAAAGACCGACGTATTTCAGGGACTAATTCAGCACATTGAAGTAAGAAAAACAAATGAATAAGTTATTATACGAACATATGTCCTATATCATATTATTCTTTAGGCATAGATACAGTTGTTTATACGTTGTAGTTGGACTGAGAACAAACAGGATTCTTGATAAATTTCCTAACTTTTTAAACAACAATACATTGTGTCAGAAAGAAGTTTCAGTAAAGATCAATTAGATCTACAAAATAACGTACACGAGCCACTTGTATATTTGTCAGGTGTGTTAACTCTATAAAACAAAGAGTAGAGAATATTGATGAAATCACGTAACACAAGTATGAACCAAGTGCTTTAAAGTAAAATTACGAATAGTGGAGTACACTTATATTTATTCGATAAATAGTTCTTAATCCGTATCCATATAATCCGTATATGCTACTAACATGAAAAACACAAAAGAGTTTGAAAATTTAAAAAATCGTCTGCTTTCCTTCTAGATATACATTCGCAATTTACCAAAATAGATAATTGAAAAAAATAACTAGACAATTCGAAAGTTCGTGCGGATTCCATCACTGACGGAGTTGTTAGCGATCCTACATAGATTGAAGCGTAACGACTCTGGCCAATGCTGACTAATTGGACGTTATTACGATCGTTAATCGTTTTTCTTTCGATTTCGAGGGATTTCATCGTATCACGAAGCATACCCGCGCCTGCTACACGTTCGCACGACAGCGGCTACGTTTAATTCATACCGCACATAAATAACGAACAAAGGCCGTTCCGCGAGATTGAAGTGGTAATTGGTGATTTATTTTCGTTATAAATTTTCCCCATTCTCTATCCGCGTGGAATGCGGTGGAAAGGGAACAGGGGAATTCATCTAATTACGCTTAACGTCCCATGAGGAGAAGGATACGATCTCAGCGTGATAGGATTATAATCGTCGAAGAAGTACCGAAAGTGCATTTAATACACTCGTAATTACGAGTTACGAATGCCAGATGGCATGACAGCGCGTACATATTTCTGAGTAATAAAGCCGTAGATCGGTAATAGTCCGCGAGGGTTTGTAGCAGATTACACGAGGTAGATTTTAAGAGCCCGACATTCTCACGAACTGTTATCTTTCGACGAGTAACGATGTCGGAGAACAATGACTAGAAATGCTGAGCCAAGTGACACGATTATATTCAACGAAACTCGACATTCTTATGATAAATGAACGTCGTAATAGATACGATATTATTACTTAAATCTACAACTTATCGTATCACACAGGATGTCCAAAAAGGTGTCCTGAAAGCACCGAACTGCTTATACTACGTTTCAATGAAATCGTGTAGGTAAAAAAGAGTTCAAATGAAGTTGTGTCCAAAAATGGTTTATTAGAGAAGTTATATGTTGTTCTGGTTATACAGAACCACAGACGGACGCAGGTAATTTTCATCGACAGTTATTGTTTACACGATCCGATCATATCTAACTTCCGTGAGCTTTTATCTATGGGCTCAGGCGAGATAGTTGGTTTATGAAGACGTAGTAGAAACAGAAGATCGGCTCTGGAAATCTATCCAAAATGAATTTACTGTTATTTCTACGAGAGTAGGAATATTCGAAAGAATAAGAGTCCGCGTTTTTAGAGAAGGAAGAAATTTCGAACATTTACTACAACCGCCGAAACAATGAATACAAATTTTCGAAAGTTTAGATAAATCATTTTTGGATATGTCCAATATGTGTGAGTTTACATGAACTTTTTTTACTTATGTGATCTCATTAACACGTAGGATATGTTGTATAGGATGTATGTGACGCAACCAAACAAGATTTCCAAGGTAAAATGAAAATCAATTTGTAAGCTTAAAAGAAGATTGTTTATATATAGTAAACAATAACAAGTTGGCAAGAAAGAACAGAATCAAGAGAATAATGGACAAATATTGTTTTCGTAATATTCGTTTCGACGTTCTTCTAAGACTCCAACAGTTCCAGCAGAAAGTTCGAAGCGTTTCATTACACTTCTCTGATACAGTACGATATTTAACACAAATATTAGCAGTAAAAAATAAATTTCACAAATTACCACCCATCCTACTAATTATCTCGCCCAAAAGTTAAAGAAATAATCCAAAATTCCAGAAACAATTTCTACGACAAAAGTCCCTTAACACGTTGCCGTTGAAATTCGCCAATATATTTAGCCAATGAATTATCGCGCAAGAGGTAAAGAAGAAGTAAAGAACATACGATCAATCACTGCTTCGATACGCTACGTGCGGATAACATACCACGTCTAACGAGCTGATTTCTCGCTTCAAAATCGATATAGCAGTCGGTGAGGTAATGCTGCGAAACCTTTTGTGTTCAATTAAACCTGCTTGCAATTTGACTTGGACGGTTCACCGTGGCGGTGCGAGGTGAAGAAGCGAGGTTGGAGGCGAGCACGAGGCACTGTATGGGCAGCAGGTGCTTCGCAGATTCACGGAGCGTTCGAGGAACTGTGGTGGGGATATCGTATGGTTGGAGTGGGGGAAGAATTGCCGGAAGTGCAAGTGGCGTGTTATCGCGGCGGGTCAAAGATCGCGCAGCGGTGCTGACCCAGTGCTTCGAGGGCTGTAAACGCTGTAAACGCTGGACCGATGGTGGTACGGATCATCGCGCGAACCGAAGCAACGGTAATTTTACGGACGATCACGAGCATAAATTAATATCGGCCGGTTATCTGATCGTTACCGCGAGCCCAGTCACGTATGAATTTAACCCCTCTGATCAGATTCGATCGATAACTGTTACGATAAGTATGAATATAAATTGCGAACCGACGGGCCTAGCTATCCGTTTTATTATAATGGGGATACACAAGCAGAAAAACGGCTAGAAAGTCTCATTATGCTTAACGGTGTTCGTAATGTCTTCTCGAGATATGTAGGTGGTTTTGGTTTCGAAGAATACGACAGGGACCCTCTTTGGCAGTTGCTTGACGGATTCTATTGTAGTTGGGAATTTAAAAGATTGCAAAAATGCATCTTCTCGAAATACATGTTTTTCAGTTGAGTGTAACGGGTTTAAGTATTATTCTTTGGATCGAAGAAGAAGAACAAGAAGTACAAAGAAGTCCTATCGTATAAATTCTACTCGGAATATTTTTATTAATTTACGTGCGATATCGTTTGACTCGAGTCGAGAGTTTCGTACCATAAGTCGCAGGTTACAGACTTCTCTCTTCTAGTTTCACAATATTTTTTATAATAATTGTACAGTAAATAAGACTTGTAAGTTGCGAAATTTGCTTATAAAATTTTACTTCTTTTATTATCAAAATTATTTCGATCGTGGAATGGATAGTGAGCCACCCGAATCGATTCTTCCCTGTGTAGAATAAGAACCCAAAAATCGTAAAATTAAGAAAATAAAATTCAATTTATACTCCTATAAAGTTGTCTGATACCACTGAAGTAACTGATCGGAATGCAACAGATTGCAGTGAGACGTTGTATCGCGACAATGGCGATAATTTTCTGCAACTTTTACACCAATATCTACTGGTTTAATCAAGAGACATGCCGCGTGCGAGAATTTCAAAGTCAGCCTTTCGAATGCGTTCCAGCTGTTTTATACGATTTTACGACTTTTTCGCCGCACGACTGTACACATATTCAAACAAAGCTGAACGTACGTGCCGGGACTCGCTATCTTCAGTTACAACGGCGAAAGGCGTCGAGCACAATCGTAAACGATGCTCTTACGCCGCGTCGAATCGTCGACATCGTCGAAATCGTTCCGTTACTGACCATGGCTGCCGTCATTTTTCTAACATTTAACAGCAATAAAGATTCGCTTCCTGTCGCATAACGCGATTACGCGATTAGTAAATTATACCACTTCCTCTCCATTCGTTAAAACTCCTATTTTTCGAGATACCATTCTGTTAGAAAAGTTCGTAGCGTTTAGTTGCTCCATCATATTCGCTGTAACGCTATTCGATATTAGAAAGGATTATTTCTTATGTATTTGTGCAAGATATTACTTGACAGATATAATTGCTTCTGAACATGAAGAGCTGGACATGAAGAGCATCAATCAGAGAGAAAAATTTGGCATCGATCGATAGGAAGAGTCTACGAGTAAGACAAATTGCTTGATATTTCGATAAAAATGAGAACTCCGTGGAAAATGAATACGTAAAACGTGGCGTTACTTTCTTATCTCCGTTCGCTCGATTTCACATCTCCAACGAGATACGTATCGACAATTGAAAAATAAAAATTCGCACGATTAAACGGCGTCCTTGCGGTCTTGAGTTGGCGAAGCCTGGCACGCGAGAAATAGCGCACGAACGAATTCCTGCACGCACTGTATCCCGGCTGCCTAATGAAGATAATCGACGACGTACCGTGGAAAGAGATTCTACATTGATTTGCCATTGAGTCTACAGTTTTCATAAAATGATAGCGAGAGATGGAAAATCAGCCGATATTTTTATTGTTTGGACCTAAAGGAACGTGCTCGAAAAACAGCAGCTATTAGATATTTTTCCATCTTACGAATGTTGCTTATTGAAACGCAATGACAATTAAAATCAGCATGTAATCTCTATTAGAGACGTCTTGCAAAGTCTTAAATTGTAACACGTCGAAGTACTGATTAAAAATCGCTTTCGATAAAAAAGCATACGGTTTCCATTTTTATGTAGAAGAACATGCGAAGAAAAATATGTGTACATCGATGAAACGTTCGGTCCGTAACCGAATTTGTTCCAGATAAATCATCGCCGAAATAGCTATTACGTAACCATAAATCTTAGCTTGATTCGCGCGCTTTCGTTACGATAAATACAATGCACTCGCGATAAATCGTAACGAGAGCATGGACAGCGGTCGACCGGTGATAAATTGACTGGTAACGCAACTTCGAAATGTGATCCGAATGAAAAGCCACCGGGGCGCGTAGGGACCGGATCACCGGTATTCGTACGAACGAGACTCGATACTTTTACGAGAGCGGTCCAGCTGTCTGTTTCGCGAAACGGGTTCTTCCAATAAAATTCTCTGAATCGCGTCGAGCTTTCCTCTCTTAATCTGTCGGGCTGAAATTTTGCTGATACAACGGAACAAGATCGTTTACGAATTCCTCGAGTAAAATAATCGAGAAGAATTATATACATACATCGGGTCTTTGATTTTCATGGAATACGCTGTGGCTTTTTCTATGCAGCTGAAAACGTACGTAAATGAAATCTTTTGTTACGGAAGAGAGGAATGTTTAGGAGAAAAGCTAATATAGTATGGAGTGTTCGCGTTTGGAGAAAATATTTAGCATAAGAAGAAACGAGAAATCACAGGTATCGACGCTTGTGTCTTATTTTCCATCAGTTAAAAATGATCCAAAGAACGCACAGGGGTTAATTTAATCAAAGCTATTATCTTCGTTATTTGTGTAAACATTTGTGAATTATGTACAGCCTTAATACGTAACATCGCTACGAGTCAACGAAACACGATGTTATTAGTTATAAGTTGTTCGCATAGCGATGTATGATAAGTGCTATAAATATCATAGAATATATCTTCTGATCTGAATATATTCTCAGTAAAATCAAGACGGTGTATAAGAAGTGACGTACAAACGAAGAGGTTATTTATGTACCGAGCACAAAAAGCATCGTGTAAATCGATGGACAAGTGTGTCTGTAATTTATTGTGTATTCGCCCTTATACGAGGGTACCATCGATGATATCGCTAATCCTGTTCTCATAATTCGTCTCATTTACACGGCCTTCTTATCCCTTTCCTTTACCCTTCTACGTTCAGCTCACGCCAGCATCAACCAGCCGATTCTATCCTTTTCTCTTGCACGCTGATTCTTCGAACGAGCACGGTAAAGCGATGCTCGCGCGCGACCTCCACGTTCTTCGTTCGAACGATACCGGTCCATTGGATAGTCGCCACTTCCTCGTTTCAGCTGATCGTAGCGTACCTTAAGACCCCTTAGCACGCAACCAAGGATGCCGATCTAGGCGGATCAGCTAGAGAACAGGGTGGCCAATAGAAGGGAAAAAATTACCGACAGATAGGACGAAGTTACACGGCGAGGGAACTGAAGATAAAGTTGAAGGAAAATGACGGTACTTGGTAGAGTGGTTCGATAGTTTCGTACAAAGTTTTGCATGAATGGTGGTATAATTATATTACAGGCTGATCCTACGTGGAAAAGTAAATCGAAAGCGTAGAACAAGACTTTTTCACACGACGCATCGTTTGCGGGGAAATTAAATTTGAAATTTGTCGAGAACATAGAGGTTAGTTTTTGATTAAACATCATTTAATTTTGATCGGATAAAAGAATATTTCTACTTAATATGTTCAATAATGTTTATAATTTTAGTGTACTATTATCGTAGTAGCATCATCTAATTAATTAAAATTTTTAATTCCTGTTAATTCTGTATTGTTTTTAACCGTCAATTTGCCATTAATTTACTTGTCATTACATACATGTTAGTAAGATTTTTGAGTACATAAATGTTATAAAACCTCCGTTTATCTTAACTATATGTCAAATTCCCTCTAAAACATATACGACGTAACCAACACAGCTGTAGGTAATATCTAAGTATAGACGATTACTCATAAATATCCAGACACTTTAGACGATTTGTAGCAATAGTAATTGCTTGGTTACGTCGTATGTTTTAGAGGAAATTTCATACATACTTGCGATAAATAAAGGTTTAGATATTGCAAAAAACTATAGACACATGCGTGCTTTGTAATTTTGAGAATTATGGGAAATGCTACAAGATTGTGCGATGTTCGATTTTATGAAGCGATCCAGCGAAATGATAAGTGTGAAGAAGGCATAAGGAAGTACTTCTGAACTGAATGAGACGATAAGGTTGATCGACAACGCGGAAGACCGGAGATCGAATAAACGGTGGCCATTTGTATTCCTCACTTTCTTGTTACTTCGCTACAAGATTATTACTCGCAGAAACTGCAATCTTAATTTCAGTAGTAGCTCTAAGTATAAATTGAAACATTTGTTATGTAAAGTATCAGATCGGTGATTAATAGCTCGGCGATCAATAACAAAGATACTTTTTCTATGGAAGAATTGCCACGCTAAATCGAACGCTACGTAACGCTACGTAAGCTAGTATTTAGTAAATAATTAGTATGATTTGTAAATATTTGTCTATCAAGACAAATTCCTTTCTTCGGACAAGGTTTCAGTTATCGTTGAACCGTGGATTCGTTTTATTTATTAAAACTTATAAGAAATGACTTACTTCGAATGTTTTACATATTTTTGTATATTATATGAATTCTATGGATTTTTACATTGTTCAATTTTTGCATAAATTTATACAAATCTGCAATCTAGTTATCACTGAACGTGAATTTCACGAACCTTATGTACAGCTTCTCCCGACCGTTTTCAAATTCAGCTCTATCGCGAATAAAACGAAATTTATAGCAGAACCAAATACGTAAAGGTCAAGATATGACAGCTTTAAAATCAATACGACCAGGTTTGAGGTTCTTTTCTTTGGAAAATCCGGTGGAGCGTTGGTCAAGCAAGAAATAGCCACCGATCCATTCGACACGCGATCATTCGACCAACGATATCTCTCAAACGACGTAATAGCACTTCCTCGTGTATTCTTCACGCTCATCTACTCGAACAGAGCTTCATGAAAACGCGGCATCACGCTTGACTTTGCCGATAATGGCGATGGCCAACCAGAATAGAAAAGTTCATCGTGCATAGTCGGCAATCCTGGCAATATTTATATTACGATCGAACGGAGAAAGCACGTCTTGGGTGATATGTTTCACCGAGCCGAAATAAAGTAACGTGCGAGCTATCACCTTACAATTTCCCACGTACGCCCTACGTACGCGTTGCTTCACACGCATAAACTCTTCCTCCATTCCGCTGATTAACTAGCGTCGTTAGAACGATAAGTGCGGCTGCGCGCAACGTTGAGAAAGTTTTCAACACGAAAGCTTATATAATTAATCCTTCAGCCGCGGCAGATCTTCGTATTTATGAAAAATTTACGGCGATTACAAAGCATATTATATGCAAAAATGATTTCGGATGACAGATGAAGTACCACGTGTTTGAAAAATCGAGATTTAAATCGAATTATAACGCAATTCTTTTTCTACATTCATTTTAGAAGCTATTGATATTTATATTAATAAAAAGTAATTAACGTATTACGATAATAGAATATACAACGTACGAAGGAAGAGGAGGGGAAGAAAGTGGCATGAATCTTAAAAACAACTACTTTCCAAAAATTTGTTTTTCGAACACTGGCTCCTTTCTCGCATTCCAGGTCGCAATTTTACATTCCCTTATTTTCCGATGAAGCATTTTTTATTTTACACTTCAGAGTCTCGGTCGTCCGTCATATGAAGAGAGAGTTACTAAGCGACGCGAAATTTAATGTACTTGAACCTAAGTGACTATTATGTAAATGCTACAACGAATGCAATTCTGTACAAAAATACTCTTTGTAGCCATCGCGTAGTTTGTTTAGACTTGTCACAAAAAGTGGTGCAATATAAAAGACGCGATGTGATAATAGCGTGGCTCGACGAAATTAACAGAAAGAATAAAACGCGATTTATTAGAAGATACGCATTCGTTAGAATTACTCGCCTTTTAAAAATAGAAAAATTATGTAAACCTATCTGTGTCGTCACGAAACTAATTGAGTTGCGTTACTCGAAGAGTCATCCAGTCCTTCACTGTCTGTGCATCAATGTCTGTATCTCTTCGCCCGTTCCTTCCGTGTCACGCGATTCCACGATCGCCTTTCATTATTTAATCCCCGTCACTCACAGCGTAACGCACGATAGTATACCCTCAACTATGTTAAATAACTCTTCCGCATCGCAAACCCTTTTTATCCTTTATTAAAGCGTGCAAACTAAACGAGATTTCTTAGAAACTTCAGAAAATTAGTGTACAAACAACTTTCTGTAAATTAGAAATCTGTCTATTGGATTTCTTTCTTTAAAAGCTTTACGTTTATCGTGAAATCGACTCCGACACTTTTATTTAATCTTCTCTAGTAGTTAGAATTTACAATTCTAGATTTTCTACGTATGTAAAAATTATCCTGACTTTCATTTTCCGAATTAAACTATTTAAACGAAGCACCATTTAATCGCAGTTTAAGTACTTATATAAAACATCGTTTGTTTTCTATACTATATGTGTTATTATTGCGTTTTTATAATAAAACGTGGTGAAAAGAACGGAAAATTTATAACATTTCCTCGTGAAATAAAAGTGGACGATCTACCATTGCAAACTTTCTGATTGAGAATACCTATCGATATACGTATCTTGGTAGCAACAAACATATCCACTCTAGAACATATCTAGTCGCTGCTATAGGAAAAATATGTTATCCTGTCCTGTTTCTTAACACAGTACTAGTACAACGATCTGATAAAAGCGATGCAAAATAAGTACAACCAGAAGGTTTTCAAGAAGAAATTCGGTATATAACTGAAAGCACTTCGTTGAAGACCATGTTCTCCGTACATACCAATAATTCAGCTAGCAAAAAAATGCCGTATCGAATCGAAATATCACTCTTTCAACGTTCATCAGGAAAGTAACGAAGATGCTGGGCAGGGTCCCCGGCCGTATTACACCCCGTTACGCACGCACAGTCCTGCAGTGTCGAGTTTAAGGCGGTTTCGAGCACGCGACGATCAGGAAACGCTGCCGCGCTGCCAGTCCGGGGATAATGCGAACGACACAAGGGCCTCTTAACAAGCTTCGACGAGGTGCATGCAGGAACGCAATGTTGCACCGGCCAACTAGGCTGACTTCTTAGGACCGCCCGCATTGACAACGCCGGAGGAGACTGCGAGACGCGAAGAAAGGGACGGAGAAAGGGAGAGAGAGAGAGAGAGAGAGAGAGAGAGGAGTACAACTCGCGGCGGGATAATAAGAAATACGGTGTAGCCGCTAATGCATCGGTCGGCGCTCAGACTTTTTACCAACCTGCGGCGTAAAGACGCGCCAACGCTTTTTATCCCTTTTATCTTACAAAAGAAATTTTATTCCGGAAGTGAATTGTAAGAGGAAATCAGTGGCTTGATAAGTGGATTTTAGAGTATTTTTTTTTCTTTATCTTATCTTGAGTACGTTGGAGTAAATCTTCTGCCTTACGAGAGGAATTTTATGCCGGAAGTAAATTATGAGAGGAAATCAGTAGTTTGGTCAGTGGATTTTAGCATTTTGGTCTCTTTTTACTTTATTTCGCGGATGTCTCGGAAAATTTTACTGGGAATCGTGTTTTTAGAAGATTGTACACGATACGATCGTAGGAAGACGAGTATAGCAGAAGCCTATTTATTTGAACCCGTCGGGGCAGAGATAATTCATGTGATTAGATTTGATTTATACGTTTGATAGCGGAGGAACGAACATGTTTGCAAGGATTGTCTATAAAATACTATTTATTAGCAAGCTATGTGTTTATTCTATGTCATATCGTAATTTAATGAGACGGGTATTGAAATCGGCGTATTTTAAGGATGACTGCGCTGGTAGCGGAGCTTAAAGCGAATATTTGAGATAGACGCATGAATTAATTGCTATATGAAATTCCTTTTACATTTGGATTTTACGAGTTGCACGCCTCTTGCTTTAACCTGCTTCTATTTTTGTGTCAATTAGAGGCAGTTAAACGTTAAAAATAGTAATGAATTGAGGAAAGAATTAATCTTTCTTTTCATACATGTATTTTCTAACTACGTGTTTCATAAGAGATTTAATTGGTACAATTTACTATATTAGGAGATTATAACTAAGGAAAAATACACCTACGGAAGGGCAACTAACTCTTTTCTTTAATTACATTAATTGGAGTCTATTAGCATCATTAACCAAAGATTCGTACTCTTAAATGGACTTCAAATCGTCGATACTAACAACGTTTATGAGTAATTAATTTTTTAAGGGAGACACCGTATAAGGTGAGAGTTTAGTTTATATCAAGAAGAATCGGCAGATATTTAATGAAATGTGCGATTCGGAACAATTCTGTACTTCGTCCAAATGAAAAATACTTGTTGCATACACAGAATCGTTACAAATATTTAGTTTTAAAAATGAAAAAATCCTAGATTCTATAATCCCATTTATAATTGTCATGCAAGAAAGTTCTGACAATCGAAGCACCGAAGTTTCGAAGTGACAAGCGAACGAAAGGAGACGCTGTACGTACAAATAGGTACATGAATACGTAATTTCTAAGTTACACGACCTTATAAAGAGATGAAAGAATCACAAGAATCATAAGAATTCTATAGAATTAGAATCGTTCGAAACGCTTCCACGAGACTATCTCCACGACCCACGAACGTCTGGTTAATGCGGCGAACTTCGAAATCGTCCTCCATGGGTCGACTCACAATTAGATTCGTGGCATTTAGATTCCAATCTGATAAAGTCCAACATCGTCCTCCTCGTAACTTTCGCCGCTCAGCACCGAGAGTTGGAATTCTCCGCGTTTTGTTCATTCACAAAGAGGAAGAAGTCGGACACGGAGGACGGACGAACCGATGCATGTCTCTGCATAACAATTCACTCTCACGCCGCGATGTAGCTATTCGCGATAAACGCGGTATTCTAAGAAGAAAGCTGTCGTCCAGTGAATTTACAATTTTCATCTGCTTTCCTACGCATTAATATCAGAAAATAATTTTAAATTCAACATACGAATAATCTATAAACGTTGCAGTGAATCTGTAATTTTTATGAAACCAAGCGGAAGCGATAAACTGGCAAGATTTAATATTTAAATAATTTCGGTAATATAAAATACTTTAAGAAAGATACTGTATCATAGATACGATCAACATGTAGGAGGAAAAACTTCGAACTCTCTGTAATCAGAATGTTGTTCACTCGTGAAATTTGAAAATGAGAAACCAACATTTCCGATAAATAGACTACTTGCTGTCTGTATAATAATGAAATAAACCAATAAATAATGTTGAAATATTTGGCCGGGGCAATGAAATATAACGTGCAAAAGTCCCCCTAAATTACACATATAGGCACCTACAACTAAAACAGTAATCTGAAATTTCATTCTTTCTATGTCACACGACGTTACAAAGAGCAAGGTTCGTTGGCAAATATTCTTTTGATTTTGAATTTACCCCGCAGGAAATATAAATCAGCGATACGAAAAAGGAAGAGTATCCCCACGCTGTTGAGAAGCGAGAAAACATGTAAGAGTCAAGGAAGATTAAATTCCTCGTATGCTATGATACAATGAGCACAGGAATTAACACTGAAATCCATAACGATAAGCGACAAACAACGAAGAAACGAGGTCGTTAAGCCTGGAGAGACGCGAAGCGATCGCTATGTCGGTGCGAGCAGGGCACGATATCCAATTTGCCTAAGTTAGTCTCGGCTCGTAACATTCAAAGGAGCAATTTAACCTGCGTAGCGGCGAGCAATTTAAACTTGCCAACGCCGTTTAACCAGAAGTGTCGTTAAGAGTCAGGCACGTCATGACGTATTATCAAATTTAATTATATCGAATCTATCCTGATTATCTCGATTGTCACAATTATCTCGGTTTCAACAAAAACTATTATCTATAGAAGAAAGAAGTCTGTCCACCTTCTTTTTTCCTTCGTCTTTCGTTTCCTTTACTCCGTTAGATATTCGTTGTAAGTCGAGGAAACAAACATCACGAACAAAATCACGGAGAGTCGCGAGTAAAAAGTGAATGGGAGATAGGTTCGTTGACCACTTGTTTGCGATGTTGACACCCGACCTTGACGATCCCAACAATGATGAAAAGAATAGCCTGTGTAAAATGTAGCCGCATTGATCGATAACAACAGTCCTTGCACAGATTTCCTACATCGGAATTCGATATTTATTTGTCTTCTCGATTACTCGTCTATCGCAAGCTTTCAGCAGAATTAAAGTCTCACAATCTTCCTCGCAATATCATATCGTCCGCGTACTGTAGCACTGACACGCGCAACTTAAAAATTACGATTTTAAGACAAACGAATTTGGATGCTTGGAATCGTTGTAATTTTGTAACAACAAATTAGAATTTGCTTTAAGATAATACCAGTTTTAAATAATATCATTTAGCGTCGATTTGATAATCAGAATCCCTACTCCTATTGTTTTAATGCTCTTTTATTCGCAAAAGTTCTCTGCATTCTTCGTTGAAGTATCCCTGGCATTTGTCTATGATTTTGTTTCCGTCTAAAACGACTCTATGACCTGTAATTACTCAGAGTTTCTCTTCTTAAATTTACCTAATTATACTCTAAAATTACCTAATTACACTTTAGCCACTTTACACTTGGTATTTCATTTGGAACACGTTTGAAAACCGTTCTTGCCACGTTATTAGCCAATTCGATCGAGGAGGCCTAACTATAGGAACACGTTGGTTATTTGCACCACGATCAACGGCTTATTCTCTTGTCTCTGGCTGTTCTATAACTACCTCCGCCTCCAGCAACGGAGCAACTACAATCGACGACCGGCACACCGGCGCTGACGGTCGTAAACCCAGCGGATGCCAACTATAAAATAATACGAACGCCGACCGGACCTTAAGGTAGTTAGCTCTGTTTAGTGGCCATTAATTTTCCAACGCCGGTATTCGCAGGATATTATTGTATCAGTGTATCACTGACTACCAGAGTCGCCAACTTCCCTCGTCGGTGATGCTCCTGTACTTGGGCTCGACTAACCGAGGCCAGGTTACCGATCGATCTCTCTTCTAAGCGATTGATCGAAGGTTGCTTTGGAAATCACAAGTAGAATACACGATAAGTATGTGATTTGAATCGAAGGAAGGAATGACAGAGTTGTGCGCACTTTGGCTAACCTGATACCGTTTGCCATAAGAGAGCATTGACTTTTTTCTCTACCGAATGATCCGAAAACGATATGCTTCGTTTAACTTCGTTTAACATTGTAATTGCCTATGTAGGAGGTATTTAGACAGGCATAGGGAACGTGTGGAACGTGAAACTTTTCTGACATTTGTAATTCTTGGATTTCAAAATTCTCCTATTTAACATTTTTGGCGCAATCCCATATTTTTTAAGATGTATCGATACTATGATTTTATGGAAATGCGAAATTAAGATATGTTTCTTTTTTTAATAAACGCATTAACAATATAACATGATACATTCAAATTTGCGGACGGAAACAGATAGACGTAATTTTCAAAATAGGATCTAATATACTTCTGTAGATATGTATTTATGTATATCAGTATTACATATTCTAGCAGGCTGGAGA
This sequence comes from Bombus haemorrhoidalis, assembly GCA_014825975.1. Lineage (NCBI taxonomy): Eukaryota > Metazoa > Arthropoda > Insecta > Hymenoptera > Apidae > Bombus > Bombus haemorrhoidalis. The sequence continues at coordinate 14,962,547 of CM026166.1, read as the reverse complement.
AAAATGATAATTGTTCGTCGAGAATATTTTTGTTATTACGAAAGGAAGTTGGAGATTGAGAAATATTCTTGAAAAACGGAGCATTTCGATAATCAAAAGCATAATGTAAATTGCCGTTGTTTCTCTCTGTAATCTGCAAATTTCTTCGAAGTTTTCGCATTCCCACGCGTCGTCATAATTTACAAGACTTGCATTGCAGCAGCGGCCTCTGCTGAAATTGTAAAAACGAATTTAACATCTCGTTGATCTTCTCGCCTAGCTGTTCTCAAATCGTAGCGCACAAAGGAACACAGTAAAACAAATTCTGAAACATTGTCGCTTTGCAAACAAACTTTCGATTATTTTCACACTTTTCTTGCTTTTAACAATTCATGGTTTCAAAATCAAATCATAATCGACACTTTATTCCAAATGATCTATACCCGACAGCTGTTCGTAATTTACGAATTAAATTCTTTAATACAGGATAAAAAATTTCGAATAAAACATTAAATCTAGCGCGAGGTACAATCGCGAAGAATTGCAATTGATTTTCTCGAAATTTTAAATAATCGAATATAAAAATAATTCCATGAAATTTCCAATCGATGAAGAGGGAGAAAATTTATTTATTCGATCAATGAACATAACATTATCGTAGATTTCATACAAATTATTGCGGTCTGCGAATGAACGAAGTTTCAGAGGTGGCTGAATTATCCGGGTTACCTGTGTTCCCTCGTTAGTCCGACATGCTTAACACGTGCGTTAGATGATGATACGGCAAGCAGACCGCCGCAATTACGGCGGCATATACGCACACATAAACACATACGCACATATACATACACATCCTGTATTACAACGCACAGCTTGCTGGCTGAACGCGCGAGAATCGGTCACGAGTGCACACGCGCGCCGATCCACGCGACACGTTCGAGCGGGGAATGAGAAAAAGGGGCAGAGAGATCATTAATGTAATTAATTATTAAGCTGATGGCAACAGAGGAATGGTTGAGTCCAGCGCGCACACACCAATACCATATTACGAGCCCACAAAATTATATGGAAAAAATAAAGTAAAAAAGATAAAGAGCACGAGACAAATAATTAATTATAGATCCAATTAAATAAAGTTGTCTGATATAATCAATATTTATCGATTATTAACAGAATTTTATTGTATAGGCTATGTCTTTGGGGCTCAGAATTGCAATCGTCTCGAGTTGTACTCTTTAAACGTTTGTGAAAAAAAGAAAAATAAAATAAAATAAAGAAAAAATAGTTATTGTTACGAGATCAGCGGATTTATTAAGAGACCACGATTAATGGCATTACTGATACATTATTAATGATTACACACACAAGGAGGATCGATCGGCGATCGATCGCAGAGCGTAACGATTATTCGTGCCGTTAGTCAGCGGCCAGGCTCTTGATTAAATGTGTTATACATCGATATCGAGAGAGCTCGAGCTTGGAACAGTTAGGTATAAGTTAGGCGGAACACGTTTTGAGCCGGTGCCGCGCTGCTTGACTTTCCGCTTTCGCGTCGTGACAGGTGGTTTCGTCCTCTTACTTCCACTTATTAGTCATATTAATTATAATCTTCGCGTACCAAGCCAATAATATTAATTATCGCGATGTATATAATCTTTTATTTCATAATTTCATATATCTCGAAATTTTTCAGAAATTTGTATAATTAAATACGGCGAAGTAATAACAGATCGTATAATCTTCGTCCAACGTCCTCATCGTTTTTGCTTATCTTTAATATGTAATCTAAGTCTAACACGCCATGGCAAAATAGTATCTAATATCGTTTAATGTAATTGATCGACAATCTTATCTGAAGAAATTAATATACCTTCTAATAAATTTATGTACTTAAATACAGTAAACTGTAATGTCATTTAGTATAGTTAATATTATCTTTGTTGTTTTTATTATTCTTGGAATTTTTAACAAAATCTTCGAATGTTAAATCAGGTAAAATACTTTAGAAACAAAAATGTCTGAACTGTAGCATGCTGTACGCTCGATCTGATAAAACGAAAGTATTTTGTGATGGAACAAAGTTAATCTGATCAGACACGGGTTTTGCATTCCTAACATCCTTCCAGGACACTGACGATTTTAGCGAAGGCGTGTGTTTCTTAGAAATACTTGACGGACTCGAGATCATCTGTGCAAACTAGCGGCTCGACAGAAACAATTTTCATAATCTGAGATCGCTCTAGGACCTGGTTGTATTTTGTCTGAAACGCAACATCACGTGTCCTCGTTGAAATCGTTCTCGTAATCTCGCATTTTCTCCTTCTCGAGGTCATCTGTGCGAATTAAGTGTTATACTCAATTTCTGCCTTGACCTTTTCTAACTCGTGGCAAACTATTTTTAGAAAATGATGAATTCAATAGGTGGCAAGTATGTGCAATGGAAATTTGAAATTTCGCAAATTTCTGTTATTGGAAAGCTAAATGCCAAGCTACTAAAAACTCTGATCTTAATGTCAATTCCAACGATATTGAAAATACTTTTATTTCAATATCCTCTTAAAGTAGCAATACGACTCATACTTCTTTTTTTTTGCCATGTACATTTTTGTCTCCAATATTGTATACGAATATCTAATATTCTTTTCTAAACGTTAACAAACTGCACTTCTTTTTGCCATATACATTTCTATGATAAGAGAAATAAGAAAAATGAAAAGAACAAAGTGTCCAAACACGAACATAAAATTTATCTTCGTCCGATGGATTAGTTGTCAACGACGGATAAAATGTACGACGAAAGTCAAGCAACGTTAAACCAACTCGTCTCGCGTCTGCACTACCGTCTCGCTGGCTATTCCTTTCCATATGGTGTGATTGCCTGGACTCACCGATCCTTTTGACGTGGACGTCTCGATTGAAGGAGACGCTTTTCTCAGTGGGCTTCCATCCGGAGACGGAAGCCCCGGTCGAATCGGGTTGTAGAAAATCGGTGGTAGGAGGGTCGCAGGTTCCTCCATCTCTTAAAAAGTCCGAGCGCTGAACCTCCAGCATCTTCCCGGCTTTTCGATCCCAATCGTAACACGCAGAGCCGGATACCAATCAGTTTCTCTCTTATCTGTTCCCTTTTTCTTTCTGTATCTGTTCTTTCTTTCTTTCTTTCTTTCTTTCTTTCTTTCTTTCTTTCTCTCTTACCTCGCAACCCCCGCACCCAAGTGTGCCTTAACACCCCGGCCTCTAAATGTTTGCACCCTTTCTTTCTTTTCTATATTCTCTATCTCCCCTCTCCTTCCCTCTTAGACCCGATCACCGACCTGTAAGCCAAGCAAAGCTGTGCTCTTAATATACATCTGCGAGATAGATAACCTCGTCGATTGAGATTTATTTTCTGTCTCTTATATAGAATGCTACACATAACGTAACAGAGTTGGCTGAAATGCGAGTCTATATGGAAAAATAGATGGAAAACGTAGAATAATATTTTGTTGTCCGAGACCTAATTTCGAAAGAATTGGTCTCAAGCTATCAAAACAATCGAAAAGAAATTCCTTTGAAAACTAAATCATGGGAAAGAAGACTTCATTCTACTTTCATAATCTATCTTTTCATATAGTATCAACATATAGGCGTTGGTACGACGTTATGTGAAACATCCTATACGTGCACGCGCATGAAAAAGACACTTTCGTTTCTTTTTCTTGTCAAAGTCTCGAGGATGTTTCTCTGTCCTTTTTGTGTCTTTGGCGGGAAGCTTGTAAAGCCAGTAAGTATACTACCGCCCGCAAGTATCGGCACACTGATTGATTTCTGTTGATCGGTAGTGAACAAATTAACGATGAATTAGCAATTAGAAGCAACAATGCTTGCTATCTTCTTATGAAATCACAGGAATGTAAATTCAAACCAACTACTGGAAAACGGCGGCGATATTATATTTTGTCACGTCAACATCGGAAATCGTTCGATCGAGATAAAAGGCTCTTACTAATTTGTCTTATAATGAAAAAAATCAAAAAAATCTGAAGATAAAGACGGAAAATATTTCATCTTCTTTAAGAAAATCTTGCCAAAAGTAAGCAGATGTACAGATACTTTTGAGCGGTAGCGTATACACGGGTTCTTTTATGTACACGAGAACGCGAGCTCACGTGCACGCGTGCACGGCCGTGCAAGCCGCGTGCGTGTGTGTTGGTCTATTTGCGGTCGTCCTTATTGCGGTTAGAGAAATCGCTTCTATCGGCGATTTAGAGGCAAACCGGAGGATAGTGCCGGTTGCGGTCGTAAGTAAAAGTAGCCTGCGCTCGCATTGTTAGGGCTTCCTTTCACATTTTGCCCGGAGATCGATGCGGGGACACCGATACCACGTATTTAAATGTACGACGCAAGAACTGTCGAATTGGCGTTCCGCAGAGGCGATCGATGTCGAGTAGCGATAATAAAGCTATTGCTTGCTCACTGGCGACAAAGGAGTATCCTGTTGTCTCGAGAGAAAACGATTATCTTTCGTGTTTTTTTTTTTTTTTGCTTGCAACCAGGTTGAAGCAAACTAGAAGAAAGGTTTGTTAAGAACAGTTATTCTACCTTTTATCAATTTAATGGCCCGTCAACAAGCTTTCACAAGAAATAAATCTACATTTTATAACATCTTAACGTGTACAATTTCCGTTCAAAGTATTTCACAAAATATTCGACGTACTCTACATAGTTTCTACGATTGTATTTGCAATTATAGTGTGTTAGAGAAAAATATCCAATGAAATCATAAGGTTTTCACGACAAGAGTTTCTCGCATCAAAAATTTTCTTCTTTTAAAACATACGGTTATTTTCCCTTAGAATGTATTGTACGAATTACTCTCAATTTTGTTTTAACATCCGATATATTTCTATAGCATCGCCAGAAGCCACGATCGAAAGACTATTGTTTAACAACGAATATTTAATTTCTTTTAACAAATAACACTCCAGCAATTATAATCCATGTCTTTTCTTTTTATTATAAAACATATTTACCATATAATCTTTTTTATCCTTCGACGATATTTCTTATTTTATCCTTAAAAATCTGAATCGTCTAGCCACTTGCAACTCATTACTCCACGAGTAAAGTGCATATTGGAAAATTAAAAAAATAGCACTGTCCCAATGGAAGCCATTGTTTGATCGTCAAACGAATCGATTTTTCTGGAATTGCAACAGACACGACCTACGACGAGATCGCTTTTCGGACGAATGCGCGGCGAGGAAGCGTTGCTCGCGTTGGCGCATGCGCCGGTGCATCGGCGATAATCGCGATGAACGCAACGAGCGATAATGGTCTCCATTGTCGTCATGCAATCCGATGAGACACTCGAGATACGTGCAAACGGACTATTGACAGTTGCGAGGATGACGATGACGGTGCGCAATAATGACAATGAGTTCGTGATCCTGGGATAAGCTACTATGTATTTTCTTATTTTACCCCATCTTTCGCAAAGCGTCATGCAAAGCTATAATCTTGGGCTCCGAGCATGACGTTATTATATTTTCTTATCGATCGTGTAATCGAAACGTACCCTTTAGTACGTACTTTGTTGGATGATCCAGTTTTCACTACGCTACTTCAATCTTTCAAGTATCGTCGTAAAAGGAAGAATGAAACGACTTTGAACGTCCAGCGAAAGGAATTTTGCATTTTCTTTGGCATGAAAAGAAATAGTTTTATGAAACTTCGCTGTATAGAACGGTATACAGAAATATTATTAGGAACAATTATGGCTTTCTAGAAAAACTATCTTTACGGTTATATCTGCTTCGTTAGATGAATAGCTCGTGTGATTGAAATTGGAAGATGGTTTTAACTCTACGAATTTTTATATTGAAATTTTCAAATGATCGTACAATATTCTATATCAGTTTAAAATAACTATGAAAGATGCTATAAAAATGAGGATAATATACGATTCGTTTATATACGAGATTATTCGCACGGTAGAGAATGAGAATGTAAGAAAAATGTATGAGATGATAAAAAAAAAAAACACGTTTTTATATTAATATTTCCTATCTGGAAATATTAAGTGAATTGTATTAAGATTTACTTAATAGGGAAGAGAATATCTATACGCAGAGAAAAATACGTTTCTGGAAATCTTGTGAATTTTCTCTGTTTGAATTAGATTTAATATCTTCAGCAATTTCTGAAGAATCGAAAGTCACTGGTTTAATTTTTAATTTAAAATTCCACGAATGCACGATTACATGTTAAGTGTTTGCCTATAAAATGACGGGAGCATCTTACCTAGCTGAACAAAGGACGTATGAAAACGCTTCCAAAAATACTAGCGATGTCTGACCGCAACTGTCCAATACTACTTAATCTTCTTGAACCGTTATAGTGGTTTAAACGGCCGATAAAAAATAATCGGTACAGTAATGAAATATAAAAATTTAAGAATTGAAAATATAAGAATTGATTTTTCTCCATATTTATCGTAACATAGTGAGTAGTAATAAACAAATTCCCTTCGGACAGAATCACGAGAAGCGAATCGATATGTCTCGATCTTTATAAGTATATCTCCTTACTATAATTTATACAGAATTCTGGAGAAGAACAAATGAATTGTTAAACGAATTCTCTGTGAAATTGTAAAATGTTCTCGAGAAAACTAATGGTACTAATACGTGATAATTCCGATGACAAGTAAATTCGTCTTTTCCGCTTAATACGAACGCAAGAAATAAACCGGAGACAAAGAGATCCATTACACAAGAAAGGAAGAAGCATTTCCAAATGAATAAAAGATGAAATACCGTCAAGTGAAAAAATTGTTTCGTACGACCACTTCTTCTTGAAAAAATGAAATTGCTATTAACGATCAATCACCGATTATCAAGTAGTAAAACGCACTATCGCAGTCGATCAATTCCTTTTACGGAATCACCTTCACTTTCTAAAGGTAACGACGCGGGCCCCCGCGATTTCAGATTCAGCGTACGTTCACGCGTATCCGCGCGGGATCTCGGTCGCCTTTCGAGCTTGCAAGGGTGACCTCGTCCACGCTTCATCTCCCAAGGCCATCTAATCGCGACGCGTTCGTGGTTCGAGCGTTCGTAACTAAAGGTTGGACCCGACGACTTTATTAGGATTGTTGCGGAAGGGACGCCGACTTCGAACGACACAATTCGCATGACAGTGCGATCATTGGATTGAGATACTAAGCCACAGCCACCATATTTGGCGAAGAAATCCTCGCGAGGGCGGTCCTATTGGAGCGACAGAAGAGCGTGGCCCTCGTCACCATAAAATTCAGACGTTTGGTCATCTCTTTTCTTTTCAATCTGTTCCTTTGTTTTTTGAAGTCGAACACGATTTGCAACTTCGTGTCAAACGTCAACCTATATCGTCTCTATTTTCTTTGTTCTCTCGATCGTTTAGATCCAGGCTGTTCGCGTGTGTGCCTTTCGCATAGGTGTAAAGAGTTGCAAAGAAGCTGGACAAATTTGGCGAGCATCCCGATGTCGGTCGGAGTTACACTTTTTCTTTTCTAAACTCGTCGCCACTCGTACGAAATTTACTTTTTGGGGCATGATTTTTTCTGGGAGGTGACTCGGTATGCGATGATGTCACCGGTGGAAGCGATAAAAAGTGCGAGTCTAGCGAGAAACAGCGAGACACGTATTTTCTCGAGGTGAGAATGACGCGCGAGCGAACGTCAGCTTTGGCTGGGATTTTACTGTCTCTCGACGTTGTCGTATTGTGACGGCGACGAATCTTTATTTCGGCTACGTGTTAATGAGATATTGCGAATATCATAAATGGAAACAAGAAACGTTTAGGGGAAAAGATGTAAGAAGCTTGACTTAAATATATCGAAACGTCTCGCAATGAGATTTGAAACAATGCGATTGGCACACTGAATTCGTATTTTATTTCAAACAGCTACTAGTTGATTTTTTCTTTTTTCTTTTTTTTCTTTTTTTTTTTTGTTCCACGTACTTTAAAGACCGAATGGAAGATCTCGAAAAGATTGTAAATATCGAAAAAATTGCATCAGCCAGCTATGGATATCATAACTTATTTCCTACGTTCTTCTATTTTTCAACCGATTTCCGTTTTTTCCACTCATTGATCATTTTTAATTCTCAATTCAACAGAAACAATTCCTAAGTGATCCGGAGAACGTCAAAAACACCTATCTGAGCTTTTCTTCCTAAGAAATTCGCATTCTTACAAACGTGAAATTAATCTCTTTATATTCCCAAAAACGTGCATTGAACATTATAGAAATTATTTTCGACGAGAGTCATCAATTTTAACGAAACTACGGTATTTCTTAACGCGACAAGTTTTAAACTACGAAAACTTTTAGAATTACTTAATACAACGACGACACTTTACGACACGTCGGAGAATATAATAATCGACATTCTCGCTCGTGAATTTTTAATAAAAATCACACGATCGAAGGCGACAAATCCTTGAAAAGCTGAGGTGTTTGGTACACGCGCGAAGTAATCAAGGAAACCGGCGATAAAAGACACGTTAGCGGAATGTACGATATGATTCTCTAGCGTTCTACGTTCGCCACTTCGCCGCAATAAACAGTCACGTGTCTCCTGTAAATATTTAGCACCTTCCCGTCGCTGTTTTATTGTTCTCCCGCCGTGGCGGCTCGTCCATTCAATGAGTCAATGATAAAATCAAAGGATCGCGCCCGAAGCAAGGATCGCGCGTTGCAACCGTTGGCTGGTTTTTTAATATCGTCGAGGGAACGACGAGGGAAGTGACGAGCACTATTCACTTGAGAGAGAATTCTTCTATATGGCGCCGATGGTTCGTTATCGTGGGAAATAGAAATAAAAATCGAACGAACAGTTATTACTGGCCGTTACTAGATCGTAGACGCAGATTCATATTTTTATATGAATAGAGCTGAAGAATGGGAACCTAAGCACAGATTTGTTTCACCCTCTAAATAATATAACGAGTACTTTACTTTGATTATTTTTACGTATTTTTGCATACTGTGTGCGTCTTGTGAATTTTTATACGTATAAATTTCCTTTACCCTTTTCCTTGTTACATATACAGTGACGGAGAAAAGAAAATGTAGAAGGCGATACGAAAACTCACTGTAATTTTACAAAATGGAATTACGTTTGATAGAAACGATGGATAGATATAATATGTACTTTGGAATAGATGACTGTTATCAATATGGTAGAAAATATCTACTACAAAAGTTACCAATACTCTTATAGATAACCATCAATTTAAAAACTTTTTTTATAGAAATAAGTATATGTTATAATATTCAAAGTAAAACAAATCGCGTTTTGCCTAGATAAGATGAGAACCATCTAATGGCGATAGACATAATACGAGATAATATTCACTTCGCGTTTCATCAACGATTTTGTGCAAGAAAATGCATGCCAAGGAAATAGAAATACTTTTTGTACCTCGAAATGCCTCTTTCGCTTATTCTAATAAATTATTACCTATACAATGTTATATAACAAATGTTAAGCACTGAATGCGTATGACCGTGTACTAAATTTATCCTAACAATTAACAGTTACTTTATTCTAACAGGTAGAAACAAATTTTTACTCCGAGACCATACGATCGATATTTTTACCCCAACTCCTTCTATACTTTCAAAAAGATTGCGTCAATCTTTTCATTCAGATCTTAATCAAAATATTAATCAATCTGTCTGTCACTGTCCTTGTTGCAAATTAACATGGAAATAATTCAATATCTAAATATCTCAATAGCTCTCATCCAGAATGAACTTTATTCAACAACACATTCCACCTACAGAAATCATCAACAGACTCTTCTAATATGCTTTACACATTCAAGAGATCAAAAACAAGAGAAGAAGAAAGATAAGAAAAAGGGGAAGAGAGGAGGCAAGGAAGCCAGCCTCGATGCGCCCTAAATCCATCGCTTGGAAAGATTTCTCGCTCAATGGGTGGCGCGGATCCCGACGTATGTTCCACTGGCACACTTCGACTGCGCCAAGGCCGTGAGGGGTTCGTGGCCCGAATATCGCGGCTCCACGACGGTGCCTCGGCTTTTCCTCCTCTGCGTCGCGTCGCGTGCAGCCGGACGGAAGAGAAAGAGATCAAAGGAAGAGCGTAAAAGTGATTCAAGAGCCGCGCGGTGGATTCGCGCGTCAAGACGAGGCGCGATCTTCATTCCGCGAGGCTCGCCGCGAGCGGACAGGCGAAACAAAAGAGCGAGCAGAAGAAAGGAAGAAAAGAGGGGAGAAGGATTGAGCCGTTCATAAGGGCTGGTGGCAGGGCCGTGGCGTCTATTTCTGGACTTAACGAGGGACGCGTCGAGGAGGATACTGAAACAGGACGAGACAAGGCCCTCGTAATTGTGTCAAACTCCACGTGGCCTTTTATTGCGCCTTCGCTTCTTCTCCGCGAAACTTTTAACCGCCGTCCCCTCCGGACACGAGTTCAATCTCTCGCGCTGTATATTGGCACGCTTCTCGGAATTCTGTCGTTCGTTCGGCAGGTTATTCTGATATTTCTTTCCTTTTTTTCTTTCTTTTATCTTAGGAGAATCGATGGAAGTACGTCTCTTGGATCGTTTCGTTTTCGGTGCAATAAATTTTGGATACTTTATGCGTATATTTTGGATACTTTATGCCTTCTCGGGAATAATAAGTTTAGAGAGAGAGAGAGAGAGGAATTTTTTATGAGGTTGCTTGTGTAGGCAACTCGCGGTTAGAATTTAGTTTTGGAACTAAAAAAAAAAAAATGTATTGATGGTTTGCATACAATCGTTTTTTTTTTTTTTGTAGACGTTTAGAATTACAGGGGAAAATGAATGATTTGTGTGTATGCATGCTTTTCGGATAGACTATTTTGGTTAGTTTTATGCCGATTTCTTGAAGAATTTTTACGATTATTTTTTGTCGTAATTGTGTTTTTTAGAAAGACAATTTTGATCGCGGACTAGTCAGTAAAGAGATTTGATTAATGTGGAGCCGATGTAGAATGCAAATTTAGTCCTCGTGTTGCAAAGGGGAAAAGACATGAGTATAAAATATGACTGTATGATCTTCGGTTATTTAAATACATAAAACATTTTTGACAATTTTTTCCTAGAAAATCGTAAATCAAATTTATCATCACGTCCCGACGTTCCCATCGTGCGATTCTCTTCACTGGAGACTTCGTTTAAAACATCGATGATAATAAAAGATCTTTTCAAATCATTTTATATCACTTGAATTATATCTGCGTCACACGTTATTAACATAAAAGTTAAATTATAATCGTACATTTCATTTCTTCTCAAATTTTCTTCGTTAAATGCCGTCTAAAGGTACTTGTTCCCAGTATCTTTTCAAAAAATACTTCTTTAGAAACGCACTTCGGAATTGATTAAAAATAAAAACACTTTCACGCACGATTATGAATCTATCGTTACATAATCATCATGTTGGGTTTCGAAATACCACTTTCGATAGATTTCTACGAAACTCGATAAAATTTCCTAATTCAACCTTTCGTTAAAAACCAGTGAAAATAAAATCACTTCTAACTTCGATAGCATCGGCGCTTACACGTTCGTTGTATCGCGCTTGAAACTCAAGTATCAAAATACTACTTTCTATCGACTCTTCTATGAACTCTATAAAGTGCCTAATATAACCTTTGACCATTTGTCACTGTAACTTTTACTCGCTTAAACTGTCTTGCTAACGCCTATGAGGAAACCAAACGTAGAAGAATCAATTCGCATGAAAAATCCAATACGGCGAAGGAATGAAATCGCGGGAAAGATCTTGCGTGACAAAGGAATTAAACCATACGAAAAATCCTACGTAGCGAAGGAATGAAATCGTATGAAAAATCCTACATAGCAAGGGAATTAAATCGCGCGAAAAAGCCTACGCAGGAAAGAAGCGAGCAAACCGCGCACGTAGGATCAACACTCATCTTCATCGAGCTAAGCTAGGCGCGTCTGTGATTAAAGTGTCCGTTAACGCGAGTTAATTGATCTTTCAGTTAATGCGATACTGCCCTCTCATTGCATTTCTGGTTTCCCTATCGACGAGATCCCCGCTCGGCGAGAGTAAATCGCACGCGTTCCCGTCCCCGCAATCTACTCGCGCGTCCGCTGAAAGTCGTTTCCCTTTCGATTAGCGTCTCGCCTTCCCGGTCGTTTGATGAACACGGATCAAACGAGCCGTCCATCCGAGCCTCGACGTTCTTTCACGATCAGGATAATTACGGTGATCTCGTTGCGAAGGTGAGTCGCGTCCGTCCGTTCGTTCGTTTCGAAATGAATGACACGAAAGATTGCGATTTGCGTGAAGCTCCGTTCAGATTTCGCTGTTTGAGGGAGGGAAATGTGCTTTGTTTAACGCTTCGTTGATATCGATTCGGTCATAGCTGATTAAAACAGTTTTGGCTTTTCAGTCGTGCTACCTAATTTCGTTTCGCCCTTATCTGTATCGAAATTCGATTTTTATTTAGTCGTATATTTTACGCGTGTTCGATATTTTTTAAACGTCACTTGTGATTTTTAAAGTGTGGGATACGAATTAATACGAATTAATAGGTTAAACGAAACCGAACACAGTTAAGCGAGGTAATTTTGAACTACACAGGCGTCCATACTTTTATTACAGATTTCTTTACGGTTAAAATACTTTATTATTTATTAGATCATCGCGTTGCAAGTATTTCATTTGGCGTTCATATTGAAGCTTCTAAAATCCTCCACTAGATCGTAGCAATGAAATAAAAGTTCTCAAAGTGGAGTATTACGTAGCTAAGAATTAAGCTAAACTGTCGTAAATCATCTACGATCCATCGATACCAACCAAGTCATACGTTTCTCGATCCCCGATAAATATTTTATCGTCCATTTAGGAACGTGTTTCACACGGATCACAATAAATTTGCACAAGCATATTGATTTCGCGACTAATTCACAGCTTGAATTTCCAAGGCTGTTCAACATCTGCAAACACGCGATCATCCATAGATATCAGATGTTTTTATGTAACACCGAGCTACCGACATGCGTCGCGTCACTCCACTTGCGAACAAACACACTGGTAGCTTTGATCGACACGATATACTGCGACATTGCCTTCCCTCAAAGCGGAGAATCTTGGTCAAAGACGAATCTCCTCTGTTACATGTCGCGCAACATCGCGTTGAGAATCGGAAGCGTGTCTCAGGATCGGAATCTCTCGTTTCAAATGATTCAATCCTCGGTGATCAGGCAGAAGAGACTCGTCAAAGACTCGGACGTCTGTCCTCGAGAGCCTAATACGGCCTGGCATAAAGTATCGAACTTCAGAATTCAATTTACCTTCACTGGCACAGTAGCATTCCGATCGGTAATGCCTCTGGTATACTGTTTAAGGATATCCCCCTTCGCGCACCAACGGTTCGGCCGCGCGCCAAACAGAACAGCAAGAAGACGAGCAAAAGAGGGGGAGGAGAGAACTGGAGCTCGTGGCCAGGTCGAACAAAACACTCTCACGTACAGCAACTGTCACTGCCACCGGGGCAGCCGGGTGTCTCGTCCCGTGGGACCGGCGAGACGAACACCTTGCGCCCGATCCTGATCCGATGCGACGTCGCGATGACGATTATCATCGATCATCGATCGGTTCGACTCGTTTCCCTCTCTTTCGTTTTATCTCGATACCTAGAGATCACACTGTGCGTACTATATCACGATATTCGAAACTGTCCGTCACTTGTCTCCTTCGAAGTCACTCTTAGGTATCAACTGCGATCACACACATATAATAATAAAGAGATCCAAGGAAAGTGGAAGTTCGACGTCGACGTACACGATGTAGAAACTTTCGTATACGATACCATGAATCGATGGTATCCACCTGACGGATTCGTTGGACTCGTTCCTCGGCTCAGTCGTTCGGGTGTCACTCGGACGATTCGTTCGTACCGACTACGCGGTCGTTAGGTAATCCCGGGCCTGAAAGCACTGCTTGCTACCACTCCGGCACGCACCGTTCTCCGCCGAGCGTCGAAGAACTAATAAAAGCTGGGACCCAGGTTGAAACTGCGTAGGCCGCTTACTACTCCTTCCACCGCGGCTTCGTCCTATCCCACCGACGTACCGGACCGGGCCCCGAGACAGAGACAGGCAGGAGAGAAGGCACCAACGGACGAACGGACGGACGTACGGACAGACGAACGCGCCACGGATGCACGAACGGACGGACGGATGGACGAATGGACGAACGGACTGTAAGAAGCAACGGACATGCGGACTTTAACAGGTATACATACGTCGCGGAGCAACCTGGTAGGGTACCGGCCGGCGCTGATGCTGCTATTACTGCTCGCTGCTCCTGCTGCACGTTGTTGCTTGCTTCTGCGGCTGGTGAACGTCACTCGGTCAAGGTCCCCCACCAAAAACCTGCACAACACCGGGGCATCTCTGTTCTCGGTCTTCGCTACAACAGAACCTTCGTCCGTCTTTGTCTCTCTGACTCTTTGATTCTCTCTGGTTGGGCGTTCTCTGTGCGTTCATTCGGTCCATGGACAAACGCTATACTTGGCGCGGATCTTGGACATCTTCTCGTTGCGAGGGTGGTAGCGATCGTTTCTCCAACTCCATTCTTCGTTGCACTCATCGTTGGTGAGTTGGCGGGCAAATAAGAGCTATGGAGGATGACTGGATCGGTGGCTGATGCGCTTGCAAATGGTCGATTATAGAACGTTGTTCGGTAGCGATTGAGACATCGCGGTAGGCGAATCGATTCGCTGCGAATGGAGAATGGTACGGAGAATGGTGATTTAGAAAGTGGAGCTTTCGTGGAATAATTTTAATCGTCCTTCTTATCGAAACGTTCGATTCTTATGGATGTTTTTAATATTGAGCGCAAAGGTAACGTTCTAAAAATATTTCGATAGGAACTTGGATAAAAGATACTTTTTTCTTGTCCCAATATGTGAAACAGTTTACGTTTTCCTAAAGCGAAAACAAGATACGTATTTAATAACATTGGAAAATAATTCAATATTACCGGACTTGCCCAGTTTTTCTCACTATTACGAGCTAAACGGCTAATAGAATCGTATACTGTATAAAAGTAGCTACTCCACGCGCATCGCTCAAACTAACAAGTTATCAACGCTCTAAGCATCCATATTCCGCTTAAGAGGCTCTGAAATGGGAGCATTATTCACAGCAATGGCTCGTTAACAGTCCAACGGAAGACGAACTAACGTGTACACGGATACCCTCCGCTATAGAACATAAGTAAGCAGACGAAACTATGCAGAGCTTTCAGAGTATCCTTCGCTGTATAATACCCAAGTACGTACAGTAGGTCATCAAAGTATTCGGACTTTTTAAAAACCTTTCGCGTATACATTATATAAAACATTTTGAAATCTCGTCAGCGTTGTAGCGAGATACGCTTATCGCGATTACATTGGTCAAGTTTGAAACGGATCTGAAAATGTATATAGAATTTATAAGACTTAATTCATAAGAATTATAAGTATTGGAAGCAATATGTATTTATTAGAAGTTGCAAGATATCTTTTTGGTGATCGTAAAGATCATCACAGTATTTGAACAACCAATTATTCTCTATATTAGCAAAGCATAATATTTACTGATATTATTTCTGGCTTTACTGTATCTTTATGATTATTATTTATACCGTATACATACTAATTTTTCGCTGACAGTATATTTCCAATATATCTTGCAACTTTTATATACGTTCTCGGAATGATTTTCAATTTTACTATCATAATCACGATGATCGTGTCTCGTCACAGTGCTAACGAAATTTCAAGTTTGTTTTGTTTAACGGACCTAATACATCTATCGTGAAAAATGTTTCGTGACAAACGTTTAAATACTTTTGTAAGCCGAAAAGCACGTTATCGTTGCTAATACACCGTTTACAAATCATCGAAACGCTTCTTGACGTACTTATTAAAAAATCCTCCGATCCCTCGATATCGTCTGTCAAGTGATTTGTTGTAAATTTCAACGGTAAAGGGACGGCCTTATCCCTTCATCCGCGTCAAACTCTACGTGTCGTCTTAATAAATACGGTCGTGAACACGAAAGTAAGCATAAGAACTGGCAAACAAGCAACAGAGCAAAGAGATGGGGAGGCGAGTGGCGAGAGGAGAAGAAAATTGTGTGCATCGCTAAGTATCAAGGGTGTGCAGCCGACAGAGAACAGACAGAGTACAATTACAGGTGATTGAGGATCGGTCTTGTTACTATTTTGCTTGATTTCTGCGAGTAGTTAGCCGTGGATCCGTCCGCGGGCCAATCACAATGTCGTGCTGTTAGCGAGCCGAGGGTATTATGATTGGCGTAATCATCGCATAGGCGAATCAACGCCGACCAGGTATATAAATAATTGAGCTTTAAAGTCGATTCGCTACGTTACGTAGTGTCTACTTGATGAAGAATCAAGTGCTGTGATAGCGATGGAATTCAGTATATCGCAAGTAGGTTGAATCCAATTGTAAAGCTTTTGGCACTTTGCCAGTACTTTGAATTAAATGTAATACTTTTATGTAAATTCGAAACTATAGAGATACGATAGAGATTTTATACGTATTGGCTCGTTTCATAAGCTTTATTCTCTTTTTATTAATTAGCTTCGATAAAGTATTATTTTTAGCATAGAAGATATAATTATTTATTAGGATCAAATAAAAAGGAATTTTAAATTCGTAAAATTACTGTTTGTTGAGCTTTAATGTAACGTAATTTAATGTGAAGTTTTTAAACAGTTACATGTACTTTACGTGGATTTTCTAAATAGAAAGTCAGCCAAACACT
This sequence comes from Bombus haemorrhoidalis, assembly GCA_014825975.1. Lineage (NCBI taxonomy): Eukaryota > Metazoa > Arthropoda > Insecta > Hymenoptera > Apidae > Bombus > Bombus haemorrhoidalis. The sequence continues at coordinate 14,945,744 of CM026166.1, read as the reverse complement.
AAACATGCCCAAGGATACTTAACTTCACCACTCTTTCCGGTCTTTTCTGTATGATAGTACCCTTTTACTGATATAATCAGAATGTTCCAGAAATTAAGTAAATAATATTTACTATTAATATTTATTATTAATAATAAGTAAGAAAAATATACTTCGACTTACAGCTTCCTGCGTTTTATTTACCACAAGCGAAACTTCTTATTTAAAGTCACTCAAGATGACAAATACGATAACAATTTTGAAAAATACAAATTAATTTTCATAGTTGGATCGTAACCATGCAATAGTTTCAGTTGTTGCATAATTTTCTAATGCTTCGTTTCTACTCGTAACACTTCTATCTATAGTGATAAAATTGCAGGGACAATCATCCTATCTACTTCCACTTCGAATGCGTCGACCTTGAACTTACCACACTATTTCCAGCGCTAATGAAGAGTCAGACATTTAGTGATCTCACAGTGGACAGACGTCTCTAATTGGTCCCGGCAGCTAGCAACTCCGGAACGAGCAAACCATGTTTAGTACTGAGAAATTATTTTCACTTTCTACCGGTGTGGTGGCTAAGTAGAACATACGGGGATGCGTGTGATTATATATGTGTCAGATCGCGTTTCGCTGCGTTCGAAACGCGTTTCGAATTTGTGCCGCTATTTTGGACGATCTAGGCAAGCTTCATCGATAAAAAATGAGATTTTTTCGAAGAGTTTAGGATTGAAAAATGAGTGAGTGAGTGAATGACAGAGGGAGAGAGAGAGAGAGGAGGATTCACGATCTGGATTCTGCATCTCCTAGTCAATCTTGTAAACTTTACGTGTGGAATCTATCATACAATAATATTCACCACACATTATGACAATCCATGTGTGTGATGAATGTAAATACACTCAGTGATCTCTAAACTATACATGTATAGTACAATAATATTCAGCACAATCTATGACAATCTATGTGTGTGATGAATGTGAATACACTCAATGATCTGTAAACTGTATATGTACAACCTATGGTACAATAATATTCAGCACAATCTATGACAATCCATGTATGTGATGAATGTGAATACACTCAATGATCTGTAAACTATACGTGTACAACCTATGGTACAATAATATTCAGCACAATCTATTACAATCCATGTATGTGATGAATGTGAATACACTCAATGATCTGTAAACTATACGTGTACAACCTATGGTACAATAATATTCAGCACAATCTATGACAATCTATGTGTGTGATGAATCTGAACACACTCAGTGATCTGTATACTATATATGTACAACCTATGGTACAATAATATTCAGCACAATCTATTACAATCCATGTATGTGATGAATGTAAATACACTCAGTGATCTTTAAACTATACATGTATAGTACAATAATATTCAGCACAATCTATTACAATCCATGTATGTGATGAATGTAAATACACTCAGTGATCTTTAAACTATACATGTATAGTACAATAATATTCAGCACAATCTATGACAATCTATGTGTGTGATGAATGTGAATACACTCAATGATCTGTAAACTGTATAAGTACAACCTATATATAAGTACAATAATATTCAGCACAATCTATGACAATCTATGTGTGTGATGAATCTGAACACACTCAGTGATCTGTATACTATATATGTACAACCTATGGTACAATAATATTCAGCACAATCTATGACATTCCATGTATTTGATGAATGTGAATACACTCAGTGATGTGTAAACTGTACATGTACAATCTATGGTACAATAATATTCAGCACAATCTATGACAATCTATATGTGTGATCTGTAATCTGAATCTGAATACACTCAGTGATCTGTAAATTGTACATGTACAACCTATGTTACAATAATATTCAGTACAATCTATGACAATCTATGTGTGTGATGAATGTGAATACATTCAGTGATCTGTAAACTGTACATGTACAACCTATGGTACAATAATATTCAGCACAATCTATGACAATCCATGTATGTGATGAATGTGAATACACTCAGTGATGTGTAAACTGTACATGTACAACCTATGTTACAATAATATTCAGCACAATCTATGACAATCTATATGTGCGATGAATGTGAATGCACTTAGTGATCTGCAAACTATACATGTATGGTACAATAATATTCAGCACGATCTATGACAAACCATGTATGTGACGAATGTGAATACACTCACATAATGCGCATCGTTAAATCTAAATGGTAACTATAAAAAATGATATCTAATATATCTAAAATAGATGTGTCTAATAAATCTATGATCAAGATGCTGGCATAGTTTTTCAATCAAATATTTTTGATATTTTACAAAGTGATTCCTCTCTTTCTGTTAAGATACCTGTTTCTTCATAGATTTTTCAATTCGGAATATATAATTAGTCCGCGTCCAGTATGGTTCCTTGCTTTTCGTCTTGACATCTGTCTATCACTTTTACGTTGATGCAACGTATCCATACAAATTTTGTGCAAATGTGGTTCTTAGATTTGTATTTTGTCATCTTCCTATTTTTATGCCGGTATGCTTAATATTCACATAAGTTTTGTTCAAGTATGGTTTGTAATTTTTGACTTTGCCATCTTTCTGTTCTTTCCACGTTGATCTGCTATATTCGTAGAAGTGTTGTTTAAATACTTTCGTGAGTCATTGCGTGTGGGACCATGGAACAGTGAGAGCCAATACTCAGCCTTCTCTCTCTTATCACTCGCATATGCACATTGGAAATTAAATTTTTTCTCGGTGAAGCAGTAAGTCGGGTACCTTGTGACATAACCATGCGGCAGGCTCGGTGGGTGTTCTATGTACGATTGTCTCGATGCCACGTTGCGTCAGTTCAATGCGTCCGTATGACAGATGTGACAGATCTATAAGGTAACCTGCCGTCGAACAGTTTACTTTACGACTTCGTCGGCCGCATATGACTAATTACCAGCGCACGAGCCGGCAAATTAAACGGTTCACCTTTTTGTCGCCGCGCTGCGAGAACGTGACTGCACAACGAACACTCGTCGATCGCTTGAAAGTGACTCTCGCGAATTGTTACGTAGCGGCATTTGCGTAGATCAAAACTGACCTGAATTGTGTTTGTTGTTTTGTTGCTCGGCACTCGGTAACTCGACGAAGTGTTATGTACGTTTTTCAGTCATGTTAGAAGCTTCTGTTTCTTCCGTGTTGCATTTTAACGACTGAGTTTGTATGCATTATACGTAGCTTTGAGTACTTTATTTGGTCGACCTTGTCATTATTCTCGTAGCAATTTTTAATCCAATTGCTCTGCACACGTCGCATGCAATGGAATTATGTAGCGCGTAATGCTAAAGTCAAGGAGGGAAACTTCAGTAGGTGTAAAAGGGATCGAGTCAGAGCGACGTTATTTGTTCGTTAAAATTCGTCACCGTGTATTTATTCATTATTTTATTATCTTTCACTGCGGTGATATATAAATTTCAAGTAATCCTTATTTTGTTCTAAGTACCATATTGATTATGTGTACGAGGAAAATATTTGAAGTAGCACGAATTAACATTAAAACTATCATTGGATTGATCGGTTAAAAAATTTTCATAGAAGATTTATAAATTTAATAACAGTGTATTTTCGTTCGTTTAAACGACTTTTGTAAAATATATGGATTGCGTTATATATATTTTCATACGCCTCTCGTTTCGATTTCTTTGACGTAAATTATAGATCGTAATCGTTCCAGCGTTAATAAGTGTTGCAATTAATGTGAATTTGTGAGCGACTGAATTTCTGGCGTTCGCAAAGAACCAAACTAATCGATGAACTGCGAATGCAAGTCTTTTTCCCCCATTATCGTGTAATGTGCCACCTTACAAGCCTAATATTTTCATATCCAAAAGAACGCAATCTAATGGTTTAAGAAAATATTGCGTCAATAAATATCAACAGGTTTTCTAAAATGTCTTGTAGAATAATCTCCTCGCGGAGGTTAAAACTGCGTTAATAGAAACGAATAACATTGACTTTTCTTTCTCCATTGTCTTATCCATATCAATCCTGCATCGACCTATTCGTCTCAGTGAAGAACCTTATTGACGTTTCCTTCGACTCGATTAGAGAAAGTGTACGAGCAACGACATTTACGGTTCTTCGGCTCATGCCATCGATAGCCTTATGTTCGTGTTCTCTGGTCTCGTCGCTCGTTCGTTTTTAAAGTAACGCGTATGTAACCTAACGACACGATCAGTTTGTCCAAGGATTACGCGAATACCGACCTGTTAGGATGTTTATGTGCGAAAGAACGAGCAGAGTGTACTTCAAAGGCCAGGGTATTAAATCAGCTGATCCATAATCAACGGCTTGAATTGTTCGGGCATTTTATCGGATTAGTTAATGAAACAGACGGGTGTCATTCCCATTCAGCCACGTAACGCGATGACTCTACTTATTTCACTGAAAAATTCAAGATTTATCGCGATGAAAACACGATCGAGCGTTTATACATTGTTGCGAAGCTGCAAAAATATTAGTGCTGCTCCTGTTATTATTATTGATAGGTAGACTGCAGATATTTATGCAAATTCATATTATTAAGAGGATAATTAAAAAGATAGAATCTGGGTAGATTATTATTAATATTATTGCTTTATAAATATTATTGAATAATTTTACATAGCTTTGCATAGTGTGCATTTTTGCACTTTCAAATTTCATGTAAATATATAAAAATTCACAATTCAAAAATAGCTTTGACATTAATAAGACAGGCTGTGAAAACTGGGCTCTAGAATATTTAAGAAATACCTTCGACTTTTATTATTAATTTATCGAATCGATTTTTACTTTAATCTCATGTTACGTTTAACGGCAATTGCGTAAAAATTGTTAACGGGAACAGAAGAGAAACACGACATAAAATAAAAAGAAATGGAAAGGGAATGAACAACGAGAAAGTAACAAGTTTAATAATAATAATAATAATAAAAAAAGAACCTTCAGACGGAAATATGCACACGCTGAGAACGAACGCAGGAATTATGTTCTCAATAATGATCGCTGTAAATCACAAAGAGCATGTCCTCCTTTCGATTCATATTCCCATGGAACGTGCAACAAGCTTCTCCAGGATCTTATTAATAACGACGATTTAACCGCAGCGTTATCGTTTGTACAGTTGCGAATGTTTACCATGTCTTTTGAAACTGTGAAGTTGTAGGCAAATATTCACGTGCTCCGAGATCGAGTGCACCCGACCTCACGGTGAAATTTGTTTGCATTCGCATCCTGCAAATCATTCCGTAAACCTTCGATCTTCCTATTACAGATTACTGTAATTTCTTTCTAAAGATACAATTAAATATATTTTTAAATTAAGAACGCCAGTGTTATATATTCTTCGTACCTTCTTTCTTCCTTTCATCCTCTGCCTTCTTTTTCTTCTTCTTCTTTTTTTTTTAAGATGTGTGGACGTTTGTAAAAGATTTACGAGGTAAGAATCGAAGGTAGAATTTATGGCAATTGTGAAATACAGACGCAGACTCATCGATCATGAACGAAATCTTTCTATTGCGTGCTAATCGGTCTAAAACCAACCTGCGTTGTAACTCAGAAACAGCGGGAGTGTCTGGTATCGATAAAAAGAATTATGGCAGGTCGTTTGAAACGAATAGAAAGGAGAATCGAAGAAACTGGCTGAGAAATGTTGGATTGTTGCATAATAAATGTCGCTATTCGGCGAGGTCTTGTTTCAATTATTTGAAAATTATAAAATTAATATTCGACAATCGTTTTTGTTTATGCATTACTTTGTTTAGGATATTTTATTATTCTATTATTCTTATTACTAGTTTTGTCATTTTCTTAAGACAAGGATATTTCATTTTTTTCTTTTTTTTTCAAAGTGTAGCTGATATGCAGATGACTTTTGGAAATTCTCGTTTCCGAAGAAATCTTACTTTCGTTGAAAAATTCCATTTTACGATAAATTATACTTAATGACATCGTACAACTCTAGAAATAAAATTTACTTTATATCCGCTTGTATTGCATTACCGTGAATTTTCAACGAGCTCTAAATGCTTAAAAATGCCGACGTAAAAGCGAAAAAGATGATCCGCTGGTCAACAAAATTATCTTTCCTTATGCATCACTTTTATCGTACAAATTCCTCGTAAACTCGACGAACAAGCCAAACGAAACATTTCCACCGGCAATCACAAAGACGCGATAAATTAACCTTTTCGGGAATGTAGCTCGAAAAACCCATTAAGTCTTCTTTGGTGGAAGAAACAAAAGTTAAAAAGCTATATTTATTTCAGGATCTATCATCAATCACGTGTTTCACCCTGAGCCCACTGTCTTCCAGCTTCTTCGCGTTCTTTCGTACAAGATGACATGTGACCCTGTCATGACCTATGTCCTTCCTCCTTCAGATCCTACGATTCAATTTACGGAGCTGAAGCGAAGGCCACGAGTTCCGATCTCTCAAGGCTATCAGTCGTTCGATATCTCATTCTTCCTTTTTATTTTTATTTTTCTTTTTTTTTTTACAAAGATTATAATAAAGTTAAGTTACATTTGCAATAATCCAAGAAGAAATTTATTCTTACACATATATATATATATATAAGAAATGTTTTCCGAATAAAATACTTGTTTTATATTTATTTGCCTACATATTGTAACTTTTAATGTACACTATAGGCTTCGAGAATGCAAAATTATTATAAAAACATTAGGTTTATGCATTCAAATAAACCTTCAATCATACGTAATTTCTACAAAACATCATTCTATTTAATTAAAGTAATATCCACGTAATTCGATGCACTTCCCTAATGGCTAACTACTTTTATTAGAATAAATCTACAAGAATTATCTACTCTAGGGTTCGAGATAAAAATGAACGTCTGGATAAAACGTGCAAATTATTAACAAATGTTCATTTCATAATTCCTATCGATATTAATCTAGTGCTCCTATTATCATCATCTATTACTTCGATAATTCTATCGATCATCTATTACTTTTATGGCCCCTATTAAGAACGAAAATTAGAAACTAGAGAAGAGATGATCGCTTACTATCTCTAACAATAGGTTATGCTTGGATGAATGACCTTGAGCGGCCAAAACTAGGGGCCTGCGCTTTAGCGCACGACGTTGAAGCTGATCGAACAACCTCATCCCAGTGGATGTCCCTCCCAGTATCTCGGTTTCGGATCGCGTCTTTATCGAAATGCGTTTAATCACGATACTGGCAGCCGACAATCGTGTCAGCAGCGGCCGGAACAACTTTGACAGGCTAAAAGTGGCTTAAAAGGCTTCGCCCAGTGACGGGATGGGGTGGAAAAGAGTCGCGCGTCCTATAATTAGCCACTTGAATCTTCGAGAGCATTGTCATTAAGATTTCGCGCAAACCGCAGCCATCGACAAACGTGTGTAATTAGTAAACCACGTAGATAAACGTAGGACACGTAGAAAAAGTTAAAAAATCTGAAATTTAATCGTAGAATAAGGTAGGATGTTAAATTTTCTGTAGTGCAAAATATATTTGTTCGTTTCCTTGATACATGGGACAAAACATCTAGTGTATATGAAAAGTAAGAAGGAGGAGATATAGGGAAACTACATACACAAAAATAGGAATGTGATATAAATTGCTGTAGATCTCCGTTTATAGCGGAATTTTATAACAAGCTTTGTAAAATTTTGCAGAATTTATAGACAAAGTGGTTATACAACAACAAATACAGGATGATCATCGAATAATATAACGTCTGAATTATACATTTGAGAATAACGAGATCTTTAAATGACGACTCATATAAATGTCAATGTTTTATAAATCCTAAATCTGGAAGGACGCGACTTTTCGCAACACGAAACCAATTAATAAGTAAATCAAGAATCCTACCATAATATAATAAATATTGCGATAGCTTTTATACGATTTTCTACGAAATTCAATATTATGAAACCCGACATTTAATGGGTTAAAATAGAAGCCATCCACTTAATTTGTATCTCATTCCTTGTGATCGGAGGATGAATTTCGACGATGATGTTACGCCACGGTTAGGATACACGCGGATACCGTATCCTGTAGCTATTTATACGAGCGATAAATCAATTTCGACTGGCTGATTCGACGAATTCGGATGCCGTGGGTAGGTCGATTTGCATTCGACCAATGCTGCACGCTAATCGATGCGCCTATGCAAATCGGGTGTTGACACTGCGAAGGTTGGTAGGCGGTTTTGTGAAATACGTGAAACTAGGGGACGAGGTGTTGCACAACGCGATCGTTACCAATGACGAATGGACCATATTTTCCGAACTATGTTTTACATTTGGGACGTATACGAGGACGACGATTTTAATTGGAATCTTACGAAATATCTAAATGTCGAGCTTCCCGCTTGTATCTGAAACAATAATTTGGGGACGAAATATGGAAATATTTATGCAAATTATTTGTTTATTTTAATATTAGCAGAATGAAAGAAATCTTTTTAGTATAAATTCCCAGACTACTAATCATATTTATTTAGTTTACAATACAAAAGAAATATTTTTAATCGTTTCTTGTGTTTCTTTCAGTATAAATTTGTTTAGTGTAAATTTTTAACTGCAACTGTAGCAAGTAAATAGTAAGTATTGGAAAAAAGAAAAACACATATTACGAGGAAGGTTGACATATCGTTAAATTTCCGTAGAAAAAAATCGATAAACGGAAATGTAGAAACTATTCAAGGCCTCGAATGTTTTTCTGGTTAATACCAACGCATATTTTTTAATAGAGGCAAGGAAACGTCGTTAAAGCAACGTGCAATTATAAATCGTTTGAAACTTTTCCGCATTCTAATTACATCTAATTAACGTGCCTTCCTATTCGAAGAAGCAAAAGTCTCTGCATTCCTTACGAGTTTCTGCTCTTTGTGTTCCCTCGAGCAACTGCCCAAGTAAATATACAAATTTGGCCAGATCCATTCAAATACTATTCAATCATTGTACGATGATCGTTTAGATTTATAAATTTATAATTTACGAAACAGGGGACAGGAAACGAAGTATTGTTATTAACAGAAATTTATGAGACGGTTATGTTAATCATGTTACGCAGAATCATAGGAAAGTTTTACTTCATTTCTAAAGAATTTTTACACGATTCTAAATGTCAAAATGTTCGAACGAATTGCCTACATTTATTTCGATATAATAGGACAAGATTCTGCACACATATTTATCGTTCTTAAATAATTTTAAGAACGGAAGGATCTAACGAAACCAAAATTTCCCCACATACAGCGACGAGGGAATAAAGTTTAAAATTAAAATAGATACACTATAAATTTGATTAACTTTTGTATTAAAGATCGTTCACCGTATCGGTAACAATCATTTATTCTACGGTATATGTCACACTTACTCATCGCTCTCATTAGCTATTTTGTAAAATGACGTTATCCTTTTATGAACTATCCTTTGTTCGCCACTGATTATCGCATCCTTTCGTACCATTTACCTCGCCAATTTTCTTCTTACCACTATATAGCACTATTTAAATGATACAAATAGCAGCATTTCAGCCGAAACAGACGAGGACGCAGTCGCATAAAGAGGATCACGAACGAGCGTCCGTCGCACGCGTCGAAAATCCATTGTACGACGCTTTATCGGTCTAACGGGTCAGCAGCCGTTTCGCTCGCAACTATTCGCGGCATAATACGAATAAAATTTTCCCTCAGCAATAAACAACGTCTTAATGGCCAGCCGCTTGTGGTCTCAGCCATGATAGTCCATATTACACGCAGAATTATTCTTGGCCAGTACAGCGAGACTCCGAGCATTATCAAGCATCCTGGTGGACAGCTGTGACCGCGACCGGTCGAAGTGGCCGCCGCGTGTTCTCGACGCGAGCAGCACGCGAAATAAGAAACGCGCCGCGGTATTATTTGCGAGCAAAGCAGGTACAGGGTCCAGAGTGCAGGTGAAACAAGCGTCTCAGCTCGTCTCTCGCGTCGCAAGAAAAGAACCGCGCTGGAAATTATGCAGCAGACTACGTCGTGAGCTCGTCTTCGTGTGTTTTATCGCCTACTAGTAATCACTATACTAGGATATCTGCGGTGTACGGTAACGAGAGTTCAAGGGTTTTGGTGGTATAGCGGATCCTTGTTGTCCCTTTTTACTTGTTTACTTATTTGGTGTCTCTTCAGCTTACGGCCGAGATCCTTTAGGCGTTCTTAGCATCACAGCACAATTGGAGGCTTGTAATAGTTGTTGTACAGTATAGTACTTAAAGAATGCTGCAGCACATGAACGCGATTAGTGAGGTTGGAAAATCAGTGATCGAAGTTTAGGACTTTCGACGATTGCAATAATTAATAGCTACCTAGAGTCTCGTTTAGAGCTGTACGATGTTAATTTAGGATCAGTTGTTTCTTTGTAGCATATCTAACAAAAATCGTCTTCTCGCATAGGAAGATAATTAGTAACTCGTCCAAGTACCGCAAGGTGTTTTCAAGAGAACGAATAATGATTGAATTATCTTGTCCAATTAAACAGTTCCGTCAGGTTAATCCTTTAATATGCAACAACTTTTTTCTAAAACAAAAATTGTGCCGTTACGATTATCTAAGTAACATTGCTGACGTACCTGTTGCGTAAACGCGCAATGTAAAAATAAAAGAAGAAAGACCGATAGAAATGAAGGAAGAGAAAAAAGAAGATGCGAGATCGCATGTTTCCACACACTCGGATTAAAAACACGAGATATAATGTACGACGTGTTGGATGAAACATTACAATGAACTTCGACAGTTCTGATGAAAAAACCTATTTAATTTCACAGATAGAGCAGCCGTATTTTTTCACTACGAGGTGTAACATAAATTTCATTTGCGTTAGTCGTCTATGCAATTTAGTATCATAACCCGTGCCCACCTTAAAATTGTTCAGAGAGACACGTTGGTCGAAGAAGGGGGCGGTCTTTGCCAGCGGCGAAAGAAGGAAGCACCCATCGGTGAGAGAGCAAATTATCCGTTGAATTTCCATTAATAATGCGTATTTCAGGATAATGTTCAATAGCCCTGATCCTCGCTGGAGGATCGTTAAATCGCGAGCGAAGCTAGGAGAGCGGCATACCGAACCGGTGAACCGGTAGCCCGGTATCGGTTCGCTTTCTACCAAGAATTTAATAACGGTCAACCGGACCCCGTGGAGCAGAACGCGCTCATTATGCGCCACGAAATTGTTCCCATGAAAATTAAACGGAGCTGGTTACCGACCATAGGTGACGTTAGTCGGCGCTTAAATAAGACCAATGCCCCGAGACCAAAGATGCGTCACGGACTTTTTGACGGACTCGAGACTCGCCACTTTACGATCGTCTCGCGGCTCTTGCTGGCAAAAATCCGACCTTACGCGAACTACTAGCTACGTTTGCCGAGGGAATAACGCGGATAGTAGGAAACGATGCGCCTTCTGTACGGGATTCGAGGAATTTATGGTGGGATTCTTATTATTAAAGCTAAGCGTGGTACTTTAAAAAGTTGCAGAGATGACGAGTGGAATGAAACAAGGGGCAAGAGAATTACTGTGTTTGATCCTGTTTTCACGTGCAGCTGATATAAACTGCATGTATAAACTGCAGCTTATAAGCAGAACTTTACACGAGTTACGAGTAGTATTAGTAGGCTGCATATGTTCATATGTGAATTTGTATTTTCGATGCAATTAAAATGCATTTAAAGCGCAATTTCAAAAGATAAAATCCACGCAGAAATTTGTGTCGTTAGATACAACGCAACGAGCAAGTATACTATTTTATATATTTTTATATACTATGCGCGTCCTGTACATACTTGCGACTTTTCACGCAGTCCATCCCGTAGCAATCAGTTTTCTTCGGTACGTAGGTCAGGGTGGTCCACCCTATGTATTCGCATTAAGAAAAGAATCTTTAATTAAGAAAAAGAGGGACGAATATTGAAAACAAAAAAAAAAAAAAATGAAAAGGGGGAAAGTGTATATGTTAATCTTCTTCACACCCAAAAACAGCAATACCTCGCACTCGTGTGTGTTCTTTGGGATCGTTGGTCCGCCTTTAATTATCGGCTGCTTCATTCGGCAGTAAAAAAGGTAGGATGCTTGAAAGCTGGCGCGTACAGCGACGTAATAACGAGCAACGAAAGGGGCTACCGGCTCGTCGTCGGCTTCGCCTTGAAGAAGATTCCACCAGCGGTGGCTTCGATCTAGCCTACCCACGCAAAAATAAAAAGGGAAAGCTTCCCCTACCTTGGCCGTACAAATGGCGTCCAGGTGTGTAACTACGGTAACGGCACGCCGGCCAGTAGGAGAATACGGAATGCGTACGGGGGCCGTGTGGTACGCACGCAGGGGGTTAAAATCGAACGAGCTAGGTATGCGGACTGCTACAGACATGTAACTGCCGTGGGGGCTTGGTTTTTGCGCCGCCACGGAGTTACTGCTACAAGAAAATAACATCATTACACCCATAAGGCCGGTGCACCGGCCGTACGATCCGCTCCGGCATTCACCGATACGCTTAGAGACACGCGCTCGACGTTTTCACGGAAGTACACACGCGACGGATTTGTGTGTAACAAGGGCGAGTACGCGGAGGAAGGACACGATGATAAGATGTTGAACAGCTTTTAAGGTTACGGTGGTTTTTGTGCTGCGCGATGTGGGAGGGTAGTTTTTCGAATTCTCCTTTCGTGTAACGAGGAAGCAAGCAAGGTACGTTTACATGTAATAGGCAGGTTTTTCCTTAATAATTTTGCTGATCAGTATTGTGTGTCTGATTGTGAAGAGCGAAGATCCGAAATAACATTTATTTCGAACATTTCGGGGGGAGAAGTCCGCGAGTAAAAATGAATTTTTGTTCGAATAGAAACCAGCTATCGATCAAACTGCAAGAAATTTCCCGAAAGATGAAACGATTAAAGGATATTAATACGAATAACCATTGCGAATGACGAACGTTCTTCTTGCTTATCAGTAATCGTTATTGGTAAGAGAAATTCAACTTTGCTTATCGGTAGTCAATATAAACGGCCGAAATTTTTTCCAGTTATCAATTACCATTATCGATGGACCGAATTTTATTTTGCTTACCGATATCGATGGCGAAAAATTTTCTTGGCTTCTGCTAATCAAATATTAACACAAGTATTAATAAAAATCTTTCATTACGATTTCTTTTATCCTATTCGTTGTTTCATATATTTTCTACCGTTTTCTTTTTGCTTAATAAAATATGTACGTATTATAATCGTATTTTTTTTTACGTTATCAATGAATATGTGCTAATTATTGGCAATATTAGTAATAATTGACAATAATCGAACGTAATCGGAAAAGTTTTTGCCATCGATAATGGTTACTGATAACGAAAAAAAATTCCGATCATTTACCAACGTTGATTACCGGTAATCAACGTTAAATTTTCGTCATCGATAATGATTATCCGTAATTTAAAGAACTAGAATCATTTATAGGAGTTACTCGCAACCAACATTTTTTACGAAACATATCAGCTTTTATACCATAACATTAAAAATTTGTGACAAGAATTCTGATGTCACTCTGTTTGCAATCGGTTTTCTTTCGTATGTGATCCAAGGGTGGCTTTCTACGTAATTCTGATAAAGTACAAATTGAAAAATAAGGAGAAAGATACTCAAGTCGTACTTTAATCAATCTGGTTGATAGGATGATATTACGCAATTGCAAGATGCAAATGAGATGAGTGATTTAATGTACATGACATCATCAAGATGTCTGATCATTAATGCAGATGATAATAAAATAAGGAAATAAAAAGATTTACAGATTAAATTCTTATGAACGTTGATACTTTGTATACACTTTTATTAATTAATATTCATAGTTGTATTAATGTTCCAACATGCGCATTATTGTATCGATACGAAATAGAATTGCATAAAGTTTGAAGAGAAAGCAATAAAAGCTCGTTGTATATTGTTAGAAAGTATTTTTAATCTTTCTGCAACATTTAACGTGCTAATATACAACGAATGGTAATATAAGAAATGTCATGTATAATTTATTAAATTTCTTCGTAGAATCTTTTATAGGAAATTGGTACATTTCCCTTGCATCGTGATTTTCTCATTTCACCGTATATCTTCATTCCTACATCGTCGTTAATTTATTTTGAAAGAACTTCGTACATTTCAGGCAGAGTTAATCAGAATTCCCTAATATATCATGAAAGAAACACCTTCTTTGTCAAACTCTTTTCAGAGCCGTATACGACGACGAAATTTGCATATCTTCAGGGTATTGGCGGCGATAACGGAGCTGAATGAAAATACGCGCAACAAAACGGCCAATATCACGCGAAGCGGCTGTGATAATGCATAATGCTTCGCGTATTTATACGTAGCCATCATGCTTTAAACGCTGATGATATCTCGGAATATCAATTTCATCGGAATAACGCCGACAGTCTGGCAAAGCAACAAAGTAACCACCCTCGGGCATCTCTTCGTAAAACAGAGGTATTAAGATGGAAAAGAAGAAAAAAGAACGCTACTTCTGCCTCATCTGATCATTAGACAGACATGTGTATAATGTAGAGAAGATTACAGATCAGGAGTTATCTGAAAAATTGAAATTTAACTTCGATTTCTAGATTTTTTATTTCGAAGCCTTCAAACTTCAACAGACATTTTCTCATCGTACAATGAGAATTAATTCACGTACACACGTATGTACATATACGTGCTATCATATGGCAACTGTTTAGCAACGAGAAAATACATATACATTGGGTTCAAGCAGAACGACCATACTGATCTTTGATGTACGGTTGAAACCCATTCATTCATTTGATCATTTGCCTGGCCATTTATTAGAAATTTCAATTGAATTCAATTTTGTAAAAGTAAATTGAATGTTACAAGCGAGCAGAATAGAGAGAAACGTTTCGACCACATTGCTATGAGGTGTATGATATTAAACGCGTTGGTTTATTCAAGAGACGAGTGATAAAATTGTAATAGTCAGTGTATATTAAAATCACTTTAAATACAGGTACAGAGACAGCGTACGCCGGTCCCAATCGTCGCTCGCTCGATGCTACTGCTCAACTATTCCATTCGCTATTCCATTGTACGACTCGCTATAATGATCGTCCTAGAGAGCACGTTCGCCTATTTCATCGATATTGCGAGATTTTTATGTTATTACGAAACGTTATTCTTCTTACAAAATTTATCGCTATTCCGGCCATAACTCATAGACAACAAAATCACGTGTTGCCGAAGGAACGAGCCGGAAGGGAGCATCAAGCAACGACACGCTGCGCTGTAGGGGGAAGATATAAGAGGATCCGGTCGGTGGAGCTGATTAATCGTAATTCTAATTCCCCTTAAAGAGCATCGCGAAACGCGCGAACGAATTTGCTGTTCTTGCTATCCGACGCATCTTCCCCTTGAGGGAGCAACAAAACCTCGCGGAAATGAACGTCCCGGAGTATCAGTTTCACGGTGCGAGCATGGCAAATGACGTAAAATGGATAAACGCCTCGTGACGTTGCAAGATGCGCCGCACGGTCCAGCGAAAGAAGGAGCAACGAGTTTGCCCGTCCCGAGAAAAGATGAAAATAAAGGAAAGGTAATACGAGAAACGCAGACACAGAGAAAATGTTGCAGAGGCCTCCGACAACGTATCCTGGTATTCTATCAACCTCGGGCAGGATGTGCACCTGTATTACCAACGGATTGTAAAATCACGCAATACGAGCAGCTCGTAACAACGCATAGATCAGAAGCTAATTAAAGTCCGGCGTGATTAGTTAGGAACTAATCGCTACTGAAACAATTCCATCACCTTTGCACCGATCTACTTTAGTTTCTGTCAGACACTTTCGTTCAGTTGGGATTCGATCATTGGTGTGTTCCTTCTTCTCTCTATTTTTTCATCGTTCATTAGTTAAACTGACTGACCATTATTAGATCATTTGCCAGATACGTGATGGTATGTGTAAGTGAGTCGTACGAGATGATATCATACGATGATCTTCGAGGGATAAATTATTGTTACGTCGATTGTGCGTTCGCTCCCTTTTTGATAAATAATTAGTTAGATCTTCGTCTAATCGTTATTACGTCGTTTCGTGAATACATATCGACGTACGTACTAAACTTATTAATAATCCTTCAAGGGTATACGATGATTGTGTTGCTCCAAGTCTGAGGAAGATACAGCTACTATGTACGTTGCTCGAAACTATTAAGGGAAATCGTAAAAATTACGAAGACATTTTCATTCGTGCGAAGCTTCAGGCTTGTTCAATGCAATTAAACGTAATTTTACTAATTCATCGACTCTCGCGGTTTCACTTCGACGAACTTTTCTTTCTACATAATAACCTCGAATTTCGGATTCCAGGTAAAATTGTCGTTCTATCCAAAGTATAAACAACTGAACAAAATCCCTCGCTTGTTCCCGACATCCAGCGTGGACAGCAAAACCAGTGTTTCCAAAAGTAGCTCCCGCGCTGCACGATGTCATCTTTTTCAGGCTACAATTAAATCTCACCGAATTCCCACAGTTCCGGCGGCGAGTTAGCAGACCACCCTGGACACTTTCGGATCAAAATCACCCGAAAGGTTTCTTCCTTTCCAAGAAAGACTCGCCGTGTTCCGCCACAGTGACTCCAACATGCGTGACGTCCATTTACAGAATTTCTTTAGTTTCGACCAAAGTGGAACGAGCAGGCTTCTTCACACGATTCCATGCTTCGTATGTATGTATATGCGCAAACTCGAGTCCGGTGCTCCACGTGTGCCACGCTCTTTTTCCCATAGCTGATCGTCCTCGCGTAGTGGCTTTCGATAGTGGCGAATACTCACACCGGCATGTAATGGTACCATCTGAAAGTACAGGTCTCAGCGCTAAGCCTTACCTACATTACGTATGAGACAAGAGGAGCCTACCACCGCGATACAATGAGGCACTGGGAGGCGTTATAAAGGGCTCTGTGTAGTTATTAGAGGTTATGACGGCGGTAATATCTCACTCAGCAGGCTCCTCTGTAATGTTATGGCCAGGCCCTCTTTCACGTTTCCCCTTTGCTAAACCCCTTATATCCCTTCGCCTACCGTCGATCTCCTTTTCCCCTCCCTTTTCTTTCCTCTCTTCCTGCCTTCGCTTCTTTCCTCCTTTTCGCGTTTTCTGCTTTTTATTTCTCTCTCCTTTCTTTTCTCCTGCCTCCATTTTTTTTTTTTTTTTTTTTTGTTTTTGCCCGTTTGACCGACTAACTCTTGAAGTCTTTATACCCTGAGAACTTGAAAGGGCTGTGGCATACTTTGATTTTATTTAGCCGACAAGCCGACTACCGTACAGATCGTGGTTTATTTGGAAATTTGAGGGTGTCTTATCTGTTTCAGTTCGTTGTTTTGTTCATTTTCCGCAGAAAAATATTATTTTTGTAATTTTTAAGTAAGAAGCAATGTAAATAGCTCCTTTGTTTTTAACAGTAGGAGAAACGTTTAACGTACGAGTTAAATCATTTTGGAGCGGAAGTAACGTGTTGGAAAAGTCAGAACCATGGTCTTTAAAAAGCGAACGTCAAAGACAGTATTAATTTTATTGAAAAGAGCTTTATTATCTTACAATATAGATAGCTTCTTTCGTTTGGAATTGCACAATATATGTGATCTCGCGTTAAAAAGGAGGTTTATTTATCCCTTTATCCCATTCTTTTAAATACATTAACTTTCGAATTTTTCATTTTGCAAGAGCAGCAAGAGGGGCATAGTTGTGTAGTGAGCTGGAAGAAATCCTACAATCGGGCAACACTACTACTACTACCAGTCCGAGCGTCAGTAGTATCAGAAAATTTTGATCAGGCGTAAGGTTACCACGGCGTAAGGTTGATTACCACGAAAATGAGCAGATAATTTTTCGTCATATAAAACAACGCCACGGAACGCCATCAAATGTTATTCACAAAACTCTAACAAGCGTAATAATTTTCTCGATTCCTTGGCATACCGCGGGGGCAAAAACTTTCACTCGTGTAATAACAGCGAACCGTCATCAGTCCTTTCCATCTCATTACCCCTATTCCTGTCGATAAGAAACGCCCGGTAAAAAACTATATCATATCGGTAATGCCAGCTGCTTTATTACGAACGTTTCATTTCCATGGGTACGTTGGAACAATCATTCGCCAAACACACTCAACGACGACCGCTTACCGACGCTGTCTCTGGCGGAGTATTTTTTTGCACGCCACCTCGGCCTGGTAATAACGCGTCCTCGAAATGGAACGAAAAATTTCGCTCGGCGAAACCCCGCCCTCTCCGGCCACAAAAACGTTCGACGAAAACGTAGCAACACGCCACGGAAGCGCATTAAACCGAGGGCAATAATAAAGATATGACAAACGCAGCGGATGCGAGAGGAAGTGAGAAAGAGAGAGAGAGAGAGAGAGGCCAAGTGTGGCTGCGTGATGTACCGTCTTAAATCCGTGAAGGTTAGCCAGGGACTAACGATGCCCGGAGACGGCAATGAACTGTACAAAACTCACTGTGTGTGTTTCCTGTACGGCGTAGGTTCATTAGCGAGAAGCATTCGAAACTCGTTCTGATTCCCTTTCGTGGTGCTCCATCGGTGATTCGTAATCCCCTATCTAATCGCGTATCTCTGCACGGCTTTGAATTATTTCGAAGTCATAGAGATACGGAAGCGCGACGTATGGTACAAAACGACCGAAATCAAATGCTTGCCCGCTAAAACGTAGCATCGTGTAGCTTCCAACCTGTACACACATACACGCTCTGTTTTCTTTTTTTTTTTCAGGGCGAATATCACACTCTGATCGAACGTTAGCGTAGCGTTCTGTTAGCCATTCGAATGGACTGGTTATTCCGCTGTGCGGAAGAAACTTGCGGTGCATTATTCAAATCCGATGTAGATCGGTATCGGTGGATGTAATTCTAGTGTGGACGCGTGTTTCAGGCCCGTTGTCGGAGCAACACTTAATTTGTCCGTCCACTTGTGCCCTCGCCGCGGGACGTTCATTGGCCGCCGTGTAGCCAAGGATGAAGATTCGAGGGAGAACCGTGAGAGGCCGCGAAGGACGCCAGTGAAAGTGCTCCATGGATCTATTTACTCAACGGGAAATAAGCCTTTGTGTGTAGATTTCTATACCGATCATCTACTATGCAATATTGCCGATATCGTACAACGCTCGAATAGATGAATAAGCGGTATCGCGTACATCAGACGTTTAATTTTAATCGATGCCGAGATTTATGGTAAGTATACATGTGCATATTGTTTGGTACTTGAACGGTATGTTTTGGTATTCGATCACGCGAAACAGATAAGGCGAAGGTATTACCGAGCGTTTATCGTATAAATACGCTATTTATCAGCCGATGAAATTCTACTAGCCTGCGACAATTTTCTAATCGTCGATTTATGTTTCCCAATGTCAAAGGTTAATTTTATGTAAAATGTATTTCGTGTGAAAATTATAGCGCCACGTGCCACTTAATCCTAATCGGATATTGTTTGTTATTCGATCGATCATTCGCATTAGATAAACTGCAAGTAATAGTACGTGTTTATTGCACGCATGTTTATTTATCAGCTGATGAAATTCTACTGGCCTGTGACACATTTTCTAATTGAAATTTCATGTTTTCGTGTCTATTTTGACGTAATGGAAGATTTATGTACTCACGCGGGGATTGTAACGTGTACGGTTTCTGATAATATAAGGTCAGGATGGAAATAATGATGAAAACGAAATTGATGAAATCCTCCTATTTCTCTTCGTGAAACCGTGTATTAGCACAGCATTGATTCCTAGTAGATCATGTGAATCTATAAAAAATATTTCAGCCACGTCAATTAAAATAATTCCTTGCTACGTTACGCTTTGACTGACAATGTTCATCTTCGATGAGCACGAAAGGTACTCGTGCACCATTGTATCGTAGCATTTACGTACCTACATCAACCAGGTCCAAGTACCTACGTTAAATTTCGCACTATCTCAATGGTATTTTCATATAATTATAAAAATTTGGTACTTGATAAAAAGACGTTTCATTGGGAAATAAATATATTTTCAAGTGCTTTTGGTAGCCACTAAATACTTAGTGGCGATAGACTTCTTTGATCGTTCGCTTCTTCGTTCGTTCTTTTCGCCCAAACACGCCAGTTTAATCGTAATCGTCGATCGTGCCTTGGCGCCATTACCATTGCGATACAGAGGGCGACCACGAGCGTTTCGTGGCCGATTTGCGACACGAAATTTCAGAGTTCTCTTCTGCGGAATATCACTCCGGTCGCCGGATCTGTGTATCACAGAACTACATCGTGCCGAATCTCGGTTTCGTGCGTGGAGCCACTTCGTCCAAATTACAGGGGATCTCGAAGCGAGCAAATAATCACCGAGTTAGCGTAGCTCGCCAACGTGAATTAGAAAGGTCGATGAAGGTGGATGAAGAAGATGAAAAAGAGACATGGCGGGGACCAGCGAGACACGGGTCTAATTATTATAAATTAGCGGGGAACACCGCGAGCCTGGACGTTCCGCGATTAGGTCGACACGCAGACATTAAAGCGTGTATTAAAATGAGCGGACGAAAAAATGTCTGCTCGATCTTAATTTATCCTCTTTATTTCACGTCTTATTATCAAATACGCACCGGAGGGTCGGTTTCATATATCACCCGTCGTGGTTCCTACGAAATCTCGAAATGAGAGGCCACTTCCAGCGATACGAACGATGGCGAAAAAACGTTATGCCCTTAATGGTTACAGATTGCCTGTGAAATTCGACCAACGACGCCTCGATTTACCATTCCGCGTCAATTACTGACTAAAAGTTTCGTAGTCTACCGCCTGAACTTTTGCTCTTCTCATTTTCACTTAAAATATCGTATCCAGTATTTTTGCATTCTTCCACACACATATACTGAAATATTTGAAGTTCCTTGTGTTTTTTAATTTTTTAAATGAAAATTAGGTACTGTACAGGTTGCTAGGAAATAACGATTAAAGATTTTAAAGACGACGCTGTCACGTCCCGCGATCCGTAGCGCGCAAGTAAAAACGATGAATCCTCCTAAACCTAAACCGAGGTAATTTAATATTTGAAGCGAGAGGCAGTTAAAGCTATATCTTGCGAAAACTTATCTATGTTTCTATATCATGTCTTTATAACGATATTAAGACAATTTAAATTGTAAACAAAGTCGACGGTTAAACAAACGTTGGAGATATTCCCAAACATTTTCAAAGGAAAGATCCCGACGTTTTTTCATCTCCGACGGATATAAATGTAGCGACTCAGGCGAGTCAATATGAGAATAATTACCGTTCGGTTATCGAGTAAATCGACCAGCATTTGTCTATCTATCGAAGAATCGGTTATCATTTTGTCTAACGAAGAATCACCATTTTGTCAATCGAAGAATCTCACATCCGTCAGTCAATTATCGATATTGAGATCGAGTAAGACTCGAATAAATCATTTCATATTTTACTTTTTCGAAAAAACTTTAATCCTCTCCAGTATTGCCAGTATTGCTGCTGCACATAGCGGGTTAGTCGAAAGTGGCTTAGCACGTAACAGACGCAAAGAAAGATAGTGAAACGTGTTATCGAAGGTTTCAAAATACTGGATGGGACACGTTAACTAATTGCTGAAAAAGGTGAAGAGTTATTGACAAAGGAGTTTCGACGAAACTACTCGATGAATAACGAAAAGTCAACGTTACACAAGGGCTGCATAGATTAAATACGTTATACTATAAAAATACATTATCTTCAAAATTTTTTTGAAATCTTACTACGCTTTCGAATTCGAAATTCAAATTCGAATTGTTACGTAATGGCAAATCTTTACGTCCTTCCTCTAAATACTTCCCATACTTTACTTTTATGCAAATTCGAATGGCATGGCGTGGCGCTATCATGAAAAGTGGCATTCGTGACACAAGAAAGAGTTGGGATACACTGTTCTACGATTTCTAGAGACTCTGAGCGAATCTCGAAGCTGGCTACGATGATGGAATGGGTCGATTCGAGTCTATATATCCCGACAAGCTCTGTTCTTTCGAGGTTTAGCTATCAGAAATCTGGATTCTCTCCCTTCTCCCCCCCCCCTTACATCCTTCCTTCTCACACTAGTTTCCTCTATCTTTGGTTTGGCGAGGTTCTAATGGTGGCAGAGGATCGTCAATGACGTAGCAGCCGGCGGCACCACTATTGATCTAACTATTCCTCGCAGTGGGCGCTTTTTTCCCCTAGTGGATCTGCCGGCACACCATGGAGAATCGTGAATTACCTTGGGTGGTAAGATTCGTCCCGCGAAGCCGAAGGATCTTCGTTCGTTCGTTCCATCGCAACTCGGCGCTTGCCTTCAGAATTCCAGCTCTCGACCAACGAGATTTCTGCCGTCAATCAAATTGACCCAGTTCGTGCAAGCACGCCGCCTATAACGTGCATATCGGTCGGCTATACGGTGTCGGGGAAACTGCTCAGATACGCGCCTCTTCTTTCGAAGGAAGCACGATGGAACGTACATACATCTTGATATAAACATTTAACTTTCTTCCTGTATGGTTTCTTTTCTCGTCTTTGGTTAAGTGGAAAGAAATTAACTTATCGTCGAACGTAGCAATTTATGTTTTCATGTAAAACTTCTCTTAACAAAATATATATAACTCTCCTTCTAAAAAAAAAAAATAATTCGCGCGTTCAGGTAACTCTTAATTTGGAAATAAACGATGTACTATAAGAAAACGAAGGATAGAGAATAAAAATTCTTCCAATAGAATACACATTCCTCTTCCAAAATTACGAGGGTCGTCCATAAAGTTTACATACCCGTTTACATACAGAAGCCATATAAAACGATGGAACGTAGCTATAGGAGGTCAGCTAGTTTCATTCATGTATTGACAAAAGTCATGAAAAATGTTTTCTTCAAATATCTAATACTGTCGTTGTATTTAAAACGATCGCTTTTATGCTTTTCGAAGACTGAAACAATTCTTTCAGAAGGAATTCATCAATGAATCACAGCAGACAATAGAGTTATGAATGAATTATTGGTAAGATCGTGGGTGCGTGAATTCGATAAGGACAGAGGAATCGTACATAATCGTAAGCAACCAGATCGCCCGCTTCTCGTCACGGACGAGCTCAAGAACGTGTCTGCGATTTCATTGCAAATGACATTCGTTGCAGTTTTTTTGCAAAACTTGAAGGGTTGTTTGGTCGATAATGCTTCGCAAGAAACGACGATTTAAAAAATTGCGTAGGGGATAGTTGTATGAATTATTAGATCGTTCGAAAATTTTCTTTCGTTTTGTAAGGAAAATTACGGATGCACGACACTTTCCGTTTTATATTATTTTATCGAATTACATATAATTCATTTTGTTCCATCAAAATAAAGATTACAAGACAGATTAGATTTCACGTTTGTGTCTTTACACACGTCTTTACGCATCGTTGTAAAAGACGTATCTGTAAAAGAAAGACACTTTTCGGACAACCTAATATGGTATGGTAAACTATTATAATTACTTTATTAATAATAAGTGGATTAAACAGATATTCATCGAACAGAAAACAATGGTTATTTAACGTGAACTAATCGTAACAACGTATTATAACTAGATCATTAATTAACAATTCAGGTGAACGCTAATTCAATTCTCTCTTAACAACGCTAACAACACTATCTCGATAACGCAATCCACACTGACTTCTTAACTCATACTGCTGTTAATTCGCTTATTGTCCCCTACCAACCCCTTGTCTTTTTTTTGTCTTAGCCTCACTGGGCACATGCTCAGCAACCGCTTGTTTATAACTCGCCCCAGGATACCCCCCAGGCCACCCCGTCCACGATACTACGTTAGAGTTACAAATGAAGAAATCTTTTTAAAACGCGTTTGTACTGCTGTTATTCAAAGAAGAGTTACTATCCTAGTCGTACTTTTCCTAGTAGAATATTCTATCGTTAAACATAAAGATGTTTATATTTGTAAAAGTAGCTTCCTTATTGTAATATGCTGTTAAAATCTATTACGAAAAATTGATTGAAAAATCTAACAAAACGTACCTCTTTCAAAGAACAGTTTTCCTATTAAATTATCTCCCAATAAACCCTGAAATACTAACACCAAAAATCCAATGTCCCTACAGAAATGTGAAAGGTACTAATT
Organism: Bombus haemorrhoidalis; assembly: GCA_014825975.1. Lineage (NCBI taxonomy): Eukaryota > Metazoa > Arthropoda > Insecta > Hymenoptera > Apidae > Bombus > Bombus haemorrhoidalis. The sequence continues at coordinate 14,921,509 of CM026166.1, read as the reverse complement.
CTAAGGTCAAGTTTCGAGTCTAAATGTCAACTACGAAAGATGTTAAGCTTGGTAGATGGAAAAGTTGGGGATAAGGGTAAACGAAAGAGAAACGTAACTGGTAGTCGGTCGTAAGAAGAGGGCTACGAAAAAATAAATAAATAGAAATGAGAATACACTGGCCTTATTGAATATCATTATTGAATATTCAAAGCACCCTTCGAATCAATAACTCTGGCGATCGTAGCGACGGAATCCTTCGCTGAAATCTCAATTGCGGTTCGTGCATTACCCGGAACGCGTATCGCATTCCATAATCGTGAATACAATCAGGCCGGCGCATCTACATCACCAGAAACATAACTTGGCGAGGCTTGGGCAACTCTAAATTTGTATCGTGTCGTGTCTTCTCGACGGAACGTTGTCTCCTCTGCCAAACATGTGCGCGCCTCGCGCCGTCCCTTCGGACCGGAAAATCGGCTGCATCGTCTTATACCTCCGATCCGTCGATCGTTACACGCGCACACCGTGGATCCAGAGCCGTGGATGACGACGTCTCGAAGCCTGGAAGACGGCCAGGGTACACAGCATTATATACATATGTAGAATGCATGTAGACGCGAAGGAATATGCCTTTGCATGAAGATCTTAAAGGTCTTTCTAGACGTTGTCGGATCCTCCTTTCTCTCTGCTTGGCTTGTCACGATTTCTTGCCGGCTCGATTATTCCCGTCCTCCTTGCATCCTCTTTTTCATCGGTGTCCCCGTCGAATAGATGCTCGTCACAGGCGTAACACGTCTAACTGTTAGACACAACGATGATATTCTTCGCTGGGACGGTGCTTAATTCACTGTGGCGCTCGCCAACTCGATCGCAAGGTGCAATTGCTCGCACCTTGTTCACGTTTTTCACCTGAGCTCCGCGAGCGTAACGTGATTCACTGCTACGTAACGCGCTGTGTATTTAGCTTTCCCACTCATTGTCCGTAATCGTTTGTTCCATGTATGTTTACTCGGTGTTTTTATGCTCGTTTATACGCGATTACAGAAAGAAAGAGATTTTATTAATCTCTTTTTATTTGGTCCCTGATTGGTTAATGCAGGATGATGACAATAGTTTATGGTACAGTTGCGAAGAGTAATTCTTCTTTTCCGTGTTCGCAATTTTTACAGCGTACGTTTAACGGATAATCCGAAGAGTAGATTAATGGCGATAAAATCGTAATGTCATCAAATCAATTGTAACATCGTGTAACGTTATGAAGCTACTATACGCTGTGTTTGAAATTAATAGTTGCGATTGCGACGAGTTAAATGCAAGGGAGAATCGTTATTTACTTATTCAAGAAATAATCAACCGTGGTAATATAAATATTATCTTTCATAATTGCAAAATGAATGAAATTTTAAAACCAGTGACAAACACCACCTTCTATCCTGCGCGCTTTCATAATAATGTAATATTTTACACGACATTCGAAAGATTATTATAATACAGATCATTAAATATGAAGATAAGGAACTTACGAAGTTCGTTGGATGATATTGGATCGGCACGATAAACTCTTTCTCTACCGTATACATTTCGAGGAATGTTATAAAAATTGTTTCAAGAATATCGCTCAATTTTTATAAGGTAAATATTTTCATAGAGAAATGATATAAATAGAGCAACTTTTTGTGAAAGTACCATTATCCGTTTAAGACGACGTGTATTGCATCGGCTAATATTTAATAAAGCAAAGCAGCGCGTCTAACTAGATCTCATCTCTTAAATTATATTCATAAAAGTATGAATTTGTACAAGTATCCGCGATCTAATTATGCTTCATCGATCAGGCGAATCATAATTAGAATAAAAAGAAAGCCGGCGAGAAGACAGAAGGGTAGCGGATAGAGGCGAAGCTGTCACTGCGCGGATCAACGACAGTGAAAGTTCACATGTTGGACACGTCGACGTGTTCCTCTCTTATGGTACCTTCCGGGTGCTATTGCCGTATTACACAACGTCGTCCGCGTAAAGACGAATAGCGGGCCGTTTAACCGGCTGATTCGAAACGTCCGTCGATCGTGCACGACAGACTGATGTGGACCAGCGATCGAGTAGGAAGTTGCTCGAACCAGATTCGAGGCTTACGTGTTCCCTTCTCTAGAAAGAGGAGAGACAACGCGGCCAGCAGGGAACGCGGCGTAGCGAACTTTCCCAGATCAAAGTCACCTCGGGTCCCTGGTAATTCGAGCAACGTAATTAACCGTCCAGCAACGACGACCACGAACGACGACAACGACTAAATTCTTGGAACGCCGCGCCGCGGCGGCCGGGAAAGTAACAGGACGAATAGATTTAAGCAGCGCAATTAGCGAACGGATATTTCGACGTTGCCAGCGCTAATTGGATCGGGTTGCCGGCTGGGGCTGGAAAAGTTCAACGCTGAGAACAGCCTATGCCCGTGATGATGTATATTCGTTCAACTTTTTGAACGTGGCTCGTGTGAAAATAGGGCTAAGCGCGGAGTTGAACAAACGAGAAATGGAAAAATTGAGACGAACGGGTTTCCTTCCTTATATGCATGTACAGTGAAGCATGAAAGTTATTGGAACACGTAGCACAAACAATTTATACGAATGTGTTATATCGCGCACGTATTTCAAAAGTTCCTCGTAGAAAGTGGGAAATATTTAAAAGCTTCCTGAACATATAATTGGCAGAAAGCCATCCTCAGCCTTTGAAATTCCCCTTTGATCGTTTCGGTGTTCTGACACGCTACCGACTGAATTATGCAGTTTCTTTCCGGTTAGAGTAACGATACTGACAAATCTCTCTAACCCTCTACTAAAAATCTCTACTAGAAATCTCTACTAAGTTATTACCTTAACTTAAAACTTTATTCTCTGTTCCGATATGTTTCAGCGATTGAAAATGTTACAACGAAGTTCACCTAACAGTAAACGTAGAACTTTATGAAGAATAGCAGTACAACAATCAATTCGATAGTCTGCGCTACAACCGACGCGTGGCTACGATACTCCGCACGGTACCATCCCTTTTCAATTTCTGAAATTATCCCAAAATCCATCGGAATCTAACGGCACGCAACGATGCCCCGTACATCGTGCTGAATGACATCAGCGGACGTCTCACAAAAGCGAACGAACGAATCACCGTACAAAGCTGTGCTGTACGCACAGCACAGTGTCGCAATAAAGAATGAAATCATAATCGAGAAAGAGGAACAGGGGACATAGGAGGAAAGAAAGAAAGAAAAAAAAAGGAGGAACGAAACAAGGGAGACTTTTAGCCGGCAAAACGGAGCTCGTTAACGGTCATACACCCATGGCCAATGGTTCTTGACGTTCGTAGAATTCCATGAAGACCTTGATGCTTTTTATCTTTGCTCACTTAGTCCTCCCTCTTACAAAGAGGCAGCCACTTCACCGTTCCGTAGAACGTAAAAGATCGCGGCGCGCGATCACCGCGATATACCATTAAGGGTGTCCGAACGCACGTGAATTATATAGTTTCCGAGGAGACCGGTCTCGCGTTTTGCGTTCCTCATTTTTCTGCTTGGGTCATTAACGTTCTTTAATCGTGCTCATTCACAGGCCACTGTCAAATCGTAGTTTTTCTTCTCGCGACAACGGTTAATCGTCTAGTCGCGCAAAGAAGAGTACATGCTTTTTTGTTCGAACGAGAGTTAAAACCGCAGTGAGGGAACCAAATGTCGCGTGTTAAACTGCAAGATTGATTCTGTTAAAGGGATTTTTTCTGTGCGACGGACCAAAAGAGATTGTCATTTTCGATCCGTTTGCTATTGCGCGATTAAGAATAGATTTCGAAGTAGCGATTGTGCAGCGTGTTTGAAATTATACTGAGTTCTTGGAATTCAAATTGCTGGGATTTTTGTTTGGAATGGGTATAAAATCTGATGGAGGAGCTATCGATGGGAACAAGAAACTCAATACGTACGTCCGTCGTAATAAAAATTGTATCATACGGTCTACGCAATAAATGATAAAATTTCTAGAATTAATATTAATACTTGAAAGCTTAAAAAAAAAAAATTCTTCCCTCGATGAATTGGCACGCGGTTAAAAAGGCAGGCTAATCAAGCTATCCAGGTAGCCGCTCTCGTTAAAACGTTTTTAGCTCGTAAATATCCGGTGGATGGAATAAAACATGATTTTAATAATTCAAGCATTACGTTCAGCTGAGCTGCGACAGCGGGGGTTACGTAATAAATCGCGGCCTCGTTGCGGATACAATATAATAGATTCGCGGCATCCGATTTCAGAATTTCCTAATCGAATAATCGATCATGCCGGCGCACATACACACAGACACACACGGCGATTCCTTCTGGTTGCACGTTTAAAACCAGGCACGATTGAAATTTAATATTACAGAAGCGCAGCATTGATCGTCGGACGTTCTAAAATGGCGGCAATGGAACGTAACGTGGCCTCGTTACAGAAATATTCCAACCTCAAAGGCTTCCGTTCCCTTTTCCCCTAATTAATTAATAAAATGGTAGCGACGTACCCCTCAAAGGAATTCTATTTAATATTAATAAACTGGCTATTGACTCGCGCAACTAGAGCTCGATCTGACGTGCAAGCGTATATCGAAGCTAGCGAGGAAAAACTAATGAAACATTCTATCTAGAGGACTATGTAACAAAAGCGAGCGACTCTTGTCAAGTGGCAATTGCGCGCGATTGAATCAGTTAATCATTTATTCCCTGAAATAACGAAATTTTCGAGTTAACGTAATATGTGTAAGACATCTGTACAACAGTTTGCCTGTAATTGCTTCAATAAAAATTGGAGATAAGCTGGGAGTGATCGAAGGCTGAGAATGTTTTCAAACACGACGAACAGAACCGTAGAAAGTTTGAATAGAATAGATATTTTCTTTCAAAATTCCAATATTTCTTAAACATTATGCCAACAAATCGCTACCAGTGCGTTTCAAAGGAAGCGATCGATCTTTCAGAATAGAGACAATTAACATAACAAGCGATATCCAGGAAACGTGTTTCACGATCTAAAAAAGATTTTGACTCGGGCGGGTTAAACAAGCAGCTAGTCTAAACACTGTTTTACGCAAGTCACGAACATTGTAACTACCTGAAAAAGGAGATGAGAAGGGGACAGAAGGGAAAAAGAAATCGTTCCGTCTCGGAAGAACGCGTTTGAATTTCCATCTGAATCGCGCGAGTAAATGTTGCGTAACCGACCTCAACGGATCCTCCTTGACATCCTACTCGCCACAGTCACGAAGCGGTTTTTCGTTCGAACGACAAGGATTCTCAGGTGGTCTTGATGGATTCGACCAGTCGCGCCACACGCGTCGATGACAAGCGGTCATAAAGCGCGCAGGTGACACGCACTGCGCTCGGACACGCTTACCTGGAACAGATGCGGAGGAAGAAATGAGCCGAGGACAAAGCATTATGCGAACGAAGACGTTGCTACGAATGCCATTCCGTTCTATTATATTGATCGTTCAAATCTTTTATCCTGGATTCTAAGATCCCGCTTTGCAGGTTTTTAGATTCTATGAACGCTTCAAGATGCTCTTCTCTTATTCTGCTTAGTGAAGTTTTGTACGTTCGAAAGTTAACACACGACGTCGAATTTTTACGCTTTAAAAGCGTACGTAAAGTAAAGGATCCATGGTACGATGAAATCATTTACATGTTTGATGCAATAAGAATCAATATAGAATAAAAACGAACCCTGTTCCATCGTTCTCCACTCAATTATTCTATTCTAACGTTAAAAAGTATCCTCGGTTTGGACAAAAGATGAAAAAACTCTTACTTGATATCTCGTGTCAATCCTACGTTGGACAATCCTCTTAAAATATTACAAATTCTTGTTGCTTGCCAAAACGAGAGTAAGATTGAGATATAGAAATTCGAGGCTCGCAGTAGGATACGTTAAAATCCCTAAATAATTTCCAACTTAGACTATTATCCTTCTTCGTGAATAAAAGATGCCAGCCGAACGTTACGAGCAAGATTTCATTACAAATTAGATCCGCGAGTCTCCGAACGGAAGAATGTTGGTGCAAACCATCCTGACATTCTGCAGTGCGGCACAAGCTGAAAATTCGCGAAACCAAGAAAAGGGGAAGGCCGTCGCGTGATTAATTCGCACGTTCGTTATATCGTATATTATATCCGAGTCTTATATCCTTGCATCCTTACGACCGACCCACGCGACGATCGGAGAACAGCGACGAAGAAGATGGTCCGCGAGAGAGCGAGACAATGATTCCTTGAAGCGGTTGCCTAACCTCGGCGACCGCACGGCAAGAAGAAAACCGCGTTCTCCTCGTCCTGCTCGTGCCGACGCTCTACGTTACCGTGCGTTCCTTCCTTCGAGTTAGTAAGGGAAAACAGCAAAGACCGATACGAACCTTAAGAGGAGAGGAGATAGGACGAAGAAACGACGAAGAGACAACGACGACGAGAGACAGCCGCGCGACCGCCGTGCGGCGCGGCGGTGAAATCGCCGCGATGGAGAAGGAGAGGGACGAATAGGCAGGGTGGGTAAGGTAACAGTCAGGCAATCAGGCTGCGGTGCGGGATTCGCGGCAGCGTTATTATCTACTTGGGTGGACAGGTGCCAGGGGGTTTGTAAAAGTCCGCGCGCGGCATGGTCAGTGGAAGATCGTTATCAAGGGGGATGAGAGCGGCGGGGCGAGGGGGAGACGAGGCGGGGAGGTACGAGGAGGAAGCCGACCAACCTGGGTCTGGTCCTGAGATGCGGAGGAAGAGGACGAAGACGAAGAGGAAGAGAAGAACTAGAAGGAGGATGAAGTGGGAACGACGGCTAAGGTGGAGAGGATGAATAGAGCTGGAAACGAAAGGAGGAAAAGAGGAAAAGAGAAATGGATAAGGAGAAGGTAGGAAGGAAGATAGGACACTAGCGTGGTAGGGATGGGGAGGCGTAGATTCATGCGGACGCACTACTAGATGGCCGTTGCCGACGCGTATAAGCTACGGTAAGGGAAGGCGGCGGATACCAGGAGGAATAAAAGGTCTAGGTAGCATAGTTGCACGCACATTCCCAGTTCACAGCCTTGACTCCGGTGGGGAACGAGCCGGCCAGCCGGCAGCAACGACGCCAGAAGCAGCAACCATTGTCCGGGAACCGAACCAGCTGAGAAACGTACGAAAGAGCGGACCAACGAACCAACAGACCTACGATCATGATGGAGAACGAGTAACGCAACGAATGGACCACTGTATGGCCGGTCGACGAAGGAACGAACGAACCAACGAACCGTAGGTAGAAAAAGAAGGGCTCTCTCTTCTCTCTAGCTGGCGCGTTCGACCGAGCTACGCTCGTTCGCTCAGCGATGGCAATTATACGCGGTCGAGCCGTCCCAGCTAGATTCAAGATCAGATAATCCCATCTGTCGGTGTAAGCGGTCTGCAAACGATCCCGCGAACCATCGGATATCCTCTCCCCGAGCCGATCGATTTTTCCGAACGCCGCGCCGGAACGTGCGTTCATCGTTTTCCTTCCCCGCTTTGCTTCTAGTCGACGACCTGACTAATCGCCGCGATCCCATGGGACTCTTGCCTCTGATGAAACGCCGGTTGAAGTTTCAGCCGTGCTTTATTGAACCGATTGAATCGATCGATTAAAGTTATCGAAGGTAAGTTGCATTGTACCGTTTGGCTGTATTATCGCTCTAGCTCCTCCATTCTTACGAGTTTATCCCATGTATGCAGTCGTGTCTAATAACGAATATTGATTTCGAGACGGCAAAGGTGAGTTCCTTATGTTGAATGTGTTTTTAGAGAAAGTAATGTACGATACGCTCGTATAATATATATACTCGTACAACAGTCGCAAGTGAATTAAAAAGCCTTTAAAGCGAGAAAACGATCATTAAGTGGCTGATTAATTTTAGATATACAATAGTTGTTTCCTTTTTTTTTTTTTTTATTCTTATCCAGCAGGCGTCACGAGATCGAGACCGACTTTTAATAACATCGAACGTATAATTAATCCGCACTATTTCAAGCGTTATCTCTGGCGCCTGGAACTGTAACGCTTGAAAATATAAGAAATGTATTTGTAAAACTTTTGTTATACAGGAAGATAGAAATAACGGTTTTCCTAATGTATATAATAGGCGTATATTTTCTATATAGCGAATTTATAATTTATAAAATATAAAAAAAGATGAATTATTTTACTTTATAATCAGTACACGTACAATTGTTATGTATAAAAAGTAAATGATCGCTAAACAGCAAATGACATCGTTTACGAAGAAAAGATATTAAATACTTGCGTCCGGTAAAACAGCTTGTGTCTATAACATACTCGGCACTGTGATTTATAACAATAAAACAAGTTTAAGGTTAAATCACGCGAAATGCAGTTGAACGCTAATTTTCGAACGCTGTTAATGAAGAAGTACAGCGAGGTAAGCAAACGCTCCTTTCTTCCATCAACCGGCCGTGAAAACCCACAATTATTCGCCTCGTAACCGGTATCAACACTTGCTTGAAGTTGACAACAGAGAACGATCTACCTACTTATTAAATACTTTTACTTTATTCGTTACGTAGCTTGGGATATGGAGAGACAGATAAAACGAAACGCAAGCAAAGATTGAATATCGCGTTTAAACAGTGAAATGTTATTTTTCTGTTCGATCGATGAGTTAGAAGGTGTGTGTTACTTACTTAAACAGTTACATGTAGTGCATATCTGTATAGGTATTGGTTCATTTGTATAAATAATTGATTAGATATTAGCTCGCTATACATTGCAGTTTATACAATTAATCGTTCATATTTGCTATATATATTGAGATATACCGTTTTTGTATTTGAAGAAGCTAAGAAATTTTATGTAAGCGTTGTAATCGTACGATGCTGCTATAAATAACAAACGACAAACAAAGCAGGGGCAGGAAGTGCAAGGTGTGAAATGCGCGAAATAAACCGACGCAAGAATAGAATAGAACACAGCGGACATTTTCATCGTGGAACGTCAAAAAATACCCAAGTGTACGCAATACTATTTCAGCCTGGAATAAAAAGGAAGCAAATGACAAAAGAGTATAATAACAGGAATTGCATACTGTGAAACGCACGAAATAAACCCACGCCAGAAATCGAATAGAGCATAGAGCTCCCAACGAAACCGCGAGGACAAATCAGGCAGCCACTTGCAGCACCGGCGACGACAGTGAAACGAACGGAAAGGATACGTGTCTCGGATACCGAACGCCCACGTGAAATCGACGGCAATGCCATTCCAATGTTAATTGAGGTGCCCCAACGCCCACGCTGGCTCCAAGTGTTCTCGGTTTGCCAAGCGATCGTCAGTATCCAGCTATCATTAGTTCGATCGGGCCGCTGATAAACATTCGAGCCTCTTCGGTAATTCGCCTAATGAGATAACGGTACCAGGCCAGCGAAATCGTCGCGCTTGATAACGCTTATATTCCGCTCTGCTACGGTCGTTGCGGCCGCTTTGCCCGAGAATGCGAAACCTTTAAGGACGCGGTGCAAACTATGCGCCTCGATCACATTTTATGCGAGAACGTTCTCCAGGCTCGTTATCCGGCCAGAACACAGCAGACACGGTAATAGACACACACCGGCCCGATTCTTGCTCTTAGTTCCGTGCAACCAACGGGTCAACTAAATCAGAAAGTCGCCTGATTTTTCCTAGTTACTGCGTGGATATTTATGATAGCTCAATATTGAATTTTCTAACAAGTTTGTATATAAAGTGGCTCGCTTGGAAACTTATAGAAAACTTTCGGTATATTATGTGTGTTGTGTGAAACTTGTGCGATTTTACTAGCGCTATAACGAGATACGACTGTCACGATGATGTTGGTAAAATTTGAGAACAATTTGAATGTACGATGTTTATTATAAGTGTACGAATAGCTGTTTTAAATGTTCGTTAATTGTTAAAGACGACCCTAACGGATATTGAACTTATTAATACAATTATTATAATTATTAATATAACGGATGATTAATTGTTCAAATATCTCTAGTAGCTTTCGTATATTTCCAATCACACTGATTTACTCTTGTTATCTTACAAAACAAAAACTAAATGATAACCTCGATCGTAGCCTTGGATGGAATTATATTAAAAGAGAAATTATATTTATCAAAATAGCACCAATCACTCGAATTAAAACGAATGAGATCACCGATAATAATCGATAAAGTTAACAAACCCCTACTTTGCCCGACTTACTTTCCTGAATCTTCAACGAGCCAATCAGCCAGAAAGGTACACCTTCGAGTGATCAGCCGCATCCTTAATTGTGTCTCAAGCACTTATATATGTATATCCACATAGGCGTGCGATAGTGTTGTCCTGATTCTCCTTTAAAGGCTGCCGGCTGAGCGGCGAACCAGACGATCGCGAGCGATCAAGGTGACAACAAGATCCATGATTCGGGATTAACGGCATGAAGGATGCGCGAAAAAGAAGCCAGCAACGAAGGGGAAGAGCCGTGAGCGATTGGAGGGAAGAGGAAGCGAACGACGAGGAGTTGGATAAGAAAGAGACGCAGAAAGGGTGGATGCTGGATGGAAGCGTGCACACGCAGACAGAGAGTCGAGCCACCGTCTGGAGCAGCTGGAAAAATTGCCTCTGAATCACTGTACAGCCTACCTGCTGCCTTATTGAGGAACCCGCTCCTTGGCCGTTCTTTTAGCCTGTGCAGTCAGGGGTATAAATAGCGCTCTTTAAGAATACTGGAGACACTGGCTCGCGTCCATGCATCACTCGCTCTGCACCACTTCTCCGTCGCGTGCGTGCGTGTGTACGCGAGCGTGATATACCAGCCATCAGATCGCGGCCCGGATACCGTGGATAGGCGAATATAAAGTTGCTCGAAACGAACGAGATTGTACGCTGGATTTGTCTAGATTCTTTGGCGTGTTGGCGGCGAATAAGATATGATGTGTGGCCGCAATTCGTTTTGGAATGTGATACGAGAGTGGCTTCAAGAAGTTATGGTTCAAAGTTTCGAGTAATAATTTTGGAAAATTGCTCCTTCTTCGTTGGAGTTACAGATACGTTAAGGTCCTGTTTTCTGCCAACGATTACGATCGATTTGAATAATTAGATACAATCGTCAGATTATTATCAGGATAGGGAGCAAAGCGCGACTCCTGGAATACGAAAGCAGCTTTTACGAGTTACAGTTAGGAATTTTGAATAATAATTTTGGACAGTATCTTCTTTGTGTCCCACTTTTAACTCGAGTTAAGAAGATATAAATCTTGTTCCTTTTACTTGTTAGGGAACAATTGAAGAACTTGGATTTATTGCGAGCAATTATATACTAGCAATGGTATAGGTTAGTAATATAAAAGCTCAAAAATTTATAATATACGAATCATTGGTTCGATTAATACCGGTGCATCGATGAAGAACGAATTTGAAAAGGGACTTTCAATTTATCAATTATTTTCCGAAATCCAAACTCTTAACAATACCTTACAGACGTTTTCTCTATACTCTATATTCTCTATACTATATTCTCCGACCTCCGGCAGAGCTTTTTTATCCAATACCTTTTATTCCTCTAGCAATCACGCTACAAGATTTTAAAGAAATAAAAAGCGTCTCGTGTGCAATAACAGTCTTATTATTTCCTTGTGAAACACGTGATATACGTTTTTTAATCGCAAGATATGATATATCAACCTTTCCTTTCACGTACGAATACCCGAACCACTCGCCGGTAATAACCAAACACGAGACGTGCCGAAAGTGAAGGTACACCCGTTTCGATGCTCCAAGGGCGACAAGGATTTCTTGTTAAAAACGCCCATGGAAAAAATATCCCTTCTGAAACTCATACCGAAACGTCGTTTACTGAATATCGAACGTACAGAGAAGACCTTCGAAGTCCCTCTTGTCCTTCCTCGTTCGTTTCCACCTTAATTTCGATCGAACGACGAAGGCTAAAACGGCGCCCGCACGGTTCCCTCGAGACAAAGACGTAGGCGTGTTTATCGATGCAATAATATACCGCGAGCGAGTTCGGGGCCTCCGCTAACTCGATGCGAGAAAAGAAGCTTTTAGCTCGTGCGCCAGCCTGAACGATAGAACGACGGCGACAAAAACTGCCACATTCGTGTCCTTGCGGTACACCTTGGGCCTGGAGGGCAGGATAACAGCGTTTCCCAGTAAGACCGGTACTGGCGGAGGCCCTGGATCACGGCCCACGTACCGGCTCACTGTCGTCTACCAACGCCCTACCTCTCATCCTTCTGGCTCATGAACGCACTAGGAAGAACACTTACCACGACCTAAGATCGGAACTGCGATCGAATGGCACACATGGTTGCCTCCAGTAGACCGGTGTGCTGCTTAAAACCGATGTCTTCAAATTGACAAGTTGAAATTGTAAACGATGAGAAAATAAGGAGGGAAAATAAGAAGCAGTGATTTTAGAGGGAAAGAATGTAAATTCTACGAGGTATATGACGAGGGAAACGTTATTGTACGTTGTCGTGATATTATTGTGAAATAATATTTATTGTCGAGGTTATTCGATGTATGCGATGTTAATACGAAGAACGCGTGGATAAAGTGTAAAGTAGGAAATATATTTGAGATACTCTGAGGTGTAAATACAAGTCGCAATACTATCGAGCTGGTCCAGAAAAACTAGCAGCGTTACCCTATGACTGAAAAACCCTGAAGAAATGTCTACAGTTTATGGTTTGCCTTCGACTCTATCTTTTGTCTATACGCTGTCGATGGCTTCGGTGCTTGACAAAACCTGATGTAGACAGACCAGACCATTGACAAGATCAGATGTAGAGTTTTCTTAAAAGCGGTGACCACTTCAACATCTATGAACCAACTTGACACAGGAATCTTGAAGAGAAGATTAGCTATCAGCCAAACGTTTAGGAATATTTCCCTAACTCTAGCTCCATTGAAGCATCTACAAGTTTTATTATACATTGGAAAATAATGCTACTGATATCAATAATAACATTCTTCCTACTCCAATCAAATTTTGTATTGAACAGTTGTTTAGAATAGCAGAATTTGTAGTTCATTTTCTTTTTAAAATCGTTGTCTTTGGCGAAACACAGTAACGGGCGAAAAAGGTCTAAACTTGATGCGCTATGAATTTTAGTAATTTTAGAAATACCATACTGGTTCAACTATATTTGTAATAATTACTTATTCTGTAGTACAATATATATATTACATTTATTCACTGCTCTTATCGAATACAAATTCATTTTGTAAGATTATAGCGTCTTTTTATACTCTTTATTTCATAAAATTTCTTTCGTCCCTCGTTATATGTACCCAGAGTTAAAACTTTCGTAATGTATGTGCCACTCTTACTCGAATATTAGGTCGTCCGAAAAGTTTCTTTCGTTTTGTAAGGAAATAATGGATTTTGCGTTTTATATTATTTTATCGAATTACGTATGATCGATTTTGTTCTATCAAATATAAAGACAAAGTTTGTATAAAGAAGCATCGTTGTAAAAGACGTGCGTGTAAAAGAAAGAAACTCAATTGATGTATTTTCTTTTTCCTCTGAAGAATCGAATTCTGCTTCTTTCGAATCAGCGCTCGAATAATTAATCCAACAAGTCCATTCAGACCGCTTTTCCGCGTAAGGATCGGGAAGTACGTGCACGTAGAAAGGTGTACAGCTCTCAGACTCGATAGTCATGTCCGTAGGTTGATAAAATCACGACGTTAGGTCGAGACGACGTGGCTGGTTGAAATTCTAGTCAAGCGAACTTTATGGGTTACGAATACGCGAGGCAGCGCGAAGCATTGGCTGCGTATTTACGAGCGATTAGCCAAGCCTATCCTGGATACTAAGAACCGTACCCCGTTTCTGGCTTTAATATTCCTTACTCACGTGACTCGCTAGCCGAAATTTTCGAGGAACTCCGCTGACTGATCGAAACCAAATACTGTTTCCGAAATTACGTGACTCGCATATCGTCCACGACAAAATCGCGACTTAGATTCGCGGAATTTCTAGATGCTGCCTGAAATCATGCATGTTACATGCACTTCTCGCGTATAATTTCGAGCTGCGTCGTTTCTAACGCGAAACAGCAGGCGAACGCGTGAATTCTCTGTTTCAACCGGTGACGCGAATCATCGAACGAATTGATAATAATTTATTTGAGTATTCTAAGAAATCGACGATGAAGTAAAAGGTCTTTCAACCCCTCCAATATTGACGAAACCGTCAGGCAAAAAGGTATTCTATGCAAAGATCGCAGCGTTGTTAGAATCTTTTTTGTCGTCTAATGGTCTAATTTGTCGTCTAAATAATTAACGAAACTATACATCTGACTTTGAAAATTATTATAAAACATATCCACTATTTTACTACTTATATTGTTTCATTTTTTAAATTCGATTATATTCTGCTCAAGAGTTAAAAGAGTCCATCTGAAAAGAATCTAAACTCTACCGACGCGCTTCAGATTCATTTCCATCCACACATCGTTATGATTCTACGTTAATTTCTACAATGCTAATCGAACGTTGTCGTTACAGAATGAGTAAAAAGAAATTCCGTCCTGCGACCTCAAAGAAACTCTAAAAGTCATGTGTCAAATTTGCTCGCACTTAAAGTTCAAAACTTGAAAGTAATAACAAAGTCCATTTTAAAATTGACTGATTAGGTAGAACATCGATGCATGTTTTGTTTTGTTGATGATGATACATTTCCATTGGAATTCAGACCAAGCTCAAAAGCATAAACGACGCCTTTGTGAAATAGTGCGCTGTCATAGGACAGAAGTCAGTCCGAATTGGGGCGGTCGGTATTAATTCAGCAGACAAATTGCTTTATTAATTTCATCCCGATTGGATCGCGATAATATCTCGCAATGGACACGAACATGGACTCTATTACAATTCAATCGTATCTTTTTCTTTTCTGTCTGCTCTGTATCCGATTCGATCGTACGTGACGCGACTACTAACACCGAGGTCGGAATAAATTCGGTTCGGCTATAGATAATCGATCCAATGACTAATCGTTATGCATAGCCATGCTACCTTGTTACTCGCAGGATCGGCGAGAATCGAATCGGCTAAAAAATCAGTTAGATTGAGAACATGATTCTTTAGACCGAATTAGAGTTAGAACGAATCGGAGGATTTCAGAAGATTGTGGATGAAATAACAGCAGATTATTGTCGAGGTTGATCGATAGAAGAACGAATGGATGAATTTGTAATCGAAAAATATATTGAAATAAATAAAGGTATAAGTATAATCCTTACTCCCTTAGTGTTACGATACGTAGCGACACATGAGCCAGAGGACAATCCAAATCATGTTGTTGTCTTGTCTCGGAGTATGAACATCGTTAGGACATACATAATGTAATAATAAATAAACTCCGGGCAAAAACAATGTCGCCGCTACGGGCAACCGTCAAACAAAGACGAATTAAAATTTTATACCCCCGACCAGTATAAATAAACGAACGCGATCGTAACGTGACCAGCCTTTCGATCAATTAGTACCGAGTGTTTTAGCGAACATTCTCTGTATCTATTAATTATTTTAAATACATTTTACGGTTTTCGATATCAAGATATCTCGCGAAGTGTTAAACCACACGACCAATCATCCTCTACAAATACAATAGAGTCGAGTTCACACATTTATAGCAAAAGGACATTACCAAAAAAGTTAACCCTATAGCTTTAGCTAAAGGTTACAAGGAACACAAATAGAAATCTATTTATCAGTTCCTTCGTTCCTAGTTTTGTAACCCAAAACATAACGCACATCCGAGCGTACAATAACAAGGACCTCTACTTATTTGGAATATTTTTGCTCCATTAAATTCTATTTTCTGCGTAATAGCGGTCTCCGGGTCACGGATATACATAAATAAAGATGTAGAGTTTTCCTTGAAGCAACTACTCGAACAATTACATTAAAGATGGGCTGATGTTTGATAAGAATTTATAAAATTAAACGTTTCGTGTGAAATTAGGTCGATACGATCAGATGAAAATAAGAAAATTCGACAAAGTAAATAGAACATAATTTGATTTTGTTTTAGCGAAATTTTATGTATAATCGAATAAGATTAGGTGAAGGTGAGAAAATTAAAGTAAACCGAACAAGTTTAAATTAAATTTAAGGCAAAGGATAGTAACCGAATGAGTCAACCAATCGAATCTAACAAATCGGATTCGGTAGAAATTTTCGATAAAAATAACTTAAGTTGTAACCACTTAAAATTTTGCTTGTATATACAATTTCGTTATATCTTCCAGCATATCTATTTCATTATGTTTAAAACAACGTCCTTTTATCTAATTCGCGCACAGCTATTAATTTGCAAAATCGAAATAATTAATTCTACTCAGATTGTCATAAATTCTCTATACTCCCTCATTTTGCATCTCCCTTCCTTCCAGCTTCGTTGTTTTCTAGCTGGTATCTCGTCCGAAGTAATGAAAATAATTGGTCACATTTATGTACCTAGATACGTAAAAAGAAGTCTTCCTCGCGGAAATAAATGGACCGCACTATATCTCGATCAAGCGTTCTCAAATGAGTTTATTGCGGGCCGAACGCGCCATCGCAGCATTTCAGATTTTCCAGGATATACAACTGGTTTACGTATGATTCATGCAACAATGTCGTCTCAAAAACGAGCAAACGCATTTATTTTGTTTATGTCGAGGATAATTACTACAATTATCTAACATCTACGATAATTCATAATGTTCACGATAAATTGAACAGATTTATTATCGTCACTATCATTTTTCTTTTTTTTTTTTTTTTATCAAAGATTCCTACGTTATATAAGCGAAAACAAAAAATAAAAAAAAAACATACATCCCCCCTAGCTGTTGATCGATGGAATGAGATTGAAAAAGTTTCTTTGCAGTTGCTGAAAACAAAGATGTTTGCTATAGTAGTATAGGCGATTGGAAAATCCTATTTCATTCAGTTCACGCATTCACACGGATGTGTATTAGATCGCAACTTTTACGATACATATGAAGCCGGACGTAGGATCAAAAGACACAGAATCATTGCGCGAGATAGAGTTTATCGTGGTAAATCGATAGAGTTTACGTGCGAGGTGAAAAAGAAGTTGGCATATAGATGATTGCGTTTCTGCTAACTGTATCGACAACTGGCGATCCGCTTTGACGCACCGATCTCCTTTCACGATCGGCCAACGTATGCGGCGCAAAACGCTAGAAAATTACCCATCGTAGCGAAATCGATGGGCAGCTTTCCTAGGAACGCGACACGCCTCCGGCAACCGGGCGTGAAGAGTGGGAACGTGCATTATTACGACAATAGGATGCGCGCACGCATGTCCACGCAACGTCGCGTCGCCTCTGCTTCCAGAAGAACGTGAGCGTGCAAACACGTGATCGCGTTATGGTCCGTTCATACTACCGCGATAAACGGTAGAATACAATTGAGATTTAAAAAGAGTCGCATCCGAAGAGCCAAGATGAACAGCATCTGTGCGAATCGATTACGACGACTATTAGGTTGGCGGTAAAACTCCATTTATTTGAAGCTGAACTCGGATTTCATCAACTTTCTCCATTACGTACTGCTTTCCGTTCGCATAACAGTGGTTCATGTTTAGATAAGTAGGTTCAGTCGATAGGAGCTCGAGCTTCGTTTCAATCAATGAAATTAGGAGGAGTCTAAAGATTTTAACATCTCAATTTCGACGCTCTATGCTAAACGATTCGATCACCGTTTGCTATCGATATGTACTTACCTCTCGTATCTTGGTATCGTATTTTGGTATCGTTTTATTTGAATATCGTGACGCGAAATCGACCATGTCCTGTTGAACATGAAAGCTTGATAGCTTAGGAACGAAGATTGTTTAGTAGCGCTTAACTTTTTCAGTATGTACTATTTTCTCGCGTATCTATTCGCAACGAACTATAGCTTCGAGACGATGAAAAGACGGCGATGGATTTGCAGCGCACGACTGTCGCAGCGATGTAAACGGGGCTTTACGCGTTTCTTGGCGCGGCAGTGCTCTGTGCTTAGGGACACAACCGCGGCGAGGAACCGTGGCGGCAGCTCAGGGATGCCGCGTGCATTGCCATTAACTTGCCATTGTTCCGCAACTGTGCAACGGTTCATCCATAATCTTACGTGCTATCCGCGAATACAGTTATGGCCCCGGGGACACATGCAGTCGCTGCAGTCGCCGTGGCGGACCATTGATCATGGAGATGATCTCCTCCTACGTGCCGGGACAGGTCGTGCGACCGATACGTGCACGATTCGGCGGAAGATAGACAGGTGTTCGCGAAAAAGTCACGATTCCGGGCTTGCGCAGCATTCGGCCACGTGTGCAACGGAACGCTCTCGCGGTTTCCGCATCGCTCGCGCTTCCTCCTAAGGATAATGTTCGCATATCGTGATCAAGATCCAGAGCTCAACAGCCGACGCTGCCCTGCCTCCTTCCATCCGCGGATCCTCCGACTGGATCGTTGCCATGCTCGCGATACGACCGTATCCTTGGACCTCACGTTTTCGTACGTAAAGCGCAAGCTATGGTTATTTGAGTTACAAGGTTATCCGAGACAGGCTAAGTAATTTGGCTGGTCATTTGCAATACACCAAATTCGATTACGAGTCATTTTTACGCACATGTACGTATGTATTGGGCGTAGAAATGAATTCCTTTCGATTTTTGTGCAAAGTGGAAGTTTTAGCGTCGGAAAGAACTCATTTATACAACTGTTGTATCGTGTACATTGATAACTCAACCGGTGCTCGTAATTCTCTACGAGGATATAACTTGTACTCGTCAGAAGAGAAGAAGCTTGTTGAGATAATATTGTTAGCGTAATTACAGATCATTTCCAAAGATTCACTGGTTACGAATACTTCTTGTCTCATTCCCAATCTCGAACCTTTCCTCAATTTCTAATGTTCCCTGCACCGTGGTGAAAGTATGATCGAGGAAATACTCGCGTAAATTCAATCAATCGTATCATTTCGTATAACGTAAGCTTAGAGAAGCTTCTCTAAATCTAAAAATCTAATTCAGGATGACTTCGAAACTTTTGCTTCAAGAAATAATTACAAACTAAATCAATTAGAATTTGCTACGAGGTCTGACTTACTCCATTTCTATGCTCCCTGCTATCCTATAAATAAAACAATCGTATAGCAGCAATTATATTTCTCTGTGGTGCCGACTGAACCGAAATACTTGAATATTCATTAAAATCTAAGATAGTCATCGCCATATAACCAGTAAGTAATTACCTAACATTACGCGAACAGTTTATTTCAGCCGTTTTAATATAATTCCGATTCTTCAAGGAACTAAATGAAAGTTAGATACACACTCAGTTTCATAATTCCTGCGCTATTCAACGGTTGTCTCATTCATACTTCTTACATCACTTCGATTCTTCGCCTTCTTCGAAACGCATTACCATTCAACCCCGGTTAAATGGCTAGGAAACGCTGCGAGCATCGGAATGTCATTAATCCTTTTGTCACATCCACTTCCGGAAATCATCGGTCCTCTACCAAGGCAACGTACTCGATTACCTAATACCGTCACGATTTTTCTTGGACCGAGGAGGGATGCGAGCACGACCAAGGACAGTCTGCTCTTCCGTCGGATAATTCCAATTCCGCGCCGGACATTGACGAATCATCGATTCGCGCGGGCATCATTAACCAACCGGCTACCTATGTGCGTGCAACGTTGCCAAGCCCTGAAGAAGAAGGTTATTGGCCAGCACCGTCTTTTCTCTACCCTTTTATTTCCTTGCCCGTGTTTTTGCCCATTAATTCCGTTTGTTTTCGTTATCAAAAGTTTATTCGTTTATGGCGTGAACAAAAAAAAAAAAAAAAAAAATACAAATTTATTAGATATACAGAAAATATTATTAATAGACCGAATCTCTATTTTCATGACGGTAATCGAAAAGCTAGAATCTACGCAGAGATTCCGTTTAGCCGCTAGATTTCGTGAGTACCGTATTTTGGATGTTCTACATAACTTTGTGTTTTATGCATATTACGAGTAAGAAAATGAGGTAATTAAATTGCGAATTAATCACGAAGTGAATAAATTAATAATAAGAATTTCTTTGAATTGCTGTATATCGGAAACCTTTGTTTTCTTTCAGCAATCGATGTTCCTACATAATTTATTATTTCGTTCTTTTATTCGAAGCAATAAGCGCTGCGTCCACCGAAACTTCCTTCGGTAAAAACATTTCTCTACTATTAAATAATTCGTGTCTTTCCTTTTATTGCTCTAGCAATTCGTTGAATTAAGGTGCGTCCATTTAAAAGTTGCTCTGAAAACGCGTGGGAACAGGATCTTTGTACGATTACGTCGAACAATCCGCGACGCGTTAATGCGCGCAACTTTCTATGGCACACGCTGCGCTGCTGCGATCGCTGCTTACGGAAAAGCGTTTGGTCTGTGCGTTCATTGAACTCTCTCGCTGAATCGTGGAAAGTGTCGAGGGCGTCAGTTTCCTAATCGCGATAGAGCGATCTCGCCATAAATCTCGGACAACGTGACATCCAACGGATGCGTGCGCAAGCAGATTTTCGTCGTTGTTCTACATGTGTGAATTATGTTTTCTCAATCACCGAATTCTTGCTTTCTGCGTATAGTTAGATTAATTTATAACATGGAATATAAATCCGTGATCCGAAATAAATTTTTACAAACTACCTTTACGTTTCGTCCTTGATCAAGTTAAACTTGAAGACGCTTTGCTAAAAAAGCGATCTCGTTCTGGTTCTAATGCAACGTAACAGTTTCAATAATTTGGAGGCAATTCTTTATAATGCTATGTAAGATAGGAATGAAATATTCATGTAGGTATGCTCATTATTTATCAACTGTATTTCATTTATTCGACACCGTGTTATTATATTTCATTAATACGTCACATTAAAAAATTTATCGTAAAGTTGACGATACTTTTATCCTTGTTGTACATATTGCTCTAGTTATTTATTAAAATAATTTGTAAGCAAGTTTCTAATCGTCTCGAATACGTTCATGCCCTTCTTACGTAATCAATCAAGATGGATCATTACGATTACAATTTATATGACTCGATAAACAAGTAAAGAGTAGCGCATGAATCAGCTGTTCGTCGAACGCACTCATCTTACTTTGCAATTCAAATTACACCTGACAGCTATTCGACTGTTACGGTGTGCTAGCCAAAGTAGGTAAACTTTGTCGATAATTCACAGCAACCGATATCATAAAGGAGATAATGAATATATAAGCGTGAAAAAAGTGCTTAGAAATGAAATAATTAACCACCCACGTAAAGCGCCAAGTTAAAATTTTAACGAACTTCTGTACTTTGAAGCAAGATAAATAAAACCACATCATAGTGGAATTAATTAAAAAGGTTGAATAATGTCGGTATCATTATGTTCCAAATAAAGCTCCGTGCGTAAGATCTAAAACATTTATTACTGTTGAAGTGGTCACCGCTTTTAAGAAAACTCTACATCTGGTCTTTTAGCTTTGTCAAGCACCGAAGCCATCGACAGCGTATAGACAAAAGATAGAATAAACTGTAGAGAGGCGACGATGACTTCGTCAGGGTTTTCAGTTATAGGATGACGCTGCTAGCGTGCGGATCTGGACCAGCTGTGAATAGTATTGCGACTTGTATTTACGTTTCAGCATATTTAAAATATATATTTTTTACACTTTATCCACGCGTTCTTTGTGTTAACATCACATACATCTAATAACCTCAACAATTACGCGAAAATGTTTTGTTTTCATAAATATAAATATATTTTGTGCTGTTTCGATTTTATTTTTTAAGAGATTTTACGAGAGTTCTTTTGAAATAATTACTTTTGGAATAATCGATACTTTGTTCTTTCGAGAGTACTACACAATTATTATCCAACAAATCTATTTCGTATTTTCATTACTCTATATTACATTATACTTTATATTATATAAATATATTATATTATATTTCTGTATATAAAACATTATATAAAACATTCATTCGAGTTTTTAATTCGTACTTTCATCTTAACCCTAAACAATTTCATAGCATTTAACTTGAGATTCCATTTACCGTAATATCTGCAAACAATTTGTGAACTGCAAGAAACCATAATAGATAAACGATGAAATCACGAATGTCTAAGGAGTCATTTGCATATAACAACAAGTGGAAACATCTTCTTAAAAATATGTTTAACTGGCCCCCATAAGATCGGTGTCGCAGATATTCCAAATACATTTACACAGTACTGTATTTTATCTGCTAAATGCATGCAACTTGATACCATTAAATTCTAATTATTTTATTCGCCAAACGTCCAGCCCTATAATTCATAACGTTGGAGGTCAAATAAAATGCCGTGTAAAATCCTTTACACGTATAAAAACAGCGAAATCGAAAAAGGATACCGCGATTGACCAAAACACCAGGACAGAAACAGCAAAACAGCGAAGAAATAAGAGAAATCCAGCATTAAAAATACCCGATGGAAAGGTAGAATCGATAGTATACAGGGTGTCCCAGGACAGACAGTACTTTCACATTCTTAGTCAATTCCTTGAGGTTGCAATATTGTACTGATAGAAGCTTCTTTCGCACTGGTATTACCAGCAAGGCGTGAGGACGTGCTCGATCGAGATTTTCCTATTGCAGATCTTCGTTCTAATCCTTAGTTGTTCAATTCCAATTTTTTTAAAGCAAAGCAACCGCGTGTCTGGCTGTACACGCGCGATATGTAAACACACGATATGTAAATATTAAACTTTATAAACTTTATACATAGTTATGTCTAGTTTACGAAACTAGTGGATATAAAAGAGTTAAGAACTAGTGCGACAAAACGTGGCGTTGTCGTTATTAAACGCGTTTCTTGCCAAAGCAAGAAAGAGTACATGAAATTTATGTGGCTGATCCTTAGTTTTCCTAGTGCTATCTCATCTCCATGGCTTATTTTTGCACATAAGATAATCTATTACCCTAGCACCGAGCTTAAGACACCCTGTATATCCGGAATCGATGGCAGCTGGGCGGTATGTCCGTTGGCGTGAAGCGGGTAGCCACGCGCGTCTCTCGCGTCTCCCGCGTCGAAAGACCTTTGCCACGCGGATTCGGCCGCGTAATAAAGTTTATTAATGGCCGGCTCGCATGACAGGGGGTAGCAGAGGGAGCGAGGAAATGCGCGCGGATAAACGTATAGGAATCAGATGACGTCAGCTGGCTAGGTCGAGGCGAGCGGAGACGCGTACACAGGCGGCAGCCGTGAGCGCGCACGCGAGGAACGGTGAACACGCTCGAGCCGAAGGCACCGCGGCGATTCCTCCTCGCCACGATGCGGGGCCAGGGGAGATCGACGCAGAAGTGAATGAATGTAGCGGAGCGTGGGCGAGCAGCAGCTCTCAACCCTGGGCTCGATCCTCGTCGGAATCGAACGAACCAAGCTAAACAGGAAGAAGACGGTTTGAAAAGGGATCGGAAAATCGACGAAGATGATCGAGTGCGGAACCACCACTGGCGCTGTTGCTCCACCGGTACCGAGCGTCGCCTAGACGCGACACGGGGCTTGATTCATTCATGAAAAACACGAGACTTTATCCCAATTAACACGAGTCTCCACTCAATTCACGCGGTTACGGAGATGCCCATTAATTTCCCGCGGTACCTCTGACCGCTTCTTCGATAGAGCTGGTTGGGGACAGGGAAGTCGGAACAGATAGAACGAGCAAATAGGAGAAGGAAGCGAAGCAGAGGAAGAGGAAGATACGAGGAAGGTAGAAAGGAAAAGGAATCGGTAGAAGAAGGAGGAGGATCTCGGCCGTTGATTCTCCTTAGCCTTTCTCTTGATCTATGTACTTATCCGTATCCACGGCAAGCGCCGAGTTATATCCAGACACTATAAGCCGTACGTTATATCTGGCTAGGCCAGACTCGAATGTTTCAAGCCCGCGACAAGCTTAGCCTGGGCGAGATAAGCGTGCACACCACACCATGTGTACGTTCTTTCGTGGACTCTGCTTTTTCTAACTTGCTGGACGGTTGATTTTTCCGCTATCTTGTCCGGCGTAATGCTCTCTCCTCCTCTTTCTTTCTCTCCAGCTCGAACCCATTTCTTTCCCTGAGAAGCAGTTTCGTGGCTTTCCTTCCTGTTCTCTCGATTTTCGTCCGCTTTTGCTCTTTTTCCTAATACCAGCGATCGATTCGCAACGACGATGCGGCCTACGCAGACGTGGACGTGGCCATGCAAACCGGTCCACTTAGAGACACATGGTAGCGGAACGGGACGATAGAGAGAGCTTAGGGCGGATACGCAACGGGATAACGCGCAGCATCCCCTTGATCTAAGATTCTTTAAATACCGTGACAGGTCCGCAGACCTCTTATCAGGCGTTTGTTACGTATGATCGCGTTTAACGTAACGTTTCCCTTTTAATTGGACCGTGTTATAAACGCACCGGTCCAATTAAGAGATAGACGGAATAAATCGTTTAATCAACGACAGTGATTTACATTCTTCCCAACGGCGATGTCGGAATAACGGGCACGGCTGACTTTTCTTCCTGCTGCAAGAGTTATCCGGCTTGTGTTATCGGTGTCCATGCTAAATCATTGTTCTGGGGAAAAATCCGATCGCGCTGAGCGAATTTCAATTGCCGACGATTCGATCGAATATAGGCGAAGGAAGTGAGTGATTTGTTTGATACAAAACGATACTTCGTATTCGAATTAATCGTGTATAAATTCTGAGAATTCTGTTCAAGATCGAGCTATAGAATTCATTTTGACGTTAGCCTTCGTTCACGAGGTTTTAACGCAGACAACTGTCGTTGTAAAAGCCCACGCAACAATTTACAACAATAACATTCACAACTTACGTAGATATATCCTTGATCTTTTTCTACGTAAACTTAAATCACCAATTTCTATTCAATTATTCTACCAGAGGAATTCCCGAAAGTAATATGTAGTGTTTTTAGTGAATATATAATAAGCGAGTACATGACAAGTGAGTTTCGTGCACACACATAATCGTCAATCGCGAAACTAAGTTGTTTCATAATGTTCTGTCTAATGTTCAGATCTGTACTGGAATAATTGACAGAATAGGAACATTTCCACAATCCAAAAGTATCGATTCTAACAGGATCAATAAGATATTTGTTCAGTCGTAAAAGAAGCGAAGATAAGCGCCATTCCAATAACATTTCTTCCCGTCTTATGGTTTTTCTTCCCTCATCTATCTCCTACTACTTTCTTTCTTATCTTTTTTTCCTTCGCCCTCATTTTCGCCCTCACGTTCCTGTCCTCGGCCCCCTCGTTATTTCTCTCATTCCTTTTTTCTCCGCCCTACTCCTCGTCTCTTTGCCTAATAAACGTAAGCAAACCGTCAGCAAACGAACAATCGTTGCTTGTACTCGTTTGCCTGGTTCGAATTTTTCCCGAGTATTCCTTGCTTAGAATGACAGTAGGAAAACGTCGCACGTACAAATATTTATCCACGGACGAAAACGTCGTACCTACCGCCGATCGCCGATCGTCGAGACACGAAAGACTCGCGGCGAGACACGTCGCGGTACAACGTAACACGAATAATCGTTACTTTATAATGTTGACACGATGTGACTTTCAGTTTTCTATGGGGGCCCTGGTCGTCGTGAAAGTCTTCCAAGTCATCGAACGGATCTCGAGAAAGCACGTCCACAGCTGGCCACAGCCATCCAGGCATTCATCAATGTTTATGCAGTCACCGACAATTAAGCGTAATGTCATAGTTCGCGCAGCGTTACGTTCAGGAAATGCAACGTCGCGTCGGGAATCCCTCTTGACCGGAGATACGTGAAAGTTTCCATGTCAGCCGAGACTCGGAAGATGAAGCAACGCAGTATAAACAATATGCTTCCGTTTAGAGATTATGAGATGTTCCATTTGGACTTTACAGACAATTTCGCCAATGTTATTGATTTTTATATTTACTGATAGTTTTATACGAGTATTTGTGATTTGTAACTCTCTTTCCTTGTACAATCTGTATTTACAGTTGAACGAGTCGTATGATTTCGTTTTGCAGCAGCTTTTATTAACCCTTTTGCTTTAAATGACACCTTCGATACATATTTATATGTATTAAAATATGTAATATGGTATAACAATGTTTTTTATTTTATAATGATGAACTATTTTAATTATTTCAAAATCATATGAAAGCAAATCCGCTTTTTACCGCTGTGTAAATATATGGAAATTCAAAGCAGATGAAATTATAGTATCTATATGAGAAACTTATTTTAATGTACTTGATTTTATTGCAAGATTTAGCATAACAGTAAAACGTACACGCGTTACCTGCCTTTAACGTGTTTTCAAAAGAGGATACAGCAATGTTACGAGAATAATTAGGTGAATCATGAGGCAGCGTAAGTAGGAATGGTTTAGGAAAATACACGTGGTGGAAGGAACGAGAAGCCGAGCATCATTTACATACGTGCGTGTCCTCGCCAGGAATGGAAACAGGATGAAAACACGAGCCGTGCTGTGGCAGACGATCCGAGCGTGCGCATCGATATCGATACTTTCTATTGAGATTAATCACTCGCTTAGTTACGGAAGTTGATCGTTCATCGCTACAGATTAAATTGGTCGGTTAATCAAACTGCTCGGTTTGATCAATCAGAAGATCAATAGCGAAAGGATCATAATTTAGAAACAAGTTCTGGATGGATATAAGTTAGATCGCGAAATTTTTGTTACGAATTTCAACGAAATTACTTACAGTCAGTCACAAAGGTCTACGTACATCCCATAAATGTAAATTATTATAGTAAAAACACATTTAACTGTACACATTTTTTTAGAACATCAGGACACGTGTTGCTATTAAGAAAAGAGAAATAAGAGAAATACAAAATACAATATTGCGAACATTACACACATCTGTTACTAAATCATGAAAATAGCAGGCTTAATATTATATTAAGGTAATATCAATATCTTGTAGATGTCCTACGTAAGCATTGATTACGTCCAGCTGACATTAGCGTTGAAGGTTTCGTAATTTCTAATATAACTTTATATTATCCCGATTTTTAGCGGTTAAATGTTTTAATCGCTTCTCGATGTATACTTATAGTAACCGTATTAATATATAACTCTATACACAATTATGTGACCACATGCGTTTTCACTTTCTTCGATGACTCAGATACGCAAAATTCCATAGCTGTATGTAAACTTTCCCGACTAAGCGTATGTATCTACCCTTTCACGATACCTTTACCACGAGTATTAACGTAAACAAAAAGTAGAGGAAGGAAAATCGAAGCAAAGAAGACCGATATTCATAAATCACCGCGAAGAAGCCTCGTCTACCAATCACCGCCGCTTCAACATTTATGCGAGAGAACAAGCTATCGTGTGAACTACGTCAGTTTTTTGCACCGACAATACCGCGGCCCGGTCGAACAGTTCAGTGCAGAATTCCAAAGCAAACCGTTCTCGCGCTCCTTATTTCACCCGATTCTATGAAATATGAAAGTTTGACGTCGTTTCTTTCCGTACACCGGCGTCGATGTTAATTTACGCGCGTCGCGTCACACGCCCCCACCAAGCGCGCAAAGCAAACCGGTTTACGCGTACGCGATCGTTCGCTCGCTCGCTCGCACGCCACGCGTTTAAGCTTTGCACCTTATATAACACGCGTCCGCGACTTTTGCATCAACGAATTTGCATGGACGCGATCGTTCCGCGCATACAGAGCGATACCTGCGTCCGTTTCCCCCGTGCACGATACGAGCATTACGTAAAGTCGAGCTGACAAAAGATTGGCGAGATATAATCAGGAACGATGGCGATTTCTTCGTTGACCAAATTTCTAGCAGTATTTGATTTCTCGATCGTTTTAAACCTGATTTACATGATGAGGCTATCGAAGGCGACGAAAGACCGGTCTTTGTCGTTAATCGGTACTAATGGACGACGTTGGACGTTGGAGTATAAGAGGCTTGGAAGTCAGACTGATTTACTCGATGACTGGAGAAGGAAAGGGAAATGGCGATGTTATAAATATTACTTTCTACGTCTATTTTATGTTCTGTTGTCGTTTATCTCTGATTCTTATGGCGAATAAATTTACGTACAGAAGTAATTCCTATGTTTCTTGTCGCTATTTTAATAACAAAAGTAATATACAGGTATTGACGTAGACAGAGTTAATGGTAATTGAAACACGAAAATGTGTGAAGATGCACGATGTAAGAATTCGATTACGTAAAGCTGATTTTATATCGTAAGATAATTTGTAAATATCAACGAGCAAAGTACAGCAGAAAATGTACCACGTTGATTTATTATGAAAAAAAAAAGTATTATGTTAATTTCTAGGTAACTGTACATGTTAACTCAATCAGGAAACTCCTCTATAAACATAAAACATCCATATCTAAATTATTCTTGGACGTTTTGTGTAATGGAATAAATGAATAAGGTAATGAAACAAACTCCCAAGCAATATCGCTTTATTCGCTCGTAAGAGACATAATCGTAAAACACGAATTCATCCACGTTGCGAAATTCCTACATTCTCGAATCGACTCTCATTTACTCGATCTACCATTCAACGTTATTATCCTTTTTTCTCGTTATATAAACTCACGTGTCCCGTAATTTCCTTAATTTCTCGAGTCACGTGTCCACATAAAATCGAATCTTCGTTCTAGTGAACAGAAATCGTCTTGTAAATTTCTCGTGTCGTCACCTAGGCGAGTATGGCACGAGCGTATGATACTTGCGACCACTGGTGTACCGCTCGCCAAGGAACACCATAATGGAATGCCCATTAGTTCTGGATAAGTGAGTTAATTGTCCATAGGTTTCGAGCTACGCCATCGACGACGCGTAAAAATCGTCTTTACGCGCGCTAGCTACCTACGGGGAAAGGTGTCGCTGGTACGAGACACTCGGACTAACGTGGATTCTGAGGGTCCGTGTATCGGGATAAGATTAGGCGTTATCGCGAAACACCTAATTAACAACCTGTCGAACGTGTGTTAAGACTTACTGGCAACTGAGTTTTCGATGTTCCACGGAGTTGCCGATATCAGCTAATCGGTATTCTATCGATGCAAGATTAGATCAACTGATAACACTTTCTTAACATGTGTTTTCTAATAGAACATGGCTTCTTGTCGGTTTCATTCAATTTTCATCGCGTCTAGTTTAGTTACGTAAGACTCGTACAAAGAAAAGAAAAAGGAAAATGGGAGGAAAGAAAATTTAATAATATACTTTCTACTGCATTTTCGATGGTGATTCGATGTCGGTTTAAATTAAACAACTGCAGAAACTATGTTTTACAGCAAAAGCTGTAACTTTACAATTTAAGAAAATATCGTATTATAATTATAATTGTAATTTATTTGACGGTGTATGGTGTATACGATATCCTGCAAAATAATCTCTACATTTAGGAAATTTAAGTTCTCTCTATAAAAAAGAAAAAAGAAAAAATATTAGATTAATTTTTCGTAAAATTTCGAATTTCAGGTAGTTTACATAAATTCCATTTAATAAGAACTTCGCTATATGTAGAAACCATCATAAAAATCATCCTTCGCAAACTCCGCCTTCGACTTCCTTGCGAATTTTCAAATAAACGTGTAAAATACGATAATATCAAAGTCCATCGAGATAATGATGCTATATTAAAATGAAACAGAACGAGTATCTTAGAAGTAAATAATTTCAAATTAAATTACCTGAATAACAAAAACCAGACCACCGTAAAAGCCTAATGATCAGGCATTTATTTTCATTTCTCTGCGGGTAAAGTTGTACGCGGAAGTTGCCACGATATTTTCTCTACGCGCGAAGTAATCGTTCAGTACGTTCTCGTAATTAGACAAATCGCTGATTTCGATGATTTCGAGACGCTACAGCGTCCTGTATCTCGGACTGTTACGACACTCGAGAAAAAGGAGTCGCCGGTAAGAAAGAAGGACTGACGTATCGAGATATGATTCATCTCTATAATTAATTACTATGACTTATGGTGGAGGCTCGAGGATGAATAAAAGACCACGTGCAGTGAAAATTGAGGAGGAAATGAGAGGTACCCGAGGGAAAGCAGACTCTGTGATTAAGACCGAACACCGATACGTGTGACGGATACGCGAATATTATAGCCAAGTGGAAATGCTGTTTCTAGCTAGACGTTAATGAGCATATCCTGTTTCCTCGCGTACTCTTGTTCCCATATATGTGTTTGTGTGATCTTCGTTGTAACTATGAGGATAAATAATTATCTGTATCGATGAAAATAAAACTATGTGTATCAGACGGATTAACGTGAAAACAAATGTGTTGTAATTAACTTCGCAAAAATATTTCTTTCGAATATTCTCGATTGATTTATACAGGCAGAAATAGAAAATTATTATTTAGTATTAATATGAATCGCGTGATATTAATTCAATGTAAATTGTCTAATATTAATCACTTTACTGTACACGGTATGTACAAGGGCATCGAAGAATCTCTTACTGAAAGTACGTAATATGTTTTTCTAGAAAAACAACTAGCTTGTTCCTGTTAAGATTTATCAAATGTTAAACGGAAATTCAAGATAAGATTACGCTAGATAAGACGAAATTTACACTTGCTTTTATATGTCCTTTTCCTTGAAAAACTCTTGGACATCCCGCTCTAAGAATATTCGCTCGTATAACTGATTTCCGTTGAACTATTTCCTTCTTGAAACTTGACTTTAACCAGTTTACTAATGTCAATTTCCTGTGTATGACATTTATTCTTTCTTCGTCATGAGTATAGAGTCAATAACACGCGTGTGACTATATAGAATTCTTTAAGCATTAAACAGATGATTAAATTTATTCGTAGAGAGATACAAGCGCGGATTGTAAGAAGCGATTATGGTTGCTGAATAGCTAACTACCTGTGCTTAATGAACTACATAAACGAGTCTTCCAATATCATCGAGCCATAAGCGGACGAGAAGAAAAGGAGGTTTACAGTTACGCCTTTTGACAGATTCGAGAAAAACCCACGCAACGTTCATTTTAATGCAATCTGACAAAATCATATTACCTACTCTGCGCGTCTCCTGAGATAACGAATACCATTATGTTTCTATAAAAATATCGGAGTGACTTCTATAAATTTTGCCAAATATGTGTTAATGATTCCAGCAAGTTAAGCTTCAGCTGCTTCTCTTTCAAATCTATTCAAGCGCGTGACGTCAGCCACGATCAAAACGATCCCAATTAATAACTAACTCCTTTATCCGAATAATTTATAACGCCTACTAAATTCTGTATTCTAAGAATTGAATTCTAACATAGGAAAATCAATAATTGTTTAATACTCACCGAAAATTCGTTGGAGCTATTAATCATTACGGTATTGAAATAGAATTTTAACCTTTCACCGTAACCATGATGAAATGAACGATCGAACTGCAAACGAACGAGATCAAAAATTATCCGATAAATCAGTGCGATATTAATGTTTCGCATATAGTACAATTGTCTGAGGTGTGGTTAACAAATGCTAGTTAGTACGGCATTAAACTGTAGTTAAAACTAAAAAAGAAGACTGTACGAGAAAACGAAAAAACGCAAGTCTATGGCCACCAAAAATGTAGGTTACATGGTCTTACTACGAGTGTCAACTTCTTCAAAATTCAAGCTTAAAAGAGGCTCTTAAAACAGTAACGTTCGAGTCTGACGTCAGTTGAAACTCTCGAACGACGTGGAGCGCTATCACGCATTATCCATTGTTGCGTATGCGCATACTCGAGGCGAGGGCCGCGAGAAAAAGAATCCGGCGGCTCGATCTTCCGGAACGCGAAAAAAACGGGACCGTAACGCACGATCAATATTCATAAACGTTCGCTCGGAAACAAGGGCGGGTTGGTCGAAGGAGGCGGAGGAAGAGGAGCAGGAGGAGAAGGAAGAGGATAGAAAGAGGATCGCAGCGAAGAGAGTCCAATTAAGGCACCAGGAAGAGGGAGATTTCTCTGAGCGGAGAGTTAACGCGAACCTAGCATACGCGTGTAAACGGCGTCCTCTACGTATGTATTTAGATCGTGGCGAGTCTAACCTAGGCCCCCAGTCCAGATTTATTATCCCGCGGGACGTAGGCAGATCGCCCACCACTACCACCAGGCTAGCTTCCCACGCATCCCTCATTCGCCGATATCTACTTAGTCTCATCGGAGGTTGCTTTACCGAGGTTTGCTTCGCTAGAGATCAACCTATTCCAGTACTGAGACATCGTAGATTTCGCGATTACAGTAATGTCGCGTTAACCTGTTAACCCTGTTGCGTTAACCTTCCGTCACTTTCGACGAAATTCGTTTTTTCTATCTATCTAGAAAATTTCCTCCCTAATTAAAGGGAAATATGAGAGAATTGTACTTTTGTTTTCTCGGGATCGATCGTATCGTACGAAATATTTCCGAGTCCGCTCTGAACGAGCGAAACGTAACGAAGGTACAACGAATAACACGGTTGAACCCCCCAAAAAAACGGAAAGTACGATATCCATTAAGCATTACGAAAAATTAAAATCTATAAAAGAATTCACACTTAACGCTGTTCGATGCTTCCGGATAGAAACCGTGTCGAAACGAAATTCTTTTTGGCTACGGCTTCTATTCGAAAGCCTCGAACAGCGTTGCAATCTCAGAACAGAATATTAAGCGTATGAATCCACGTCGCGAAAACCTCGAATCTCTTATAAAAGAATCGTCATTGATACGTGTGATCTCCCGTTCCAATTGTTTGACTTGGATGGCGATATCGTGGGGTAGGAACAGGAAATCATTAAAATCAACACGGTACTAACGCGTTAATTCATCGTTCATATTGCCGATCTCCCTCGGATACAGTAATTTCTTTATTCGCTGCAAAATCTGGTAGCTATATTTGTCTTTTATTACGTACGTCATGGAACATGCTTTTTCCTTGTACGTATGCGTGACATGCTTGATACGCCCAGTAGGAAGAGACATGTAAGTATAACAGAATGACCGATCGAATAGCGGCGCTAACTCAGCAGGTTAACCCACACGATCGACCGATCGCGTCATCTTCTTATATCTTCGATGACGTCACGCGACTATCTCCACAGAAGGTTAAGGACCTCGGAATCGGTTCCAAAGCACCTGAATATATCTGGGCGTGCGATTGAATTCGGCGATTCGGTCTCTCGTCTTCCCCAAAACGGAACGCCTACCGCCTACCGATTTTCTATCTTCGATAAAAAAAACAACTTCGTCAAAAAGATACTAATCAGGTATTAAGTAAAGTATTTGTACGTTATTACAAATATACAAAAATCGAACGAAGCACTTTGATCTAATTTAAATAGGCAATCTTAAATTCTGAATACCCTTTTTAAAATGGCCAAGAGTTTTGTTTCTATCGTCTGTTAATCGTTCGTTACGCGTGTACGATCGGGTGATAATAAATTGTGGTGTTTTAAGAAGGGATAAAGTTTTAAAGTAAAAATGAAGATTGGATAATGGTGCGGCTTCCTAAAAATGGGCAAATTTAAAAAGACTAGATTGCAACGAAGAAGAGAATATTGCAGCAATTTTGTGCAACTGTGTTTGTAGGTGCTTATAATGTCGCAACCTGCTAGCAATGTTGATTACTATGCTGCTCTACATGATCCATCATCATATATGATTATAATGATTATATGTCACCCTGCACAAACAACCCCGTCATCTTTTAATTTCTCGGCATCGACGAACCATATCCTGCTTCCTTACCTACTCGATCGCCATTCGAACAATGTTATAAAGTGAAAATACCAGAATAAATTACATTAACTGACCAAAATACCGAAATAATAATATGTAATTTGAGTACGAGATGTCAGTCTCGCTCAACAATTTCATTATTCTTTAATTCTGTGATATTGCGCGTCATTGAATCTGAACAACGTTCAAGTCAGATCAATCCATAAAATTAAATTGTTATGTAATAGAGCGATTCTTGAGAACGACTCGTCCGTTGAAACAATGTAGACGAAGTGACTTTGATGAAAATTTTGGACAAACGTTGCATCATCTTTTCAAAAAATACACAGCTCTCCAGTTAGTTTCACCATCAATCCTTAAAGTTGAATTCCTGTACTCGATCTGAATACTTTGATTCTCTAGGATCTTCTGTGTCTCGATCTCGCTGTTTTGGACTCGGAGAAAGAATCTTAACGTCTCGAGAAAATTTTCATCGTATTCGATTCTAATAACGATTCATCCACGTTTCTCTGAAATTTAAGATATTTTTTCACGATGGACAAATGTGATTCACTTTTATGTGAAATTGCACCTAAGTACTTTTATGCAACGGTTTATATTTTTTTTTTTTTCAGACAGAAGGCACTCGCCGTACGATGCACGGCGCATACGAGCAACCGCCTCAAGGTAAATGTACCATATTGCGTAACAATAACTACAGAACGATGTCCCAATCGAATCTTCTCGGATCCACGTTCGGCGAACTTTCCCAGACCAATTAACCGTTCGAAGCGGGTAATGTATTCGCGGAAAAATGTTCGTGACGACGAAGCCAGGCAACAGCAGGCAGCACACGACGCGTTCGAGCTTCGACTTATCGAGTTGAATCGTGTGGCGTTCGACCGCTGCAGGGATATAAATGCTATGTTACAAGCCGAACGGACGCGATAAAAATTCATTACAAGCGCAAAGTGCTCGCGCGAGCAAGCGATTTACGCCTACGGCGATGCGAGCCCAACGGCAGTCTCCTCGCTGGCAATAATTAGCGCGTGTGACGGAACGATCCGTCATCATTGATAATTATGACGAT
This sequence comes from Bombus haemorrhoidalis, assembly GCA_014825975.1. Taxonomy (NCBI): domain Eukaryota; kingdom Metazoa; phylum Arthropoda; class Insecta; order Hymenoptera; family Apidae; genus Bombus; species Bombus haemorrhoidalis. The sequence goes on along the minus strand of CM026166.1, from coordinate 14,886,613 downwards.
TATGCGCGGCCAGTGCATCGCGTGCGTTAATGCGACCTGCCGCCGTCTGATCGTTGCGCACGTCCAACTTAATTGCGCTAACCTACGAAACGTCGATTAACGATCGCAATAACCGGACGCCATGACAACCGCCTTAAATCAACTCAACCAACGACCAATACATCGACGGCGATTCCGACCACGACCTGCGATAGCACGGTGTGCACGAGCCTTTATCTACGTTCGCTAATACTTCCTCCCGTTCTTAAGATTCCCTCAGATCAATCAAGTTACGCTCTTACTATTAGCTGAATTCTAATCGTTTTAATCCTACAGATTTCACTCAGACTTTGTGTTTATACGAAGCAAGTTGTTCGGCAAGTTGTCTCAGTTCTGCTGCTATTCTCGAATTTGTATGCTTCGATTTATTGCCTTCATTTTAGCAAGGAAGAATTTTTTACGTTCTAAGAAGACGTTTAACGTAAAATATTACATTTGCTAAAAGCAGCTGCTTCGTTTTAGTAATTGGTAAAATGAAAAATCTGACACCCATAGTTGTCAGAAATTTGACAGTTCTACTAGGAAACGGTAGACGAAATTGGCAACGAAGTAGATACGAGTCACTTTGGCGTGTTTGAGGCTGTTAAAATATATTGCTGTAAAAGATAAAGAGGATTATGTAAGATAAAAGAAACAACCAATGTCTCTTTGGTAAGTTTGAGTAGAGTGTTTAAAAAACTGCGAGTTTCGTTTAGGAAAGGAATATCGGCAGACGATTAGAAATTGCATTATCTTATCTAACAATCGCCATTCGTTACAAATAAAAAAATGATTACGAGGTGCGGAATTTCGCTTGAAGCCTGGTAAGATACAATATTTCAAGCCACGCGAAGCAACAAGTTGGTATTAATAAAGCGACTTCAGGCATCTTCGAACCGAGCAACTGAAAATAAAATGGCTTGACAAATGAGCATGATCGTAGTAACTCGAAATAATATTTCAAATGAAATTAAATTGAATTCGAATCGTTCGAATTCAAGCATCTTAACTCATCCGAACGAGGCTTAAACCGTCTATTTCGTGTTCGCTATTTTGCCATAGTGGATGGGCTAGATTATTTAGCCGTGGCCTCGATTTCATATACAAGTAATAAAGATTTAATGGCGGCCTATTTGTATAGTTTATTATTCACTGAACGTATGCTGTGCCGATCGATATTTCATGCGTACGATTTTACGCTGTACACACCGCGGTTGCGACCGTGTTGCACACACCTTTTATCACAGCAGCAACTATGTTTTATCCGCGGATCGAAGACGAGCAGGGCGTTTCTATTCACCGTGTTTACGGCTTATCGTTAAATAATAATTGCCGTCCACTCGTCGAAGATAACGTATTATATCAGCGGTACTGAATACATTAGCGCCATTAATAGCGGATACTTTCAACCGCTCTCCTTCCTCTCCTCTCTTTTCCTTCGTTTCACTGTCTTTTTCCTTCTTTTTTTGCTTTTCTTCTTTTAATCGATTGCAGCATCGTTATCTTTGCCAATGTATTAAGCGCTTCGTTGGCTTAACTAATTCGCGCCGTACGTGCCTCCATTCGCTCGATTTCAATGAAAGAGAATTGTTCGTTATTCCACCCGCCATTTTATATCTTATTATTACTATTATCGTAGATTCGATTTTTTTTTTTTTTTTTTTCAAGAAATATGCTACAGTGACACACTTACGTTAAATACTTAAGCTTTCATTAGACGTGTCTCTTCTTTGTAATATTTTATTGAATATCATTTTTCGATAATAATATCTTACAGTCTGTATACAGCATGAGTCAGCAATGATGATCGCTTGAAATAACTCTTTAAAATTACCTATTGACTTTATCAAAGAACGTTTCAAATAGAGTTTATTGTATTCGCAGGACCTGATTAGAGGAGTTCAATTTGATTTTTTGATACCTTAATACTATATATAGTATATTTTTTTTATAACATTAGTTGATTCAACTGGGTGTTTCACACAAAAGAATATTAACTTATTTATTTAATCTGTTTGTCGAATCGTTCGTTTGTCAGTCGTTTTCGTTGTCTTTGTCTCTCATACGTTAAATTTGTCAAATTAAAGTTAACTTGCATTAAGTTCAAATTAAATCAAAGTTGGTACTTTCCTTGTAAAGGATGCTTAGCTGAGTCAACTGATGTTATAGAAAAGATATGGTGCCATTTAAAAGACTCGAGATCAGAGTATTTAAAAAACTATAAAGTATCACGAAGTCAAACTATATTCATCCGATCATGTACATCCGAATACAATAAATTTTATTTCAAACATTTTTCAATCAAGTCGATAAATAACTACTTATTTCAAGTGATCGTTCTTACTCACTCGCCTCGTATATGCACATATCATACTGAAAATATACTGTTCGATGATCTTTCTTAGCAGCGCCATTTTACCTGTGCTCTTCGTGTACAAAACACAAACATTAATTCTAATTTCTATTCGTCTAATTTCTTGATACCACTTCGTACGTAATTTCCGTGCAACGCTAATCAAACTTTAAATTAATACTTTCTGCACTACTAAGCAGTTCAGTATAACGTATTACGTTACACCGCAATAGCAAAATGGTATCGATTACAGAATTAAAAAAAGCTCGTATTAAACGTGCAGACACGTACTTTCGTCAAAAATTACATGTATTAAGAACTCATCGAAAGAAATTAGCATCCAACAGAAGTTGCACAACCTAATTGCACAATCGTTCACCAAGAAACACAGATGTTGGAGATAGCGTGTGTTGAAGACTTAATTCTAAACCCTTGAACCCTTCTTAAAATAATCATCTCTTCATCCTTAAGATCTGCTGTATTTCAAGCATCAGATAAAAAAATGCATGCTTTTATACCTCTTATGGTTGCTATTTCGATTTCTAGATACTTTGCTTAGTAATAAATCGTTATAACAATTACATCGTACTATTTTATGCAACTTGGAGTTATTTAGATTATTTATAACGATATAGTTCCAATGATTTCATTAAACATTTCTACCATCAGCTCAAAAACTTTACAAATGTCACTTGCGTCTCTTTACTAATTATTAATAATTCTAGATGCCTCGTACGAAATTAACATGAATAATTTACGCGTTACGCGTAATGACATTTAAGACGCGCAATTTTATTTACCATATTTGATGGCCAACTTGATTTTCTATTCGGCTACGTTCTTTAACGAACTGATAATTAATTCGGCAACTAACGATCGAATCAATCGATAGCCAACGGAGAAAACGAAGAAAATGACGCCTTAAATGATAGATATGTGATTACATATGATAATTCACAATTCGCTGGCATCTCGAAGTAAAATCTCACGAATATAACAACGAAGCGCAAAAGACAAATAAAAACGATAGAAAGGGAAGAATTGCGAAAGAAAGTTAAAAATGGTTTATCGACTTCTACCGTCTATGATCCTTCAGAACATGATGCTGGCGTTAATCTCGTTACGGAGATGGCGCAGTTGCACACACGATTCGTGGCGGAACAGCACGTATCGTCGCGTCGCCCGGAATTTTATAAGGCATTAATTGCAGTCGACTGGCGATTTATAGAGGCGGACTCATCAATTAGAGAAATTTGCATAGACGTTTTAATTAGCGTTGCCGCACCACCGGAGGGCCACGGTCGCCTTCCGCCTCTCCTTTAACGCCATCTTTCATCCCTTTATCCTGCTTCGACTCGCGCTATTTACCCGCTTGTTCGCTCTGTACGTATATATCATTCGTGTATATAAGTTGGTATGCTCGTACACGCTCGTTCTCAACCCTCCATAATCGCCGTACTTTTTCAGCTTGGCTGGAATAAAAAATTGATGCAACAGCGAAATAGCAAATATTCGTTGCTAGATATAAATTAGTAATTAAATTCGATCGTGATGAATATTTTAATACGCGAGAGAGAAAAAAATGGTTTGTAACCGTCAAATCATGATAAAGAAGCAGAACTTGTGCAATGTATATGCACGTATGAATAGTAGTAGAAGCAAGGAAAGCTTTTTACAGGCTGCAAATCTACAAGTACCAGTTCGTTTCTTCTTTAACGCGATATCAGAATAACTAATAACGAAATTAATACTGAGGTACGATAGCAATGCAATTTGGAATAGGTTCATAAGATCATAAAAACAGTGGATAGCAATCTCCAAGACACGTTTAGAAATTATCACATTTGCATAGAACAAATCTTGATAGCATTTAGCATTTCACTAATACTGTTGATTTTATTAGAACGTATAACTACAAAATTAAAATAAGACTAATACGAGACATTATACAATATCTCATAACAATTTTCTACTGGACTTTAACGTTTAAAAGCAACCTTTATTGTAACGTTATGTTCTATGGTAGGTTCAATGGAGGATCAGATCATCTTGAATTTTTCTATTAGCAATCTTGTACCTAAATTACATTTGGCCAAAAAGAAGCAAGCAATCTCGTACTTTTCAACGGCATTACAACAACATATCGACACTTATAATGCTATATTACCGATTTGTCAGACAATAGCAAAACCGTGTCTCACTTTAGGTCACGATAGATGCTTGTTCCGACGAATGAAATGCGTCCGCTCATATTCGATTGCTCTGACTCGTCCGTATTCGCGAGAACACGCATCCATTGTAATCAGAGCCTCGTTCGGATAGCCAGCAGTTCACTGACAAACGGATAAGAACGTAGTATCTATGTAATATCTAATACGTTGTAGAAAATTAAATTATTCCCCGCAAACAAAAATTCCCAATCCTCCTCATCTCCCCAACTCCGTCATAAACGAGCGTCGATCGAATTATCCAGCAAGAAACCGGCGCTTTCACCCGATCGATTCGACCACGGGGAGTCGGCTGGAATTGCAAAACGTCGGTCGGCGTAACACGAAGTCTTTATTCGAATAAAAAAAAAAAAAAAAAGAAAAAAGAAAAGGAAGGTTAACGACACGCGGCGTGTGTGGGATGCGTTTCTTTTCGTTGGCCTGTATCGGTTCGTGTTGTTCGACTGATCGATCGAGAGCTCGCCATTTGATTGTAACGACCGCCTTTTCCCTGCTTCAAAATACCCGACCAAGCTACGATCGACGTTTTCTCGTTTTTATCGATCGTCCAACGCACGAATTATCCGCGTGCTTTCGCGACACTATCTCGGGCGGAATTTGCCACAGCTGCGAGTCGAATGATTATGACTGGCTATGTTGGCCGAGTTATGGCTTCCGATACGCAAGTCGTTTACACCTATATTCTTATCTCCTGAATAATGTAGCAACTTTGAGTATACAACGGATAATTAACATGGTGCGGAATGTCAATCGGTATGAAGGTATTTATGCGGTACGGCGGTATATAACAGTAGATATGTATAGTGTTTTACAGAATGTTTCTTTTAACTCTTAGACCGCGAATAGGCGGCCGCTGAAATAGCTTAACGTAACGAACGTTGGGACAAAGTAGAGTGGCATTATAACGTACATTACCGACCATAAATCATCGGACTCTTAGTATCGTTATATTGTATCAGGGTTGTTTGGAAACTTTGCAGAGAAATTTATCGACAATTTATAACGTAAATATGATATAGCATTTTTAAAGTATTGGAACTTTATTTAACAATACATGTAGTTTCATCGGATGATTTTTAGTTTGCTTTGGCATACTACGATCAGCATTAGGATTACTTTTCTAATGAAATAGTTTCTGGCAATAAATTTCGCGTACACGTAGAGTAAACAGTTTGTTGGTATAAAAGAATTGTATTTTATTTTTTATTTTATTAAATCTTACTCTCCGTTTTATGAAGAATAGAATGAATAATGGTGGAACAATTAAATCTCTTTTTTAATAAACATTATATTTCACGTTAACAGGTGTTCTGCACTTTGCAGACGATTTTATACATACTTTCTTACGAATCTCGATCAAAGTCCAAATTTCCTAATATTTGCATAACGTGGTTTATATCATATATCGAGTACCAATTTTTCCTCGGGTCGATTACGAGTTGTTCTGTTCGACGTACCTGAAACAAAAATGAAAAAATATATTTAATTGGTCATTGCGCGATGTCAATGAAAAAAATGTATAATTATATATAATAATTTAAACAGTTATCCGCATAATACGAAATATTAAATATGTATCAGATATTACAGTTACACCTATTACAAAGAGATTATAAGTATGTATGTGTAAACGTGTCGATTTATGCCAATTACGAGTAACGAAACTGACTACGTAGATTGCGTTAGATTCAAATTGAAAAACGATCAGCAATATCAAATACCCCCCATTACATTATTTCTATCAAGCTTCAAGAAAATCCACGCCAGGAATTAATTTGCGAAATCATAGATTCTAAGAAACTCTTAAACGGTATACGTATGCCATAGGATAGGTTTAGTTAAACGTTCTCTATGACGAGGTCCATTAAACGCCTCCATCAAAAAGGCTCTTAATCCAACAAGCGTCTCCTGTTTTTTTTTTTTTTTCTTCAAATTCCCCGAAGAAAAAAACTATGGCTGAAATCAACGACCTGGCCTCTGTGGCACCTTCTCGTCTCCAAAATGATCATGAAACGAAATTTCTGCGCGAAATGCCAGCGACATTAGATCACGATCGCGTTTGGCCCCGGCTCCTTCACTTTTTTCTGCTCTCTGGTCGACTATGCTAATTCGAAGTCTCAATATAGCATTAAATCACGACGGCTGAGTTTCGCGAACACGGCACAACAGACATCCTGCTAGCTCACGAAAAGCCGAAAGGCGAACTCGGCAGAAGATAAGGTTCCTCGCCGCTACGAAGCTAGCAGCGTGCCAACTTGGTCACCGCTTTCCTTTTCTTCAAACGAGAATTCCTCGAATTAGAGGGCAGCACGAGCGTGGGGTACGCAGACCGCTTTTAAGGGAACCAGTCTGCGTATCGCGTGCACATTGCCACGAATTTCATCCATTATATGGCGGAGAGTTTTGGGTAATTAGCCGTGTCCCTGAACTAATCCTTCGTCCATTTTCTACTCGGTCTGCACACTTTGTCTCCGCTATCGCGGTCCACCATCTAATGGCTCGTGATAGAGGAGCGAGAAGAAGAGAGCGTGTCTCTTTGTCTGGGCCGTGGCTGGCCAATGCTCGAGAAGATTCTCTTCCGAGCGAAATGTCAAGAAGGAGGCGGTTAATTCTCAGCATTTACCCAGCCGGCAGTCTGACCCAACTATTCATTAGACGGCAGTGCTGCATCCCGTAGCGTCCTCTTCTTTTTTCTTCTTCTTCTTCTTCTTCTTCTTCTTCTTCTTCGTCGTCGTCGTCGTCGTCGTCGTCGTCTTCTTCGCGACGATCCGAGACGAAGAAAAACTTGAGCTAGGATGACAGAGAAAAGAGGATGGCGCGAGAAAGAGGCAGAAAAGAGAGACGTTGTGCAACCTGGCTCGCGACTCACTTACCATCCTCCAACTGTGTGATTTCGAACAGAGAAGCTTTGATCGAGCAAAGTTGAAACATTCCAGCGGATATTGGGAAACTTGGAATTCGTTCTCTGACGTTCTATGAATTAATTAGAGGACTCGACTAGTTATGGACGGCAATAAATTTTCCAAGATAACGTTACTCTCAAGGTAACGCTGTTGGTGTTGTAACGAAGTCTAATGGATATAGAATGGTAATTCTTTATCTTCTCTCGGGGATGTTTCTGAAGTGGTCGAATCGAGATATGTCGTTGGCACTCGGCCGCCCTAAGTAGCTGCGTACTTTTCGATTAGCGAATTAGTGGAGATAACGTTGATGAGTCGCCAGTAACAGCTAGACTTTATCTTAAAATTTTATTACTCTTATTATTTATTTAGCATAGAAATTAGTGTCCTTTTTTTGTATGGCTTGAATATGCTTAGCAGTTAACAGTACGAAATAGCCGAAACTATACGCGTGTTGTAAAGTGTACGCTATGCCTCGTAACTGTAAAATCATCCTAAAACGTTCGATCCTTGTACAGATACAGGGTACAGGATACGATACAGCAAGATCTGATTAGAAGTATGCAAAACCGAGCAGTTAAACATATTGAAAATAGAGGATGACAGATACGTTACTAAATTATTGTTATAATTTTATTTTATGGCCTGCTGAATCCAAGTTTTGCATAATAAAATATCCTGTTATACCGGTTCTATAGTTATAAAACAAGAATTACGTTTTTCCCACTTTTCTTTCTTTTCGGTAAATATGCAATCTATCCTTTTTTGGGCAGCAAGAAGTAAATCGTTTCTCAATACGATTCCAGGTGCTCGTACGACACGCGTAATTCCTTATTATAGTAATCACAATATAGAATAAGAATCTAAATATTATGAGCGTGGGTAGTTACGTCATGGCATTTGTCAATACATTTCGTCAAAAGTATAAAACACGAAAATAAAGTATACAAATATGAAAAAAGACCATTCGATATGGAATAAAATATCTGATCCAAGGATCAAAGATTTATTACGTCATTTATTTCTTCGCAAGAATGAAACACCCACTATCACAAAATCAGCACCTCGCTAAATTCTTCTTGTCACTGTAACCATATTCGGTCCCTACATCCTACACCCAATATTGCCAACCGTTTCTATCTCGTAAGTTATCTGCCGACGTCGAACAAAAACACCACGCTCCAATTTTCACACAGCACGATACTTGTCACCGGACTTCCTTACAACGGTTCTACCTGTTTCGCTTTTCGAAGGTTTCCCGTGCATTCGCGGAGCCTATCTCTTTCATCGTAACTATTGTCAGCCTACGCGGCACCGTTCGTTCGCACGCAGTTGGCGAACGCAAAAAAAAAAAAAAAGAGAAAGAAACGGGGTAGCCGGAGAATCGAGAGAAGGATGGTAAAACCGACTTTCACTTGGCTGGCGCCAATCGACGCCAATGTACACGCTCGTCATCGTTTAACTTCTCGATGATCGGCGCTCGGTTACATAACTTCCGCCGGATTCTAGCTGTTTTTCACGAGATCTCTCGTTCTCAGGTGGAAGTCGCGGCACCTGCATTAAGTGAAGCGATAATATAAACGCATCGCGTGGGCAGTTTAATGCGAATCGTTCGTCAGGCTGTTCTCACGCAAGTCGATACTCGCGTCATCGCTCGCGTCATTCGTTCCTTCTTTTCTCTATTCAATTAACCTCACGCTGATTCAGTAAGCTTCCTAGTTCTAAGAAAGTTAACTCGATCGAAGAACAAACGGTCTCTCATATTCCGCGCGTGGCTTACTTGTTCCAACTTTGGGCTGCTTTTATTTACTAAACTTAATTAAATCAACTAACTATTGAATCATACATACACAATATTATTACCATTAACATAACCAAAATCATTGCCAAATTGAAATTTAATCCATATGTATACTCAAGTTGGCTTGAAATATTAAAATTCAATAAAACCATATCAAGCTCGATCTGAAATTAACGTAATCAAAATCACAGTGAAAGCAAAATTTACCCGAATCTATTCGAAAGCCACATCTAAACCAACCTGACCAATTGATACACTCACAAATTCAAATGAAAATCGAAGCAAATGAAACCATTGCCGAAACTAAACTACGTCCAAATGTATCAACGTCCTAAATGAGCATGAAATATGAGAAATTAATAACCCTATATCAATCCGAAATAAATCTAGCCAAAATCATTGCAAAATCCACGTCCCTTCTCTTTACTCCCACTCTCCCTTTCCCTTCCAACATAACCGGCGGTGAACCCGACTAAAATTCCTCGAGCTCCGGATCCACGATCGTGAGAAGCCGTTACAACATCAAACGGCTCGAAGACAAGTGAACCAGTTCATCCGTCAGGAGGGAAGTTGGGGTTCAGCCGGAATTATTGCCACATTCGCGGCTTGTCACGAGTGAGGATAATGCTGAGATCGTTTCGCGATCGAAAATGATCAAGTATATTTTGTGCCCGGCTTCCTGCGAATCTATCGTCGTCATTGTGACGACAAAGGAGAAAGACACAAACGTGGAAGACGATGAACGATATATCGTTTGTCGATTAACGTGGTTTACCGACAATGGCGTTTCTCACGTTTTGGGATTCGTTGTACATAACGAGGTGACGTAATTCCACAGGTTGGAATTTTGCCGGTGTACAAAAATCGAGAACCTTCGATACCTGAGAATTTCGCATTAAGAAATCCTCGATGAAAATCCTGTTAGATTTCCGTTACAAATATTTGTCGTGTTAGAGGAAACTGTGAAAGAATCGTTGTTAGCATGCGTTTCCTTTCGCAATATTGAAAACCTTTTTGTCCGTGTTTAAGGATAAAGTAATATTTCAGATGTAAAATCTGAAATAACGAAACAAGGGAACCTTGAAAAAAATGGACCTAGTTCTCAAATTAATTATCAACAGTATTCTACATGTATCTACGTATCTGTGTACGACACACAATTCATACGTAGCGCAAATACAACTCCAATGAGTGTTCACATTATTTCGATTCGAAATCAATATATGGTGACTGAATGACTACGAAACTATTTTTAGAAACTTTACGCGTTACCATGTTTGCTACAGTTAAAAAAAAGTCTCATGTTTGCTACAGTTAAAAAAAAAAGTACGAATATCCCTACTCCAGCTACATTTCCATTCACCCGCGATTGTAAGTCGACGTTTTACGCGTACGCCTCGTTTCCAGGCCTATCATTTGATAGTTGCAGGGGGCGAGATCGCAATCTTCTCGAACTGATTTATGTCTGGTTCGATCGGTGCAGCAAAAAAAAAGAAAAAAAAAATGCCAAATATTTAGCCGCCATAAAAGGCGTGACAGAACAAAAGCTAGGAAATATATATCACGTTTAAGAAACGGGATTTTTTTAGCTAGAAATAATAATAGACATTTCGAGAAAGAGAAAATAATAAATCGAACCTATTGAACGCCATCGACAATGAAATATGAACACATTCGGTATCTTTTAGGCGTACTTTTTGCGTCTGTATATGAAACATTTTTCATGCGAAATTCTTACGAACTATTCGATCCAAGCCACGCCAAAATGAATTTAAACGAACGATTGTACGCTTTCTAATATTTTCTTTACACGAAAATATCGCTTCTTTGATGTACTTTATATATTAGATGCAATTTTTAAGGAACAAAGGGACGCGTTTAAAGATCCACAAAAGGAGCGCAAAATAATCAAACTCCTGCTACATTTTACTATTACGTGGCAATCTGATCTAAGCCACGTCAAAATAAAATTAATTAAATCAATGTTTCCCGACACCCACTTCCTACACGCGAAAACAGATTTTTAATATTTCACACACAGCGAAACGAAAAGACGAGAGATGCGTTAAAAAACTAGAAGGATAAAGGATAATCAGCTCGTTTCGCAATTCTCTTACGCGCCAATCGATTCTGACCCACGCCAAAATGAAGCTAAACGAAGGAATGTTCCGAACGCGCTTCTTCAACGAGTACGCTCGATGCTAGTCACAATCCATCCGTCACCGCAGTCCACTTTGTTGCTCGATGCGTGTTTACTGACCTCGTGACCCTAGTGCACCAGCGTGGCATCCCAACGCGCGGCTATTACGCACGCGACAAAAGGCAACGTGCACACACGCGCGCGTAAAATGCGCGTGAAGGGTGCGTGCAACACGCGCACGTTGCGTCGCGGTCTAGCCCGCCAAGTATGCGACATTGAGCCAAGGCCACCGTAGACCGCACACTGGCGAACGGACATTTACGCGCACATTGACGCGCACTGTGCGCGCACGCGCTTCGTCGTGGCACGAGTGCGGAGTGCGTGCACGCAGCTAGACGCGAGCATCGCAGCGCATGGGGGAAAACTCGCGCTACCCAACCGGTCTCGCCCCGCAGGTGAATTCACTCGTACGGATGATGCTCTGGCTCGCACGTTTTTCTGGTCGAACGTGTCACGGAATCGGCCAACGTTTCACTCTGCCGGAGATTCCTTTCTCCAGGTAAATCGAGAGATCGATTCTTGCGAGCCTTGATGGATGAATGGACGGTTCGGAATCCATCGGATTATGTGGTTCACGTAGCTTTTTATTATTCTGATTTTTCCAAGTGTTGATTGCTATATTGGAATGGAAATATTCTCGAATCGAGAGACCGATTCTTGTGAATCTCGATAGACGAATGGATGGTTCGAGATTTATCGCATTTTTCGGTTCGAATAGCTTCCTATGAATATGATTTCTGAAGCATCGATTGAAATATTCTAACTTTCTTCGTTGGAATGATACATCTAACATTTTCTCATTTTTTCAAGATATGTCAGGATATTTGAATACTCTCTACCTTTTAATGTTACGTTACACAGGCCATTAGAAAATAACGATTAAATATTTTTAATTCTATGAACGGAAAAAAGATTATAAATCTTCAGAACATTTAATTCGAATGTTTCGACGGATAATATATTTAGGAAAGGTAGTGTTTCAATAGAATTGAAACAGAAATGATTATTACAGCTACAAAGAAAATTCATTTGATTCTCCACCTAGTGCTAGTAATGACATTAAATTTACATCGAATGGTACAGGTAATTTAACGTCAATCTTTTTTCATGTTCTCGTCTCAAATAGCTGATTGACGTTAACTTCGACCTTAAAAGTGATCGACAAGTATAAGTCGTCATTGATACTTGTCCTTCGTAAAGGTACACTCGGACCCTATTGTTTCTCGCCGCCAACGTAACAAGTGTCAGGTGTCGATTCACTGTCGCTGTAACGTGTTATTGTCTTTCGTCTTCTCGATGGGCTATGTGGGCTTAGCTATTGTTTCCTCCCTGATATCGTATGCCGGAATATTAGATCCTAATTGTTATCCATAAAATCCGTGCGATCGGGTAGCGTGATTTGTTACCGATTTTGACGCTGATAAGATTTATTCACCACCGGAAATTCAATCAGACAACCTAATACCTGTGGTTATGACCTATTAATATAATTTATTCGTCCATGTTCGAATAGAAAGAAGCAATTGCTACCATTTTATAAATATCGTTAATGTCAAACAAGGAAATTCGATCTTTTCGCATCGGTACGGGTAACGGACCAACGATCTCGTACGCGAATCCTCCTACCGAAACTTTTGATCGAAACGAGATCGCTTTTTCGATCAGCGCCCTTTGATCTCCTTTGTCCCGTCGCAACAATAGAATTCATCTGGGTTTCTTCTACCCCGAGGACCTCTTCCTCGTTTTCGGTAGTTCTTTTCGTTAGACAACCTTTGTCGTCCGCGAAACGAAGAAACGCCGCTTCTAATTGGTCACCACGTTGATGTATAGGTTGGTCCGGATTCGTCGTATCTACCAGACTCATCTCTAACCCCTTCGCCCGCCCGAATCTCTAATGATCTTACGTCCAGCCACCACGATAGCCAATTTAACGATCCCTTGCCCTATTTTCGACCTTAGAGATTCATCCTTGGATAGTTTCCCATTGCGTTCTTATATACAGATTGCGTTTTTATATGTCGATCAAATTAATCGTTCAAGGGTGTCTGGTCGTACAATAGAATCGTATAAAGCAAGAAAATGCAGCTACGAAATTATAGCTCAAAACTTTCAATATTTTTCCTTCTTTCCTTTTTAATGAAATTGAGATACGCGAGCAAATTCTAACAGCAAAGTTTATTAAAATATTAATAAACTGCTATTATAAGTTGAGTGCTTCTCATAGCTGTTATTTTCTCATTACTTTTTTATCTTATCGTGAAAGATATTAGACAAAGTAAAATCTATCAAAGTTTACCAGTAAATATAACTAATAGATTATCTTAGTAACAAATAATCTGTTTCTTCTTTTTGCCTGCATTACAGCTCGTATCCTTCTTCAAGGAACTCCATATGCACTGCCATGTCGCAAACTTTATTTCGTTATTACTCTGCCGAAAGTTTCGAATTTTCTTCTTCGAAGCTGTTAACGCATAACAATTTCTTACAATGTCGAAACACGCAGACAACCTATTCATTGCTTTTATAGATCACTATTTCAAGCTGATCGAGATCCTCTACCTCATGCAGAGGCGCGACTAACTTTGTTTATTGTGCAAAGGTGACAGGATTATTTAAAGAGCGACCAGGCTCGAATTTACGAGATGCTTCCTGTGAACCAGACTTAAGCAAATAATAAGAAGAGATGCCTCCTGCGGCACGATCCGGTAACTGTATCGATCTATCGTTCTTATTTTACTATGCATACCGATGAACGAAGGCCTTTAGAAAGTCGTAAAAAACTTCTAACAATCGAAGTAACTTCTGGTCATTATATTGTTTTATACCAAGTTGTCTTAACGCGGCTGCCGGATCTGATTTCCTTTTTTCTTTCTTTAGATACTAGCATATAAAAGGATACACAGTCAGGTTCCTTAATAAATTATTTTCTAACTAATTCGATCAAATTGAAAGAAAGTCTACGATCATCATCATGTACTAATGAGAAATAAATATTTTTTATGCGATCAGTTGTCCCAATAATTTACAGCATTTTCTAGTTCAATATTTTATATCCGATTATGAGTCCATATTTGAGCGTTAATTGCAATACTTTTGCGGTTTTAAATTCTGTTTTGTGGCACTGTGATTATGGGAGAAAATGTTCAACATTCGACCAATATACTAAACAATATACCATCTGTTAATTAATCTGACCAGTTATCAACATTTCAATCGATCAGTTCTAGAATTAATTTTTATAATCTCCACTGTTAATCTGTTCCATAATCGATTATCGAAACGATAAAGAAACAAAAATTTGCAATTAATTTGGAGGTAAAATACAACTTCGCGTCTATCATTTACCAAAATGTATAAATTCTATGTCGATTCCACGTTGTTTATATCATATTTTTTAATTGCTTAAATCTTCCTTCAACATACTGTACCGTTCTCTTCGCTATAGAAACTCTAAGGTTTCTGGGGAATTGGATATAATGGTTCCTAAACACGTCGATGCTTTTTGCGGTCCAGAATTTATGAGACAGATATCTGTTGCACGGACTTGTTAGTGTTTTATTGAGGATCGTATTAGAGAGGAATAAATATGCGGATACACGTGTTCTGAAGGATTTGGTAAAAGATTAGATCGAGAAGAATGTTCGAGTAAGAAGAATGACGAGAAAATTGATCGTTCGTCGGCCTTATGTTGACTAAGCTACTGCGAGATGCTTTGACTTTTTTCATGCTGCATAGTTTCTCTCAAAAGGTTTCTTTTATGACGTATGACGATACGATTTGTTGCGAATTACGTTTATATTTATTCCTTTTATAACATGTAAAAACTAATTGCAAACATCCTATTGATTTATTAATTAAGTAATTATTTATTTATTTATTTATTTATTAAATAATTTAAGATAGTACCCTTTATTAAAGACTTTTCTTTTATATATCGACTTTAATTTATTGACTCTTACGCTCCAAATTGCTGTTTAAAGAATTGTTGTAACCAAAAAAATACTCGATATCGATTGAGAAGAACGTACTTTTATATGCGAATGAACGATAATACGAAACGGGGCTATTATAACAACAACATATACACACTACAGACCATTATAATACTCGTTCATTATTCGGTAAACCTGTTTCTCTGACCCCATAAAAAAGGCGGTAAAAACCCAAACTGCTTTGATAAAAAGACAAAGAGAAAGATATCTTCTTAATTATTTATACCAGTTGTTACCTAAAACATTATTCTTGTTACAAGAATCTGACAGTCGCTCTCAAATCATACTTGTTATCCGAAGCTATTGGATTCGAGATTCCTGAACGACTCGTGAAGCTTCGAGTACCGCTTTAATTTAATTATCAAACACTTGTTTCCCAACGATGAACAACAATTAAGAACGATCGATATTTTACTCTTGCCTACGATTATGTCGAACTGGTTCCTCCGGGGAGAAATTTACATGCTAATACTATCGCGAATGTACATCTCCAGGAATTTTCACGCGTAATGCGTTAAGCACCGTGTGATTAACATGCCATATTTACGGTTCGCATAAATCCGTCCAGGATTCAATTAACAGTCGACTTGCCCGTCCAAGAATGATGCATTACGGCGGTCCAGTTCAGAACGAATTTTTAAACGAGCCCCGACTCGCCTAAGTCTATTCTCTAACACAGTCTAGCGAACGATGGTGGATTCGAAACGAGCACGCAGCCAATTCGCCGGCTCTCGGGATGCAGCCCCGAAAGGCTCGCATTTCCATTAGATGGGTATTCGCTGGCAGAAGCAGTGGCTAAGAATTTCCGTTCTATACGGTTGTCTTTGTGTGCAATGAAAAGAAAGTTCCAAACTCCCATAAATAAATTTCTCTTCGTCCTTGTAAAGAGCAGAGTACGATAATATTTCACTATCTGTTTCAATTAGAGTTTAGACATTTTTCAAGCTCGATAAATGCCAATAAACCTTTTTCCATCTCTATGCAAAATGGAATAAAATATATTACACAAAGTCTGACCTTCTATTTCCATTACATCTACAAACACTTCTTACATTTTACAGACACTCTACAGACACGAAATAAAAATCAATAAACACATTTCAGTGAAATTTAAATTAACAGTAAAGTCTGGTTTTACAGCCCCTGTCGATCGTTTTAATACGCACGGATTACAGATATTTCGTCAGCCGGCGATGTAACATTGAACGCAAGAAGCACGTTAGATGTTTAAAATTGATAGGAGAGAAGCAGAGTCATTGCTTTGTTCGATCGCAATGCGAAAATACCGAAATAAACTTGCACCATTGCGGCCACTAGTTATTCTGTTGGTTCTTTCGATGGAAGAAGGCCTTAAGACACAGAGGAAATTCATCGCAAATTGTATAAAGCGTAACTTCAACGCCATTCTTTTCCAAAACGTGCCAATTGAACTGTTCGTTTGTCAAAACTTTACGAAACACTGCTTATATAAAATAATGGTAACCAAGCGTTTCGACATTAAAATATCAGAAATTTCAACGAGCGAAGTTAGCTATGGAACGGTTCGGGTGTGCTGCAAACCTTTCTTTCAGATTTCCATTCAAGCGACAAAGAAACAACGAACAGTGAAACAGTGTAGGGAGGAGTATCCGCGAATAACCTTGAGCAGGTAAAGCTGGAAGATTCTACTCACAGAGTAGCCTGAAGGGCCAGACACAAACCCTATTATACACCTATGCCGCCACTTAAGATCCCTTGGTCCCGTGTCTAGATTAGGGAATTCAGACGTTGAGGCTGGCCGGCCAATACCGGGCTGCGGTTTTCGGGGCCCTTTTTTGTCTAGGGCCAGGGCGTAACGTCCCCTCGGATATTTGGCCCCTCGTTAGATCGTGCGGAACGTCGTTACGAGTCAAGAGACCGTGTAAAGAGAACAGCCGCGGCGAGAGCGGCTCTACGCCAAGTATTAGCTGATTGGTCCATAGCCGATCGAGAGAAATTGCGGTTATAAATTGCGTCGTTATTAGCGTATCATTGATAATGGATTTGAGGAAACGTTTAATTGAATGGCGACTAAGATTGCTGGCTTTCAGCCGGTGAAGGATTGACGACCATCCCAACGGATTTAATAATACTTTTAATACCGATTTCACGATTCTGACAAATAATGATCGTGACTTTGGTTCGAGGCTTTAGATTGGATTAAACAGAATGGAGAGACTACTTTGGTATGGAAGGGTGAGAAGATTCGACGATCTATTTTATGCATTCGAATCACTAAGAATTTGAACATGAAATATGAATAAAATATTGCTTGCAAGCTGCGGTGTTGATTGGGGCAAAGAGATAGCGAAAATCTAATTCGTCAAAGTATAGATTTAATATTTGATCTTTCGCGTGGTGAAGAAATATTTTTCAAACATCAACTGAATATTAGATTAGACCGGATCAGAACTAATAAAATGGTTGAAGCGATTTATTATCTCAAATAGTTGTTTGTCATTCCTATTTCAAATAAAATTCTCGCAAGCCTGTCGACATACGTAAATTGAAAAATTCCTATGGTCTCGTTCACTCGTCGATACGATCATCGATAACGAGGATGACGATGTCTAAATAACAATCAATGGCCGATCATTTGATTGTTTAGCAGACGATAACTGACAATTTGGTGAGTCAGCTTGTTCGCCGGCGGGCAGGAAGAGGGGAGGAGGGCGGCTCGTTAGGTCGAGCCATGGAGTTAGCGCCCTAAACGCAATCATCAATCACCATTAACTCCGACCATCCGATCGTCTTAATCGTTTCCTAAAATTCCCCGTGTACCGGCGATTCGTAAATCTCTCTGTGCCGGGACTGACGCGTGCAACCAGCCCGATTAAAGTCATTTCAGTCGCGGTAATTGTAAATCCAACCGCGAAACGAGATATATCCCCGGGGCCTGGGATGAACATGTCCCAAAAGGTCCCGAAGAACGCCTTTTCAGCGAGAAACTCATGAATCATTTCCGAAAGGAAGAAGTAGAACGCTCCCTGAGAGCTGGCTCCCTTCTTCCAGAAGCGGTTTCATAATTTACCGAATTAACGACGTGGACCTATAAATCTGACGATAGACGATAGGTACCATTTAATAATCCCTTGGACGCGCGTTCCATGGAACAACCGAAAGCAATCTTAATCCCTAATCCGGCTTAACGCGATCCACCGCTAATTATCTTGCTTGTTAGCGTGCTCATCCCGAGAGACTTCCTACCGAACGTTTGAATAATCCCTGTTATTTTCGCCTACAGAAAATAGCAAAAATTGCACGGTATCGAAGGACACGATGTATCGGACATAGTTTCGAAGAGGATTAAGACGTCAAGGAAACTTGGAGGATAGGTCCGCGTGATGGACCGTAAATCTTTCAGTTACGAAAGACGTTTAGAGCGTCGATTGGGTTTTGTGGAAATAACACAGCGTCTTGCACGGCGATAGAAGCCGTCTTTCAAGTTTCAGGCTGGTATTGAATAGTTTGAAAAGACAAACTGTAGCTTTCGTCAAATATTTGTAGTAAATGCAAGTGTGATGTTGTTCTTAGGAAATTTGATTTGGATTGTTAGTCGTGTGATTCGAATCAAATATTCGTGGATTACTGATAAATCAAATAATTAAGAAAGAATGAGAGGATTGAGAGAGAGAGAGAGAGAGAAAATAACTTTGACGTCTAACAGGAAGATATTTTTTCGATTCTTTGGACTTGACAAGTTGCTAATATTTTGATACTCGAGTTCAAAACGTGAAGTTAATTTTTTAATAATTCTTACGTCATAAATATTCTCGTTTCTCGCCGATTCTTTCCGATCCAACGCCGTAATCACCATCAAATAACAACAATCAATCTTAACGCTAGAAATGTTGATCCCCTCTAATGTATTTTTTTACAAAGACCGTTCCCCTAATGGTTCAAACGTAAAAAACGTTCAAATTCTTGCGAACTGAAACTCACACGATGAACAGTAACTAATAAACAAAATGAACTTTCGCAAACTATAATGGTAGATTTCAACCGGACCGAGCCAGACCGATGTTAATTTCAACCAAAAGAAATACACTTTAAAACCAATTACGTCCAAAAATAGTTTAATCGGTCCTCGACAGACGTCCTCTTTCGTAATCCTGGATCCATCGACTCAACCCGCACCGACAAACAAAGATGAGACAGGAAGTCTTAGTCACTGAACAGAGGTAAAAGAGGAAGAAACGCTTTCTGTAGCCCAGTTAGACACCTCTTCCGGATGAAATCGTTCGTTTGAGCAACAAGTTGAGGGGCCGCTCGTTGCTTGGTCTAAGAACGGTTTCCGAGAAGATTCCATGGAATCGTGGGACGACACAGGCCGCTTTCTCGTCTAGAAAGCACAACGAAGCCTAGAGACTTCCTAGACGCTGCATGCCGCATTCCGTGAAACCGGCGGACCGCCGGCATGCGGCATCAGGACGAGCCACGTCGCTGCACCGTAATCAGGGACACGCGCTCGATCCAGACTGACTTTAACCCACAAGGTTAAATATACGTCTTCCTGCCGGCTGTGCCTCTTTCTTCCTCTTTATTCACGACTCCCAGGCCACGATTGACGGAAACGATGTGTCTGGATTGAAGGGAAGCCTCGAGTCAATGGAACTGAATCTGAGTCGCAAGAGTCGTCACATAGGAGCGAAGAGTTTATTAGAGCAGTTAATCGGAATGTAATCAATTACGATGACCCAAATGAAACGTTTTTGCAGAGAAACTTTTGGAATTTTAGAGAGTTCTGCCATGTATCGTAGCTGTCAGCGTTCAAGTAAGTGCGTTAATGGCTTTTTAATAAACTTTAATCCATACGTGAAATAGCGTAAACTGAGTATTATTTATTACGTTTCGTAAAATTGCGTAACAAATTAAATAACAGTATATTTGCTGTAGCTTTTGATATAACGATTTTACTTTCGAATGCTTAATACGAAACGAACTCTTCTGTGATTTCAAAGAAAATTGGGAAAATATCGTTTTACAGCCAGAGAGATCTTTCTGCTTTTAAATTTGATGCAAATTAAAATCGAAATGAACGAAAACTGAAAGGATAATATTTAAAAAGTTAATATAGCCGCAATTTTGTAATTAAATACATATTGCAACTAATTTCTAGGTCTAATTTTGCTGCTTGTACAAAAGTTTTAAACTTTGTGTAACGGGATATGTTCTTCGAATTAATTTCAACTTGAATACATCTCACCTAGTAGATACGATATCTCTTTCTTATATTTTATTCGTGATATCTGAGCAACGTCTGGCGGTGTAGTTGATACGAACAATATGTCCGATCGTAACAAACGTAGGCTTTGAATCTGCTGATGTTCCGTTCAATGAGGTTTATCACAAGAGAAATTTATTCGAACCGTCATAACGGAGAGGCAACTTTGGGCGTTTGAATGGTATCCAACAATACGTCCGGTTAATTGAAATCCGCGCTTGTTAGAGCTTAACATTATGTTCCACCATCGATGAAATCGCTATTGTCAGTCAATAATTGATTGACGTTGTGATTGATCACCGTGTCGATCGACAATTGAATAACTATAATAGAATCTTGCCTCGTTAAAAATGATTTCCTTCTAAGGAACTTTTAAGCAATATTTTTCGATTGATCTGATTTTGCTAATACATACTTTGCAGATTGTTCTATAATTTATTATATATATATTATATATATATATATATATAATATATATATATATATATATATATATATATATATATCGTGTCGCACAATCGTATAAGACTTGGGTACGTTTTAATCTTGACAGAAATTTGTTTTAATGTTGAAAATTTCCTTATCGTTTCGATATTTCTTCGTATAGTTGATTTTTCTGTTAACTTGATAGGAAAGATCGTTTAGTATTCCAATTTAGTGCTTTATAAACTTCCTTCATTAACGTTCGTTGATTTCCATTCTACGTGTGCATTGTACACGGCGCAGAATCTCAATTAACAATTTCAAGAAGAAGCCTTCGAGAACATAAGTCTTTTTTAACATCTTAAGCTGCTAATTAACAATTCCTTTAACGCTTTCTTGCTAACCTTCGAACAGCCTGATTGATAAATGTCAAATATTATCATACATATGTCTTCTGGCACCTTTCTTGAAATTTTTGTCAATATTTCCTGTAGACATTTTTTCATTAAAATGCCTTTTAGAATAAAGACTCGGACTATTATAGAAGCTCGAAGTATTTAAATAGTTACTCTTTGATTTGGCAATACGTATTGGCACCTCTTTTTCAGTGATTAATTTTGTAAGTACAGCAATACCAATTAAAATACTGAAATTCATACGTTACTTATATTAATTATTATGTTAATTATTAATTTCACTGCCGCTATTCCAACCATTATTACTATACTAAATCTCACTAACGATGAAATCTGTTTATCGAAGTTATGCTTGGCGAAAGAGCAAAAAAAAATTTCAGTAATAAATTTAATTCAAAGTTCCAATGATAATCATAAATATCCGCCAAATCAAAGTAACTATGTATTTAATCATTTTCTGCGCTATTTCCTCATCTTCCTCCATTATTCTTCGTTGGATTAAATATTGGCGAAGCGTATCGTCAAAGACGCGGCCTTCGGTGCAGACACGAAGGAAACGGGTGCAGCACGAACACGGTTCGCATTACGTGTTCGCACACACGCCCTGACCTTCGTTTTGAGGTCGCGTCTATCCTTTCTTTTATCATCTTCCTCCGCGTTTCACCTTGCACATTCATTATTACGCGGAATTGTAAACAGTAGCCGTCCGAAAATCGTATGCTACCGAATCTGCCGCTGGCTAGGATTCTCCCACTTGTTGCGATGCTAATGTAACAGGAATTGAAAGCAGCTACCTCTTAAGTATCATCAACGTTAACCTTCGTTTAAAATTATCCATTGAATTTCTTTCTGCCCGTTTTCTCCGTTATTTATGCCCATTTTTGCCATTCTCTGTTCTTCCTGCGAATTTTTGTTTTCACCTTCAATTTCCTTTCTTATATAACTTCTCATACCTTTTACATATGATTATTTTCATTTATTTCTTTCGTTCAATTTTTTGCTAATTCTTTGTCGTTTCCGATTCTCATTCAGATGAGATGGAAGACGTTCTGTGAACCTCGACCTTCGAAGCCAGCATCGCTATCGAGAAAAATTCTCTACTTCTTAGACGTCCCTTGCTTAATGACGCAACTTAACTTAACTTAACAGCTTAAATAAAATGACACAAATTATGCAAATTTTCACTTGTAAGAACTTGCGATGCGCATGTTAAGAAATTGTTTAATTTCACGGTGTGTCTGTTGCTTAACGTCGTATAAAATTAGCTATATCGGTATAGTTTGGACTGTTTGAAAATTGTAATACGCTTTAATTTGATCGCGAGAGATAGAGAAGCTACCGATTGTAGCAGTGTATTATAACTTACTACTCTACCCTTCATAATTTCGATAATATCGTCAATAGACTTTTGTTACAAGCTTGGTAGATCGTTTCTCAATCTTATGCAATTTTTTTCAATCCTGTCTCTTACCGTTCGCTCGTTACATTTTAATTAAAAATTACTTAAAATTCACTTTCTATTTCCCATTCTATAATGAGAAATGTTCAAATCTTCTTCAAATGTTAAATATCCCTTTTCCTAAAATAACAGGAAAATCACAATATTCTCTAGAAAGCGTTATAATTTCTAAATAACTCGTCCAGTATCTATCAAGAAGTTCTGAAAGCTTCTGGAAGTCTCCCATTTAGTCAAAAAGCACGTCGTTCCCTCGAACTGTTTGCCAATTCTCGTGAAACGTCACGCTCCGTTTGTAAGTACCCCATAAATCTCTGAATAGTAAGTTTTCTCGAAGGAATAACACCATTGGCGAGGAATTCGCTTTTTCACAAGTGACTCAGAGAAATCGGGCCACCTTCTTCTCGATTACACGGGACAAAAGGGGCCGACGTTTCGCATGCCCGACGCTCAACGCGAATATTGCGCTATTATACTTTCAACATTCATTCGTAACACCACGATCGATCCAAAGATACGGTTCTTAGTTTTCCTTGCGCGAAAAATAACGCGATTCCTCCATTTCGCAAGCTCGGCCAACGCCATCATGCCACCATACTGGAAATCCACGATAAAGATTTTTATAGAAATTTCAGTCGCTCGATAGAGGCAATTAAAGGTAAGAGATACAAGCCAAGTATCGTGGATTATGCGGAACATTCGCATTGTACGTTGGAAAGATTGCTGCAATGTACAGGTGAAAACAATACGATTGTTTCAACGAAACTGGAATGACGCACTGTTCTGAAAAGTTGCATGATATAATACTTCAGCAGATACGTATCATGGAGTGACGTTGCTCGATAGCAATGCCGGGTACAAGCCGACGGAAAAATCGAGTACTTATTTCCGTTTTCTTGCTTTCCTTTAACGACCAGCTATCTGTAATACGCGTCTTCTATCTGTAATACGTTCTGTCCTTTAAAAATTTGAATTTAATTTAATTTTGATCTTCATACGATATATTTTTTTACGAGTGATTCGTATTTTGTTTGTTCGGTAGTTTGTTAAAATTTCGTAAATACAATTTCGCTTCTTTATTATTATTACTACGAATCGATTACAACAAGGATACATGCAGAAAACGATAATCCTGTTGTAAGCGCATTGAATTCGAAGAATATTGACTAACGCGAATGTGTTACGCGAATTACTTTCTGGTTGGTAAATGGAAGTAGTTACAACATGTGAATCGCGCAAGGTATTATTGTTCCAAATATGACAAGAACTTTGAAAAACACTGCATCGTTCGTTCTTTCTAAATGCGGACGAAAGCCACAATATCCTTCCAAGAATGGGAACACCGATCCTAAAACGGCTCAAACAGGCCACGGTTGACCTTAAACGAAGTACCTTTACGTTTTAAACGGAACTTGTACAAGAATCTTATCTACGTCAACCGTTTTGCTATGAACGTTGGTAAAATATGCCAAGAATAATAGTAATTTAATCTATAACTTCAAAATTCTGCTTATAGCTTGTTGTAACTTACAACATCGTAATATCAACTAATATTATTAGTTAGTAAATCACTATACGAAGGGATCCTAATATCGTCATTTTTCTATTATCATACGACCAACGATAAATATAAAATGATAGTCTCTCGTCCAGCATTACGATACGAGGTGTGGGCATGGAGCAAAGGTGAACCTCCCCGTGACACCATTGATGAAGTGTAATACACATAAATAGTTTAGCCATCAACTCGCAAAGCCTCGTGACCTGATTCTCAAGATCCTCTCACCGTCCCTATACGCGAACGGGAGAATGTATAATTTTCCGATTTTTCCTCAGCCTACACGCTTCAACCGATTCGCGTTGGATGACACCATCCGCGTTCCGAATTCATCGCCACAGGATAAAACACGGAGACGCGATAAAACAGGCTTATTATTATTGTTACCCGTACCGTTAGAATGTACTGGTACGGTTATTCAAAGGCGCGCGCGCTCTCTGCGAGCAAACTCGATATCCCCTGATAATACGATCGCCTAACGCGCGGTAACCCAATACTAATTTGCATAACGAAGGAATCATTGAACGCGAATTATTTTTTAAGTTTCTAACGAATAACTCGCGAGTAATAATAGTAACAGTAAAATATAACGGGTGTGTGTATATATAGTAAATACATTTGATTTCCCACGGTAGATAAGTTTTCGAAAAGAGAATTGTAAGTATATACATATATATACATACTATATTGTAATCAACTGGCAATGATTGTCGAGACACCTTGCATTTAAAAATGAAAGTTACATTTATATATCGGATTGTCGGATAAGTTTCAAACCTTCCTCGGGTCACGTTTTTCTTCAGGAACAATAGAAATTCTACACGGATGGAATAATAGCATTACGCAACAGATAGTAGAAGATTATTGAACAGAACAGTGTATATTTGATTTCATTGTATTATTGCAAGATGTTGGAATAAAGTTTATAATTCAGACTCGAAAAGGTTCAGGAATTACCCGAAGCCCCAGTATGTAATATTCTCGTTTTCCAGAAAAGTATACGAACAAATTTGTTTCGTCCAAAAAGTAAAAGACGTTCCAAGCTTTTGAATGTGAGTGTTTGCGTGGTACGAGTTAAGTCGTCTTCCTATTTCTCTAGAAATGCACGAGATTCGCGCCGATCAACGAATATGTTGAAAAAGGAGTAGGAGAAAATGCAGGTGGAAGCGACGTCGGTCGTAATGAGATATCCGCCTTCGACTTTCGTCTTTCAGTGTAAAACGTTTTGAGGTGACAAGAGCAGTTGGTTTCGCAGTCTCTAATCCGTGCAGATACGTGTTTCCGATGTGGACATTCCGTACGAAGCAGAATGCGTGTTTAATCCGACGCGCGAGTGTGCGTACGATCGTCCGTGCGTTAAGTTAAACTATAATTGCACCGCGTGCATCGCATCTCGTACAACGCGTATTAGACACGGGCAGTGTGTGTGAAATGTTGTCAGGATATTTACAGGCGCTCAGAATTACGAGAAAAAGATAACCGTAGGTAGTCTTCGATGTGTTTGTACCTACGAAGATGATGGGTACTTAAATATCGTTGATATTTCGTGTATTTATCAGGATTAGTATACAAGCGATAAGCGTAAGAAGATAAATAACGGTAGTCTGTTTAGGTTCGTAAGGAAAACACGCGTCAATTTGACAGAATAAAGATTTCGCGTAGAGAAAACCGTGCAACGTTTCATCGAAGTATTTCGAGTCTTGCACCAAGCCGTTCAATTTTCATTTCCAACCAATATATTCATTAACTTCACATTCCTACGAAATAGTATATCGAACGTGTTTGAACGCGTACCAGAAAAGTAAAATTCCATCAACCTGGTCTGGATATGTCAGATTTATTTTCTTCGTCACGGAATATTACAGACTCGATAATCGCATCTGGGCGAAGAAAGTGGAGTTTCAATAACAAGAAGACTTCAATAAAAATGACAATATAAGTATATCTTTCGTTCGAACCAATCAGACGTATTCGTTTTACTTGAAATTCGTATAAGCACGCATCGATCGTTGCTTAAAGAATCTAGACTTATTTATCGCTTTCGTGAGTATTTTCTTTCGACTTTCCATTGACAATACGAATGAGAACACCTACATAGCGAGCATTTTCTATAAGCAATATTGTTCCAACGAAAAATCGCTACGCACAAAGAGACGGCTAGGAGCGCTGTGTAGGTCGGGAGGTGAAGTAGGTGAAGGGTTTCGCCGTACGGTGGAGAGATTGAGCAACGCATTAACGAGGGTCAGGTGTGTCGGCAGAATTATTATTGTACGGTCTATAGTCGAGTGGATACCGACCACGACATATACTGATCTATTGTGCGTCACCGTACGACACCATAGATTCTGCCCACTTGATTAGATTCGATCACTCCCCGTTGCGACAGGTACTGTTCTAAATTGGGACCGCAGATGCCTGACTTGGGCGAGTCATTGAACAGAGAGGAACTTGAATAGACTATCCTGTTGAAGTCACGGTTATTTAGAGATGCTGTGTGTCTGATATGGAAACTTACATATCGAAGAAATTAGATGAATTTGCAGTTACAAGGAATTAGATTTCGTCAAAAATGTATGGAATTTATGTCATTCTCAGTTCTTCCGATACATCCTTTATCAGAGCCCCCCTTGTACGATGATTATTAGCGTACGATTATTAGCAAAGTTTTATAAGCGATAAATTACAAGTTATCAGTGCTAATACACTCACGGTGCATAACGGGCGTATAAAAGTCTACAATTAAATTTCACCAATGACATTCGTCATCTCATTGCCTTATTTAGCATGAAATTGTGAACTCACAAAAAACTGTTTATGCAACAGGAGTCCTGTAAGTAACTTACAACTTGTCAACTTTTTAATACCATGTTATTACAGTTAATACATTATCGTGCAATCGAATACAAAAACTTTTGTACTTTTACGACCTTTTATGAGGGATAAATATTAGTAATAGGATTATGTATGATGACATTTAAGATGTGAAATTTATAGTATTACATGTGTATTTATCGGCTTAGCCGAATCTCTGCTGGGCTACACTGTGAAAAGGTTAAGTAAACTTCACCAACACTCCATTCTCAAGTCAGCGAAACCAAAATAAATTAGCAGTAACAAATTTCGCCGTTGCAATTTCGAATAGCTGTCCACCTTTTTCCATGATGCAACGGTCGATTCATATATATCTACCGCTATATTTACCGCACAATTTGAATGGACCAATAGCCGACTTGCGTAAATAATAATCAACTTCTGTAACGGTGCTTGAAACTCTACGAACGCAACAGGGGTGCAATAAAAATGCTCGTACCCCTGGAATTACAAAGGCTATCAAGCGCTGCCTTTGCCAATATCGGCCGCTTTCGTTTCTGCGTTACGCAATAGTTACGCGTCCGCGGCCACGCCGCGATGGTGCAACCAGTTATTAACACCGCTGCATCGAGCAACGACGAGAAGCTCGAGACTCGTCGTACTTTAAGGGGGTTAATACAACTGTATCGTTTATCAACGACAACCGCAAATACGTCGAATGAAATACGGTCGGAGTAATAGCCGGCGTAAAAAGCACCGACACCCGGAGGGCTTGATCGATAACGCCTACACACACGTGCGCGCACCTTTGCAACAGTTAACGTAACTCCTCTAAATGAAATCCGATCGTTCGTGACGGAATGTGTATCGCCGTGGTAATTAAATATCTACCACTCTGGATTCTGAACGGCGCCACATTCCTTGACTGATCGATTTGAAGATTTGTACACTACTTTTATTTGCTTTCTGCTACGCTTCCTGAACTCTTCTACGCGGTAATTTACAACTAGTCGACCAATGGTAAATCGACAAGTCACAGATTACGCTTCTCTTGCGCTATTTTATGTCAAATAGAACAAATGTCGTAGATACTTGGAATTAAGCAAAATAACAGTAGTTTGTATAGAAGCAGACTGCTATTAACGCCTATACTAACAACTACAAATAACATATTTTTGTCACATACGTGATTATCATTTACTTTTCCTACCAAAAATTTTTATCGAAGTCATTCTCAATTTGTATAAGTTTTCGTTAGCCACCGTTGTAAAGTCTCTCGCTAAAGACCTAGGATCTTTCTTCTAACTCGACAAGAACCGATCAAACACGCTCGACAATTCACAGCCAAACAACGTCAAGTTACCAATGCTCAGCAACATAATTATAAACAAATCCTCGAGCAATTCTTCCGGCGGATGATTAATGGTTAGACGTGCGACGGCTCGAGCATTATTTAAACTGCCTTCCATTCAGAGCCAACAACGATGCACAATGAGAGACGGTAAGCAAACAGCGCGCAGCCATCTCGAGTCACCGCATAATGATGGCAACAAGGTTATCCATTGGCGTCATCCCACGTTACAACATTTCCGGTGCGTCGGCGCATGAACAAGCTGCTCGATATTAAGCCGCAACGTTAGCGTGTCGAACAAAAAATTACGTAAGCCATCGACGGCCACGACAACGACGAAGAGGGCCATTTGGACATTGTGTCGCGATAGACCTTTCGACGCTAACAAGAAAAATTACTCCGAGTGGCAACAGGTCGCGATGACTTCGTAAAAGTCTGTTGCTAATGTACTACACGACTTCGATCTTATTTTCCACCGAAATACCTTCAATTTAAAAGTAGCGGAGTAGCCTGAAGGAGAGTAATGGACAGAGTTGTTTGAGGGACACGATCGAAAGAGGGAGTTGCTCTGCCTTTGGAATATTTATTGTTGTATCGATGATGTATATTATACAGGAAAGTTTAAGCTTCTTCGGTTTTGAAAGGATGAAATAGAGCTGTATAATAGGTAATATTTGTACTAGAAACTGGAAACTATTAGATTATCTTACCATTATATATTTTATATCATAACTTACAACTATATATTATATTAACTATATATAATGACTATATATTATAACATTATTATATTTTATTATGAAAACTGTTATTCAACTAAAATCCGTACTGTAATCTATAATCAATGTTCAAAAAACATTTATAAAAAGGCTAACTATACTTTATTTACTAACTCTAACTCTAGCGAATATGTTATCCATCTTGTTTTCAACTTCAGAACTCGGATACTCTGGAATTTGAATTCCTACTGTCCTATAAACAATTCAACCCTTTCATCGTGAATCAGGTAAAACGGATATCACGAGAGTCGACGCAAGAATAAAAGAACAAAGAATGATAGAGAGAGAGAGAGAACTACAGAAGAAATGTTTGAGGGAAGAAAAGGAGGTAGAACAGAGGCTCGAGGTTGATGCTTTCCAACGTTTTGTTTCGAAAAAGGGTAGCTGACGCATGCACGAGATTGTCGAAGAATACAAACTACCTCATTTCCACCTTGTCCTTGACGGAACGGTCGCGTTAACCAAACCTTTAGGCGGCTACCTCTTCGTTCGCGTCCTGAACGAATACACTCGACCGATGCATCCTGTTCGTTGTACCTACGTGGTGAACGACCTAAATATCTCCATTTGTCTTAAAACCATGAAATTGTAATGGGACCGAACGACGGTACGCGGAACAGGAATAAATGATCGGAATATTTGTTAGAGGAAAGCTTGCTTGAACATGTCTGGTCTACCAGGAGGAACGAGATTGCGTTCTAAGGTTTTAATGCATTGCCAACTGCACTAGTTATGTACGATCGTCTGGACTTCTAGACTTCTAGACGATCGCACGATCGATAACAACAGAATGCAACTATACATACAAGAAATTGTACAAAAAAGATATAGACAAGATATTTATATAGATTAGTATCTTGAAAGGAAAAGGTATGCTGACAAATGTGCTAGTATTTTAAAAATAAATTGTAAAATATACAACATGTTATACGTTATCTTTATTTCAGAGAAATTATTTGCCGAGAAAATTGTACAGCTTTAAAACGATTAAGCAGCTACCTCTATCGTTTCTTGCGAAATTACTCTTTTGTTCAAAACTCTCCCAAAATGGCGCCTTGACCGATTGTCTTATTGAATAAAACACAAATGAGTACACGAACAGGATATTGTATCATGCAACAGTCACGAGCTAACAATAAGATTCGGTTGTGTCCGACTTTCATGCTTTGGACCAGTACCGTTTTAATTCACGTCACCGGAAGTGACGGCTCGGCATCAAGACAGACGCACAAAGAAGAAAGAAATGTTGGAGATCGTAGTGCAAAATCTAGGAATTTGAACAGTTACAACATCTGTGCAGATATCTGTGGATGATTATAAATGGCGAGCTTAAGAAATTTAATTTGATTTCTGTAACTACACAATCGACTTCGAACTGAAATAATAGATAAATTATCACGAATGCTGCAACACTGCTGCGCTTTTAATTCAAACTATTTCATTACTTTTCACTATTCAAAAAATTAAATTTTCATTTCATATTTTACATCCTATAATACTATATAATGTTTTAAACGAATGCATTCTTCTTAATTGCGTGTAGAAACCATATTAGACGATTACTTAAAAAATAATGCGTATACGCTAAATTGTACAAATATGCAAATAAGTAATACACTTATACATTTATATGCAAAACTAACTTATAAATACTACCAAGATTGTTCGTAAAAACTTGCATTCATAAAATTGTATAAAGCATCAAACTATAGAGAAATGATTTATACAAAAACTATTTTCATCCGACTTCATCCCAATAAGGACACGGACCATACATCTTTCCCAACATCTAACCAATTCTTCTCTCTAGTTCCTATATACTAGCCCATAGTTCGCATAAAAACAATTACCCCCATATACGTGTAGGATACTAGCGGGTACGCCATAGGAACGACACCAAATCCCGTGGAAAGTCCGTTTCATTTTATGCAACACATTACACGGGACTGTCATAAATAGCCGCGGTCCCCGAAAGTCCTGTTACATGGCACGGGACCGTGTCCACCCAAGGAAATGGCGACTAAAACGGGAGGTGAGATCGAAAAGAAGACAAAGTTCTCACGTTACGCGCACGTGTTGTGTCGAGAAGCGTGCACGCGTGCACATGCGCATGCACACACCGGTCTGTAGCGCGATACACGTGCACTGTGTCATCCCATGTACGGTGCACATCTCCATATACACGCGAGCGTGTCCTTTACGCGAATCAACGTGCACGTACGATTACGTTCCCGCGGCGGCGATACGCGTTTCTCGCTACATAATGCGATGCACGCGTTTTTCCGCTAACTTCTCCCTCGTTCTCCTCGCCACAGTTTCTTTCCTCTCTTTTCTGTTACGTAACCACCGTGACCGCGACTCTTCCTGAACGTATGTACTTGACGTAACTCTTGTCCACGGTGCGGTGCACGTATGTAATGTACGTCAAGGAAGCGCATCCTCCGGGTGAATCCCCCGTCCGATAACTGTACCTACACGCCCAACCGGGGACCAGAGCCGCTGTCAAGCTATGGTTCCGCAAGATTATCGATTTATCAAGCACGATCTCGATAACAGGCGCTACGGCACCTGCTGCGACAAGCGTGCCAGGTATTTCGGAACACGCCAAAAATTCCCTGGATTCTTATAGCCCGCGCAGGCGCAGTCGCGTCCAATCCGCTCGCGCCCTCTGGGCACAAGAGCAAACTGAGATGCCGCGGATGATTAAACGAGGGACTTTCGCTATCTCCTCTATCGATTACGTTTTCTAGTGATTTTTCGTTTTACATAATTCCAGGCTCTTTCTCCCACGGTAACGGACGGAGACGCTCGGGTAGCAGAAGGGGAAAATAAATACAGCAAAACGTATCCTAACCGTTCTCGAAGCGGAGAGAAACGAAACGAGACTTTGCTCGCGGTATCATCGGAGCGTATCGGCAGGAAACCAGAGTGTTATACACGATTAATCTCGAATATAATCATCTAATGTAGATACTTTATCAAAACGACTAACGCATTCGATAGAGTATTTCAACGGAATACTTTTTTTTCTACTATTTTTCTGTACATAGTTCCAGTCGGTTGAACCTGACTGATTGCGAGAGAAAGAAGGAACATAGAAGAAGAGAAGAGAGAAAGAAGGGAAGGGACGGTCATCAGGCATAATCCGCGTGCATTGTCAGGGCTGAAAGATCGATCATAACGTTCGCTTCCTTATTGCGGAAACCTATCCATCGACTGACACGTAAGTCAGAGTTTGCATGTCCGATAGGAAATCATTGTGTCGGAAGGGCGTGGGCACTCGCGCGCGCCTCCGAGCCTGGAAGTGGATTCTGCTCTTTCTCCATTCTTTGACGACCAATGAAAATGCCTAACTATCGATGAGGAGATCGTCCGCATACGAATCGAAAGCGATATAAGTATCTACGTGTTCTGTGATACGCTCGACACTCGATCGACTCGCGTCATGCAGCAAAGATTATTACGTATTTCGTCGAGCGTTATGCAACCACGGATCGCACGAGAAAGCACACGGTATAGAAGCACGCGGGAATGCGTGCGGCAAAAATGCGGATGCTCGTTAATCGATCGTATCGCGAGAACGGGATCAAGGACTGGTACTGGAAGGTGATCTCTGACCTGTTATTGGGAATGCAGGTTGTCTCAAGAGTATGATCATTACGATAGATACAAAGATATTCTTGGTAGTGAAGTATTAAATTATAGTAATTTTTACGTGAACGTTCCAAAACTTTTGTTGTAAAAAATATTTTTAAGGACTAAGCTATCCGAATAGTACGATAGTTAGAATATATTAAATTATTGTTACTTTTTGTACATACTTTTATACGGAAAAAAATATATTTATCGTTTAATTACTTGATAACATTTTTCACTGCAATATGTAAGATACAGAGTGAAACAGTTAAACTGCTTACTTTTATTAAAAAAAAATTGGGAAATAGTTTTCATGAAAGAATTTTAACGAATAGAGCTATCTGAACATGTCTCTGTAATATACTAGCTACTTAAAAGATACCCATTAACAAAAAATGTTTACGTACATTAATATCAATAGTCTGCTCTTTGAACTAAAAGCTATGAAAGCATTAGCTAAATTCAAAACTGCAGTTTTTGTTCATGTACGATTTTTAAATGTTTTGATTCGCATTAACAGGTTTAAGTAACGTCGGAGCAACAAGAGAAATCTGATCAGACAAACGAATTATCCTTAATAGCAGAACTCGGAGGCAGGTACTTCCTGCGCTTGTATCCAGTTTACACCGAAATTATGATCACGCACGGTTATGGGTACCCTTTCCGAACAACAAAAACAGAAACAGGCAACTGTGTGGACAAGTGACTATCTGCACGACTCGACGAGTACAGTTATGTCATCATCTGTCGTCGCAGGAAGTCACCGTGGAGCAGGGCATAGACAATAATTAAAGAAAATTACAAGTATCTGATCAGAGGAAAGAGTAATTTTACCATGAAAGAGAGAGATAAAAAACTGAAACGATATGGAAAGTAGGAAAGTTACGAAAATCCTGAACAACTATAGATTATATACGTAACAAAATAAAAATTCTCTTCAAATGCTACGTATGAGGAAATTTATAACCGAGGAACTTTCTGAGAAAAACATCTATAGGACAAGGTGATGAATTGAGTAAATCGCGTGGCAGGTTTTAATTATAGTTAATAGCTACGTTTGAAATGATAATTATAATAGCTTTTAAAGAACATCGTTCGTTTTATATTTATGAAATAAATGAAAATTTTATAATAATTTAACTACTCGATTAAAATATACACTCGGTACTTACATGCTTATTATTTATATTCAATACTCAATACTCAAATTTTATTTCTCTCTCTCCTCAACTAAAGTAATATAAAGTGATCCCGTATTTCAAGTCGGTATTCTTATTTTAATTTCAAATCGCAAATCTAGAATATATTAATGCTGATCGATCTAAAAACTTTCCGCAAGGCCTGTTTATAAGCGCACGCTCTATTAACAAATCAGGAGACACGACCAGTTTCCATGTGAAATAAGAGAAATCTAAGGAACTTCGATCTAACTGACTTAGAATTGTAGCGACACGAACGAATCGTTCGTAACGACACGCGTGCACACGACCGATTAAATCATATGGGTTTCGCGGCGTAATTGCACGCACGTGGCACAGCGCGTGGCTTCCCCCTGATTGTATACGAGGCGCGCTCTTGCGGTGAAAAAGCCGTGCCATTGGCTTTCGTGCGTTTCGCCTGACATTCACATCTGACATTAGCCTCGGCAATAATCCGCGTAATTCTACGCTTACGAAGACGTACAACCTATTAAAAGAGCCAAGGCTCGAAGCCGGGAATCGCTAATCTGAGAGGTTTAAAGGTGAAGCACTCTTTCGCGCGCGTTCGTGGTGATGCTAAAGGTGATGCTAGATGTTGGGTGGATGGCGAGGAGGATTATGGTATACGAGCGAAGACAGCGTGAATTGTTGTGTTTCGTGATGGCGAAAGGAAAGGGTTTTACAGGATTTGAAGACTTCGAAATTATGAAATTGGGCTTTTTCGATGGAAGATATTCAATGCAAGTAATATACATGTGGCTTTCGCTGATTTACTATAACGGACAAAAGTATATGTAGGATTTATGAGAAATAACGAAGTTAAAATGAAAGAAACGGATAACTCGAAATATGTTTCTTCCGTAAAATACTAGCTACAGTATGTGTATTTTAACTTTCATTTTACAAAATAACACGTTTCGTACAATAAGTTATCGTTTGAGCCGTCCATTTAAACGTAGGAGCGTTAACAAATTCTTGCATCTAAAATAATTAAAGTTGATTCCCTGATTATATGGAATCCAAAAATAGTTTATATTTCACACGACGTGTTGTATGAAATCGCTTGATTTCACCAGTACCTGATGGAATTCGTCGCAATATCCTCAACAATTTAAAAACTATTAACAACAATTGCATAACACAGTCCGCACAATGCAATCCCCTGATCATTTATTCCATACGCGACACATTACACGACTAAAAATATCGCTAGACGTCAGAAGACAATACTTGTTTTCTATTACATCGTATTGACACGATGCTCTTCTCCGTTCATCATCTTCTCGAACGCGACCTCTCTCCACCCCAGGGACCGGTGCATGAAAGCTCGCGTCCGGTCACGACAAAACACCTTTCACGCGAAACGCGCGATTAATCAACGACAATTTGCTGCCGGTGTAACCTTTACTTTCCAGGTGAATTCCTGGGAGATGCGCAGTTCGCGCTTTGTCCTGGACTAGCAGCAACGCTGCGGATAAATGAAGAAGGATCGGCCGATGATTGTCAGGAAGGAGCACGCGACGAGGATGGCTCGTCAAGTGGAAGAAGGACCGGTCTAGGAAAACTCGAACCTTGACGAAGTGCTCATAAATATGTCGCTCCGAGAGAATGCGCCGATGGTAGCCAATGCGTCTACTACGACTGCGGAATAAAGGCATTTACACAACGCAGGAACGCGTTGTTACCTCTACGAACGGTTAATTGTTCGGTTCGATTCTTGTAAGCACAGGGCGGTTCGGGCTTTTAACATTTACCGCAGCCTCGCGGTTGTAAATTTATGTCGAGATGTTATGAGCGTTTGAATAGAACACGATGTTTATTGTGTTGAAAGGGGAATGCGTTTGTGCACGAATGTAACGTTAATCCGTTGTGGATTATTTCAGAATGTTCTTCTTGCGTATAAAAGGAAAGGATTGAGGAGCGTGTAGAGTATTTGACGAGTAATACACATAGAAATTGACAAAATTTTCCATGTTGCTTCATAAACGAAATTATGAGAATTGGAAGGTTAAAGACATCATGCAAGCATACTTCTACCTCAGATACAAACACTGTTCATGTTGGGATGACATAGGAAAGGCGCACTTGTAATTCAATTCGCAATCGAAGGAACGTTAAATGCCAGTCCGACCTCCTGAATACTTTATCGCGCTTTTCAAACCTGCCAATTATTCAAATCATAACTAATAATTCTCGATCATTCTTAAACATCCCTATAAAATTATCTTAATACGCGCTTCGTACATTATCGTCTGCTTCAAATCGTCCGTTCTCCATAGCTTATTCAAATTACAACATATATAGTCTGTTCAGCCTATAATTTGTTAATGATGTGAACTTCCCTTGACACGTTCGTGAGTGACTCTGAACGATGACTTTGAACAAAACTCTAGCGAATGACTGAGAACTTTTCTACAATTATAATTAAAAAATAAGTGAAACTATGGATGTAAAAGTAAAAAAACACGTTTTCGACAATTTTTATTTAAAAACAAACGTATGTCACCCGCGTTTTAGTTAATTATCAGGTTTTATAGTTATCAGGAAGATAAACAGGCAAAATGATATTTATTTCAAGCATGAGGAAGTTATAGGTGTAACATGTACATAATAGATATAAACGTTGCTTATACTTGTGATTGTCCGAGTATTGATTAAAAATACTGATGACATGTATGTGTTGTCGTCGATCATTATAGCGGAATATATATGCCATATAATATATATGCCATGCCGTCGCTCTCGTCGAATGTGTTAATATTAACAAACACGATCGCATATCGAGGGCATCGGCGCGGCGGTGTCAACAGAAAACGAATATTGCAGCACACGCTCTATTGAAGTGAACTTAAGTCAGTATACAGGCTACCAAACTGGAAACGCGTTGTCCAGTACTTCGTACTGCACGAGTGGTCAATGTACCGCACAGCTCGTATCACGTAACATCAGACCGCGACCACACGAGTTTACACACCCTAAGACAATGATGTACTTCGACCACAGCTGTCCCGGATACACCATTGTTGACGCGAACCACGCGCAAAAAAACAAGGGGTAGGTGACTTATTGGACAGAATTAATAGAGTAACACAAATATATCTAAATTAAAGAGTCGATTAAAAAGTGGGACAATTCAAATAAGATTTCCAAGAAAAGCGACAAATTATTTTGGAGCTTATTCTACGAAAGAGCAAGTTAGTACACACCGGCGAGGTAAAATCTGTGTTTGGAAATCAGGTTACTGCTTGTTAAATCGTGCAAAGATAATTCTAGCCTTGAGGTAGCGTCGAGTTGCGTGACTACATCTCTTAGTGTACAATGTTGACGTGTTATGGTTATGCAAATGCTATGAGAACGATGGAAAAAGACTAAGCTGTCCTTTCCCTTCTTTCATTTACGTGTATCGTTTGCGTTTTTTATGACTCTCGTAATGCTTAGGCAGAATATCGACGCCGGAAGATACATCACGGTCAATGTTTTATTAGAATGTATAAAAATGATTTGTATAAAACAAGTAACTTACTAAACAAATTTTGGAAACAAAAGTTCAAAGGATATCTCGCAAATTGACTGGAACATAAAAATTATCGTAAAATAATTTTATTTAAATCATCTTAACAGTGAAAAAAATCAAAGAAATTCATTGTTTAATATATTGAGGTTTAAGTACAGTTTACAGCATAGAGTTGGACGAGAACTATCAACGGACACAGAGATAAATTACAGGGCCTGTACAAAGTAACCACTTCTGCAACACCCTAGAAAGATCCTCGAGATAAGTCAACTGGCCTCTCTATCGATTTCTAATCGCGTTTAAAGCTAAATTGAAGCGAGACGTGTCTGTCCACTCGGTGTATCTTACTTACTATATATCTAACGTAGAACCGTTAGGAGTTTCCTAGTATAAATCACTGGATTGAAAAACCATCGGAATATAACGCAGATACCCTGTACATAACATAATAAATATCCAATAAAGCAACGAATTCACTGGTAAGTCTTGTTTTGACGGTGTAAATTTCTAACGACATGTCTTCCTTCGATGATACCAATTTTCACAATTGATATTTCATAATTATCGATCTGATTTTAAGCCTCTATGTCTTAATCTTATGATACAATTTTAGAATTTATAATTGTACAAATCTGTTCTTCGATGATATTAAATAATTTAAATAAAATTGGGTAGCAATATATATAGCTTGTTCAGTTTTTACACGATTTTAATGAATTTAATGAATTTTATCTAATTTGATTTAACATAGTTCAAAGGGCAGCTTTTAAAAATGTCCAATGTCCATATGAATTTAATTGCTTCACAATTGAACGGTACTAATTTCTCGGAATTTCACTATTTCTCTTATTTCGTTGTCCATTTTATGACAAAGTAACATTAAATTCTAGAAATTCACTTCAACACATTGAATCATAGGGAATTATCTTCTTCCGTTTCTTATCTTGAATACATGTGCATGTTAGTCTTGGCCTTACATTTCGCATTTCAGATTTTCACCAAATAAAAGTGACATTTCTCACGTACATCCTTACAAGTTTATAAAATAAATATTTTTGTCAAGAGTTTATAGAAACAAACACAAAATGTATAATGAAAAGCCGAGTATCGTAAGGTTCTATTAAAAAATTAGTAGCATATTATCATCCTGTCGGTAAGGTAAAAAACCTATGAACACGTGTTATTTATTAATCTCTAACTATATAAATCAATGCGAATAATAAAGGCGTGTAGTGTCGTGTATTGAATTATATTATTGTCGTTGAACGAATCAAGTGAATCTGATAATATACTCGTAATGTAAATTAATATACGAATTTTCTGCCATGAAACTCCATTTATCTCGTAGCACAAATAAACGATTCACCATGCTCAACGCTTATTGTCCCATTATTCTACGTTACGTCCCTTTTATCGCGCCACGACGTAATCCACGCGTTAAATTGCAACGTTTTAACGCAGGACGTTTTATCGTTAACTTGGCAAACGAAGTTAACTGCAATGACAACGCGTCACCGATGTCGCTTCATGGCAATCACCTCTGTTCATTTAGGAATAGACGTACCTGACTGAACAAAACGATTCGGACGGAATCGACCACACTCAGTCGCTTAGAATGACGTAATTTCTGTTCCAAAGGCTGTACAAACACTCGTCGGTGCCACTCGAGACAGGCGAAAATCCAACATTATTTGCATAATGTCAATCGTTTCGAAGGTGTGATGACTAAATACCAGCAGCGAAGTATATAAATATTGGTCGCGTTATGCTTACATTTCACAGTTCTTTAGTTGATTAAACCACTGGGTGGCTACAAAATTTCCGTTCGCTTTTGCATTATTAGCCAATGATATTAGACTAGTTCTATACAAATAACATTGTTTTTTTTTTTTTTTTTTAATAAACCACGATGGACAGATAGGAACTGTTCTACATAGTAACTACAAATGACTTACTTAAACAATGTATAAAAACCAGTAATTTTTTATTTATTTTGTAACAAGAATTGAAAGATGACCGTGATTAAACTTCATCCATACTATCATACACAAGTATTTGCATATTTGCTACAATTCGGTAATGGGAATTTGTTCGTATAGATTTTTCTAAAGGAATTTTTGAAACTAACTAGTAGTCAATATTTTAATGTAAGACAGACTCGGGTACTTGAGGTGTTTCTCCTCATTTTTTGCTAGATACTGACACGGTGAAAGTATTTGAACGGGGATTTTATTGCCCTATTGTGCTTGTAGCTATCGAGGAACATGTGAGAAATCCAAATGTCAGTTCATGAAATTAACTGGGTCATTCTGATAAAGTTCATAAATATGTAATACAGTAACACATAGCTAGTAACTTAATTTATAACAAAATGAGACTGTGTTTTTTCTCTATACGTTTCATACGATATCAAACGGTATGCGAAAGGAAGACAATTTTCCACAAACTTGTAAACATTGAATACTTGGCATGTAAAATGAACGAATTCATCGTATATTATGAACAGCATTCGTATTCTATAAAGTGAATGTCGGATTTAATTCGAATTTTCTACTACGTATCGAACTTGATTCCGTTAGTGTCTGTAAGAAATAAACGCGTCGATTATCAGTAATTACGGATAAGTTTCTCGTGAAACGTGCATCTACGTGCGGCGCATACGCGCGCGGGACAGTAAGCTACCGGCTTGGTCGGTAACTCGATTAACATCATCGCCGCGATCATCGGTGGCGATTGTGTTAGCATTGCCGGCCGTGCAACGTGCGCCGATCCCTCTTCCGACTCGCCGAGTCGCTCTTTTCAAGCCGATAGATCAGTTCATGGCTCACGCCTCCTGCGTAGCACGCGGACTACCTATAAAGCCAAGCGACCGCTTAACCTGCAGCAGATCGGACCTTA
Organism: Bombus haemorrhoidalis; assembly: GCA_014825975.1. Taxonomy (NCBI): domain Eukaryota; kingdom Metazoa; phylum Arthropoda; class Insecta; order Hymenoptera; family Apidae; genus Bombus; species Bombus haemorrhoidalis. The sequence goes on along the minus strand of CM026166.1, from coordinate 14,845,838 downwards.
AAGAGCGATAGATCCTTACTTGGCGTTTGTCCACGGTGCGATTCTACCTCAGAGCGACTTTGATCGTACAAAATATCGATACCGTAAAGCATTGAACGAACGAGACAAATTTTTGGGCGGATGTTGATGTTAAAAGAAAAGGAAGTTTTTGAACGAATATTCGTGAGAGACGGACAAAACAATTTTCAGTCGACTGCTATTCTTCGCGGCGGATTTTTAAATAAAATTGGATAAGAAATAAAGTGAGAATATCTAGGGGAGTATCGATGTGAGACAGAAGATGAGCTTTTAGAGAAAAGAGAAAGAAACAGAATCAATTTTTATTAATCGGTAACTTCGTTCTATAGGTTCATTCTTCCCTCTAAATAACAAAATGTCTCAGCTGCGTTCTTTTTTTTTGAATATTTTTCTAATTTCTTTGGCTTAAAGAAATCTCTTGTATGAAAATTGTGCGATTTGATCTAAATCGCCATATGATAAAAGAATTCTTGTTTTATAAATAAAAGCATCAATAAGCATCAATAAATTTTATGACATAACATAATACAAATAAAGTAGTCTGGTGACTCATTTTATATTTTTACATATGCATCGAACTCCTGTAAACCGTCCGACTTAACCTTCCTCAGTAAGCAAACTGTTCAGGAATCCAGAAGAATATAGGTCCCCTTATAGGGTACACAAGAGTTCGAACAAATTAGCTAGAAATTAGTTCGGTGTTCCTTATCATTAACGCTAATTGATTCCGCAAATAAACAGAAGAAGGAATCGAAGATAATTAACTCCGCTACTTAGTAACGAGTATCATATTATAGAGAACACGTAGACGACAGTTCGCGATTCTGTTAAAACAAGCTACTTTCTCGTTTTTTCGTTAATCTTAACAGAGTGGAATTTAAATTAACATATGGCTCTGCTTAGACGCCAAGTTGTAAATTGGAATTCGCGGAATAATAGGCGTACACTTCCGTGAAACGCACGTGTCATCCGTTGTAGCTATACGTACCATACTGCTAATAAATATAACGTTGTTTGGATGAGTCAACATTGTTATCTGCTACACCGTATACATCGAGCAACGGGAAAAATAGAATGAAAAATAATGGCATCGATTTGCATTTGTCCTTTATGGTAGTGTCGTTTAGATATCCTGTTGTTCAGAAATTTATTATCGAAACTTTTCACGGCAAGAAATGTTCAAATGTGAGATGTTCAAATGTTGTATTTGGGAATTTATACAATGACTATGACATATATTGTTTTCGTAATTTATACATTCAATATTTCTAGCTAATGTATTAAATACGACGTAACCTGATACCGAAACCTTTTATCTAAAAGAATGCGCAGAAATTGCATATTTTTCAAAAACATAGGAATCTCTGATCTATGAAGATTAAAGAATATCGAGTTCTACACGATGAGATTATAAGACTACTTTACAAATCGATATACATTCCAACTTTTTATCATGAATGGGATTGTAATTTGATTCCTCAGAAATATCGTTCCCCAGATTTCAGAACCACCGACGGAGTCACAGATTCTGATGAGAGCTTTGGTTCACTTTCAACCAGACCGTATTTTTCTATTATCAAAAAACTTCTTAAATTTTACGAGAAACGTTATTGCTATACGTAATTTCTCGTTTCAATGATACGCTAAAGATTTTCTTATAACATTAAAAAAACGTCTACACCCATCTATACATATGAGGTGGATATGCTATGGTGATAGTGCTGCTGCTGGTATAGACGTCGTTGTGGAGGCACCGCTGTTTCTCTTTCTTTTTTTTTTTTTGGCGTCCGAAGAATTGGTTCCTTTTGTTTCTTCTGCATTTTGCAAAGCGCGTCGTGGAAAGGAAAATCGGACTACGGGTGCCGGGATTTGAACACCTGAGTCCTGAACGTTCGTAACCAAAGTAGTTGCTGTTCTAAAGAATCAGAACATTCTTCGTTTCTAATCACTTGATCAACGTTTAAATATCCAAAGTAGAACAACATTTTGATAGACCTTTCTCAGCCGAAAAATCCTAACTTACCTAACAATGAATAAAAGAAGTACAGCATGCAGAACAGGTGGTAGCGTGGAACGGTACCGAGGCAAAGTGCAGAAGTAGGAAATGCATCGGGAAGAATGACGAAGGCATTGCACCTCGGGCCAACAATAACAACGGCAATAATGGCTGTACAGAGGCGGACAGAGGCTGCGCTTCCCCATTCTTGAATCTTCATTCGCGTATTACTCGGTATAATGCAAGCATTACGCGTTGCTGTAGCCAGCCCTCTTCTGTACACTTTGCTAGCAAGCTCAAACGGATTTCGAGGAAAAATCTTGGCGGACCGTAACCTCTGTAACGACGATAGCGGCGTGCCGTAGCCGGAACAGACTATCACCGACGGGCTTGAAACCCGGCACGTCGTAAAGCGTAGAATCGCGCGCGGAACATCGAACGGAGGATCCGAGGATCATTTTGCAAAAGCCAATAACTCATCGTAGCCAGAGCGTCGTATAAATTTCGCGAGAGCCGTTGCGATCAATTCCGTCACGCTTCGAGCCGTATCATCTGGAGCGTGCACCAATGATAAACGTGTCGGCTCGTTAACCTTATGTATTTGACTGCAATTGCGTTGAGGGGAGAAATTAATATCTCCGCTGAGCGTCGAAAAATGTTACTTTTGGAGTAATGTTCAGTTCCGCAAACTGAAGGAGCATCAACATATTTTCGTTATTACTCGTTCCTTCGTTTAGTTTCTAGAACTGTATGAAGAAATTGAGATGCTATGGCAAGGTATTATTTGTATTAATTAATTCGTATAGTGACGTACAATAACATAGGATTTGTGTAGAATAGTGTAGAATGTACGTGAATGTGACATTATCAAAAAATATAAATAAGACAACTGACATATTGAGTTTTTTAAGCTAAATTAAGTGCGTTAAAATGATAGATATTTTAAAAAGGGTCTGCAATTTTTTACTGGCTCTCTATGGGATATTTATTATTCTCGTGTATGTGTTCCACCTGAAAAAGTCCATCATCTATCACTTAAAATTTTCTCTACAAAGAATACAGTACTTCCGGCTAAAAAGCAAGCACGAAATGTCAGCATGTCTGGTTCAGAACAATTACTTCACGATATTGCACCAGTGTATCACGACTTTTTGTATGTGAACGTAATGCTACAAACTCGGTTCCCACGATCATTTAAATACAATGAATTATCGATTTGATAAACGTTTTTCAGAAACATAAAATTAATTAAAATTAAAAATCATACTGACATGAATTACGCGTGTATCTATGTAAATTAATTTAGAATACGTGTAACAATATTGTATAGTATATTTAAGTAGAAACATTAGAAATTATTTTCGTATCATTGAAAAATAATTTTTTATAAAAAAATAAAAAATTAACCCTTAATTAATAACTCTTAAGGAATGAAGTCTTGTTGAATTAACATACATGTCATGAACGAGTGCCGTATAAAAATCGAATTTATAAAAACTTCTATTTCATTTGATACAAATCCATAACCTACCTATTACAATAGTACAGTTTTATTACTGCATAAAGTACTGTGGGATAATCGTAATTCCTAACTAAATTGAAATTGGCAAGCGAGTGTCTATTATCGCGGAAATCAGCTCAACAAAGTTTCATGTGTCTCCATCTACTGTGATCGTATCCATTGAAACTTAACACGGCCATATATATTTGACACCTGTAGGCGTTCGGTGCCATGGCCTAACCTATAAATACGAGCCCATTCGATCCCACGAAAGAGCACAATGGCACGAAGCAACGACCTCGTTGTCGTGTGTCGTATACGGTCACGAGCGCACGAAAAGACCATCTTTTAAAGGTCGAGTGGGCGTCGGTGATACTTCGTGGACACCCTGTAACGCGGTAGGGATAGACATGTTATACATCCCAGCTATGTAGGGATACTAACGCAGGTAGGACCGGCCTTGGTCCAATGACCTCGCGATCAACAAAGAGGTCTGTCCCCTTACCAACGCAACTATCAAATGGAGAACATTATGGTTTCGTGAGTCAACGAACTGAACGTGAGTGACGATTCGCGTCGCTCGAAAAGCTCCTATGTGTAGAATGCTATACATTGCATGCTAATGAAGAAGTTCGAATCGTTCTAAACATAACACTAGGATCCGTTTGCACAAGTATTAACTAATATTATTAGTGAAATTTTAGAAATAAAAAATTACGACTAATAAATTATTTTTTATATTATTAACAAGTTTGGTAATGAATTGCGAGTCATCTCTCTCTCTCTCCCTCCCTCCCTCTTCTCTCTGATTATATTACTTAAAGTCTATAACCTACAATTTGTCAATTCAATAACACTATCAGTTGGTAAATCATTGTATTGTAAGACAGTCCACAAAGTTTATTCGAAATGTAACTAATTTTGATAACAACTGTGATTCTTTTCTCGTAATTAACTCGTTATGAGGTTAACTCGTTATGTACCATTGAAAATATTTTTTTATGTAATACCATGTTTCAAGGCGTAGATTGCGGATATACCAACGCTATTTTCCAAAAAATTATTATTACTAAAATATTTCACCATAATAGCTTTTGTATTATAATATTTATATTATATTTGTCGATTCGTTCGATATATTAGCTAGATTGGCTGCTACATTAACTATATTAGTCGTTAGGCAGCTGAATATCTATATAATCCAAGCATTTATTATTTCCCTTTTCTATTCTTATCGAAAATTAATAATTGATGGGATGTTTTGTTATATCTTAATTAAGAAAAATTATATAGAAAAAATGTGGTTTCCATTGATCGAAATACAATCAATATGTCTGTCTATATAATATGAAGATTATCATTTTGTTATTTCTATAACCTACTTAAAACAGATCGATTGATATAGAACATCTTGTATTGCATGAAATATGATTTTGCCAAAAATGTATCTAAACAGAGTCATGTCTTTCATGACACTAATGGAAAATTTAGAAATATACGATGAATTGTTATTATTTAGTGGCTTGGTTACTCACTTTGTTCCATAGAACTCAATCCTGTTTGAAGAATTGAAGCCAAACGTTATCGCTACGTATACGTTATAAACAAGTCTTGAAAGTGAAAAGTCGCAATACATTGTCAATATAAGACATTGCACTTTGTTTCAAGAACACAAATATTTCACGAGTTTTCTACAAGTACAAATGACTACACTGATAAAAACAGTATGTAAACGTAAACGAAATTATAGGCACTATAAAAGTTTTATCTATCCGAAATAATTTACGTGCACAGCATCGATGTTCAAACGAACCCACCATCTTCCGGCGCGTACACATGCATAAAACTAAAAACACGTAGAGTGTCTACTTAGGCAAGTCGTTAAGTCCGCACGAGCCCTCTATCGAGTCCTTCCGACATACTACGCCAACGCGACAAACTATAATTTTCTAATTAATGTCTCTATGTAAATAAAGTTCAGTGTTCACTGCTCAGTTCAGTCATCTAACGCGTTGCGCTGCTCGTTATTTGAAACGCGCATTATTCGAGATATCCACGGGCAAACTTGTTCGTTAAGGAACATGTATCCCCTACGACGACTTCCTGTAATATTAATTGTGGTGCGAGCTTTAAGGGACCACCATTCATGTGAGAACGGAATATTTTCCGCGAACGGTTCCCTGTAAATTCCATCATTCACGTAAATTTATTCGTGACCGACGAACTTTGGCAGCTATGCACGCGCGCGCGCGCATAGTGTGTGTGTGTGTGTGTGTGTGTGTGTGGATAAGAAGGAATTGAAAAACAAACAAAACAAACAAATGAAACTATATATCTATGCTACTACTTATATGAGGTATGTTTTATTTTTATTTAGATTTAACACATTGACTGCCACGCCTAAACTTCACTCTCTTCACTTTATATGTCAAGATACAAGATGATAGTATAGAAAAATTGAATTTCATTACACTTTCCTTCAATACAACTAAAACAAATGCTGAAAACCATTTTATATTAATGGAAAGCAAATATTCCTTATATACTAGCTGTAACATTTCAAACTACGTAGTTTGTGATGAAACAAGATGTCAGATAGCAGTCGACGTATTAGATCTTTCTGTATATGCGTACATTATTTGATATCATATTAAAAGAAAATCATGCTTCATTATTTTCGTCATTTCTTAATCGATGATTTGTTTTAATTGAATTAACGCACGTAAATTTTCCAAATCGTATGCTACCCTACCGGCTATAAGCATATATGGTACAATATACGTATATAAATACATACATATTAAGGTACCTGGAGTCTTTTGTACAATCGAATTAATATTAATAGTGAAGTTTTACAAGTGATAATTACTAATACATTCTCTTGCACGATAAGATCAATAAAATAAACGAGGCTCTACAAGTATAAAAGTTGCAAGCCAATTTATAGTCATATTTGATTTTTAGGTTATATAAGCGATAGACAAATATTAATTTTTGAGCTATGAATCTTAATAGTATTATTATTTCTGTTATTAATTGACAAGGATCAAGTTATACAAGTTCTTGTGCAAGAGGCTGCTGCTGATATGTGACATTATCATGTTATTAAAGTTATAAAATTATCCAAAGGGAGAAAGAGCATGAGGGAATTTTCAATCAAATAATTAACATAAATTACTTAGATTATCGACAAAGGGATGACACATCATCTCGCTGAAAAATGTTGAAAAACATGGAATTGCCATCCAGGGCTCTAGTATGCTCGAACGCGGTAATTACCTCGGCATTATTTTCGCATTTTTTGTGCCTATTAAGGTCATTTCGAGATGTTTTCGCGGAATCGATAAAAGATCTCATCGTACACCGCCAGTGACAAAGGACAGTTCAAAGAATCGACTCTCAGGGAAAATTACTAACGGTGCAGTCTGAAGCGAGCCAGGCATTGTTCCGCGACACAACACTCGTTCATGAAACACGAAAAAATCTTGACATTATGACCAAGTTACGATTTCTTCGTTTTTCTTTGACTTATTTATTTCTGATACATTCTCATACATAATAATCACTCTGCAGAAGGAAAAATCTTTCTTTCGTATTTTTTTTTTTTTTTTTTTTCTTTGTAAACTGCCGATGTGTTTATGCATTTATGCGAAACCTAAAGATGTAAAAATGCGCAGAATGCATATACACCGATTCGATATCCACTTGTTTTACACTCTCATTCTAGCGACGAGCAAGTGTATCAGTTTAAGCTCATCCATAATTAATTACGATAAAGAAGATCGCTGCGTGTATGGCGGAAGCGCTCGTAATAAACACGGAACGTGTATGTCGTCGTTAACGATATACGGAAATGGTGCGTGTTGTCCTTTTTGCGATTAAGACGCGTTAATGTGTTTACTCCCAGGTGCACTTTGTTACAATAATTAGTTAGTTCAAGGAACGAATCCAGTCTTCGAATAATTCAACAAACTGAACCTTGATTGATCTTGAGTTGATCTCTTCTACGAAAGGTGAATCATATCAATAGGGTGCAAAGTACATAATATCTAATTTTACAATTAAAAAATTATTGTTTTGGTACTCAGTACTACAGTATAGTATAGTAGTAGAGAAATGATATATTGAATCTCAAAAATTGCTCATCAAATTCTCTGCCTGTGATCTTTGAATTTATTTATATACTGGCTTTCTCTTCTTTTTCCATTTATCATCAATAAGAACAAACAATGAAACAAAATATTTATCGCTGTGTTAGCACCAACACGTTATGTAAGGGCTAAAATTGAATTAAATATTTAAAAAGTGTAAATTCTCTTAACCATACGAAAATAAAACAAAAATTTTATTAACCAATTCCCATTACATTATAATAGGATACAAAAGTGATTCACGTATAACCGCGGTCTTAACTTCCCGTGTAAGCACGCAACGCAGCATGAATTGCACGTGGTTGCACAAAACGTCTGAAAAGAAGCAACTTCCCGAGTATAGTACGGGTCGCCCTACGAAAACATCTCGTGAATGCGTCAAATAAATCTACCGGCAAAAGGCGTGTATCCTCGCTGGTCAAACCGTGTCACGTGATACCCGGAAGAGAACCGTTTCATCGTTCGATAATTTCGCGATCGACGCGGTTTCACGCGTGCTTCGTCACGCGGTCACGCGTATCGCAGGTGGCTGCCCACCGTCCGCCGTAAATTTATGTCCAACATACGCAAGTCGCAGCAGGTTGCTCAGCTTTTCAAAGTACCAATCTTGAGAAATAGTCACAATTTCCGGGTGGACGTTACAGATTAATAGTATGCATAGATACTTAGACTCGTAGAAATTCTAGGCTTTTTGGCGATCTTGACTGTCACCTCGGCTAGCCGAACAGCGGAACCGATAGTAAAACAACTTGCGTATGTTAATAAAGCAGACAAAGCGGTATCTTTAAGCGTGATTTATACCTACAACTGATTGAGTTCGGAGAACATCTCTTGAATAATTTTGAACAGGTTTCGTTCATATTCAGGAATTGAATCCTTAGCTGTTACGAAATGATAATATTTTAACTCCAATAGTTAAGAGCACAGCTTTCGTATTTATGTCTTCGATTTCTATGGTCACACCGCGTGGGCCCGATTAGAAATTAGAATCCTTGATTTCTTAGAATTGCGATGAAATAGGAGGAAATATTCGAATATAAAAACGCGACAATCTTCGTTAGATAACGTGCAACGTTTCTCGACACTCGAAGACGTTTCGCGTTGGTCTCGTTAAAACGTTACGAGCAATAAGTTCGCACGGAGAGAAAGCTGAACCCTCCGTCGAATACCAGGTCTCTTTGAATCTTGTACAAGGCAGGTCGTTACGTAACGACTCGTTCAATACCGACACGATCGCACGTAAGAGACAGTAAAATTTCAGGCTACGGTTACTTTAATTGAAATCGTATTTGTCGAGAGGGTGCGCCACGTAAAAATAAGATACACTGATTATTTGCAACTGTGAAAGATAAACTGTAATAAATCTTATCAGCTTGAAATATAGTTATACGGCTGATAGAAATCTTGAAATCTTATAGGAAATAGAGAGAGCTACGAAACAAAATGTTAATTACGCAACCTACAATACATTAGACATCTCCAAGTAAATTTAGAAATACATTTAGAATATTCTATTGTATGTTGATTGATTTAGTGCCTCTATACAGGATTATAATTCATTCTTGCCCGTTAAGATATCGATCGATGATATTGTGAATCTCCACTTACGATAAAAGAGATAAAGATGTCCATTGCGTATAGTGTTATAACTAGCGAAATTTTTATTAAATGCCGTTTTAAAGAACGAATATATTTGTGCCTCTTATTGCCTAAACTTGTTCTAATTCTGAACGCAGATAGAGTATCTACTTATTTTGTTAAAGTTTAATTATCCATTACGTTTATTGAGATATAAACACGTTACTATGACACGATCGATCACATTTGGAGGAATAAGCTCTCGCAGTGGAGAACTTCTTTCCGTGATTCAACGTATAAATCACAAACGTCAAACGAATGTATCTAATTAATAGCGGAGGCATGGCAAATTACGAAATGCAAAAGAGTCGGTTGAAACAGCCACACGGTGAAAACTGTTTTCACTAATCAAACCAGTTTCGATACGGCTTCCTATCTATTACCGTTGAAAGTGATTTGCAACAGTTGCAACAGCAATAGCGAGTGAAACTGGCGAACGAGTATCGGTATAGCACGATTGCTGAATAAAAATGTGATTACACAAATTGAACTTCTAATGAACGTTCCAAGACGGGAACAGGTGTCCATCGAACATCTTGTCGCGTCTTTGAAAAATATAAAAAGTTTAGTCACGCGACCGGTCGACTTTGTTCGTTCGTTTACATAATCTGAATGTAAAATACTCGAGACGAGAAACCTTTCGATTCACTTGTTCCCGATCGGGAGACGGATTGCAAGTTAAATTACTTAATTACATATTTCGCGATTACGTAAATGCTTCACCTGCAACGGAACGCTTTCGTAGCAACGACGAAATCGCGAAACCTTCGATTTGTCTGAGAAGAAAAAAAGGGACGGGATTACCGCTTTCTCGAAACGGCAACTTTCTCCCAGTGTATCCAGGGAAAAAACAGGAAAGCATAATTTTATGGTTATCAGCCATCACGTAACTGTTACAAAACGTCTGAATTTATCGATTGCTGGCTGCATCCTGTGAATCTCTACGATTACATGAGTTTCTTCGACCTACTATTGGCATTACATGAGTCGAACTTTCATATCCAAATATCATATGTATGCGCAATTACTCATGTTCATCTTTTTATGAACGAGTTTACAGCATCTCTTTATACGTTACAAAGATATTGCACATGATCGGATCAGATTAAAAATTAAGATAGAACGAGAATCACTTTCGCGGTATTAATAACTTCTTCGTTGAAGCTTGTGATCGATACTTTTAAAACAAATTTATTACGAAGGAATACTTTATGCGAACCTGTTTTATTAAAATTGAGATTCAACGACGTAAAAGATGTTATATACGAGTCTTTTTTACGGGCATGACCGAGCAAAAATGCTTTATGCAAACAGTAAGACGTGATAAAATGGATCGGATGAGCGCATCTAACGAATCAAAGTTCTTAAATGAATTCGTAAAACGTTAATCAACTTTGTACTTAACCTCGTGGACCTCGTCCTCGACTTTTCGTCCTACCCTAACGAGAACCGTTCCCCTTCCTCATGGACGACCGCGATCGCCGTCTGCTATTTGCCTTCTCATGTACATTCCAACCTGAATATATCCAGTGGTCACGAGTGCGTCGGCCCTACCTCCAACACGTAGGAAGAATCCTTTCCGGGGCCGTGGTCCCGGAAATCGAGGGATTGCGCCTGCTACGAGGCGTGGCCATTAATTCTATCGAATCCCGGTATAAGTAAGATTAAAACCGAAGCCGTCGTGCGGTACGTATCCGCGCACGTATCCCAGAGCACGGACCGTTTCGCGTTTCCCTTCTTTTTGCTCGAGTCGCTTGCCGATACATCTGCGCGCAGCATTCGAAACACAAGCTAGGAGTCCCCTAGGGACGATCGAGTATTAATCGCGACGAACGCGTTTAAATTAAACGCGCCTCTATGAGACACTGATGCATGGCCGACTGGCTGCGTGAATTAAAGGAAAGAGCGTGAGTGGTTGCTGGGAAGTTAAGTTGTAAACGTTCGATTGGATCAGCGGAGGAGAAATTATGTAAAAGCAAAACGAACTTTAGAGTTGTTTGGTTTTAATCACCTCGTTACGGAGAGCGTATATACGCCCGCGCAAAGTGAGTAATCAATTGTTGAAAGCGCACGTACGTATACTTACTGTAATGTGTCTATTATCGTTTATGCATGACCAGTCCTAATGATCTGTATATAAAAGATTGAAACTATCAGAACCAAAAAGAGTTGTTGCAATGTACAGCGGTTCGCAAAAACATCCGAATAATTATGCTTTACGAGCCATTGGAGGAAGATCAAGTCGTGTAAAGTAAACCTTCAGACGTTACTTGAGCTTGCGAGTTAAACTTGGAGTCGAATAAAAGATGATAGAAATTAGTAAGAAATAAAAGTAAGGAGCAAAGAGGGGAAAGAGGTTTCATAACGCAAATCACAGATGTAATGTTTGGCAACTGTTAGGATCAAAACCTGCCAACTTCTTGTTATTACCCTTATTCCTATTCACTTTGTATCGACTTCGATAAAATCAGAGCATCCAAGAACATTAATACAGAGTGTAGCCATGATCTAGAAAGTTTGAAACTGTTCTATTAAACTCTATTAAAACTAGGACTACGAAACAATAGCGTAACATATGAATAATAAATAGATTAAAGTATGAAAGAAAAAATTTATTAATCAAGGTTAGACATGGGAAGAGACATGGCATCCTACTTAAGTAAAAACGTACATCTCAGTTCGCAAGATTTAGCGAGTGATTAAGAAATCGTGTAGAAAACGTTCGTTAACCGGGAGAGTGAGCGGTGCAATTAAGCAAATGTGCTGCGAGGACGATGGCACTTAATTAATTAGGCACCTTCGGTAATTAACCGATAAAACGTTTGGCAGCAGCGTCGACTCGACGCCGAGAACCACATTCCAGGACCGCGTACGCGCGACATCTATGGCGCACTGTTTACTGGCGGCGCATTATGTGACGCAGGAATACCAGGTGTCTTCCGCGTAATCATTTCCACACAATGACGAGGCCGCAGGTGTGCTTTCGACCAGTCCGACGAGACCCGAGACCTGTGATTGTTAGAACGTGATTAGATCTCGTACGATGGCCGATCGATAGCGATCGGTATATAGCTGTCGGTGTGTGCTCCTCTGGGAAAGTTCGGAGTTTGTGGGAAAACGAGATGATTTTATCCTGCCTGCCGGAGAGTCACGACGTGGCCTCTTTAATTGAAGAGATTTACGCGAAGATCCTCGGGCATGATTTGCTTATGAATTTTCATATTATTCTTTCAAGCGTACAGTATCAGTTCTTCGAGCATTTTGAAAGATGGTTAATATTAGCACTAGGCTCGCGTATGATTTAAATAAGAAATACAAAGTTTAATACTATCTTATTCGTATAGGTGTTATTCCTAAATGCGTCAGTTTACTTATAACAGTAAGAAGTTTAAGAGTATAGAATGTAACGCATAATACGCAATAGACGCTGTTAAGATAAATCCTCTCTATTTCGAGTGAGATTTTTAAACGTGGTATTAGTATTTGGTGGGATAAAGATGACCTTAGCCATTAGTTACGAAGTCGGTAATTAGTTACTAGTCGAGTCAGAACCTGTTAGTTCGTACTTCGAAATGGGTATTCATCCGAATGTAACGTTGGATTTCATCAAGACTGACAGAATAAAATTAATCTTCCGTTTTTTCCAAATGTTTTTTACTAAATCTAATAAACTATACTTTTAGCCATTAAGGATTATAGTATTATAGTTACACGTTCGCTTATTACAAGACTATAAAAATAGATATTATAAAAAGAAAGAGCAGTTCAGTGTTATAGAATTAAACTGGCCATCAACGGGTTTAAGTTATAAATATATTTAAGCTGTAAAAAGTTACAAAATCGTTACATATAATAGTTCTCGAGGTTATTACGCCTTCGATGTTTGCTATTTGTTTAGAAAGCATCGGGGCAGCGATTCAATGAGCTGGACGTGTAGAAACAGCTGCATCCCGCATAGAAACTAGCCCGAAGGCGCATCCTCGGAAAGTTATATCGACGCTTATGGTGAATCGCATGACCACGTGCGAGAGAGAATCGACTGTCAGGGTAAACTTTCACCCTTGCGCTCGTGGTAGTTGTGTTTCTACCGTGTGTACACACCACAATGCTTAACCTATGACTTTGCATCGCGGAATCTTCTTCCCTCTTTCTCCCTTTCTCTCAACGGCCTCGCGTGTATACTTGACCCGGTGCCAGACTCTTCACCGAAACGTGCACGCTAGCTTATTAATCACGTTCTTGATATTTTCCGTTACTCTGGATGTAACAGAGTGCTGAAACGATATATCTGTACGCGATTCTTTATCTACTTCTTTTCCCCGCTTTCATCGAAGAATGATTTTTTCTTCGCGTAATATTAAAAGCGTGGTCGTTGCTTACACTTTGATGGAATTTTACAGCGTTCGGTGCTTCATGCAGATGCTCGTGTCCGCATGAAATATGCCAGGTTGTTCGTTCTTTCGCGCTAATTCTTGCACAAGGTCGATTTCGTTAAGATAAAGACTTTGCATGCCGTAATCTATTGTTGCAGTATTACGTAGCCACTATTGCAAATTCATTGTTTTGAATATGGTAGAGGCGTGTTCGGGTGCTTGTGAGCGGTGTATTTGCGTAAATTAATGTAATTGTAAAGTTGCGGTATTAATATTTCGTACTTTTGCTCGGTCTAACAACCTTGAATTCTATTTCACGAATTCACAAATATGAACGTAATATCGTCACAGCCGTTCGTTTCCAATAATCTGTCGCATTATTTGTTGCTTAATATTATCCAATTTTATCTTTTCGCTTGCGTCTTTTTTTTTTTTCGTCTATCTGGTTCTGCGGAATATGAACTCTAAGATCGTAGAACAGACGATAAATCGCTATTCTTATCGTTTCGTTTGGTAAGCCAAAGCCAATAAAGTTGTTACTTATATGCACTTGTACTGTTGCCGTAATATTCGAAGTTCGCATAGGCGGAATAATAAAAAATTTATAGAAGCGTAGAGGAAAGGATATAAACGACGTAAGAACAATTAAAAATGCAGATTGTAGCTCGAAACAGCGGAATCTAAATGTTTTACATGGGACACGATCCTTGACCTATGCAAAGTATTGAAAGCACTGGCATTTCTGTAGCTTTAGAAAACGACACTGTCGTGCAATTTACTTTTCTTTGAAAGGCTGACCTTCAACCTTCTCTGTACGGGGTAACTTGCATGATACAAGAGATTGGCTACAATGTTGTTCCACTTGAACGAATCGTCCTGTTAGGTGGTGTATAATGATGATCCTGCTGTGGCCATAAATTTCGCTACCTTAGATACTATTATGTGAATCATCACCAGATATGTATATCATTTAATATATGTAACATGCATATCATCTTTCCTCATTCCTTGAATAGAATTAATTACGTGTCTCTTAACGACTTCAGTAATTGTATAAAACCGTTCGTCGATTCGGATACTGAAACATTCATTTTTATATCGATTATTTTATCGATCCTAACCATTTCCCATTAGTTTTAAATATTCGGCGCTATTTATGTTACTCATCTTTTATATCCAACACATCATTTTTAATACATAGTACTTCTAACTACATAAAACTATCGAAACACAATTTCTTCCGAACGTTCCACTTTAGCTTTTTAACGCTACAAATTCCTTCTCGTGTTTCTCTTGCTGGTTTTCAATCAACTATCGCGAAGAACACTAAGAGACCGTCACTCTCTAAGCGAAGTGCCAACGTGCAAATGCAAACACTTGACTCATTTTCTCGTTTTCAATGTTTCTTCTGATAATAAAAATTCAAATTAAGGAACTAGTAGAAACAGCTGATTTCTCAGAATCACTTTAATATTTACAGAAGGAATGAACTCACCTTGCATGTATTACTTACGCGCAATTAATTCCGCTGCGTCTTTTCTACTATTTTCGAGTCAGTTTGTATTTCCGTAACATTGAAAAATATCTCGCAAATTTGTCAACAAACAGAATATAAAAAACTTATTATCATAGTTTTAAATTATATCTAGTTTAGTTATTATTTCAAATGTTTTCTTAAAATAGCACGAATCTTTCTCGTTTACTAAAATGAAAGCAAGAGTGAAATTTAAAAACTCAAAGCACGCAGCAGGATTCAAATTTAAATGACGTCGAAAGTTTGAAAATGATACGAGAAAGCTTGATAATTTAAATTCTTCTTGCTGAAAGTAAAGTAGCCAAGCAATTTTTTACATAATCCACGAACGATGATGATAAATCTCCTTGCAAACTCGCAACAAACAGAATCAGAAGGATCACATCGACGGAACTGAATATTTCATTTCTGCGTCGGCGCAATCTTAATAATGCATCCCGTATTACGTTTCATGCGGCAATAAATACACGGCCTCTGTGCTTTATCCGACGCAGCCGCGCGTTTTTCTTTGCTTTGTCGCGTCACTCGACTCACCGCAAAAGGTTATTGGGAACTGGTTTTAGAGTTTCCAGTTAAGTCATCAGAGTAACATTTTAGAGCCTTCAATAGCACCGATGGCGGCAGTTGCTCGGCAATCTCCAGTCGTTTTACCCGTTTTCACAGTACCACAAATGCGTGTACGTTTTTTTCTCCTCGTTGTACTCAAAATTGGTTCTCGTCGAGGGTTTTGTTTTACTTTGATCCATTTATATCAGGACTGATTCAGAATCACTGAATTCTTTTATCAATTACATTGTTATCTAATCGGCAAAATGATCATGAGATCGTGAATATTAACAAAATTAATCGTACACTTGAGTATGTTTTTTATCAAGAAAAAAATATAATGATACGGTGCTTCAATTAAAATACAATGCTTCAATTAAGAGAATTTATGTATTAGAAAACATACCTGAGGCGCTTAATTTATGTGCCTGATATGCGACTCTCGTATATATTTCATCGTTGAAACTTTTGATCGAAATAAATATTTGCATCGCAGAAGCTTAAATAAATTTCTCTCTCGTCTGGTTCTCCGTTCCCGGAACTAAAATGATTCGTGGTTAACCTTTTGAATCTCTAGTCCGTACGTAACACGGACATACATTAAATATTCAAAAGGAAATACATTCTTCCTTTCTGTATTCTGCCTTCAGTGGAGAAAAATTTCACAAGTCTTTTTATCGTCGAGTCAAGCAAAAAGAAATTCATCAAGACAATACATAACTCGTTTATTGTGCTAAATGCAGTGTCGCCATAAAATATTTAATTGCGTTACTTCGATACAAAGCAAATACATGTTTATTTATTTTTAAAATAAAATGAAATCTACCGGACTGAAGATTCAGTCATGATGGCGTTAATTTCCCTTCGTAACTTTTAAGGATTAATTAGAAGACGTACATTTACACTTAATTATTTAGATTCAAAGTACACGAACTTCGAATCAATATGCTGTGACATTATGTACAATTAAGTATATTAGATTACATAAATTCCTCGGTCGACTTTAGTTTCGCGAGATATTCACGACGCTTCTGCGCGGATCGAACATAGGCGAGCGTGCCCAGACATAATTCAAGAAACCGACAGTCGACCGATCGCGGTGGAAATAAATCTATCCGGCGTGTATACGACGATTCGATCGTGCAAATCAGCGCCAAAGGGACGCACGATCGAGGAATAAGTTATGTCTTTAATGACTGCGTTACCTGGTAAAAGTACCCGATTTGTTTTGACACCGTGCACGATATGGTCGACACGCGGTTCGTACCGTGCTCGTACAATATTGCAACCTACATTTCACGCCATTTCCCGACATTGCTCGATAACTCATTGCTCGATTTATACCATATCGGTGCACGATAACCGGTAGCACCGCAGTCGTGCTTGAAAATTGTCGCTGCAAATGTGTTTCTTACGTTCTACATCTTTTAAGTTAACACCGTGAAATCGATATTTCGTGAACAGGCAATTTGTGTGGAGAGATTACTTTTATTGATACGATTGCTTTTAAAAGAGCAAAGATTTCAGATAACATAGAAAATTCTCTGATATCTGTGCCATACGATATTTGCAAAATTTAGATTTGCATTTAAAAAAAAAAGAAAAAAAACCACGAGATACTGAATCACAGAGTTTCATGCGTTATTGATATAAACCTGATGCGTATTGCAAAAAAATAATTTAAATTACTTCATATATCGAAGATATTGATACGCCGGACAGAGGTTTAAAGTGAATCGACTTCGGCTTCGTATGGAATTGATTTAAGCGCTTGTGAAGATCATTCAGGCTCAGATTTTGATCGTCACAGGGCTTCTTGACAAATTCACTTCTATCAATTTTAATATCGAAAGAGATTGCTATCTGAACAATGTTCTCAACATAGAATAGGTTATGTTTGCGCACTTAAATCCACGTAACATGAAAATACATTTGTGCAGCACCTGCGTATAGACAGATATAAATCCTTCGTGTCTGTCACTAAGATTTTTATCGCCTATTCGTCCCCGTGGATACAATGGGCAAGTTACGCGTCGATGGAACATGGCGCTTGTGACACAATTCCACGATCAATGCGTGCCGATGCATTGTCGGCCGATTGTCGCTATCAGCCGCCACAGAATTTATTGCAAACGCATTTTTCCACCGTTAGTGGTATACAAGGAAATAGGAACAAATAATCGAAGCGTGCGTACCGTTATCGACCAACAATTCCATATTATCGACGAGAAACGACGACGATCAGCAAAGAAACGAACAAACAGACAGAGACACGGTAAATTTCGATTTTATCTATAGAATTTACGCTACTTTATACCGTACCAAGTTTCTCTCGATAATACGTAAGACCCTCGAATTACGGGGTAATGACTCTGTTTGACTTTTACGTAATAATCGTTTAACTTCATGACTGTTGTATTCTCGTTTCGCTGTTTTTCAGTTCCGATAAACCTGCCTTCGGTTTTTCCCACCCGCCAATTTCTCTCCCTTCACTATGAAATTACAGGGAGCGCAGTTAAATGTAGTTAGAAATTGCTACTTAGATATTTACGTATGAACTGTTCATAGGCAAAAGTGTCTAACCCTACTTTTTAAAGTTTTAATGCCAAAGCAATTAATTGATGATTATCTTCTATAATTTCATCAATCTTCCTTACTATTCGTTTTTGCGTGGAAAACCAATTTGTCAAATAAGCGGCTGGCATAATCAATGGCGCGCGTTAAACTTTTACACAGAACTCTGGTGAAATGACGGTACAGGTAGATTTACTCTGTTTTATTCGCTGGCGCAAAACCTGCAAAGAGGAGGTAATGTCGCTTAATAATAAATAATCCTTGATTCAAGTAAAAATAAGATGCGCGTACGCGCGAGAAGTGCATTACGCATGCGCATACGTAAGCTCTCCAGCGACTGCGCATGCGCCAATCCCACTGCGCACAAGTTAACTACTTTCTTGCGTCAATCGTGAAGTAAGCTTACGACGACACTAGGAAATGGGTAACGACAGAGCGCACAGCTACATTCTTTTTCCCTTCTGTGTAAGTTCGCCATGCTGTAACACTGTGGAATGTGCTTATACCTGCGCCCGTTTTCAGCATGCAAGTGCCGAGAACGTGCGCGACGTTAGTTACGAGTTGCATAATATTTCGCGCTTCTGGCTTTCGCGAAACGAACGAGGGGAGTCATTGTTCGCATAAAGAATGTTTACCGGCTTCACTGATAAAATATCGCGTAACTAACGTTAAATGCGCACGATAGAAAGTCAATTAGAGACTGAAGAATAAGGAAAAGATGAATTAATTTTAGCTCTCATTCTATTGTAGATAAGAAATATAAAAGAAGAAAGTTTCAATCGCTAAGATACAAGACGAAAGTAGGTTTACATTGGATATTCGATCAGTAACTGTTAGCCGATAGCGGTAAAAAATTAATTACTCTATGAAGCATATTTTGATATTGTCTCAGTATATGGTACCAATCAATTCCTTCTATCAAAGACAATGCCTGCTTAGTATATTTTTCTTCGTTTAAAGTTATCCACATATAAAAATCCAATAGAAGTGAATTGGATTTTTATTGCAATTTTTTACGAAAGTTTTACGTTTACGTAACAGTTTTTATTCAATTACGTCCATAGAATGTACCGACAAAATTTGATACTTAAATCCTGGAATACCCTGTATAAATAGAAAGATGGACAGAATTTACGCAGTAAGTCCGACACGATGTTATTTAACTAAGAAATAAACATTCGTTAAAAATTTGAAATCCCATTCCAAATCACAAATCAGAAGCGTGTAATAGAATTCCACATTTAGTTTTGCATCGAACAAACGAGCAAGCTTGGAAACTGTTTACACGCATATTCGAAATTACAGTCGTGCCGCTCGACGTGCCTCTATTACAAAATGTAGACATCAGTCGGCTGTAAGAATGGTCACCTGGGATACGAGCCGGCGAGACGCTTTGCTGGTGAACCATAACGCCGGACGGTGCATGTTGCTGCTGAACGAAAGCATAACGGCCGCTCTATCTCGAATAGAGTCGCGCTTCTATAAAACGACCTCTGTATGGGAAAGTGCAAGGACGTCGCGTCGTTACGACTGAAGCCACGTAGACATCCTCGGTCGTGTTTTACTCGTTGTAGCAATTTGATGTCGTAAAGATGTTTATTCTTTCCCATCTTCTTCATGTACTTGTTATTCTTTAATGTTTCTACTTTTATATTCTTTGCATTGAATGTCGTGGTTACTTGCATTAAAAGCTTATAAGAAAGATAATGATTATTATTGATTATTATTGCTTCCCGAACGTTTCGAGAATTGAAAGAACGAAAGAATATTGAGACCCGATAGATAATGGTGCTAAGGATGATCTTCATCATGGTGAAAGTGAGGATGAACGTAGATTTCAACAACAACGTTGTTCGTTTGAAACGGTTACGAAGTGGTTCAGGTCCTGCGAGATACAACTCTCGTTTAAAGGACATAGTATTTTAAAAGAAGAAACTAGATTTGGATCTTGAATTTGATCAATATATATTTTCTTCATTTTTCTTTCTTTTTTTTTTCATTTACATCATCTGCTTAAAAAGTTATTCAAAGTAAAAGTATCCTTGTAATATTTTCGCCTTTTTCTTCCTGTAACTTCCTGATTCGATGCTTCTTACTCTTTTTGTTCTTTTTCTTTTCTTCTTTCTTTCTTTCTTACATTTGACCCTTGACGTATTCTGACCTACGTCGCCACGCTTGCATATTGCAAGAATATCCATCGACGAAGGTTAACCGGATCAGTTTCGCGACCGTGGATAGCCTCTTTTCGCGACAGCAGTTTCGAGGATGACAACTATGTACACTGCGACAATATTACCTCGGAAGTCAGGTATCTTGGTGACGGAACAGCGTTCGAAAGTACGTATTGTGGATTATTTATCGAAAGCCCGCACGATTTCCGGCTGGTGAAACGACGTCGAGCCTTTTTTGGCAAAGATTGCGAGCGTACAATGTCGATCGTGATCCGAACTCTTTTTGCGCTTGTTACGAAAGACTGCGCTGCTTCGGTTGACGGCCTTCCATGTTGCCCGGAGTAATTTAGTGCCGTTTTATGGCTCGAGATGAGTCAGAATCGAAGGACGTGGTCTTTTTAATTTGTCTGGCCGTATGAAGTTTTTATCGCGTGTAGGTAGAATAATATACGGGGAAATTTGTAATACGTTAAAATTAGATATCATTTGGAAAGAAAGCTTTTCAATTATCTAAAAAATAGAGAGCAAGTATATATAATATAAGTAGATCATTGTAGTTTGAGAATGCTGGATAATTTCCAAGTTTCTGAAAAACTTGAAATAAAAAGTGAAACAGAAAGTGTATAAATAGTAGCAAACAGTGTTAAAGTTTCAGTCTCGCTAACTAAATAAAATACTGCCGTCTAGGATCAGATGTACATAAAATTATCTAATTGTATACCAATCGGTACCGTCACTGGATAATTTTTACAGCGATAGCCAGCAGTAAACATATTCAGCACAAAACAAAGCACGTCTTAATCCGAATCACCAAAAGCACCATAATCAGATCTTAAATTGATTCCACAAGAGTAAACCAGTCTTTAATAAATAAGATCTCCTTAACTACCATTTCCATTAAAGTGGAATATAATGTCGCATTAACAAACCGTGATTTAAGAAGTTAATAAAGTATACTTATCAGAAAAGGCAAAGAAACGCATAAAGACTGGGCAAACAATCGCCACGCGAGCATCATCTAAACGCAACTGGTCGTCTCTGGTGAAGGGTTAGCCAGGCTCGACGCCGGGTATCAAGGACGTGAGAGAGCTCAGCATGAATGACCCTGCTGAATGAAGGCAGCGACGGTGAAGAGGACGATTCCGGGGACGCGTGGAACGAAGATGAATGCCGCGCCTCTCAAGATTGATTCCCCTCATTAGAGCGGGTTCGCGCGGATAATTAAGCTCGCATTACGATCTTGTAATAAACCGCGGCGGCGAGTGGCGGCAGTATATAAGTAATCCGGACACGCGTCTAACAGGAACACCCGTAAAATGTGTCGGAAGGAAGGCATGTAGGGGAGAGAGAGGGCATGGATTTTATCGTTGAGGAGCGGGCTACGCGCATTAAAAGCACGTTATCTCCTTTTTTAGAGCATACGCGAGTAGGGTGCGAGCACCACTATGGAAAATCCGCGCCGGCGCACGATCGGATCGGATCGTTCCAAGGTCGAATCGCTGGCACTTGCGGCCATCGACGATTATACATCGAACAGAAATCCGTATTTACTGCGTGCACGGTGTCACGACGATCGTCGCCGGTACCAGAGGCGACTGCGGCCTATCTCTATCCTTCTTAAGTACGAAGCTTTATGGCATCGATACCGCGGCCCCGGTCTTATACCTACGTAACATTCCCTTTCCGGTAATTTTACAAATCACCGATGCTATTTCAGGAACGGTTTTTCCGCCCGAGAACGTTAATAGCGCATTATTTATAAAGCAATCGGCCAATTAATATCTCTCCACCCCTTGGTCGGCTTGATCCCTCCGTTAGCTATTCCTTATCCCTTCTCTCGATTCTGCCCTTCCTCTTCGACTCTCCCGAGGCATCGGGCGTCATCGTTATAACGTTCGGTTTTAATATCGAAGCCAGAGGAAAGGTCGTGAATGCTCGTAGTGCTGGGTGGTCCCATTGTGAGACGGCGGAGAAGCTAAAGTGGATTTTAAACGTCCGCCGGGCATAAAGAAGTACAGAAATTTACGTTCGTCGGCGTCCTCCTCCTCCTCCTCCTCCTCCTCCTCTTCCTCATCCTTCTCCTTTTTCTCGTCCTCCTTCTACTCCTTTTCCTTTTCCTCGTCGTCGTCGTCGTCATCGTCCTCGTCCACGTCGTCGTCGCCTCCTCTGCTCTCATCGTCGCTCTGGCCACGGAAAGAATGCCGTGATGATATACCAGTTTCGTAACCGTCTCCGGTGCGTGGCCGGCTCCCCTGGTAAGAAGCGAACCCTCCTTCAGGAATCCGCCGGCATTAGCGCTTTTTTCGAGGCCGTTTTTACGGGGCGTCATTGCCGATCCGCGCAGCCGGCGTACACCCGATGACACTCGTTTCCAGCGTGCCGATACACGCCGCCAGCCAGAGGACAGAGGACTACTAGCTTCGGGGCAGAAGAGAACGGCGAAGAAAGGCGAAGCAGCAGACGCGACAGCAGAAGAAGGAAGAAGAAGGAAAAGGAGGAGAGTAAGGGAGCGGTGTGTACTCGTTGCGCCGGCATGCTTCCTCGATACCGGGAAACCTAACTAATAATTCCGACCGGCTTCGTTGTTCTCCTTCTCCTCGTGATCATCCGCGGCGTGGTTCTCTTCCTCCTCGTAATCATTACGGTTATCATTATTTCAGGTGCAACGACGAAGGACGAGGTTGAGAAGCGAGCACCGAGTGTGGCAGAGGATAAAGGCGATGGTAGGAGGAAGAGAGACCTCCCAGCTACCTCAGGGCTCTCGAACGTTCAACGACGAGGGGAGAACTCGCTTCTCACTCCAGGCGATTCTTTCCATTTGCCCCGGTGTTTAGCGGCCACGGTGCGAGAGAGCGAGCTTTTTGTCCACGTACAACTTTGTTTCTTCGCTTCCTTAGACTTCTTCGACGAGGCATCCTCCTGCTCCTTCTCCTTCTCCTTCTCTATCTCCTCCTCCATCTTTTGCTCTTCTTCGCACGCAGCATGGAGAATCGGCACGGACTCTTAAGATCGATGCGTTTTCAGCCACGGCTAAACGCATGTCGCCTCGAGACGCTAGCTGTGTTATTAAGCGGCGAGAAAAATTCATAATGCCGGCAGAAACGGAAGCAGAATCACGGCTCCTTTCGTTTCCAGATCGGCCGGATCAATGGTCGTCTGGAATGTCATGTATTACAATAATTACCTATCGCTAATCACTTAGACTATGGCCTGTTCGTCGCGCCGATGAACATTTTCGCGGGGGACAGCAATTTCCGCTTTCTAATTTTTGCTTCTTTTGATGGCATATCGCGTGTCCGCTCCGCGAAACGACTCCTAAATGGCGTGTACACGCTTTATAAACGCCTACCGGGAAACGAACTGTGTGTTTTGCAGCACGATTGCTGTAGAAATGGGATGGGGTTAAGGGTGTTTGAAAAGAAGATTTGTGTTGAGTTATGAGCTATAGATCGGAGTTATACTCTTTCCGTCTCTCTGTTGAATACAGTTATTATATATAATTATTTAATTTCCTAAGCCGATAGGCGTGGGCTAACTATGATAAATAAATAATAACGATAAGTATGATATTTAATTACATAGTAATTAGAATTCAATATCACAATTTAATGGTGTATAAACTTTTTTGCAAAAAAGTTATTTTCAGCTTCGTGCAACTGTCTAACGTTCTCTGTTTCTTGCATTTTATTTTCGTATCATGTAATGTGTATTTTATTTGAAGTACGATGGAATTCCAAACTTCATGATCGTGAATTCCGTCTGTATACAAAATAAAAAAGAAATAGCACGCTCCTTAAATTATATCATTGTACGTTGTTAAATCATAACTATTAACGTTCATATAGTATCAAATATCATATTTTAAGTCGTACTTGCCTAGGTAATAATTTCAATTTCTATATGAAAGTAACGAGCTGTAACGAAGACAACAGGGAGAAACCTGAATAACTAATTAACTTTGTTATCAAAATTCTCTCACGATTCTCTGTCTTCTACCAGAAAAGTGGAAAATATCGAATGTTCTTAACCGAGTGATGTTAATTCGATGTCAGGGATTGTAGAAAGACGTTTGATCGGTAAAATCGGTGTGTGGTTGAATAGGTTCACGCGATGTGTCGTGTCGGGCATTAAAACCCTTTTCTCTGTGAGGCTCGTCGCAAAAGGACTATCGAAAGGGAAAGTATAGAGCAATAAGTTTTAAACTAGAAAATATAGAGCTGCAGAACGTTTTGCTGGTGTGGAGTCGGAGAGGAACGGTTCATTAAAGAGTTTTGTCGGAAAAACGACCCGCATCGACGCCTGACGTTGAAAAACAGCACAGGAAATTGTAATGATTTGTACTGGAGGCGCTCCGTTAGCGGTAATAGTGCCAATAAGTGCTTCTGGGAATAAAGCAATTTATCCTATATCGACGTAATATGTTTGTATAAAGGTACGTCGAACGCTGCTCACCATGGATAAATCGCAGTTGCCTCCGAAACGAAATTTCCTCCGTCGACCTGTTTCATATCACGCGCTTAAGAATTTATTTCCTCGTCTTTTTTCGGTTATTATACGTGACTTGTTACGTGGTTCTTTTTATAGGAAAATAAAGTCCCTCGTTCTAAGCATTATGAAGACATTAGGCGTTAATGTAGTGTTTAATGCAAGATGAGACATTGATTGATAACGCTTAAATAGTAAATCAGTGTCCTTGAAGGAGATGAACGGCTTTTATAAATTTTAATAGGAAGACTTTCTTCCTTTTAATGAGAATCGCTTGTTGCTTCTACCTATCTTACACGTTCGATGTTCAATACGGCATTTACCTATGAAGAAGAAAGATCTGAAGAAGAACATTTTTGCTTTTTTACGTATATGTAGATTTAACGCCGCAACAACTGCGAGATTATTAGCGACGAAGCTGAATATACTTAAATAAGCATAATGTCAATTATCTTTATTTCTTTGCTTGAACTTAAACAGATCGTGGATTTTGTGTTTGTCAACGTCTGTTGTCTTTGATACACGGTTTCAGTTTGTGCCCGATGCCACGTGTGCAATACTTCGAGCAGGATGAAGTAAAGTAGCCCGTTGTTGAAAATTTTATTCGATAAGCTTCTTTGTCTCTGACCATTAAAATGGTGGCTACTAAAAATTATTATCCTTTTCCAATAGCTACAAACAACATCACGATGGTATTATTGAGGTAAAACGATACTAAAACGAAACTGACATGCGTCGGAGTTTCATTCGCGATAACTCCCAAGCGTAAGATTCTACGCACGACCACAATTTATCAATTTCCTCCCGAGGAACGTCGCGCGATCATTTTCACACACAACGTCCCAAACATAGATTCATCAAAATGAATCATCACACACGCGTGACCCTTCAACGATTACCATAACGAGCCCTCGTGGAAGTGGTTCTCGCTTGCACGCCAGTTTGGTTTTCTCCAACCAATTTATGCTTCGACACGTAATTGGGGCCGAGGTGCACACGGAATTCCGACCTTGAACGATCCCACCGACCGAACCAGAACAAGGGGGATACGGGATAAGGTGTGGAGAAGGGGAGGAGAATACAGGGACGAAGGGAGTCCCGACGAAATCGAGCGTGACCACGAGGGATGCACTACCGATCGATGAATCGGCCTGGTAAAAAATTCGAGCGCGATGTAAAGTTGAACGGACGTCTGGTTTTTGCCCGGGGAACCGCTGGCCGCACGAAAATCGTCGGAAGCTGTCTGCCATCGGCCACCATCTCTCTCCGTCTTTCCCACGATCCATTACGCGGGTCGTGACGATCCTCGACCACGCTCCAACGATTGATCAGCCTTGACATTGAACGTTGCAAAAAGGTTCTGCTCGCAGATTTTCTGCTTTTCTAGAATCCCATCGAACGATTTATGGAAATATCGAATAGCTGTGATTAGTCGTCGTTCAGCTTTCTCGAATTGATTAATTTTAACTCACGTTTGTTGGGATATTTTTCAATATTTTGTAAAGTAGAATAAGTAACGCTTGTGTTTCTTTATTTGAGCCGAAAGTTGAAATTAATATGAAAAGGCTAGTTTTCAAAAAATGACTATTCATTCTAAAGGTTTAGTGTATACCCTGCTGATATTAGACTGGAGAACAAAAGCATAGAAATAAAATTACGACGGTTGAACAACTTCAAAATAGTTCAGACCTACTTGCGAGCTAGTAACAAAGAGCATCTCTGACAAGTTTCTCACAAATAGTTAAAACGAATTGAATAAGAAATGCAATATGTTCCAGGGACGAATTAATCAATAATTTCATTAATTTGACGCGAGTTTCCTTTCCGATTCGCCAAATAACCTAATTGAATAATTTAATTAATTCCATCAATATGCCGGACATTGGCAACTCGCCAATAGGTAGTCTAGCATCAGTCATCAATGATCCTCGTAACAATGATTCTATGGATCGCAAAATCCATATGTAAATAAATTATTAAGCTGAAAATATTGATTACAGATAATACCAACAGATTGACTCGTTGTTTAACAACTTAGATGTCAATGAACACCGCTGAATGCTTGTTGCGTTATAAGACTCGACCAAATCGAACGATTTCTCAAATCTCAATGAACCTACCCGATCAACGATGGGGCGAAGAGAAAGGCGAGCGAAAATATCGAACGTTCATCGGGTTTCGCGTTTTCTTCGGCGGCCGCGATAGGCTTCCTCCTTCCCAGAAGGCTCGGAACTGCCTGTTCACGATGTTCGTTGCGGTCACACCTACATCGGGTAAGCAACGGGGACCACACAAATTGGCAATAGTGACCGGTACCGGGCCGATCTTCGTTCCCGAGCACGGTCCCGCTTCTTTTTCACCATCTCCGACTAATTCGCCGTCGTAGAACGACCTTTACATAGCCTACACCTTTATGCAACAAAAACTCACTGCGAGATGACTTTCGAAACATCAGAGGCCTGGCGCCCGCTCGACCTCGGTCGACCGGTCGACCACTGCATCCTCTTCGTCTCGACCTCTTCTTAGAAATTAGATGCTCTTTATCTAATACGGTCGTGCCTCTGTAATTCGAAAATCTCTAGAGATCAAATTATTTTATTTCGAGTTGCTTCTCAGGTATTTCGATGTGTTAATTTGCTTGTACAACTTCAACGAATTCAAAGCCTAACTTCTGCGAGTCGAAATTTGTTTCTAGGTTTCTTTTTTATTATTATTTCACTTGTACTTTACAATTTTTCTAACTGGACATTCGATAAATTTGTTTCTATGTATACGACAGAGTTTCATCACTGCATCCTCTGCACACAACTCGGAATAACATGAAAATAAGAACAAAGTATAAATAGGTACTTTTAGAATTTGTTAGACGCAAACTTGTAATTGATTATTTCGCTTGTTTCCTTGGAACTTTGTCAAACTCAATTGGCTGCTGAGACAACTGTCGCGTCCGTCGTATTTTCAAAACACCACGCAATTGCAAAATAATTTAGGAGTTTAATACACCGTAGTGCTACATGTTAAAGTTGAGATCAAACACTAAACGACCCACTCATCTTGTGCTTCGATGTAAATATATACTTCTGAAAGGAAATTTCAAGTTCACACGATCTTTCAATTTAGCAGATACAATTTGCAAAGGAATATTCCACATGGCACTACACAATTTTGTTACTTCCTAATTGACCATGAAATAAAATAAAATTCTCTTTAAGAACACCTTTATACAATTAAAACAGTACAAAATTTTTGTATATAATCTAAATACGTTTCAAATATCCGAAATCGAGGCAATCTCCAATGATATTTCTACATGTATTTCGAAAACAAAACTTCGATGATTCGCGTGCGAAGACACCGACCGTCGCCAAAACGGACCGAAAAGGCGACTCAAGTCGATTCGCAATCAATCGACACCTCGATAAAAGAATGTAGCCATTGACGAAAAACACGTGCTCCGAATAAACTTCGATGGTTGCTCGAGCGGCATACGAAATTTCAGTATTGTCATCGGCCATTCCCATCTCTTATAAATAGCGTTCCTTGTGGCGCCGCGAATCCCCGACTTCCAAAGCTGTCCGCTTAAATCACGATCTGGCGACAACGCGTGCGTATTATGCGCCAAACGAAATCTTCACGAATGAGAATTAAGAATATTCGCGGCGCGGCGCGGCGGCGTAACACGTCATATACGTTGCACGTGCCGCTCCCATAAGAATGCCGATTAAGATGCGAATGGAAACGAATTTACCAGACGATTCCTGCGAAAGGTTCACAGCCCTCCTCGTTGGAATGGAACAAGGGACGTGGTAGTTTGGGAGTTAGACTATAGTAATTACAGTATACATACGTAGTACAGTAGATATGATTAAGAAATCAATTATATAACGTGACGAATGGTGGACTTATATGGTGGACTCTGTTGAAGTGATTTTCACTTCTACGAAAACTCTACGTCTTCTCTAGTACTTAGTTTTCTTAGTCCTCGAAGCCATTGAGTATCGTTTAGCTCTAAGTCAATTTGAAGGACCTCTCAGCCTCGTAGCCTTTCCTAGGAATATGCGATACAGAGATGGTTCAGCGGGGTATAGATAGAACAGTTCTCGTAATTATACAAAATACCCATAGGTCCATGGCTTCGGAGCTCTGTTGTAATGTAACGTTGCCAAAGTGCGGATCTGGAGTAGCATACACTGTACTTAAATATATTTCTATTACACATTCTTTCACGCGTTCCTCTCTATTCTATCAAGATAAACCTCAATACTAAGGAGGCCGTTTAAATATATTGTATTAAAAACTTGAAATTATTTTTTCTATTATGTCGTTAAATAATCAATTAATAGATTATACTGACGAGAACAATATGGCACAGTAAGATTCAAGTTTTCAGTCAATGCTCAAACCGCGTTGGAAGCACTCGTTCTCGTCCGATCACGAAAGTTAAGCAGCGCTGGGCACGGATAGTACTTAGATAGTTCGCTTGGGAATTCCGTGTGGTATTGGCTTTTTTTTTAGTTTTCTTCCAATTCTTTTTTTCTCCTTCGTAACTTCTGGCCATATACATCGCATTAAAAATTAGAAATATATTTTTAATATGAGGACTGTTATGTCCGTACTTGCTGTTATGTATATATCGGGTTCTCATTATGATTAGGGTTAGGGGCGTGTAATGAATCTTCACTGGAATTAGCCATCGTTGTTGTACAATCGAGGTAATGTTGATTAGCGCAAGTATGAGTATTACAGAAGTAACCGCGGTGATTAGACGCTAATGACAATGGTCGTAGGTTCGATAACGAATCCGCGGTCAACGGGACAGTAAATAACTTTCCTCCAAGGTCTAAGTCTGAATCTCGATTAAAGTAAAAACACGAAGTATTAACTGATGTGGAAGACGTTGTTTTCTCGTTGATGAGATCGTACGAGAAAATGTGTTTTCCATTGCGGTGATGCCGCAGAGGAAAACTATGACGGGATGTGTCTAAGGGCACGAGATCATCGAATTCGTTGAGGAAAACCTTCGCTCGGTAAGTGAGGGAAATGGACGTTAATTGGTTAATTTCTATGTTGGTGGTTAGTGGTTGGTGGTTATTGGGGTTAGAAAAAGATCCTAGTCGCTCTTGAGAGAAAGTTGCTAGCGGGAAGCGTCGTTCGTGAGAAAAGCAGATTTCCCGTACCTTCTCGTAGTGGGTGGTGGACTTGAGGACTGTTAGAATAAAGACTGCTTGTCCGTTTGAAGGACCTTAGTTGACTAAATCCTAAGATTTATAGCGGGTCCTCGGACTAGCTGAACAAGTCCTGTGGAGATGCATCAACATCTGGTAATCATCGTGCCCGAAGAATAGGGTCTATGTGTGGCGAGCCACGGGACAGAGACCATTGGAACGTTTACTGTCGAGTGTCGCTACAACTATTTCTTTTTAAGCAGAGCTATACAATTATTCTATACTTCTATTAGGTAACGAAGTTCATCCCGTGACCGTGGCTACGTTCAACGACTAGTTGTCGCCTCGAGACCAAACTCATTATCGCAAATCCGGGACAATTATAGTCGGGTTACTTATAAGATTAAAGTGTTACGGATTTTCCTAAGAATTGCGAAGGGAAGGTCCGGTGTACTCTCATGTATATAATCAGAGTTTATAGAGAAGAATAAAAAGAATTGAAACAAAATTTAAAAAAAGCCAACACCACACGGAGTTCCCAAGCGGTCAACCATCTAAGTACTATCCGTGCCCAGCGTTGCTTAACTTTCGTGATCGGACGAGAACGAGTGATTTCAACGCGGTTTGAGCGTTAGCTGAAAACTGAGCTCTTATTATGTCATATTATAGTTCGATAGAATCTATTAACTGGCAATTATGTATGTATTCCAAAAGATTATTTCAAATTTTAATATAAAGATGTATATTCATTTCGTAGTAGCTCATTTAGAACAATTTTTATTTTGCACTTTCATATCATGCCTTAATAAATTGTAGATAGTTGTTAACACTCTGTAATAATATTATACGATGTATAAAAATTTCAAGACTTGATATTAATATTCTCACGATATTGGTTTCCCAGGATCGTTTTTGCACTTGCACTTTGCGTCAACATTTTGTCCACATTGCAGCTTACCTCTTTTACAGAAGACGCAGTGAAAAATGCAAATACAGCAGTCACACGATTGTTCAATGAAATGAACAATCACGAATGTTCACAGCAATGAAAAACCAATATCATGACATTTCACCGCCGCGGGAACTTGAAATATAAAATTAGATATTAATATTGTATCAACAAAAATGATTAATTCATATGTATACAAGTGCAAGTATTATTTCATTAATTATAATATACTATTACAGTGAATTTATTTATTTGATGTACTTATTTACAGTAATTGACAAGCATTTAATGTAGTGATGTACGTACGACTAAAACAACTAAATTTGTACAACTACTCAACTTCTGAACGACAACTCATCACTCACAACTCATGCACTTCTGAGTGCAACTAACTCACTTTTTACACCAAAGCTTCCTTTTATCCCACAGTTTTCGATACTCCTACCACGCACATCTGTTTTGTAGCCGTTAATGACCCAAAATGGTCACGTACACCCTTTCAATTTCAGTTATTGTCCTAAAGGGCCACGGGTACATTGCTGGACCGCAAGGCTCATTGGGGTTTCCCATCCTTCCCGGCTCGTCGGCATTTTCACTTTTTTATCTGAACTGTAGTTCATCGGAATTTCCCCAAATGGCTTTTCCACGATACTATACACTATTAATATTTATTTCTAGTATTAATTAAAACTTCAAATCAATTTCGCCGACAATAAATACCGTACTTATTTTGTATAACTTGTAAAATATAATATATAGTATTGAGCGTAAAAAGCTGCTTTTAATTGTTTCGGAAAAAGCTGTTTGTTTCTAAAAATAGAAGAGATATACTACTCTTATGCTTATTATACATACGTGAATAAAATCCACTGCCAACCAGCAACGGTCTATCTTTATAAAAGAAATCCACCGATCATATTCGTTTTCTATACGAGAAAAGTGCGAAAACGAAATGGAAAGAGGCATACCATACCAGCGGTGTGCGTAGCTGTTAAAAATCGAAAGTGGATTTCCGCGCGTAACCGGTCACCGTCCGAAGAGAAAGAACGTGGCGTTCGATACGGAAGGAGCACGTGCAGCTTGCATGTGCACGCGACCGACAGAATATCCACATATATCGTTACCTCCGATCATCCACGATTAGAAACCACCGATTCGTATACGGAAGTTGCTATCGCTGTATCTTAGTTCGTTTTTCTCGCAAAGGAATGGTTTTTTACCCTTCGCTTTGTTATGCTTGATAGTCTCCACTGTTTTAACTATTGTTTGTGAAACAGTATTAAATTATCGTGTTAATGGTCAGAATCCCCAATTTCTTGTTCCTGAATTTAATTTCTGCCATTTATATCGCAAACACGCGGCGAGGTAGTAAAGATGATCTTTCCCCCAAACAATTTAGAAATCCAAACGACCTATGAAGTTCAATAAATTTTTGTCGTGATCCGCTCTACCATAAAGCAGAGATCGGGGTTAGATTGATTTTGCGTTAGGATAATTTTCTGTCGCGGTTTTGTTAAGGTATATCGCGCAGAAGCACATAAATTCAAAGACACAAAAATTTTAAAGGAATCTTAATTGCTTCGATAGAACTACTTACCGTTGTGTAAAAATGAAACTAAAGTAAAACAAGCAAGGTAACGTACATTTCGGATGAATACGTTTCCCTCTTTATCTTAAATAACGCAATCCTTGCCCTCCTATTTATATCCCTTTTCAGTAAAGACGAAGGGGAACCAACACAACATTGAGCCATTAATAATCCTTGGTTAAATAAAAATTATTTAACAACGTAGAAACATTCGATACTAAATAAATCGAACAACGAAACAAAGTTAAATTCCTATAAAGCAACGTACAGCTACATGTAATGAACGTCTCAACGACTTCAGTGACCCAACATTCCTTCACCCTTTCAATGGCGCAACAACGATCGACAGCAGTCAAAAGGATAATGTTTCAGTAACTGCAACTTGTCACGTCGCCGTTTAATCCCTTCAATCGCTTACGCCCGATACGTTCGTCCGGGCTATGATTAATGCAATGCGACGTGTCAATTATATTCGACGATCGACAAGTAGAATCGCGGCACCGTCGATTTCGTAGAAAACCAGCGAGATTCACTCAGCCGTAATGACTTCGTTTACAGGCCGTCGCACGAAATACCACGTCCATCATCATCCCCGCGGAAGAACAAAGAAAGTGGACGGTGTAAAGACTCTTGGTGTCTCGAGTGCCGACGTGTTCGACCCTCGATTAACACTTTTCAATTGGTTGCCTTTCACGTGTGGAAACGGTTCACGGGCAGATAGAAGAGAAGAGAAGAGAGAAACAGACAGGGCCTGTCGGCATGAAATTGAAATAAAAGGTATAATAGAAAAATCTGCTTGTTCTCCTTGAAGGGTGCCGCGTGCAGCGCGAAACGAATTGACATTCAAACGAAGTAGCGGCTCTCCCGATTTGAAAGTAGACACCTGTATGCTCGAGGGCCCTGGCTCGCGCATAAACATGCCTCCGCGGTGAGAATAAATCTGAATTCGATTTGCCACGAATTTACGACGATATTGTCGCCGAGCAGTGAGAAACGGTGCGAGGCCAGAGATTAATATCATCGCGTCCCGCCGAGTCGTGTTTGCGTAAATTTCCCGTTATGTTTGTACTCGCGAACGCTGACAAAAATTCGCGGGATCCACGTCCTGCGATATCTCACGTCGGATATCGATGCATACGGGTTAACAGTGAGATTTATTCAGAATCGTGAGCGAGGCAACACGTTGAGTTTGATCCTTTCGAATTTCGATGAAATTCGTATTTCCGCCGAAAAGTGATGGAAATTGTATTAATTTAATTTTAAATTTACAACGAAAGCAATCCTCGTCCATGCTCGTCTTTCTTTGAGAAAACCAAGGATTGTTTTACCACCTTTCATTTCTATTTAACATATCTCAATACTTTTCAAACAAGACGTTCATCGTATTATATTATATAATTTTTACGAGTGCATCTGTAATTATATCGCAGACAGATTATGTGCCATATACCAACCATTTTTACGAGTGTTTAAGTAAAGCCTTGGATAACAAATTGTGCCTCATTTAATACGGTGATTATACCGTTTTATTCTCCAACTTAAACGGCGCAACTTAATATCATGTACGATATATCAACCACAAAGTTGCTGCTTTAATATGTTAAATGATACTAAAACGTATCATCCAATACATCCCGAGTTATTACCGAAAACAAAGCCAAGAAGCAGCCATACGAAGAAACTCGTTAGGAAGGATATATATATATATATATATATATATATATATATATATATACACACGTGTAACTCGATGATATTTCCGTTCAAATATATCATTTACCAGAAATTTTTCGAATGATTACCGGCATTATTTATTAGATAACCGCACGATCTCGCTATTAAGCGTTTCCTCTGCAATTTCTTTGCTTCGCCATATCGATAGCTCCATACATATAATCCACCATGATGCTCTTATAAAGTACAGACCATGGAGATTTATAATAATAAAGAGTTGAATTTTTCTTTACTTATCTGCATTTTTTCTTATTTTTTTCAGATCAAAGAGACAGACGATAACACGTCATGAAGTTCCAATCTCGCCGCGTCTCTGCCTCTCTCGGATCAATTACAATCCACCTAAATGGTAGATTCCACTCGGCCCAATAAAGGCGTATTGCAATTAGTACCGACTGTATTTCCATCCACCGATGCTCCTCCCGGTCCATCTGTTATTGCCGATGCATTATGATAGCGCCGAGAGAACGTGAGAGATGCCGAAGAGCAACGTACAGTCGCTACAAGCAAATTCCAACGTAAGTACAAGCAACGAGCAGCGAATCCAAAGGTAAGTCGATCGTTCGATCTCTTTCAGGCTTCTGCCCAATGTACGAAGACTCTTAACTTTCACGTCGACTGTTTTTCGATGCGTTGACTTTATTATGAAATCAAATGTTTAGTTGAGAGCGGATTGTGTTGAATCTCTTCTTGTTGCCTAGTTCTTATTCCGAAAAGGACAGTTATGTGAACTGTGCGAGAGAACCGAATCGAAGCACGATCTGTGGATTGACGTTTAACAAGTCGTTTATTATGTATCACGATGTTTTGCAGCGACGAAGACGCGATACGTTTCGACAATTACGAACTACGATGAGCTGTGATACAACGTGGTTCGCGTAGAATAACGGAAACTGTATAGCGAAATTGTATACTTGAAATAAATTTGCTTTCTTGTACTGCTTATCGTTTCCTAGAGAGAAGACATTTGCTATGCTATTGATTAGTTGAATCATTATAATAGAAATTTGTTGATATAGTAAGATGGGGTTATCCGAATCGCCTAAGTTTCGACATTAAAGAATGTAATCTTGAACTTCGTACGAAATAATCAGATTTGCTTATTAATATTATTATTTCTATTATAAAACATTATTTTTATATTAATCAGTCTTTGATATAATGGCGGTGAAATATGAAAATACCGTGTTCTTTAGGTCCAACCATCTTAGGTTCTTTAGAACCATTTACATCCGCTTTCCCGAAAACTGTATCGTTCAACATTGCGAAACATCCCCTTCGTATAACAATCCTTTGAACAAACATCGTGTCTGGTCCATTAATTCCCCTTTCTTCAACATCTTCTCTCGTAATA
Source organism: Bombus haemorrhoidalis (assembly GCA_014825975.1). Classification (NCBI taxonomy): domain Eukaryota; kingdom Metazoa; phylum Arthropoda; class Insecta; order Hymenoptera; family Apidae; genus Bombus; species Bombus haemorrhoidalis. The sequence continues at coordinate 14,810,061 of CM026166.1, read as the reverse complement.
AGCTTCGCGAACATCGATAAGACGTCCAAAAATTTCCATCCGTCTCCACAACCAATGTGCGCTAAATGCACGTTCAATCCGACGACGGCCATTTACAAGCGTAACTCGTAACTTAGCATCGCGTTAGGTCGACTTTACAACCTGACGGAGGAGTTCTGAGAGCACGGTGCACCGTTTTACGTTCTCTTCCTCTGCATCCCCGTTTCGTTCGAACGGGGAGGGAGAAATTAACAAGTTACCGGCGTACGAGAGACTGGCGCGCGCGTAATTACGTTCGTTACGTCGCGTTACGTACGTTTACTCTGGCCGACATATCGTTAAGCCAGCCCGGCGATTCCGTCGAACGATGGAAAAAGAGCGGCAGAAGAAAGGAAACGCGAGGCAGAAAACGCGACGATGGTAGCGAGGAACGAACTGGAACATCCGCCGTCTTCCCTTCGTATCGCCGCGTTCTCCGAGGAATTTTTACGACTCGAACTCGACGGTCGTTCGAGCTAGGATAGCAGCCCGGCTTCTTCTTCCAGCAGAGTGCCAGCACGGGGGCCACTTGCAGCCCTTTACTACTTTCACGTTTAAGCGGCTATTAGCGGCGATTTTCGCGACGGCAGCCTCCTCTCTCGACCCACACTCTGCACAGCCCACCTTCCCACCATTATTACCTTCCCTCCCAGGGAATCTATCCCTGGCAACTCTTTGTTCGCGCGCCCGTTACAAATACGTGCCACTTTTAATCCCCCGTTTCCTGATTCCCTGGGCTTCCTTCACCGGATGGATCTATTAAGAGCTATGATATGATACGCAAACATAGCAACAGTATTACGATAATTTTATAGCATCGCGATAATATTTGAATACCTATCGTGTAAGATTTGTATGAATATATTGCGTTGCATTAAATTTTTAGCATATTGTAATGGGTACGATTATCATGATTATCATTAAAATGATAGAATTTGAAAGCAACTTGATATATATATATATATATATTAGTGTGGTAAAAAATACTTATAACTAACGAAATCTCTCTCAAAAATAGAAAATTATTATTATTAAATATTAATTAATATTTAAATAAACTTGGGAACGAGAGAAAAAATTGTTATATAAATATAAGTTTTTATTCAAGTATATCTTATAAAGTATATTGACTCTATAATAATCAATCATCTTTTCGTATAGCTCTAGTCCAAGTTTCAGGTTGTTATCTATATATTGCCCAAATACTATCATACTCCTTTGTTCCAACGCCCGAAACATAATTATTCTAGCCATTGACTGTTTTTACGACTTCGTTATATCGTGGCCCACACCATACATCGCTGAAACGACGCCTTGATGAAGAAGGGTTTCTTTGAAGACACCGATTTTTCGGATACCTTCCCATTCCACGTTCTCTGGTTCTAGTTCACGGTATGTAATTGCAGTTAATGAGATCGAGAGAAGACGGCTTTTATTGGTCGACGAGTGATTTACGTGGTTTGAAAGGCGGTTTGATGGGGTACAGGTTTGATTATAGGGGTTGGTTAGGAAAGAGCAGAGGAAATGGTTTGCTTGGTGAGACATGTTTATTATCTTTGAGGCTCGTGGATTGTTAGTGGAAAAGATTGTTCAAAGACTGTTCTCATTTACACGTATAAAATAAAATTGTTCCCTTTAATATCACGTTGGAAATCCATTTGTAATTATCTTTGCACTTATTCCGGGACGTTATAACGAGCTGTTCCATTTTTTACTCGTCTCCTTTTCTTTTTTTCTCCTTTAGCTATTTTCAAAGATAAACTAAATGAGCATGAAAACCTGAACTTGTTTGAAGGGGATATTATTTTAAGGAAATTATGTTTTCCAACCATTTAACTTTACTTTCATTTATTTTCATGCTTGAAGGGCATACTATTCTACGGAATGACGTTAACGAGATTGCATAAGCGTAGAATGCAGGATTAATATTAATACTCTTCGCGCGAGACGTTCAAATGTATGAATAACATGTAAGTTTTGCGGTAAATTACATCTTAATTTAACATTATACTGCAAATATTAATATTACGTAAGAATTCCATGTCAGTAACGATTTGTTGAAATAATTGCTCATTGAAGATTAATCGGTGCAAGTTGTATATTCGAACATAAGATCACTCAATTTCTTTGTAATTTTTATCTTCAAAAAATAACAATTAAAGAGAATGAACGAATGAAAATTTGAATGAATCTCTTGCCCAAATCTATTGCAATTTGCGAACTTCCTTATTAACGCTGTGGTAACAGACTAGTTCCGAACATAATTTTTCCATAGATACATTAACATCCGCTGTCTACTACTCGTTTAAATGACGTTGCTTTAATCCTCGAGATTTACTCCAGCAACATAACACATATATTTTCCCTGGAAACCATTTATTATACTACACCATTTAATTTTTGCCAAATATTATATTGTACGCGCGCTTTTTCTTTGACGCTGTTACCTAAGCCATTCGCATCGTTGAACCTTTTGCTGATCCATGAAATATATCTCATCTTGATCGTTATAAAAATTTGAACAAGGCGAATCACCGGTCACCACCGTGTCAATAATAACGAATACTAACGTTTCTCCTTCTCCGTGACCCAGAAACATCGAAATTGACATTACACGCGTTATCTAATCGACTAAGCATTAACGAAGAAAATTAGCAGCTAGTTTCTAAACAGAGCTGCTGGTTTCTAAACGGGAGCAAAATTGCTCGCTTCTAACTCGTTTCTACACAGATGGCTGATTATTGGAGCCTGGCAGGGTTAGTTAATCTTCCATCTCTGCGGGAGAGTAGTTCTGCCAAATGGCGTGAGCATCGCGATCTCTGAAAATCGCGTCGTCGCATCGTCAAGCGGCCGGTTTCCGGGAAACGGCGAATTCCTTGGCACAACGCGAACCTGTTCCCCTCGAAAACGACCTTCCTACGCCGAACAATGGGTGTAGGCAACGGGCGTGGGTGATCGACGAAGGATACCAACGCCAGATCTGACCTTATACGATCCGCCATGATGATGTAGCTCGATTGGTTTCCACGGTGCAGTGTCTCGTTATTTTCGATCTATTTTAAGAAAATCTCGTGTTGTCATTTAGAGTTCGTTTAAAGCAAGTAATTCTTCTTTCGAACGAAGGTAAAGTTACAAATCTTAGTCGTTCGATTTTTGCTACGTTCAAACCGGATCACGTGTATAATTTTTCGAGCTATTGTTGAAGAATTATTATAGTTCCTCACGTACGTATTTCGTGATAATTATTGCCGTGGTAACTGGTGAGACCGTAGTAGCGTCATCATATATGAACATCCACAGTATAGTGATCATTTACAATTACTTTAAGGAGACTATTTTGGATTTTTGAAGAGGAGGATATACGTTTGGTCGCGTGGAAAAATGATCTTGCTTTAAAAATTTATTTCGGAGGGACTATCTATTTTACAGTACGTTTTTGCTTTCTTCGTTATAGATATAATACGTAGTATATTATTTAAAAGAACACACAAACGAACGTATCCTGATTATATAAATTTTCCGCCGAGAATGTAGGACAGTGTTAAGAAATTAAGGAACTCCCCTGTATTATTAAATTTGTGGAGGATAATGGTGACAGAAGAAACACGTTTATCATGGAGAATGAATGATATGTCTTTTAAGTTCGTGGGCAAGGTCGAGTCGCTTTTACTTTCGCCAGGATGGAACAATGACTTGAATTTTTGTGCTGGTAAAATTGATGGTGTGCGTCGAGTGAAGTTGAATGCTGTGTATCAAAGGACAATTGAACGCCTCTGCCCAAGCGATCGCGTTGCACTACTTTAAACGTATTTCATAACGTACTGGTAATTATGTAACGCTTTTTTCAATCATCTGCAGAATTTCGTTAATCGAAATACTTTTCAAATAATACGTAATAATGTAATTGAAGAATAGGAATAAAAAAGGTTGTAAATGTTAAAACTCAAGTGTTGAAATATTTTCGAGAGCCACTGTGTCGATAATTCATATTTTAACTCGTAAAATAATTCTTCTCTCTTCAAAACAATTACTTCATAGAGAAGTAAATTACTACGATAAAACAAAATTTGTTGCAATTCTATAAATTAGTTTTGAAAATGTAATAATATTGCTCTACTATTGCAAACTATCGCAAAAAGTACTACTTATTATACATTACTGTTTATGCTGCTTATTTACGCAATCCGTTTAATGATTCACACAATGATCGGCATTAATTAAATCATTATTCGCGCTATGTACTTTTTCATAACGTCATTTAAGTCTTCTATCTAAGCTATTAATCTTGATGTATGCGTTGCCTAGTTTGTGATCTCTATGTGGGAGTTGCATTCTATGACATTTCCTCGAGGGAATCGCAAATAGCGAAAAGGTGAGTCACAAGAGAAATGCGATACGGTCAACGACAGTACACACTGTCGCTTTTTGCCCTGGCACTAAATCACCAGAGCTTCAAACGACTATGACATCAACGACCGCAAAGACGCACCCATTTACGAGTTACTGGGTCTGCTGAATCGATCCGAGAAAGCAGATCCTTCTTTGAAATCTCCGATCGAGAAAATGTGGAATTCAAGGAATCGACAATTCCTTTAAAAAAATATGTTACAAATGCTATTTCGATTTGAACAATAATCATTGTCGCTATATATATATGAAAAGAATTCATGTGGTAATTTACTAACAACGATAAAGAGGACAGTGAAAAACACATATATAAAGTTATATAATATATAATGTTAATGTGTGATGTTATATAAAAGCACACACACATATATACATGTTTTTTTCATTGCCCTTTTTATCGTTCTTAGTAAATTGTCACATGAATTCATCTTAATAAAATATAAATAAAATTCTTTTATTTAATTGAAAGAGTAAACTCTATTTACTTGTTGAAACAAGAGTGAGTTCGGGACATGAAAATTGAGGATCGAGTAGGATTAATCCATCGAACGAGTCCTGTCGTATCGTTCGATCTCGGATGAGATCTGATCGAATGATCGATAGGAATTGCGGCATCGATGATCAATGGAATGTGGTTCGGTGGCCTGATGTGGCGACACAAGAGGAGGCGTCGAGAAAACGTGATTAAAAGGGACGGCTCGGTTTTCCTCGACCCTCGGTTACTGGGCAACCAGTAGAGCTGGTTCACCCGACTAAACGGCGTACGTGTTACAATGCGCCACCGGCACGAAGGTCAGCCCCGTAAATTCTTGTCATTCATCGTCTGTACCGTGCTAACTACGTGCAAACAACCCGCGAGAATTCCAGCCGGGAGATTGATTTCTAAGCGGTCGATCCACCACCTAAAACGTTCATAATTCAGGCCTGTATGGGGCGAATTAAGAGGCGATCTTGCCCTTTATCATCCTGACGGGTCAGGCAGATTAAAATCCCGGAATCGATGGGAGGGGGGATAGTGTTTCGAGGTCCTTTATTCTGGGTAGAATGATGAATCGTGGCCTGGAAACCGCTACGGCAGAAATTTATATCGCGTTGATATATTTCCTCAGAGCGATTCGCTACTGTGCTTAATGGAAAGAAGCGAGAAAGAAGATTTTTGGATCGTGACAAGGGAAGGTTTTTATGAAAGAAGTTTTATCTATAGGGCATTTGATAGGGCAAACAAAAGATATTACAGAGGATATTTCCAATTTTCTCAGACTTATTACAGGAATACGATCTATCGATGAAAATGAGTATCTTCATGAGTATCTTGAGAGGAGCTTCGGAATGTTGAAGTTCAACGATCGGGAATTACGAGAGCACAAAGGAAGATCTAATATATAATAATTGGAACATTTTGATTTATATCGTTCTTTATTAAAATGACCAGAAAAAGGGAACAGTTAGATATTAGAACAAACCGACAATTCCTTTGATCTCTGAACAATTAATTAAGATTAAAAACAATTAAACAATGGGAAAGGTGATTGTTGCACCATCCGAACATTTTTATCTGCCTATTAATTAGGCTATTCCTCCATACTCCATGTACCACGAAACATGTAACATAATATAATATAAAGTAATATCATAAAATAATTTACTTGTACCCAGTCACTCTTTCACGATTTCCATCCAAGCTCACGTTCCGCGTCAGGTGGACCGAATTCATTATCCGCAATCTGGCGTTGCTATCAGGACCGCGGATCTCGTAAAAAATTCTGAAGGCGTTATCAGAGGAAGTGCTGTCACGGCTAGTAGGATCTGCTATGCTAATACGTCGTTGGCCACGCTGAGGCCGGCATGGCAGAGGCAGAAGAGAGGAATCGCATTTGCTATTAGGAATGGCATGTGGCAAAGGGCAGCATGTTGAACGAAGAGGAAGATTAGGAACGCTGCACCTGTGCCCAGAAAGGGTATACGCGTAATCATACGTTAAATGCCACTAATCCGATAAGAAATTGACTGACAAATCGCCATTCTCTACCGGGGAACGCACCCACACAACCGCCACGTCACGTGCGATCGCTGCTTAACGTTCGCGAGCGGCGGAAAGAGAGAGTAAAAGCTTTAATGTCAGGTGGTGCTTCGTCATTCCACGGATACTCGCAGCGAAGAACTCGCCTCTCCGGTATTAACCTACCTTTTTATAATTAGCAAACAGAATCGCATCGCGTATGAAAGATTCGTGATATTGTGTAGATGTACGCTACCTTTTGATTTTTGTCTTATTTTCAACCGTGGAATCTCCCTGACTTCACATTTGCTACGAATTCAGGAACGCAGCTCAGAACGTATATTTCTAAAAATTTATATATTTTTAACAAAAATCATAAATTGAACTACGTATTAATGAGAATGACACACACACACACATATTTATCTTAGATATTATATTATAGCAATCTTGCTATGGTTTCTAAATTTTTATATCGCAATTTCACTTCCGTTCCGATAAACAAAAAATCTTTTAATTTATCGACATAAACTTTAACGTACAATTGTAATAGAGATAAAAAATCTTAAGAATAAAGCAGAAAAATGTTGCTTGCAAAAACAGTTGCATTTAGATAATAACAAAGACAAATATCGAATTGTAGCTTTATTATTAATAATCTTATATATATATATATATATATATATATATATATATATATATATATATACCATTGCTCACATATTTGGGGTTATTCTTAATACCTGCAGTATAAAAATATAATATAATTCAGTATTTTTCTCTATCATTATCATGACTGCCTTTATTTCTGCGTTATTCTTAAGATTTCTTAATCTCCGTTAGAATTGTGCGCTAAAGCATTTCTCAAGACATTAAAAGATTTTCTATTTACCGAGACGGAAGTAAAATTGGGATATAAAAGTTGAGAGGCTGTAGCAAAATTGATATAATATGAGTTCGTGTTGATTAGCACAAAGATTATAAATGTTTGCTAGCGTCGGTGGTCTTTGTTCTCGTTTAAATACTATTGTTAGAAAAAGAAATACTTATTATATTGAATACTTACATTATATGTAATGATATTCTCGTTATACGAAAATATTAAACCACACTTTTATCGAAATCTCTTTCGTTCAGAAAGAACAGAGATGGAATTTCATATGGAGAATAAGCAGTTAATATTTATTAAGATAATGTTTATTGCTAGTGTCGACTTTCACTAATAATGTTTGCTCGCAATAATTAACTTTCTCTTACACTTGTAAATTGAATTTTTCGCGTCGATTAATCAATCAAAGAAAATAATAAATAAGAACGTAACTAAAAAGTTCGTAATGAAAAATTTTTAATGTTTGAAAGGCAGGAGATTCGAAATATGGCAGGAACCCCAGGGCAGAGGCTGTTAGGCTGTCATTAACTTTCGCTTTCGAATGATCTATCACACCATAAAACGAAGAGAAAGTGAAATTCCTTGTAAATCATTGATAGAAATCCAAGCCACGAATAAAGCGCTTAAATTAAAGAAAAAATCAGCGACATTAACCCCTACCTTGTTACCCAGGCGCAGCTTCGACGAGCAGTCAGGCGAACGGTGATCTTCCCACCACTTCACCACTAGCCCACAGAACAACTTCGGTAGACACCTACTTCCCGTTTGCGTATCGAATCCCACTAAAGAAACACTCTGCCTGCGTCCACGTGGTCGACGGAATCTCAGTCGCTCGATCAGCGAACCCGATTCTCTCGAAAATGTTCGAACGTTCGAATGAGCGTCGATGATATACAGTCAATATAGGCAGAAGGTTTCGGTGCGATCTTGAGTCGACAAGACCAGGACACTACGCCGGTACCGAGCACACGTCACGCGAGACGCCTCCGCATGAAGCATCGATCTCATAAACAGTCCGATCACGACGGTTTCGAAACACCACGGGAGATCCTCCCCGCGAAAGGAGGTCCACCGGAGAGGATCAAAGAGGATAGAAGTGGGGAGGATCGTAAGCAAGAAGACGGAAGGAGAGGTGGCGCGATGACTGAGAAGATTTCGACGGGGGTTGACCAAGCAAGTCCGTCCTTGACGCGTTTGATCGCGACCGGTGAAACGATCCTCTCCAACGTGGAATTCGCAGACTCCCTAGGATCGTCGTTCGACCGACGTCCAAGAAGTGGAAGATTGGCGGGGTCGTTGCCGCGCGGATCGTCGTGGAGTGTTGATCGTCAGAGGGAGATCTCGCGATGGCTCGAGCCTATGGTCTCGGGAGAACTGACAGTGGCCTCCGCTCACCGGAGTAAGGTACACCCTACTACCTCACCACTACAACTGCTAGTTGCTGCTGTTACCACTACTAGCTGGATCATGCTACAACTACTACTACTTCTACAACTACTACTACTTCCACTACTACTATCACTGCTACTGCTACTGCTACTAGTACTACTACTACCACTATTACTCCTCTACTACTGCTACTAATACTATTATTACCACCACTTTCACTACTACTACTTCTACTATTACTACCGCTACTGTCACTACTATTACTACTACTACTACTACTACTACTACTACTACTACTACTACTACTGCTGCTACTATTACTGCTACTATTACTACTACTACTACTACTACTACTACTACTACTACTGCTACTACTACTACTATTACTACTACTACTACTACTAATAACACCGGTACTACTATTACTACTGCTATTAATGCTACCGCTATCGGTTGGGATCACTCTCTCCCTTCTGTTTTCTCTCGTTCGCCTCTCGTCCGGTCGTTCTACCACGCCGATCTCTGACGACTTTCTTTCTCCTCCTTTCGTCCTTCTGTCTCCCATCCTCTATTGCATGCTATCCCGAATCCCTGCCAATCCAGCTTCATTTTCTCTGGCACGGCGGCACTCGTTGTATCGGAGCACCGCGAGACTCGGCGGACGTCCTTACCATATGTGAAAGGCGCACCCACATGGACTCCCTGGCCTGGTTGCACTCGTGTTTATGATTCTGCTACGGGTCCCCGGCTGCGTGGAGCGCCGCGCTGCGTCGCGGGTGCGCGCACTCTGTTTCTCGACCGGCTCAGGGATGCCATGCGGATCATGGACACGTCAATGTTCGCCGCGTCCAATGAGACGTTTTCTGATGCCACGAGACGTGCTACTGACCAACGCTACGCCGCGGCGCGCTGGAGGGAATTTCGATGTCTGCTCGCGTTCCAGCCACTGATCTTGCTCAGCAGCGAACTGCTCGGATTTAACGCTAGAACTACTGATTCTTCATATTTACGTAAGCATATTATACGCGGTTGATTGAAATTAAAATGGTCTGATAAAATTGATTAGAGATACACAGAGGGTGTTCTATCAATGCGGTACATCTGAGGTATTTTTTCTGTTTCGGATAATAAACGAAGTTCATAAAAATCAGAGACATCCTTCGTAGATTGAATTGTGTAGGTTAATCGTGAGTTTTTCAATTTACTCGTAGCGTGCTGTAACTTTCATTCCAATGTATATTTTATTCGATAAATAAGAATTTGTGTTGGTTCAGATTGATGAAGATAAAACCACAAGTTGTTACAATTATACTCCTATACGTTTCGTAAAAATCGAAATACGTTTAAAATATCCAGTAGGATGCTAATGCTTATAATGCATATACAAGAGGGAAAAAAAGTTAATATAACAGCTAATGTAACAAGACAATTACGAGTATCGGTAATCGTGATTCTGCCAATATGCTGCTAAAAAATAGTATCCCATTACAGGAAGCTACCTTGAAAGAAATAATCTGTTCTTTACATAAAATAGGAAAGCAAGAAATAAACAGAATGCATCGTTCAATTACAAAGCCTGATTTTTCTAAAACAAACTTAATAAATCTGAAAAGGGAAATGATGCTGTATAATCTGGTATATCGTCTATCATCCACTGGCAAAAAGTACACGTAACTCACAGGCAAAGAGTATAGAAAGAAAGATATTATAGCGAGTATGACACGCCTAGTAGTCGAAAGAATATCAGGGTGTGACAGGCGAGCAATAATCGTGCGGTATCTTGAGCACCCATTATTCCTAGGCTTTTCCGAGCCAACCGGTTAAGACGTTCAACAGAGCATTGCACTTCGTTGTCCTCGTGGCGAATTGTATGCGAAAGAATAGCGGAATTACGATGCAACCTGTTCGAGAAAAAGAACTAGGGCCATCGTGTTCTCACTGTTTCGCCGAAACTGGCGAAAGACGATTCTCGACTGTCCGCGTTGCACAAAATTTTCGTAATTATACTTATTAAGTTGGTCTCTGTCGAAAAACAGGTTGGTATAATTATAGTCACAAATTACATACAAATTTTGGTATAATCGCAGTTTGAAGTCAGCGAGGTTCTTCCAGTCTGTCTTTTTAAGACCAGTTGCGTAGTTCGAGTTATACGTAATGAGTCTTTTAAGTTAAGAAACTTTGAATAATTGCTGTGTAAATTATATGATTAATTGCGTTTCCTTTTTTGGAATACCATCATATTTTTTATCACTGTACAGAATTATTGCGTATACACGAAGTTGGAACGAGAACGCCTTAATTTCTCCACAATGAAATCACAAAGTATAAAGTACATTAAATTAGTAAATTAATATATCAGACAAGGGTTTATATTCCTCATGAATGTGAATCGCTACTCAAAAATCTGTATCGACTTCAGTAAACAGTATATGTAATACATTGAACATAGCGTTGTACGTATACTTCCATTCATAAATGTTAGGACACGTGTGTAAATTAAGGCAAAACATAAAAGGCATTGGGACTTTTAAAAACTTTGGGATTATTATTTCATCTGGGCCCGTATAAAATGTATAAGTAATGCGACTAAATCTTTTCTCTCCACTTCGCTGCATATATTAGCGATAGACAGTTAAAATTCGTAGATAGCCAAAATTAATAGACAGCTAAAATCTACCAACCTCGTAAGAGTTCAAGTTTCCAGTTATTAATTTACCTCTAATTTCTACATTTCGGTAAAATTCATATATTTCTACCAGAAATTCACTAGGCTGTACCCATGGACAACAACGTACTTTGACATTTGGAGAATGAAAAATCGATGCGAGTAGAATCAACGACGGGGATCGTTCCGGTGGCGGTGCACACGAGACGACATTGGTCGCGGAAGGAAATCACTCTAACAAAGATAAATATTTGCCGAACAGAGTGTCCATTAGGAGAAACTGGCAGCTTTGGTCTGCGACAGCGGACACACTGCTGTAGATTTAGGTAGATCTTGCAAATGAGCCTTTACCGTGCACTTGCCACTTTGTTTCCTGGGTAATAAATATGCTCGAACTTGGGAAGGTGCACGTTGGGAGGTGGTCGTGGAAGGGTTGGCCGAGGGGAACGATACAGCATCGTATTTTCTGCCCGTTCATGCGGAATCGGCATGTCGTAGATATCGTTCGCGACCTTCCTCTCTAGCTCTCCCTCCCTCTCTCTCTCTCTTTCTCCTGTACACAACCTGAAGAAAGAGCTAGGAGCGTTGGGTTGGGTTGGGTTAACGGTGTATACCGGGGACCGTGTCGACGCTATTCCTTCGTTCGTCCGCCGGTTAGGATGCACAGCCTTTTACGGTGCACGAGGGTGAACCATCAGAACGCGTCCGCGATCGAAAGACGACAATAAGTTGATGCAACAACGCTGTAGCACCGAGAAAAGAAAAAACAGATGTATTTACGGAGTGACTTCATTGCTATGCGAGATGTCGAGACCAGCACTGTGCGCCTCCGTGCATCGTGGATTCGTAACGACCCGTTATTCCGCGACACGAACCAACGGACCAGAGTGTACACGACGAAGACGAAGAGATACGAATCGGGCAACGAGAAATATGAAGAGAGCGCTACAATAGGTAGGACATTGAATGATTCCTCTTCTTTGTTGGTCTTTCTAGCACGCTCGCCGTGGAAACGATTCCTCGCGATCTAACTCTTTTGAGGCTGACGGGACAATACGAACTGGGCCAACTCTTAGGAAGATTCATAATGTTTAGAGGATCACCGAGGCCTATTAAAAAGCGTTCGATTTATTCTTCTCAAATTTGAGTACGTTATAATCCGCGTTGTTATATCACTGTATCATATACAGTATATTAAATGCATATTAAAGGCAGGTTTTCGTGTTGCGATATTGGTAATTGGTAACATGAAAAATTACGTCTCGTATCAATTGCTGCTTTTTATTGTACTACTTCGTTTACAAACCCCAAATCTCTCCACGGTTAAAGGGTCGTTCTTTTCACGTTACGGATAGTATAAACGCCTACAACCGCAACACCATCAATCTGACATCGCTAACGCGAAAAGAAAACGCACTCAACGATTTTCCCCGCATCGTTCATCTTCCAGATATACTCGTCAGAGGGCAATGCCGATCGTTATTATAGTCCGGAGAACGCGCGGCAACGGGATTAACGGTTGTCAGAAGGAATATCGCGATAAGCCGTGGCTAAAAGCGAGAACCCAGTGCAGGATTGAGACTGTGGTGACTGGAGGTGCCGCGAGAGCGACACGTTGGTGGACAAAGACGAGTTACCACGGCCCGCGGCCACGCGGCTTTTGAAGTTGTCTTTGGAAGGCGTAATCGCCGCGTGCTATTCCGCGCAGCTTACGCTTTCTGGTAGCATCTGCGAATACATAGCGTGTGGCCGTAGCTAATGTGATCTACGTTCGCGTAGCATACTCGCGTTAGGGAATATATTTTTTTAAAGGTTTGCTGTAGGTAGCGAGAACTGTGATCACGACCCAAGTGATCCAACATCCTGCAGACCCATAATTAAAAAACGATGATTTTAATAATGTTTCGTTAAGATAATTTAATAAGATGGTAGATGCTGAAGCAATGTCTCACTTGTGATGTCATTAGGATTGTAATGGATAGACTACGGATATTTATGCAGTTTCACATTTCTTTAGATGTAAGTAAAGATATGGAACCTAAATAGCGATCTGCTTCGCACATTAAATATTATACGTGTATTTTACTTGGAATGTTTCATATATTTTTACATATTGCGTACACCCTCTGCATTTTCTGCGTCTCTCCCCGGCGAATGCATAAACATTTGCAGACAAAAATATTGAAAGAATTGGATTCGAATGTGTGAATTGATTATATTAGATGGTATCACACTCACTTTTAAATGGATATCGTAAATGCGAGTATATGTATATATATATTGTACGCGAACATGAATGGAACGTAATGAGTATGTAATTAAAGTAATTAAACTGATGAGGAAGAAATAGTGTATTGGATAATGCCTTTTTAATGATTTTTGATATACTATTCTGTAATTAAAGCGTAATTCTCATAAATTTTATTCGTATACATCATAATTATTCTATCTCGTTTCACCTATTTGTTGGCGAATAATGATAAGATCTATAGTGTACCTACTTGACGCTGAAAGTGCTATGTATTCTTCGCACTATACGTACGTTTAAAGATACCTAAAAGAGTAACGTGTAAACGCAAATTACCTCTGAAAAATTCAAGGTTAATATTTCCTACGTTAACGATAATGAAAACAAAATTGCATGTATCTATTTAGAAAAATTCATCGTGATCTTGAGATTGCTATGATAAAAGGACGTTTCCGAAATGTTTTTAGAACTTGTATAATTTATCATTTCGACTTTTTAATTCTACCCATTCTCACGAAATGTAAAGGGAAAACGTTCGTGTCTTGAAAAGGAAAAATTGATGTTTAATTAAAGTAGAATTTACGTTTATACGGTCTCTCTTCATGCTTATGAACGAAACGCGAATGGCAAAACGCTATAGCAAAGTTTGCTCACCTATCTTAGTGACACCCTGTATAATATAACAACGCAAGAGAAATTTTCATAGCCTCGAAGCTATTCGTAGCGGTAGGTCTCGGGCGTTATAAACTAAATAAATAATCCCCAGCATCTGGTCTCATCGCATCTGCGTACATGTCGCACAGCAGATTAATAAATCGTTCCCTTCTCTTTTCCCTCGCCTCGCCGACGCGTGCTACCAACGCAAAAATCTAGGTAAGCCCATTTGCCGTAGGACCGCGTAAATCACCGTCATTGTCTTGTTGCTTTATTGCCTTACTGCCTCGCGGACCCCTCCGCCGGCCGATCGGACTCTCTTCTTCACCTTTCCACCCGGCTTCTTGCTCTCTGCTACCATCTCTAGCTACGCTCTCCTATGTTTATCTACATCAAGTATACGACATATTAGTTCAGTGTACCTCGTGCAGGATTTACGATACTTGATCAATGTTTGTGGAAAGAAATTGTGAATTTCAGAGCTGTCGAGCTTTTATGTGAATGGATGACATATTTGTGATTCTTCGGCTTCCAATGGTGACGTTAGGTCCATTCTGAAGAATTGAACTGGAACGTTCATAAAACGTTGGAAGAATCACAAATATGTCAAAGGAATTGTAATTTTTTTCAGTGAAACGTTTGTCGATATCTCTATGCGTATATCAATTAAACGAGACATTAGTTCGGTGTACTTCGTACTTCGTATAGTTTACGGTACTTTATAGTATTTCATCTGCAAAAAGATACACACATTTACTAAAAAGAAAGTTTAGAAAATTGATACAACGAAATTCGTGTGTAACAAGCTAATACTACCTAGAAATTACTATATTCCTTCATTCGATTCTAGCTTCAGTTCCCATAATCGAATCAAGTTGTCAAATCAGATTCTCGCGTTAAATTCATATGGCGAGAGATTAAAGAAATTTGTTACAAATATATAGATGAAAATCAACGACACCGTTTCCACGATTTTTCATTTTCCACGCACACTGAGATATCTATGGCAAACGTTTGCTACAAACAGACCAATGAAATCTATTCTACGATTTTTCATTGTCCACTCAAAGTAAAAAATTTCCATCCCCATACCCATAGCATTTCGATATTATTCCGATCGTATATATCGCCGTGGACGTTTCTTTCATCGCTGCTAGCTACCACCATGGTGGCGCGTTGGTCGAGGATCTTTGATCATCCGGCAGGGATTACGTGGATGAATATAAGTCAACCCCCCCGCGAGAATGAGTAATGCGTTGCCCGTAGCCGCGAATTACCGACGATAATTCGCAGGGGGGTGAGAAATCTCCGTGGCATACATCGAGATGCATTATAACAGCGCGCGGTAGCCTAATTTTATTGCAGCACCATCCACTAGCTAACACCGCGCGAGATTTGTCGCCGTAAGGATTAAACCGAATGCCGAAGGCGTTGACCGGATGCAATGGAAATTACGCGGCAACCCTCCCGTGAATTTTATCACGGATAGGATTAGAAACTGTTCGTCGATTCGCAGAAGTTATGACAAGGGACGACGATTCCTTGCTTTTGCGAGCCTGTTCGCGAAAGCTTTACGACGATCATCGCTTTAGCGTTCTTCTTTCAGAGCGGCGAGACTGCCGTGCACCAAAGTGTTCGCTTTCACCACTGTTTCAAGCTTTATAGCTTGGAAATGACAGCCGTTTGTAATTGTATTTTGCTGAGTCTTGGCCACGTAGTTTCTGTTTCAGTATTGGCACTAGGGTGGGGACACGTATCAGCGGGCAGATTCAAATTTAACAAATTTCTATTATTTAAACGCATAATTTGTATATCGAATTTGTATTATTGAGTTAATGACGATATGTAGATATTAAATAACTAAGCAAAATTGTTGTGTCTCGATTAGGGAGGATATTTAAATTTTAAGTATCTGACTAACGTTTGTCAGTAAAGATATTTAAATTTGCTAAATTTATATTTACTAATTAAAATTTTCATATGATAATTCTGTAGATTGTTTCTGGGCTTGTATTTTCGGAAATGGAATAGTTTATGAAATACCGTTTTTATTACAAAATACTTTACGCTTTTATCATCCTATGATACAAATTTCGAATATTTCGTTTATATTTAAAACGTTGATATGGAATAAAGTGTGCGTTGAAACGGAAATACTTATCCCAATCAGATCTTTGTAATTGCGTGTAATTATTTAAAAATTAAAAATTTTGCTTTCGCTCTTGATCATAGTTAAAAAGCCTTTCGCTCGTAATAACAATTTATATTGAAAAAAGAAGAAAGACCGGACAGATTTTTCTTCCGTATGTTATACCAGGAATTACATCGTGTTTTCTCAATGTAGGGTATAGTCTAGCGATTCGTCTGCTCATGAATCGGTTATTATTTTACGCGTAATTATTCGTTGTAGAACGTACATCAGAATGTTCGGTAATTACAGAGGAGTTAACGCAGCTTGTTCGATGCTTTTTTATTGCGAACAACCGTAAAGTATCAATAATAAGTCTTGATTCAACGGTGCGTAAACATGTAATTTTTTAACCAGCGTGCGCGACGATTTGCCCAAAACATCAATTTATTTTGTTATTTATATCTTTTTATTACTCCAAAGAACAATTTTCACCGATACAAATAAATTAACTATCTTTATTCTACACCCTGTACGATGAAACTTTATACACATATATCTGTTCGTTAGGAAACATGTACTGCAGGTGTAAGAATCAAATTGGCTGTTAAATAATTTTATATGAGATTTGTAAGCGTAATTGCAAGATACAATATGCTCAAACGCGATTACACGTATCTATTACGTATATTACATATATAAGGTTATACATAACAGAATGATATGTTGCATATGAAATATCATATTTGCAAGATTTACCTTGCCTTCTCATGCTTCAAATTTTAATATTCATTTGTTAAGTACGATGTTATAGAAGATGGAATTTACTGTATACAGTACGTGCATTGTATTTCAACTCAGGTATGTTAGAATTAATTGATATATGACATCTATTAAAATAATGACATTTTTTCTTTATTTTTAGATTTTAATTCAATATCGATTAGATTAAAGTTTCAATTATTCTAATCATAAAATGAAAATAAAATACAAATTCTAATCTAAAAATAAAATGACCGATTGCTCTAAAAGGGTGTTGAATGGTATGAACTGTACCAGTTACAAATTTCGAGTTTGGAATTGCGGCTATGTATTTCATCATTCCTCGAACGCATTCTCGACTTCAGGTGATCGCGAAACGACCAAAGAGAAAGGGAGAGAGGTGTTCGAGGGCGATGAAATTCTCGAAGGAAAAGGGAATCTGTCCGCCTCGTAGCTGGTGTCCGAGAACGGCGCATTCATCGTGTCTAAATCGCGAACACACTTAATACGTAAACGACCTACCCACCAACCCACCTACCTTACGTAGGCAGACATGTATGTATGTATATACATATATAGGGTGTTCGATGCAATGAAAAAAATTAGTATTTAAAATTTATCTGGCTGTAATAAATGTTTCCTGGATACGTATTTTTAATAGTGAACTCCAAATCGCTATGCATTTCCTAAATAGTGCGATATAATTTTGTTTTCGTTATATTATATAGAAGATATTAATAAGAAATAAGGAATTTAAATAATAAACAACGTATGTTCTACAATTTTTTTGAACATCTTCTCTCTGACCTTTTAGCGCAAAAAACATGTAAATTCTCTACGAAATATCGTGAAAGTAGTTGCAACTGCTAAAGTGATTTATTTTGCTTTCTGTGATCGAGTTAGGATCGTAAATTCAAGATGCCAGAAAAGAGAAATTTTCGGAAATGGTCCCGCGTAATTCGATAGCCAGGAACCTGTAACATAAGAGGAATTCACACTCTGATAACTAAATTTAATCGGTAAAAGCTCGCGTTGATATTCATTCGATCGTCTAAGGTTACATTTCAATAGATAGAATTCTACCGTATTTCTCTTTCCTAATCATTGTCGCTCTAATTCTAATTACACGTTAAACTATCACGGACGTTTGAAATATCGTGCAGAACGTTAGAAGGAACACCCTGTATGTACACATACATATAGAAACAGGGCCGGCGTGATATCACGACATCGGGATGCAGATGTTTAAGCCCACGAGAGCATAAGTTGGTAGGAGGAAGACATGCTGGTACCCGCGCTTAAACTATACTCGTTACACGGTGTTATTAATGGTCGATGTTTCGCGCTGGCCCAAGCGCGTATTCACGCGTCGCTCTAACCTGCGAACGCCCACGGGACGGAGTCGTCTGATTCGTCCCGCGGGATATCGCTTGACCCAGAAGATTTAATTAACGAACGCTGTGTTTACGGGTATAGCGCGAGACGTGGCTCTACAATAGCGTAGGTGAGTGCCACGCTGATCTGTCGGAAGTGAAACTTTGCCACGTTTTGAGAAGTTGAATCCTTCGGATATTTGATATTCGAGATTAAAGAAGCAGAGAAGAAGGGAGAATTCCTTGCACAGGGTAATGACTGTGGGAAAGAACGCGATCCGTGTGTGTTCTATGCGTATGTATTGCGCGATACTTGATCTTGTTATTGTGCCTTCAACCCTTAAAGGAATTTTACGCTTCGATTTAGCAGTCATGCGCGTCTTGTAACTGGTGGTACAAGCGAGAACAGATACTTTTATATGACAAAGTACATAAGATGAAAACGTAGGATACGGAGAAATCGATGTTAGATATTTGGCTAGCGTGCATTTGTGTGTTTGGATGGTGTACGATAATGTGCATCTGTTTTAATTATACCATCACTTACAGAAAACTTACGAGAATTGGTAACTATGATAAAGTGACTAATTCAGATTGAAAACCGTCATCTTTCTAATAGTATATTTCCAAAATACGTTTATTAATCATCTAAATCACATATTCTGTAATTGTATGGATCGTTTCTTCCTTTCAATTTAAACAATATTGAAAATTTGCATGCATATCATCTTAATTCCAACAGCAATCGCACAATTTGCAACGTAATATGACAATTTCAGATAAGGTTACGTAAATGTCATAAATCTTATTTCTTATCGTGAAGTTTCATTGTATAGACAAGCATACATAACATATAATTCGATTCAGTCTCGTTACATCCTGTTTTTTCTACTTTTCGATGCAGTTACAATTTTTTCGTGACTCGACTCTTTCTCGTTTCCGTAAGTGCTGCAGAAACTATATCTAATGGGTACACTAAAGGCATGCAATGGCAAAGGAAATTCATTCTGAAAGTCACTTTTTAGCCACGTTCCAAGGTCATCGTCGTTTTTTTAATGGAACTATATATTTTTTAACATATTAAGCGATCCATTTCGACATTCTCTATAAAAAAGAATTCATTGTCGGAAAACCTGTAAGTTTAACAAATATTTTAACTTTAATTTTGCTAAATTTAATGTACGAAAGACAAGGAAAGACGCGAGGAGATATTCTTGCGTTTGCGTTGTCTTTGTCTTTCGTGTGTTAAATTTAACAGAATTAAATTACGGTTAAAACACTTGCTAAACTAATAAATAGTTTAGTTTCCGGCACAAGTAGTTTAATAACTCTTTTACGGGGAATGCCCAGATGCGTTAAATGTATGTATTAAAAAATATATGGTTTCGTTAGAAAAAAATGACAACGACCTGTCTCCATCATTATTACATATGTTATATTTTTGTTTTACGTATTATACTTTGTGTTTGTTATAATAATGTAATTCCAATGTATAATATACAGAGTCCCGTACACAACTGCGACAAGTTCTCGTGTCTTACAGATGGATAAAAATACTATATTTCGAAATTAGGTCGTATTCGATGATGCAAAAATCTGAGAATGATTCTGTTCTTTTTTTGCAATTTTTTTGAAGAAAGTTTCTCAATTGCGTAGTAAACTCTGTATAATAATGTAATTTCTCCATTTGCTTATCACGTAAAAAATCCAAACAATGCTTTCAAGCTTGTTAAAATCATATGTTCACCTCGAGATCTAACGATGACTTTTATTACCGCAAAAAATATACATGTGCTCTTAGAAAAAAAAAATATGCTCGCAATGCATTTTGTAATCCGCATATCAACGACTTATATGCCTCATATTGAAGTAGTTTCGTTTTTATTCCTTCCTTGTTACGTCAGTGGGAGGTTGCAGTCTCACGGAGAGGGTACTTTATATATATAGCAAAGATTTTCCGATCTGTTTCATAACGATCGGGGATATCATAAAACATGGACACATTCCCTTCGGGTTTACTGAACGCGTAGTGTACTTTTCATAAAAATCTCGGAATAAAAGTGACGATGTTAAAATATAGAACATACGCTTGTCTGTATTTAATGTTTTATTTGATTCATAAAGACGTTATTGACGCGGTAATATGTACGTATGAATTTATTTTTCTTTTCTCGTGACCTTTCTTGTTACTGGTAAAAGAATTATCGATAACAAAAGGAGAGGTTGGACGATTTACGTCTCATTGAGTAACCACATTTTTTGTGATTTAGGTGATGAGGATGATACGTTGCATGTCGGTACAAAAATTCGCCTGAAGATTTACAAAGGGTTTGTGAAATATGGTGACATTCTTTTCAATGATCCTGTGTCCTACGGATACGACAATTCGTATTGTTAAATACTTTTTAAATTCTTGCGGAAGAAATATCATTAACAGTTCGAAATATAATTAAATTCGTTATTTCGTTTTATACTGTACTTATATGTAGTAATTGTACGTTGAAGTTTCTGGTGGAACAAATTTTTCATTTCATGTTTTACAGTTTAAAGGTGATATCTGACAGAATTTCAACCGATACTAGGTATAATCGACAACTAAAAAAGCAGTAGAGCAAGTGAACATTGCTATTTGATATTAATTTAAAATTCTTTAAAATATTGCTTTTGAAATACCTTACGTATAAAGAGAAAGATTGATGAAACCGAAATGCTGATAATTGATAAAAACTGATCGAAAACTTTCGTATACGAGAGTATTTACTTATTACTATACGCGACTCCGTTGAACGTTAAACTTCATAAAATGTTCGCTTAAAGTTAATAATCGTCTTATTACGAAACTATTTTGCACGACTACAGTAACAGCTCTCACTTCACATCCACCGAGAGCATGGTTACGAATCCAGGAAACATTGCGGACGACATATTGCCCGACCGAGACAGTATCCTCTATATACATGGATTCATGGAGAATACGGAAGCAGAGAACGCTCGGATAATAATTAAAGGTATTACTATCACGCGATGCAAAAAGGGGATAGGTAACAGGAAAATAAGACAACTGAGTTTACGATTTCGCGTTTGCAGCCTATCTGGACAAGGGAGACGTGAACGTCATTTTACTGGATTGGGGAGATATAGCATTTCATATTAATTACGTTTACGTGTCCAGTCAAATTGTTACAATAGGCAAGGCGGTCGCTGAATCTCTAAACAAACTCGTCGATCTGATCGATTTAGACACGTTGCACGTGGTTGGGCATTCTTTGGGCGCTCACATAGCTGGGAATATCGGCAGATACGCGAATATCAATCTTAGTCGAATAACGGGTGAGTTAAAAGTTTTATGAGAAGTGAGATAATTTCGTGTATAACCGTGGCATTTATTCTTATACGAAAGGCAGTTGTATATATCTCCCGATGGAAGATTTTTTTTTAAAAAGTGAGAGACATACGTTTAGCAAAGATAGGGCTATTGTCATCAGGTGTTAAATTAATTAACGAATGTACATTGGTTATAATAATCGAATAGATAAAAATTTATCAGTTTAAAAAGTTTGTCAGAAATTTATCCACTTAAAAGGTTTACCAAAACCGATACACAATAATAAAATATTTCCTATAGCACGAATAAAGATGTCTACACCCTCGTAAGGACAAGCGTTTACAGGTATACGAATATTTTCATAAACATTTTAGAGCAATAATTATTTAAAGCATTGATCCAACAGCGTGGTGCCCGAAATATTGATACGTCATTATAAACAGTAGATCGTGTATTACGTGAAAACCAGAAGAGTACTAATCTCCTAATACAGGCTTAGATCCAGCGCTTCCGTTGTTTTATCCTTCTACGTGTCACATCAGATCAACCGACGCCGAAGCCGTTGTTATCCTTCACACTGATGGTGGATTTTATGGGACAGCTACCAACACGGGAACTGTTGACTTTTACGCAAACGGGGGCATCAGTGTTCAACCGGGTTGTCCTATAATCTTCGGTGGAGGTAAATCATAATATTTTGTCGTTAAGACATCCCGATGGTTCATTCTCATAGAGTATAGAAAATTTTAATAGCGATCAAATACAGCATTTATACAATCTGATAACCGGTTATCATTGTAATTTATAAAGGATCCACTTACGTTGTTTGCTTACCGTAATCGTTGTCATCTATCGTAAATGCTCGATGGCCAGGAAAAAATTCAAAGCACTAGTGAAATATCCTTTTAACGTTAGATTCTTCTCTTTTTCCTTATATGTCTATACTGTGATATTATTTGTAACGGAAATTAGAGTCGATCGACTGGAAGACGAAGTCAAATTCCAGTCTATAAAGCAAATTATTTTGACGACGTCAGAGTCGGATTATATCCTTTCGTAACATTTTTTACAATGCCTCCTCTTTTATTTTATAAAAGGGTAAATTATTAACTGAATAATATTATGTGATCGCATTGTTATTTATTAATTATTTAATTAAAAGTCAAACCATTTTTTTGTCATTGAGTGAGATATGCCAATTTTTCTTGAAATATTTTATTCTAATTCCCAATTAAAATTTCTCCAGTCCATGTTAATTTTTTATTTATGGTTTTCATGGAAAAATATTTTTCTCCAAAGAATTATGCAGCCATCAAAGGTCTGTTCGAATATATGCAGAGTCTCTGATGAATTCAAAAGCATTTCCGGCGCATAAGTGTCTTAACGAAATCGTGGATGCCGAGGAAGTCTATTTTGGAGATTCGACGCCAAAGAACATGTAAATAAAATTCCTTAGGTCAGTATATTAAAGTTTGCAACGTGACCATAACATCGTGTTCCATTTCAGATACGGAACATATTGTTTCAATACCAATGCCAAGCCTCCGTATGGCGAAACTATTTAAAATTTCCGTTCCTTACATAATATAATAATACTTTACCTTATAGACTAGTTATTTTATTTCGTAGATTTGTTTTAGATCTGTCATCGTTTTAGCGAATACATGATTAAATACATCACCGCTGTAAATCCTATTTGCATAAATCCTTTTCGCCTTCGTCGTTTCTAAGATTCACATCATAAATTAGTTTTGAAGTTTATCTTCCGATCTGTCTCTATATTATGATTTTCCTTTCATAATGATAATACATTTTTTACAACACCGAGAGAATAATTTTACGAGCTATGGGATAAATCTTTTCACGGAAAATGCAATAGATTTCAAACGTCGTCGTATCATAGTACCTGCAGATGACAAGCAACGCTTTATTATCGTCTATTCTCACAGTATACGCGTAGCAGACAAGCGAGTATAACCGTACGCAGTCTATCTCAGGATTGCAAATTCAAAAAGGTCTATCTGACAACCCACGCTACTGTGTAGTTCTCCATTGCTAATCAATTGATGCTGCATCGAGGGTTCTTTAACCCTATTGTGTTCCATCAAGGATACACACATTGGTTGAGTGTGCTCTAGGAGATTTACTTCCACGAAAATCTCTTAACAATTTATCAACGTTGTTTTCGCATATGCATATACAGGGTGCCTATGCTGCTAACAAGAATTTCTCTTCAATAACAAACAAGAAACAGAGAGAAAAAATATTGATACATATCATTACTTATTATTATTAATATTTAATTTAACGGGTATTTTTATGAACGAATAAAAGTGTCGTTAATGTGAAAAGATAATATCTTTATCATGTACAGTCTGTTTCATTATTAACTACTTTATTTCCTGCGTCTGGAAGCCACAAATAGCATTTCCGTTCACGAATGCTGAACCCGTCTGAAAGATTAAATCTACCTACCGATTTGGCAAAGTGACGCATGAATAGCTGCTTATAATTTCATTTTAAACGTTCATCGTCATGAATAATTAATAAGAATCGCGACGTTCCTCTTGACGCGTATTATACCCGGAACCTCCCATTCAAAGACGATAACATTCCACGTATTTATTACTTACGTCTCGCAATAGCAAGCCAGAAGTGTCTTATTTTTGAAGTTTCATGTACAAATTACTATAATCAAATTAGTGAATTTTAATTACGTATGTTAATAGCACATTCTACATATATATATCTTTGTTAATATATAAATCTTGGGGTAATTCAGGTGATCGATTCCGAATTCTGAAAATCGAGTTTATTGTGAAAAAAATACTGAAATGAAATACAGGAGTAAACAACAATTAATACCAATCTATAAGAGTAAACAATAAATAACAAGTTCTGCGCAATGTCTACCTGATAATCGAGAATCGATTTTCAACGAGCTACCGATCTTTCTCCGTCAATCTTCGATGTTTTAAGTAATTATTCTTTCTTCCGTGATCTTGTCTATCTCCGATGTTGCTCTCTGTCCGTCCGTTTGGCAAAAAAAAAAAAAGTGCTATCCATAAACAGAGAGAATCTCTATCACAATTGAACTCCAAGGAGTTTACATATATGTTATCAAAATTAGTTTTCATTCAAAATTTGTATTTGATTTGTCAGTTGCTCCGTTACCTTATCCTAAATAACATAATAACATGACAACATATTTGAGAAATTTTTATTAGTTCTTGACTATAAGGTAAGATTCTGTAAAATTGTACTTAGGAATTCTTTAAAAACATGCCGTTTAGTATAATTAGCCTGTGTTAACTCCGCGAAAGCCGCGCTAATTGTAAGCAAAGTAGAACTATTGTGGAAATAAATTTAGTGCCGATGTCGGAAAAAATTCGTGCTCTATACAAAGCAGCCTATGCCTTGATTGTAATTTATAACCCATTCACCAAATTACTGCGATTACGCGGTGAAACGCCACACAGTAATGTTCGATTCTACCTGCCTAATTGAAACACATGCGTCTACCGTTCAGATATCCAACCGTTCCAAGTCCGACCCAACGTGTAGTTAATTGTGTTGTTAACATGCATAACCGCGGCGCGGCAGCTAGCTGCGTAAAGCAATGTTCGCGCACGCGAATGCATTCTAATCGAACCAATTAAATTAACCTGACAGCGCAACTGGTTCGTTACCAACGGGCATCCGTGTGCCCGCGAGAACTCTTGCCATTCGCGTCGTTCGAGAGACTTCCGAAAAACAACTGCCGCTTTCCTCTTCCTGACTATGCGTTCTGCAAATTATCAACAGGTTACGCGATATTTCAACCGGCGCGCAGCGATACCCGAACGGCTACGATACATCAATTTCATCGCGGCTTCTATACGCCGGTCGCTTAAGGATTTCTTAAACGCATCATTGCAGTTCATACTGTCACCATACTGGAATTTAATGCAACGTATTTACGAATAATACGATTTATCTGCTGTGCATCTCGTGTATTTTTATTTTATATTGTGGATTTCATTGTAATAATTTTAATTTATCGATAAATTGAAATGTTGGAATTCTTTTTGTAATCTCTTATTGAGTTATTATTCAGGAAGTGAGAGCAAATAATTACATTTACGTTTATTACTGTCTGAATATATTTGAATATATTTAATAATATAGGAAATATTGCTCTTTTCATTTCTACATTCAAACTGGACGAATACCTTTGTCTCTTGCTGTATATCGTATCTATCGATTATTCCTGGTAATCGTAATTGTATTCTGTAAAACGAAGACCTTCCATCAACCATTGTATCTATACACATGATTTCGATCGCCTCTTCTCCGTATGTTCAAATAAACTTGCAACGAGTTAGAATTACGCAAACGTCAATTCGTAAACGATTACGATACTATTCGCATAATGTTATCGCAATACGTTCACGATCGTCCTCCTAATATATTCATCCTAATTAAATCAATACGCAATAGCGACTCTCGAACAGGATTCGGATATCGCGCAAAAGTGAATGAAACGCAAGAAGCGTAAGTTGGATCGCTTCCGTAATCTTATCGATATCAGAATTGCCGTCGGAGAAATCAACGAGCCACCATCTGAATAGATACTGTTCGCCGAGGATCGGAACGCGAAGGAACAGGATCATTAACAACACCTATGACGCAAGGAAATGTCTAACGTCCAAGGTTGAATCCCGAGACCATTCATGCTTCACTGAATAAGACGAAACAAATACAATCGTTATGTATCCGCGGGACCCCTTCTTCCGCCAAGCTAAACAAGAATCGCCATACACAATCCGTTCGCGGGGATAGCACGTATAATGCGCCTCCGCATCTACCGGCATGCCGGCTCGCCAGCACGAGTGTTGCGCGCACGAGGCGGTGCAACCGGTGCGCCTCTCCAGAGGGCATAATTCTTTGATCTCGATTTTTGTCCACTCACCCGCCCCCTCTGCTCCAGTCAACCTCGCCCAATCCTCATGCTCAGAGCCAGCTTCCCCGTGGACGATGCTGTTGCCGTTGCTGCTTCGTCGTTCTACATCGCGTACCGCCCTCTCTCCGCACAGAAAATTCAAGACCGGTTAATCCAGATTAACTTTGAGCCGACGTACTGTACGTAGGTAAGCACACGTGTACGAACGCCTCTGTACACATGTACATACATGCTCGTGAACATGTGCTCAAGTATGCGCACAAGTCTGTGGTGGCGAGCCTCGATCGGGAGTAACGATCTTCCGCGATCAAAATGCAACGATACTTTCCCCCTGGAGCACTCGCCGGACCTGTCCTACCGCTGCACCGAGCCTCCTCTTCGCACAGGCAGAATTACGGACGCGTGCAACGTCTGCGAGCATCGTGACCTACGAGTCCGCAGAAAAACAGCCGCCGCATCGCTTCAATGAGAGGGGAACGTGCAAGGTGGAATTTGAAGTTTGCAGTTTAGATAGGGACGAGATTGCGATTTTTAGTTGGATGGCTTGCACGGTTTGCTGGCTATAGTGACAAAGGAAATGAGGATCGACGTGGTGTCCGTTTTAGGATTTTGGATGTACGGTGGCTCATGGTTAACATATGCAAACTTGAATTCCGTATTTGGTTTTCTCCACACATAATCTTGACCGTCTGAGCCAAAAAAGTTAAACTTTTTTTATGATTTAATATATGGCTTCTTTCGCGGTACTCTGCCACGAAAATCATTGTTTCGTAAGATTCGTCTACGTAATTCCGGCTGAACTTCTTTATCAAACATATCGGCTACCATACTTGCGAGTTGAAGATCGTTTTTTGTAATTCGCGAATGATAACTTTCTCCTCTCTTCCGGTCGATTTCTTTGGTCGACTTGATCGAGCTTTCTTTGCAAGCGTTCCCTCGTTCTTTGACGTTTTTATGATATAATGTATTGTGGACTTATTTCTCGTTACACGATTTGCTGTCCTCGTGTAATCGGAATATTATTTCTCTTTTACACTTTTTTGTCTCGCACCTTTTGATATTCATTTTAAATACTATTGCGCACACTTTTACGCTACTGTTACTGAAACGATATCCTAACATCGAGTGAACGTACCAATATTTTCATTTAGCAATCGTGTTTACACTCGGTGCAAAGGAAAATGAAAAGCTATCAACAGTGTTACAGCGTTCGAATACCTTTGTGAGACACTGTCTGTGGAATACGTATATCCAAAAAGTATGTGTATGAATACATGAAATGCGTTTGAGTATGGATGTATTTGAATATAGGCAGTGAAAGTTCATTTGTCTAAACTCATCGGAGGATAAACAATTCATATAATTGAAGTCAATGGAAATTTCAAAATTTCAAAATTTCGTTCCTATAAATGAGACGTAAATAAACTGAATTCTACTGCATAAACATTGTTAGAAATAAAAAGAAGTTTGGAGATGTGTCGGGAAATTACGTAATTAAAGATTTCGTAACATGCGACTGCACTATGTATTAGGCCGTCCGAAAAGTTTCTTTCGTTTTATAAGGAAATAATGGATACACAACATCTTCCGTCATATTCCGTTTATATTATTTTATCGAATTACGTATGATCCATTTTGTTCTATCAAGATAAAGATTACAACGTTCGACAGATTAGCTTTCATCTTCGTATAAAGATGCGTCTCTAAGACGTGTCTTTAAAGACACTTTCCTGACAACCTAATACCTGCCCTTAGAAGTAAGGGGAAACTAAACGTTTTTAGCATTGCACGTTGGTGAGATCGTCGTTGCTTGAAGAAGTTTACCTGCTTCTAATTTAAGAATTTAGAATTCTATTTCGGATTGAGAAGCTCCCTCTGGCAAACGTAATAATGCTTTATATTT
Source organism: Bombus haemorrhoidalis (assembly GCA_014825975.1). Taxonomy (NCBI): domain Eukaryota; kingdom Metazoa; phylum Arthropoda; class Insecta; order Hymenoptera; family Apidae; genus Bombus; species Bombus haemorrhoidalis. The sequence continues at coordinate 14,781,359 of CM026166.1, read as the reverse complement.
GTCTTAATCTTTACGATGGTCAGTCTAAAAGTGAAAAGTCTAAAAGAAGATTTGAGAAACTGCGCGCTATCCGAAGAAATTTCCAAATATTAACCACCACGAAATCTAGGCTACCAAATGAAATACGCATATATTGCAAGATCAACGAGATACGGATTTATAAAATAATCCGCACCGATAAATGGGCATCGCGTATAATGGGCATAGAGTTACATTAAGAAAGGAATATAATAAAAATAACAATGTGGAAAGCTACATGGTTATCCGTACCGCGCTGGAAATGGAATAAGCTTTCAAAACGGTGGGAACGAGGATAATGACCTGACTCGCCACGTCCGGAGGCTTAATTGAACCGAATGCGAATCAAATTTGCGTTTAAGATGTGTACTCAACGTAAGAACAGGATACCTATCGTGAGTATGAAGTCGCTGTATAAGGCATCGTTCTCGATATTAATGATGGCAACGCATCGTCGGTAATGAACACATGCATAACCTGTCCCGCCCACGTGCGTAGTTCGCTTTATACTTTATACGCATACAACGACATTATCTGTACAGTGCTGTATCAAGGGCTCGCCTAACTTTCCAGGAAATTGGACTATTAACCTCATCTTAATAATTAAGGTATTATCTCAAGTTCGTCTTGTTAGCAGATATGCACGCGCACCAGTTCGCATTAACAATCTTTTCAACCGCTTAAGATTCTTCCTCGAATAAAAGATCAGCGAAATGGATCTTTTAATTACGGAATTATCATATAAAAATAATATCTCGTTTAATACGTTTAATCTTAAATAAGAAGTTAATAATAAAAGTTTGGTATAAAAATTGCAAATTACCAGCTATTCATATTCTCCATTTTCCTCGCCATTATATGATTCTCCGTCTTTTTTTCATCAGCTATCGTTTAGACGAGAAGAGCAGCCGTAAAGGCACTCTTATCGCCAACATCGTATCGTAATTATAAGACGAATCAAATAAAATAGCTGGTTCGACGCTAACATACCTTTCTCTCGAACCTTTCTGCGCCAACGTCCCTCGTAAAAAACGTGTAACGTTCGATTCAAAGGGGCGACAAGAAAAATGCCCCGAGCAACAAACGTTGCTGCACTATCACTATCATCGTTGAGAAACGATCTTTCCCTCTGCTAATATTGCCATTCCACCTTTATTATTTCCTCCCATTCAGAGATAAAATTTTCGAAGATAAACTGTTGCACGTTAGACGTTCGAATCGAATCGTTCTTAAGTATGACCTTTTAGCCGAAATTAAAGAATCGGATATTCCTCTCGTCGCATTATTTAATCGATCCTAAAGTGAACACGTGGCAAACGTTCTTCGTATCCTATTGCTTAGATCAATCAGATTTTCGTTCCAACGTATGTATAACGATTAAGCTAATTATACATTTCCACTGGCGATACAAGTATTTACGCTTAAATATGAAACATGTTCGAAAGATCATTGGTAACGTTATGATTTAATTCTCGGTATCATTGAAATTCCAAGATTAAATTTAATGCAGAAGCTGCAAATATGAAACTTCATAAAAGCTTCACTGCAACTGTAGATTATAAAACTGAACATCAGATTAAATTACGTATGCTGTAATTTAATATGTACGTCGTCCTTGTTCGGAACGCACTTAAATAGCTTGTTTTCTATTTTAACACGAATAAATATGACTAAGTAATTTCAACATGTTACGATTTTTCACATTCGTGTGGTAAGCGTCTCGTTTAACGGCTCGAAAATCTCGCGACGTCGTTACTTGTTAACCTTTAATAACCATCTTGTAAGCAGATGTGCTATTATACTAAATATCATAGATGATATTCCGGCATCGTGTCCAATGCCTTAATCATGCTCGTTGCCATTCGTATTCCGGCAGCGAAACGGCAAAAAACATATCGTTATGTTCGCCGATTACCGATATTAAGCTATATAAAGTACGTAGTAAATAGTACAATTTACAACCACGAGATTCCAATACCTGTGTTACGCTATAGGTACTAAAAAGTTATTAAAGTAATTACATAATGTAGATCCAATATTATATCGAAATAAAAGAAGAAGAAGCAAAAATCAGATGAAAAGGGGAAAGAACGAAATGTATGAAAAATAAAGATTGGTGAAAGTTACGATACGAAGGATAAATAATTCAGCGATAATTAGGAACTTTGGGATAAAGCGAATTAAGAACTTTGGGATAAAGTGAATTAAGAACTTCAACTGGTCGCAAGAAATCGTACCGCTGCATTTATTTTCGTTCGACTAGTTCATAGATTTTCATTACAAACTCGTATACTAGCTCAATACGCCTTTACATTCGATTTCAGTGGAGAAGCACGGTAGAAGATTCAAACGTAATTTTCACTCCATGGAATGGAGATCTCGTAAACATGACAGACTGAGGTATACTCCAGATTGCAGCGTCCTTGGGCGCCACGGAAACTTCGCATACCTTACGTTCCATCCGATGCTCCATCTTCCCTTGAATGACGCTTAACGAAGCTGAATAGCTTATGGCCAGCAATATACACCGGTCGACGATCCAATCGTTCCGGAAAAAGATCAACGTGTTCATCGCCTTCGACGAGGACACAGGATTTTGTATCGACTATCAATTGTTCGATCGTGCGATAAAGCTAAGGATCCACTGAAGATTTCAACTATGCTACATATAAAAATACAATTTGCTTCGATATACAGATACATAGTAGCCACTGTATATGGTAGCAGGTAAAGGAAAGTTTAAAGTTGCTGAGTGATTTATTTGCGTACATGCACGTATTGATAACTATTGGATATTTTTCACCACGTTACTGACACACGTATTCTGGAGTATATCTTTTCACTGTTCTTGCCAAATAAGAGACTCGTTCGGAAAATATTATCTGTTTATGTATAGAAGCCATATAAAACGATGGAATGTAATTATAGAAGGTCACATAGATTCATTTATAAATGTCTATATATATTTATATATATATACTTTATAGTCTAGACTATTTATCATACTTAAATAATGAAACTTAGAAGTAGTTGTTTATAATTCAATCCGATTATGTTTGCCCGAGATTTGTGACAGTGGGCTTGGGCTCGAGGTGACACAGCCGGTCTCTGTACGTAGCCACGGTCACGGGGTGGACGTTTTTACTAACAGAGGTATGCAATAGTTGTATAGCTCTCCTTAAAAAAATATAGCTGTAACGACACACGGGCTCGAGGACAAATCAAGCCACGTGTGGTCTTGCCTCAGAAGTGCCAATATTATGGGACACAGGTTGTATTAATAATCAATCTTTGGGCAGAAACAATGTCGCCGCTACGCGGGGCTGCCTAGCAACGACGTTGGAATTTTGTCGGTATCCCCCGATCAATATACAACAAACGAACGCGATTGTAAGGAGAGGAAAGTTTTCATCAATCTTTTATTCGTGCGATCTCCTTAGAGAGTTCGACATCGTCTTTCGAAAACGTCCCAGCGAACGTTTTTTTTTTTTTGTGCTTCAAAATATATTCTATGTTTAACAAAGAGTTATCCCGTTGGCCGTAAATTTGTTATTGAACCTAAGAACATTGTCATTGACATCTCGAGTGTCTAATCACCACGGTTATTTGTCAAATTCTGTAAAAACCATATATAAACCGATAGATATAATCTCTATTGTACAACAACGATGGCTAGTCCAAATGAAGATTCGTTACACGATACATTCGATAATCCTAATGATAACTCGACATATATATTGATATAAGTCATATCAAATTTTGTGCTTAAATATTTAATATCATCTCCTGCCGATGACGCTTTTACGCTTTTCGAAACACTCTTTCAAAAGAAATTCACCACCGAATTACAGCAATTTACGGTAATAAAGTTATAGGTGAATCATTGGTGATCGTAAGCGTTCAGGGCAAATGATAGACGCATCGAATGAGCCAAATTACAATTTTTTTTGCAAAACATACTGTTACGTCCGGTGACTCTCTACGGGTCGAGGCGTCCACCAACTGTGCATATAGAATGAAGCGGGTCGCAATAATCCTAAGGAATGGTCATAAAACAAGGCTTCTTGATTTACCGTTAAGGCCGTTAAGTGGCATAAAACATTATCGATTCGAGAGGTTCCTTATGGTTATTGCTCCGTCAGGTAAAAATTGGGCAAACGTGGGTTTTCCACCCGCAAGCGACGAGTGGTGGGACGATCACCACCGAGTAAGAGTTTCCCTTTGCGACAGCATCGTCATCGGACTTAACTCTCGATCTCCGCCTACAGATCAGTCAACGTATCTTCATTGGATCTACGACTACGGATCAGTCAACATCTCTTTACCGAATTTACACCCGTCGATCATTCGCTACTTCACTTATACCCTACGCACCAGCGTAACTATCTTCTCTACAAAGTTGTTGGGAATATATACTATCGTTGAACTATTAATCAAGCATTCTACTTATTAAACCACCTCTATTATCCTAATCGAAACACATACAGAGTTGTTTGGTCGATAATGTTTCACAAGAAACGATGATTTAAAGAATTGCGTAAGACGATGGTTACGTAAACTGACGACGGAAGCGTACGACGAAGATATACAAAAACGTATAACGTTACCGAATAGTGGCTGTATCGAAAAATAACTTAGTATTTATACTAAAGTCACAGATAAAGAAAACTTTTTCAAATACATTTGTATTGTTGTTATTTCAAAAGAAATACTATTTTCTGGATGACCCTCGTACAGTTCCGTTTTTTTAAGTTATGGTACTCTTTGTTTAGATACATATGTTTAAACTTCCTTTTGTTTATTTACAGCGTATTTACAGAGTCGTTTGCAACAGCTCATTTTAAAATATTGTTTCAGTACTCTCAGCATGCATAATGCGTATATCAGGGAGAAGTATCGTCGCGCTGTTTCCCTTCGCTTTTCGCGCGTCCTTCGGAGGACGTAGTCCGTTTCCAATTTCAAAAAATCATTGTCTCCTTCTTCCGCGGTGATCGCGTGCCTGTGGCCGTAAAGGAAATTCAATCGATGGAAATTGTACACTTCGGATTGCGTTAGATCGATACCGCTATGAGCAACGATAAACGGAGTATCGCTGTTTTTAATGGAATTTCTATTTATGTTATTGCGGTTTGGCAGCTTTGTTGCAACATGGATAGAGGTTTGTTCTATTATGAATTATTTTGTATTGGATTTTATAAAAGTTTGTTTGTACTATTCGTTAGATGGTTAAATACTTAAGTGATCGGTCTGTGAGAGTTACGAGTTTATTTGAGACACGTACTTTGCCCAATTTGTGATAGTCGCGAATTGTCTTACTGTTACATGGACAAATTACTTCATAAATTTCGCACGTTTTTTTGCCACGTCTTTATAGTATTATAAAAACATGAACGTCATTTTATATATAGTTTTAAATAATAGAAAAATATAGGTATATTTCCCGAATGAAAAGAGAACAAAACGATATTGCCAGTACATTATGAATGACTTAAAAACAGGTGGGAATGAAAAATGAATCAGAAAAGAAACATAATAATGTCGCAAAAAATTGCGATATAGGATTAAACATCTTTCATGCTTCAAGATATACAGCACAAAGATAAATGTGTAATTTTATCGTAATTAAGATTATATTAAAATCCATTCTTTTTTTTTTTTTTTTTGAATAAAATATTATGAACCAGTACCTACCCCGATCAGCATCACAAACGATCCTAGTGAGTGCATCGAGATAAGTTCGGAAGTACGTTCAACTGCATCGTTCACAATTCATCCTTGTAACACGTTACACGATGTCGATTTATCGAGTACCACTACCGTCTTAATCTTCCATTGAACACCGTACGAATCATAATATCTCGAGCAGTTTGCAACTACTTTCTCTGTTGTGTCGAACAAGCTTGATAGCGCGTGACGCAATAATTAGCGGCGATAGACACGATTGCTTAACGCTTCCTTAACATGTTAATACAGTCATTAAGCAGATTGATCATGGAATAACGAGAGAAGGAAAACGGTGCATTATATACTTATTACGAGAAGCAAGAAGAAAAGGAAACTCGTAAACATAGTTAACTTTCAATTACTCGGCCGCTTACGCAATAGTTGGTTGAACGTTTAACGTCCTCCACGTCGCGACGCGTCGTAAGAATCGATTGTTGTCACGCGACCAATTTATGCCAGCCTTTCAATCATCCTGTCACTGCACACGATCGATGGTTGTTATCATCGGTTAAGCGACAATCGATCGGAAACCAGTTAAACGAATCTCCCTATGGTGAGTGATGGATATCGTAGATAACTTTAACGTCCTCGGCTTTTGCTTTAACTCCTTCGCTCTCGTACTGGATTGTACTAATAAATTTTACTTGCAGTATTTATTAATATTTATTGCTTTCACGGGAATCTAATATTATTCAGATGCATTTTATTTTCTAACATGCAATATATTAATCTTAAAATAAAATATGTAGCTATTCATATTTACCTTCAATATCTTATTTAATATATCGATCAAGCGTAGTTTCTCTAGTTTATTTTTCATGGTGCATATCCGTGCACTTAATAAAACTAATCAGCGTTCGTTGCTGCCGAATATTCAATAATTTTTTATAATCGCTATAGCTAGATTATAATAGATTTTTATGTATTTATGATAAATTTGACGATGCAAAAATACATAGGATGCACATAATCTGCAAAGCTATTAAAATGTTCGAAATATAGTATTTACTATATTACTTAGTAGATAAAACGAATCTCTGCGTAGATTCCATTTCTTCGGCCGTGTTCACAAAAATGCGTAAAGACCTTTCAACAAGTTCTTTCTGTGGGTAACGAATCTTCGGGAGAATTGTTCGTTCGTTTTGTTTCAATAAACCAGCCGTAAAGGTATACCGCAACATGCTTCATTTGCCGGCACTATAACTCTAATCACCGTTAAATTAACCAGCATTCAACGAATTGCTCTCTCACGTTTTTCCTTCTCGTGAAACAATCACGCAACACTTCGTTCTTCCCTCGAGAGCTCACAGTTCCGTCAACGATCAACTGCAGATCCTATGTAAATTCCTACTTTAATGGGTATCGTTCGATCGTCTCGAGACAACGAGAAACTCGAAAAGCTTGTATAATAAATCGTAATCAATGTTTATAGTTGTTATATTCTAATCATCCATAATCGACGAATTATTTAAATACTCTCATTTCCCGTACTGAAAGCATTGAATTATTCAGCCATCTAATACAGGTACATATCATCATTTGTATCTTACGAAGTTTAGCTACCTCATGCATATATATTTCATTCAAAGTACCTAAAATTGTTACTCATTGTATCATAATTATCGCTATCTTCAAAATTACCGATATTTTCTTCATCGTCCAGTGTCAATCGTTGTACTTCGCATTATTATCTTGCTTGTTCTTTTATTATACGCATACATTGAACTTGGAAATTTTCATTAACGAGTATATAAAAATTCTCCAGACAGAATCTTCAACAGCAATTATTATCGACATCAACATTTTCAGCTTCCCTTACTGCGCTTGGAACTATCGGAACTACTACGTGCTTCGTATTTATAATGTTACGGACGAATTTCAATATTTAGGGCTTTAATTCTCTCTGTATTAAGTCATTGCACAGTTATATTAAACACACGTTCGTAGAAAGTATTTTAAAGCAAAGAAAAAGGTAGGAAAAAGTGAAGCACCGAAGAAGAAATGATCTCGTTAGTTGCAACAAAGAAGATATCAGAAGTAACAGTTCACCGTATGGATCCAACACTTGGTCTAAGCAGAGATTAATAAACCAAAGCTGGATTTCATCATCGAACGTCTCTCTGAATCCGATTGGCAGCCGACGCCTCGGCATCGATTCTACCGAGATTCTGTTTAGAATTTAGATAGCATGGGAACGTTTCTGAATCATCGTCGATCGATGCCCTCGGGTGTAACATCGTCCCTCCAGCGCTTTGTGCATCTCCGTCACGTTCGAACGGTGCCAATGCACAATCAATCGCCGGTATTCGCGTAATTGATACCCATCCACCGTGTAACAAACGACGCTCGCTACGGGATTCGAAAGCATCTTCACGACTAGCCTGATCGTGGATCATTCTTCGAGCTTCAAGATAGACACGCTTCCCTCTTCTCGGTTCTGCATTTTCACAGATTAACACGTTGTTGACTGCCACCTTGAATTTTATACATTCTGCCCTGGAAGTCGTAACAGATTGAAATATATTACGCAATAACTATTTTTATGCATGTTCGTATTTTTGAGAATATTATTAAAAACGTAGAATCCAGGTAGAAAATCATTTTACCTGTAAGGTATTATAGGATACACTTCATACTTTTTTATATTACGTGTACTCTGAACGATCTTGTACCTTTGAACTTTCTATAAATACATAAAAGTCCACGGTCCAACAACATGTGACAACACTTAATTTTCGTTCAGTGATTTAAAACAATCAGTTCTCTGACTAAATAATCCTGTCTCGATAACTCTATATAGATATCCATAGGTATTTGTGTCACACAGATTACCATCAACAGTTTCACGAAAGTATTATAATTGCTACTTTTAAAGAAAACAGGAAGTAAAATAAAATGTACAAGCCTCGTTGCAATACAAGAAATAATAATAAACAGAACGACACACAATTCTCGCGTCGAGGATTCTAATAATTCTGCCCTCAAGTTCCTACGATTGGCTGTACGCAAGGGGGTTGTAAACGACCGTGTCGATTAAAATAACGTCGTATGAAAAGCAGCCTGTTCGATGAGCTAATGAATAACGGACGAATTAATTATCAGGTGTATTGGTAAAGGTGACACAACATTAATCGGCAACATCGATCAATACAATTCTTTTTCGCAACTGATAGAACAGCCGATGCCTGTAGTCGGATAATAAAACCACGGGAAGATGCTTACGTTGATTCGTCCTGGTAGAAAATCGTTAATTAACGCATATGAACGTAGCCATGTTGGGTGGTCTGCTTGAAATACAAGCGTGCACGTCGCTCGTTTATATCGGGTATATTAATACGTCGCTAATTACCCGACAGTAGCTTCGACGAAGGCAAGCAACGCAACAGCTGTGCTGTTGTTGCCGTTGCTGGCGTCCTATGACGTCGGCTGTTCGCGACTAGCCAGGGGTAAGGTACAATAACGCGAGAAATACCGACGGCGATAATCAACCGATTCGCCGGCCAATCAGCATAAGTCAATTTTTTACGAGTAAACTGGATACCTGGAGGTGGAGGACGCGCGACTCCTCTTCAGGAGTGATAGGCAATCAATGGCCCATGTAAACTGGACGACGGTAACGACGATGCATCGCCGAGAAACTGTTTTTTCCAATAACAACTCTCTATTTTCTTGTTTAATCTTTCTATTTCTGTTACTTTATTCTGTTTAACACTTTAACGACGGCGAACATCAACTAAAGGATTTAGAATCATAGTGGTGTAAGTCTATCCATTAGTTTTTATAGTTTAATTTTATAGCTACTTTTTGTAAAATGGTATTCCGCGCTCCTTTTTATTGTGAAAGACAAAAATGCTTGAAATTATCATTGAATATGTGTAATTTTCTAGAAATCCAAAAATTCTATAATACGACTACGGACTTTAACTTAAAGTGAAATATAGTCGTTCAATAATGATCAAGCCAAACTGATATACTTATTATTTTCGAAATATGTCCTACATGTTACAAAACGTCCTATAATAAAAATGATCTAATTAGTAAATATAATTGCGCCATATAAGAATATATTTACGTCTCAACATCTAGAAAGAAAAAGGAAGAGTCACTATCCCTCGCGTATAGTGCTGCGATGCAGTATAATACACATTACGTTCGTAATATTATCCTAAAATACGAACTTGTCCATTTTCCTCTTTTCACCGTCATTCGCGTTCGACTTGTGCATTTCTCACACTTATGACCCACCACTGTCTGCTTTTTGCGCGGTCCCTATATTTTTTTGTCTCATTCGCATCGTCGCTTTTAACCCTCCATTTTATGGTCTTCCCCGTTTTTCCTCTGCCGTTGTCGTGCAATCGAATCTAATGATCTTGAAGCATAAAACGAGTCGAGCGTGAAACGGTAGAATATAATCCACGGTGATGACGAAGGACGATCTTGTCGTCGGTGTAACTCTGAATTTTCTTCTATTAAATCAAATACTTAAAATGCGCTAGATTTGGATAGAGTATTTCGTTAGAATCACATTGTAAACTGTTTTTCTAACTGTCTCGTTCTTTCTCCAGACTCGATATTTAAAGAAGTTTCTCCTGGAAACGTGAGAGTTCAGATGCACACGCAGGACTATGCAGAGTCCTGGCGCTACTTGAGCAAAGCTTAAGGACAATTAGTTATCTTCTCTTAAGAAAAATTAAAAGAAGACAACTATATTTTTTAAATGAATATTAAACAATTTTGAAGGCAATTTATTGTAAAATAAACTTCATTTCATATTTACGTGAATTTATTTCATTTTATTTCCAAATCTCCTCCCTACTCTTCTATGAAGAGGTCCGAGGTAATAGTTCCAGGCCACAGGAACTTTAAATCGGCGATTACCTTCAGACTGTGATTGGAAACGATTTTTGCTTTCCCCTTGGAAAATGAGTAACGAATTTGGAAGCTGCTGTGAATCGATGGATCTTTCAGTGAAGATCTACGTGCAAGGTGATAATTGGCGCGACGATGACTCGGCCTTGCACCCGATCCAATGGTAACGATGATAATGACGACATCGTCCGAGGTCGGTGTGCTCGATGGAATACAAAACACTCGCTGACAACATGATTTGGGCTGGATGGCGCCTTCGTTCAGTACCACATATGGCCAATGACAATGGAGACACGCACGAGGTATGAAACATAATGTAATACGCTTTATTAATAGAACGTGCGTTGTCTACGTACGTTGTCATATTCGATAATTTATTCATTATATACTATATGAATATTTTATACTTGCTTAAATATAGAATATATATTCTCCAATACATTAAGCCTCGACAATTGTATTTCGTTTCATTTCATCGCGTTTAGCATATCAGCATACACTTTCGCTTATAAGAATTCAAATACTCCGGCCGACTGTATTAACAATACCTATGTGAATTTTAACAACACGTACAAATTGATGAAAAATTCCTAATTAGATGCTTGTTATTTTTTTATGGAATTAGTAGACCATAAATACTAAAGGGTAAGGAAGATTAATAAAAAATTGTGTATTAGAAAACGTAGTAACAACATATTTTATTTACTATTATATTGTATATATATATAGTATATATGTGGTAAATAATGAAATATCTTATTATTGTGCTTCCTAATTAGTATACATATATATGTATTAACAGGTATGCTACATTCTTAAATCATGATATTTATATTGTATTAACGTTGGATTTTTCCTACCAACTTAAAATTTTAAATTGATCTGAAAAATAAATAACGTCTCCTCTACAAAACCATCTGAAAAAATCTGTTCCTATTACTAGTAGTTAACGAACTATAATTTTTCTCTTAAGGAAAGAAGGTTCGGTCCTGATGAGGTCAAATGCGCGTCTTCAAGAACGTCCTCTTCATCAAAATGAAATACGCATATTTCTATTGTCTACGCCCGCTACTTATTCTTTCAAATTTACTCAACTCGGTAGACGTATAATAGTTTCTCGTTTAGCGCAATTTGTATTATCCTTTTCGCACAAATTTTCAGGCAATTACGCGTGACATCGACGAAACGCCAAGGAGAAGTGTAGGAAGAGGAAATCGCGCAGGGCGCGCGTCGCGCCACTTATTGGATCGAATGAAACCTGCTTCGGCCTGAAGGGCGTAGCGTATGCATTATTCAAATAGCGGTACCAGCTATCCAACACCTCGCTAATAACACCGGGCCCATTTTTCTCCTGGACGGCTAAGTATCCGCCGCTCGAAGCGCATCGACGTACTTTAAACGTCCGTGTTGGAATGTCAAGGGAGGTCGTAGACGCGTGGTTGAACGATAATAAAGCACCGTGGCTGAAAAAGGACGGACAGACAGTTTTTGCATAAAAGTACGCCAACACTCCGCTCCCAAGACTGTTCACACCACGTACACTACTCCTCAAAAGTATATAGATACTTGTTCATTTTTGACGGATTGTAATTTAATAGCAAAATTACAAATAGAAAGAGCTAGGTCGATTTTTTCTAACACTTTATTAGGGCTATCGTACAATACTATGACGCAGAATTTCTTTTAAAATATTCTTTTTTTAAATTTACTCTGCAGTAAAAAGTTTTTCGATTTGCAATACCGATTAATTGGGCTAGTTTAAAATCTTGCCATTTAGACTAATTCATGTTCATAATAATGATAGTGATTTATAAGTACCTATTTAATATTTAATATTTTCGTATTTACAAGTTATTTCGATTTCTGACATTGTAATCTTAATTTTATCCAAAAGTAATTAATTTATATTGTAACTCTTCCTAACAAGTAGTAAAACGTAGCAAGTAGTAAAATCCTATAATAAAGTCTCCTTTTTAGAACCATACGAATCATCCATCAAAATATTTCGTCAAACCTAACTCCACCTAAAATGTACATTTAATATTAAATAAATAAAGAAAGGGAAACAATGAAATCTACGCGTTACCCAGAGTTGTATTGCTCATTGTTAAACCAATGGATCTTTTCGCATGTAAAGATCTGTATACAAAAATACACAGAATACACGTACGTGATTATTGTGATTATTTTAGTAAAATCTAAAACCAATCTGGAAATAATAAAACTTACAAAACATTTCATACAAACGTATGTTTAGTAAAAAATTAGTATACAGCGTGAATAGCCATCTTTAACATATAATGAGTTTTAAAAATGATCCCACTGATTATGGAGGTTTATCGATACATAGGTAATTAAAATACATACTTGCATTAAATATTTCGTAGCTCCTGCATACATTTTTAAATTTGTTTTAAATACCGATAATTGATTCTCACTAAAATGCTAATGGCATTTAAAAATATTTCGTATAAGGTACATGATATGTTTCCAAAAGGTTTCTACAACTGTTCGGATAGTTTTATGAGTAACTGCATACAAATCAAAGTAAACGCTTAACAAAATTCCAATCCTGGTAAAGCATGAAGATTGCTTTTAGTAAAACAATGCTCGTGCAATGTTTAATCGCTACCTTGCACTTTAAGAAGCTCTTCGATTTGTCCCAGCGAAACGATCGATCATTCAACGGTAACTCGTTGTTCCGCAATCGATGCAGATAATCGTGGGTGTAATTACGCCGATCGAACAGCGTTTCTCGAGTTACTTTCACACCGAGAGGGTATTCTATCGGCGACCCATCGCCGGGGTATCACGCATCGAGCAACGTCGGCTATTCCGCTCACGTCTCTCATTGCACCACGTATGAATGATAAATTCTTTGATCCTATAAACTATTAATTACAACGACTTCAAGCCGTCTCGATAGTCGGAAGCTGCGATACGCGTTCCCTGTTTAGCCTGCGGACTGCGTAGCCGTTTCTCATTGAAGACGAAGAAAACACGTAGATTGCGTTTAAAATTGTCTTGCTTCGAACAACAGAGTCGTCGTTTATGCCAACGTGTTTTGAGCGATGATTGTAATTATTAATATGTTAATTTAATCCGAATTAATGTATAACACGTGTTAAATACCAGGTAAATGTACATTGATAATTATGAGAAGTACATCAACATGTTCGATCTAGGAGGTTTTCTACGATTCCTACCTTCCGTGATGGATAAAACCGAAAAACATTTTGTTTGCTTGGTTTTCCTTAAGAAATGACTAGAATGCACGTTAGATTGTTAGAAATGCTAAAGAAGAAATATAATTTAGATATATCGTCACTAAAGAACCTCTCCTTTTGGTTACATGCATGGACTTCGCATTGAACGTATTAAAATACAAATAGAAAATAGTCTTGATATAAAATCAGTCAGCAGCATATTAAATTTTCAAATTGCTCTTCTATTATAATATATAAAAGATCATGTTTTTAACCTTTGGTCTTCAGGTACAATAATTTTTACGAATCTCATGCAAAACCGAGGAAGCAACTAATTTCTCGTTCAACGAATTCAACGAGCCTCCATGACTCAACCGCAACTTTCCCTTGATTATCAAAAAGCAACTCGTACCGTCAATCTCCGCTCATCTGGCGGAACGCAACGCGTCAGAGGTCATCGTTGATTGATCTCACAGCCGGTCAAGGAAGAAGCCCTATCCTCTCGTGCAAAATAATGGAATCCGACTTTTCCAGCTAACAGGAGTGCCACGATCTTGGCTAAGGAATCACGTGGATTCTAACGAAAGAACGGTGCGCGAATTCCTCCGGCAGATTGGCATCGAGCAGGAATCGAGCAGGGCTGGCTCACTCGGTGAATGAGTTCACCTCGACTCGCTCGGCGTTTAGGCTGCAGGCGCTATAGGTGGTCCACGACCGACACGTAGTGCGCTATCTCGGCTGAACTGGTGCAAGTTCATTCACCCACGGTTCACACCTCACTGGACACAATACCGAGAGGATACCAACTAGCTTCTGAGTACGCTACGCTTCTGTTCTATCTAGATTATCTTTTTCGTCGCAGTTAATTCGATGATCGGTGAAAAGATGTAATGGTCATGCCGTTGTCATGGTGTAATGTCACCGCCTGGTGACGTGGCGGTGTATCGCATATTTCGATTATTTTGCGTATAAATAATATAACGCAGTATAATATTATTTGTTTAAATTTAATTTTAACATAATATACATATTTAGTATATTAAGTATGTCTTCTTATATCCAGATACAGTGAATGTATCTAACAATAACTAGAAATTGTACTTTATTGTTGAATATAATTAAGAGACATACGCAGATGTGATTGTTTCATGAAACTTACATGAAATTTAGAATCATACATGCTTCTTAGATAGTAGTAATTAAGTTATTGATCTATTCTTAATTACCGGTTATACGTTCGCTTCGAGTATTTTCCTTAACTGATTCGATGAGAACATTCTGTGAAACATTTGCGTTAATTGTGAGTTTAATGTTTCGTTAATTCGTGTTACTTGGTACGTGCATGAATTAAATAAACTCTGACTGGGGCCTCCATGTCGGTAGCAATTTAAGATCGATGACGTTTTATTGGAATCATCAGAAAAGAAAAATTTTCTTTATATTAATAATTCATAAAGAGAAACTCTACTCACAGACTGAAAAAAAAAAACTCTAGAAGATTAAATAATTTACGAACAAAAGAGTTAAAAGGACTAAAGTCGCTCTCAGATACGAAACCTAAAATCTGAAAATCATCAAACCTATTCAAGACACCTCATCGTCAACATACTCAAGTTAAACTTAACGCTTCTTCGCAATGCTCCTCATCTGGCTCAGCTGGTTAAACTTGGCTCCTATACATAATTGCGAAAATCGAGTATTTCAAAGGCTCGTCTTAGCTCGTCACGGCGAGACGTTTCTAGAGCTCGTACAGCCCCACTCCGGAAACTTCCAGGCCAGTCGATTGCACTCTGACTTACATAATCGTAAATTGGCTCCGCGAAACAACGAGGCAACCGGGTCGTTCGCTCGATTCCAGATTTACCCCGGTACAGATAAACAGGTGTAAAATTTTATCGCGTCCGTATATATACAAGCCGGGTTCCGAGGCTGCGTCCGTATTAAATTCAACGCGAGAACTTGTTACGGTGCAGTCGACTCGAAGGTGGGCATTATTAACGACACGCTTCGTAACTCTGTTTAAAGCGGCAATATCCTTCGCGTTTCGCGTTTCGCGTCTCCCTGGTCATTCCGAGCGGATCCACCATCGTGGCTGTACGCACTACGCAGCGCAAGGTGCGAAAGGTTTCAACATTTTCTAATGAATGATTATCGCGAATCGGTTCGAGAGTAGCCGTTCGTAATCCATAGTTATCTGGCCGAAGTTATCGACTAACAAGTTGTACCCCATAGGAACATAGTAATCCCCATTCCGGTAGAGATAAGAGCACCTAGCCACGGCACGAGTAACGCTATACTCATAGCAAACGTTGCCCTATCTCACCCCTGCATAGCGTTGTATTCGAGTCGATCGCGGATCCGAACTAATTTCTTTTAGCGCTCGTTATACCCGCTCTTGTTGCTTGTTTCACGTCTCGAAAGAACGACTGTATCGAGATTGGATGTCTCGACGTTTCGAATAGGCTCATTTGGTTGCAAGCTCTTATGGGGATTGATTGGTAGTGATGAAAATTATGGAAGGGCGGTGGATGATATGCGTGCTAATAAACATTTTCTTTTTTTTATTGCTCTCGTTGCTACGATTCAGGCGCTGCTGGTCGCAACTAACCGTACTCGTTGAATTTCCATGGGGCGCTAATCATAGTAAAGCGTTATAATTTTCTTTATATTCTTCGTTTTATATATTTTTTACAAGAGAGGATTTATTAATGGCGATAATGGGATATTTCGACGATTGTCAATATCAATGGTAACATGTACATTGAGAAGAATATTGATTAAGTGTTCTGTATTAAAACATTGTATTCATAATGTTTAATAAATCACTAATATTTAAATTCGTTTCCAAAAAAGAAATTTCAATTGTTATCTTTTCCAAGAAAAAATGTAAAAGACCTTCGATTAATTTGTAAAATTTCTTTAATAATATCAGTTAAATTATGCAAAAGGGGAATGGAGGTAAATATAAGAAATATACCTGAATTATACGAAAAAGAATTATTCATATTACGCTACCATATTTCTTGTCTAACTTTACTCGCAGCTTTCACTGTTGCTCGCTTCAGGTAGGCAGACATTCGTTCCCGTTTACGATGATACTACGTTGCAGGAAGGAAGTAAGAGAGGCGTACAAAACCGTGCCAAAGCAGAGAAACGTCTAGTACCGAACATTTTCCTAAATTGCGACCGGTGTTCGCCTTCACAATTACTTTCTGCTCACGTTTACAATTATTTAAACGTACACCAAACCACCCTAACATACCACGCCAAACAACTGATAATAACAGTAAAGATAACGATAACTATCGTTTTCCTTTTTAGCATACAAAATTAAAGAATTAACTAACGTATAATTTCTGCTGAATTGTTATGACTACCATACCGCTGTCTTTATAACTCAATTCTCAAACAATTGTCTTCATCATAGCATAGGTTGTCGTCGTCTCTACGATATTTATCTCGTCGTTGTAACTTTGATCTCTTTCCGAGTTCAATCAAATATAGATATAAAATTAAAGAAAAATATACATTGAATGTCATTTTCATACAGCTTTGTCGTCTGACACGTTCGGATAAATAAAGTTCTCATAAAATCTCCCCATCGAACATTACCTTAAATTAACAAATTTAGGTTTCACGGTAAGTAACCTCTTCCATAATTGTTATTTTCTCATACATTATTTTACATCATGGTACACTTAACAATATTGTATCGCATTTATGACACTATATCAAGGGCAAGTATCACGCGAGATTGTTTATTACACGAAGAAGTTTATCCGGTTGCTCTTCCCGTGCTCCTTACATCGAAACTTCCATCACCACTTTCCAACCCTGCATACCAGCTATATTACTTTTAAACACACACACAGACACACACACACACGCACATAATTTGACTCTTCTGTACTAGAAAAACGTCCTTAATCCAGACACACATAACGAAGCAAAATTACAACGTGCCATCGAACGCAATCAACCCGGTACTACCAATTTTTCCAACGCTCTTCGCACGCTATAACTTTGGCCAAACTAAAACATGAAAAAAGATCTTCTTGATAAAGAATTCTCCTAACAAGAAGCTAACAAACACACTTTACATTCCCCGCTACAACCACGAATTACGTTAACAGAATTTTTCCCGAGCAAAGTAGCTAACATTGAAACGTCTCTCGCAAACGAGGCTCGATAAGAGGCCCTCGTTTCAGAGAATGCGTCTTTGATCGACTACTGGTATACGCGTTGTAGTTGTCCAATGGTCACAAAGGCGAGCAAACGTGCTGACCACCAGGAATGCAACGAAAGAAACGCTTTTCACAGTTGCATTACATACTACCGGAGGGTTTTATCAGCTAGCTGCCGCGATGGTCCACCAACGGTGGCAATGATCGAGGTTTTAACCTGTCTCCCTAATGAGCGAGCAGCCATTATGCACGGTCGCGAAAAACGTCACAAAGGTGTCAAACCAAATGTTTGAGAGTGGTTTCCCGGTAAAGGCTCAATGGGGCCCGTCCATCTTTCTGTCATCGCTGGCCTCGTGAATGGCGGGCAGCCGAGCAACGCTCGTCTTCTCGCTTGCGTCAATGTTTGCGCTCGCGTTAATTTGTTTGAGGGACCACGAGCAATTCTCCCGCGTTCAGCATCGGTCGCTTTGCGCACTCTGCCTTCGAAGATTACGAGTTGTCCACGACTGACCTGCTGTTTGCGAGATTTCTTCGTCGTCTCAGATCGGACAACTTACCTTCGCTTAAATGACAGATCGATTGAATTTTTTCCAACGAGACACATGAGTCGTGAAATTAAATCTACATAGATGATAACTAGTATGCTGATCGTTTCGTTACGTAGGTGTAGGTAGCATGGTGGAATCATAGAAATACTCAGGAATTTAGAAATAAGCGCAAAGTAAGAAGAGTTAATATTGTGAGTTAATACGTATTATTTTATCTAAAGATGGTTACCAGATATTGAAAAAAGTTAACGAAACATTGAAAAAATTGCTGAAGTCTGATAAACTTTAGATTACTACCCAATTTGGGAATTAAGCTCTGTTTAAAAATCATGAACTATACTTACACGCAAAACACGTATTTTCGTTTCATTTTTATTTCGAAGGCAAATATAAGAATTTCATTATCTTTAATGTGTTCTCGTGAAGTCGTTATTACAGGCTGTATGAAAAAATGTCTAACAAAGAGAATGTTCAACAGATCTCTTATCTTCTTTGTACTCCTATGTACATAAGGAAATATAGAACACTGTTGTAAACTAAACGTAATTTCAACCTCTTTTAACCGAATATTATTCGCAGATGTACAAAAGTGTTCCCATCATTTTTCCATTTCGTTCCACCCAAATATGTCCATCGATATTTGATTTCTTTACGATACAATGCACATTGTTCTGCGTACACTTAGCGAATAACCTACCTTTCAGAAGTGGTTTGATATTCTTTATGCGCCTCGTTAGCGGAATAGTAGGAAAGAATATAGTCGTAAAACGAAATGTAAAGGTAGATAAGGCAAGTGCTAGATCAACGTCTAACACTTACGTCACTGGTGTTTCAGGAAGAATGAAAAGAGCGTAAAAATAAAGTAACATTTCATGCTAGAAATAATATTTATTCATATCTTGTGTTAAATATTCTTATACCAAATAAACTATTGAAACAACTATTTACATATAACTGATAACAAATAAATTTATGGAAGTAAGGTACACCGTATAACTTTACACTTTACAGTTATAAATCGTGCACGTTTATCGTGCGTTTCAGCTTTAAAGGAGTCGTTAGCATCAAAATATTACATCTTTGAAAAGATAATTGCAAAAACATTCGATTTTTTCACTATTCACAAATTATTTCATTACCGTAATCACATGCCACGGTTTTAAAAAATCCTACAACGCTTTATTCAAATTTTATTCAAATTGATTAACTACTATCTCCTCTTTTCATGATCGCTATAATATATCGTTCATGGATGTTTCATTACACGTTTCGGAAGCTCTCAATTTCAAAATTACATATTAACGTTTACATATCACTAGGATACGAGACATGAATCGAGAGAAACTTCTTATTAGAGATGCTTTACAAGATCGCTGATGATACATACTAGTCGACGGGAACGACAACGATCGACTTAATTAAACAAATTCATCAAACTGCAAGATAGACGCGAACATGCGGTTAAGCTCGTAAGTACACGGACACATTGATAAATTTGTAATAACGTACACGATTTTTATCAGGGTATACAAGTCAATAGCAAATTAATAACTACAAACAGTACTTACCGTCTTCGTATAAAGTCAGCACAAACTATAAATTTAAGTTACTTATTTTAAAAATTAGCAATAGTGTGTACTTTTTACGATTAAATATGCAATTCGTTAATGTACCTACTGATTTTGTAATATGAAAGAATATTTATATAAACCATAGTATACAGTAAACGCTGTACAATCTTAAACTATCTAACAAATGGAGATGTTTCTGAAATATCTTGTAATCTTCGTATACGTGTTCAGATTCGTTTCAAATTTTACTACTGTAATCGCGATAGTCGTGTCCCGTTACGATATAAACGAAATTTCAAAAAAGTTTCCTATAATGTACATAATATATTCATAAAAGTATCTTGTACTGCACGTGCAAAACACGCTTACCACGACAGACTTTATGCGAGCATTTTCGAATCACGCTTACGGTCGACACCTTTCTCCACCTTTCTACATCCTTAACGATATTACCAATGGATTACCTGCGAGAATCGATGTGCGATTAATTATCGCGGAGCCATTGATATGTAATGAACCAAACGTGCACGATATATCGAAACGCAACACAACATTTCACCATTTGTAATTTGTTTAAATGTATTAAATATAGGCGCTCGATGGTGTTAAATTTATCTGTACTTTATGAATTTTGTGCTTTATTAATTTCATTGCGGTCAAACGAACGCAATCAGCAAAAGTTAAAGCCATCATTGAATCGCGTTTGACTGAATTTATTCCACTTCGAGATACGATTATTCCAAGTAAGAACAAGATTTTTGCACGATGATATATTTGGCTCGGTTGGTTTACTTTCTGATGCGGTTTAATCGTTTCCTATCCTATTATCGTTATTGAGTTAGAAAGTAGAGAAAGCTTGTGATCTACTCTAAACGCCAGCAACTTCAATAAACATCGAATACAGGATACTATTGAGGAAATAGTTGCATAAATCATTCACGATGTTTCTACATTCGTGATTTTATCCGTTGAATCTATGAAAGGCCAACGTTGTGTTAATATAACATATCCATTCCAAATTTTCAAAGTTTCGTATCTTCGAACTTGTCAGTGTGCAGTAATATATATTTTTTATATATTTGTATATTTTTTATGCATTATTTCATTGCTTTGTCGTTAACAAACTAACGATAGTACCCTGAAGCCAGTCGTTTTGAAAGTTTCCTCTGTTTTCGTTTTTATTACTTTGCTACCCTCAGCATTTAGCACCTTGATACTGAATGACATTTTTTCTAACGAATGATTCTGATATTGAATACAGATTTTTGTTGAAATATCGCGTATACAAAATTTCGTAATTCGTATGTATATCTTTAAAAGATTATCATATAATCTATATGAATTCTAAATAAATATTTGTATGATATAAATTGTATGAAAGAAACACTTCATTTATATATTTTAGTAAGACAAATTCTGCTCGTGATTATCTAAAATTATGATTTCTTTGTAATTTGTTATCAGTTCATTTGACATAGGATTTTAAGCGATACTCCTTAATTACTCATTATTTATACATATACCACGTTATATTGCTCATACTTTACATTTATATATGATAAGTATCTATATGATAAATGCTAATAATTGATAATGGAATTAATGAAAAAGATTATTGATAAGATTACAATTTTATACAATGGTTCATTAAACTCTATCTTCCTATGTATTTCTTCTCTCAAACTGAAGAAATAAGACTATCAGATAACATTTCGATAAGATTTCTACTACACCTTTCTTAATGAAATGAAATATTTCGATATTTTTCTTTGTAGCATTTCAGCGCATCAATGAACCATAAAATCAACATTTTCCTTGATTAATACACACTTTGTACGATTATTTCACGCGCATATCGCTTTATCATATCCGTTAACACGCATTCATCAGAATGTTTTACAGTCAAACGAGATTCTTTCGCAATTGACATGTAAATTAACAGCGTTCTACGAATGCCTTTCGCTCGTTTTCCCACGTACGATCATATCGCGAGTTAATCCTTAACGCGTTTGCCAACAATGCCAGGCCAATGAATCGTTAATTTAACAACTCGTCACGGGACGATTGACAAGAAAAATTCGAAATAAACATGCCTAAACCATTCCCACGATCGAACAAGCATATTCAACATTAGTTTATTAATCACTAATTCCACATGTCCTGTTTCTGCATATTTATCGAAATCAATTTATATTTAATAATAAATGTACTATTTCCTATTGTACACTAAACTACTAACTACTATATATGCTTAACATACTACTTTTATACCTTTCGTCATAAATTTTATGCAGTATACAGTAATTGTTCTCTTAGTATTCGTTTGTTCGTATCACACTTGAATGTAAGTAGATGCAAACACGTAAAATATGTTATTCAAACAAGTTTTCAAATACTTAATATGCTGATAAACAGTTAGAATAATTTAAATATTACATACCTGACAGATATTCTCGAAAATCTCATATATTTATTCTACAATGATTTCCATAGTGATTTTCGTAGTATACGAACATTTTTTCTCTTTTTCTCAATTCTACCCGTCAAATATATCGATTCTCGAATACTTGAGTTCCAGGTATTTGCTTCTTTACATAAGTGACCGACCGGCAATGTGCAAATTAAATGCACGTATACAAGTTGCATTACGCTGATTGTGCAACCAGTTACTTTCGAATTCTAGTTCGACAGATCCTGGAATTTGTTGGCTTCGTTTTCTCTTTAATTTTAGCGATTTAACATGGCGCGTTTCCCGGTGAATCTTCGATTCTGAAATATCTCACGTAGATCGAATAACTCGCCAAGAATCCACTTTCATTCGACTGCCGTGTTCGAGAAATTGGGAGTGAAGCCTGATGAGGTACACGACTGTACGCGTGATGTAAGAAAGTTACTTTACGTTTCTAGTATTTAGATGGATCAGAATATTTTTAGAAATAGATCGCATGGATCGTCGCAATGCCAACGTCTTAACAATTTGGCACGAAAATATCGTAGATCGTGCGATATTATTTTTCTTGAAATAACCTTATAGTTTTATATCTTGAAAAATGAGAAGGTTACAAAAGCTATCAAAATATGATCTACTATGCTTATACTATCTAGTATTTATAAGTATTTAGTAATAAGTATTTGGATACTTTTAAATTATTGCAACTAT
The DNA here is from genome assembly GCA_014825975.1 of Bombus haemorrhoidalis. Taxonomy (NCBI): domain Eukaryota; kingdom Metazoa; phylum Arthropoda; class Insecta; order Hymenoptera; family Apidae; genus Bombus; species Bombus haemorrhoidalis. The sequence continues at coordinate 14,758,079 of CM026166.1, read as the reverse complement.
GTAAAATACACTTCAAATAAAAGTCTTTAATCTAACGTGTGACTCTGATCTTATTCCAGGCAACCATATGCATAGTTAGTAGATATTCGTGAAAACAATAGTTAATATTAATGAATATAAATTAAAAAGCAATAATTAAGAGTATATGACAATTATTTGTATGAAAACACCTAAGTCAAGTATCTTTAAGATTTTGTCAGAATCAATTCTCAGAGAGATTATCTCAGAATGATCAAGATATATGTTCCAATCGCACTCTGAAAGTTTATATAGCTTTTTTCTATTATCAGCTATTTATTAAAGATAGATATGAATAACTTGAACGATACAAGTGTATTTCTTGTTTCGATTTCAACTTAGCAGAAGATTTGATCCCAGTTATGACGAGAAACAAAGAATTAGCATAACTTTTAATATTAAAAATATAATAAAAATAGGAATATTTTGAACGAATTGAATATCCAAATTCTTATGCACAGTGGTGTGTGTGTGTGCCATTAATATTCGAAGCTTCAAGATTCCAGGTTTCCGTTTGAGTTCCAACATTGTTCGCAAAATTTCATTGTCCCTGCTGTTCCCACAGAATCGGCAGCCTCTATAATTCTGCATTAACGGTGTTATAAAGCACACCGGTCCGTGGCATTGCAACAGAGAACGTATACTCGGCTGTAGGTGAGCATTAAATATCGCCAGCGAAGAAGCTTCACCTATATCGGAGAACTCTGCGAAAGCAGAGTGAAAACAATGCGATACAAAGACTTCACGTGTCTGCGAACAGCATAGCGTGCGCGCACGGAACACAGATCAATGCTCAAGACGCAATCGTAACGAGAGTGGCAAGTTCTACCTTCACACATCACCGGATGGTATCAGATAGAACCTGTAGATCGTACGTCGACCTCAGCGGGGCGCCTTCGAATCCTAAAGTTCTGCGAATCTGATGAATGATACGACTGGAAATCGAGCGAATAAACAAGCACCGAATCATGTACACCGACGAAGCTCGGCTGAATCGTATTGCAAACCAGGATCGATTTATTCGCGTTCTGTTCCATTCATTGATGCTGCTGTAATGCTCGCTAGTCGAGAAACGGATAACAATGACATCGTATGAAATAATAGTAATATGGGGTGACTAAATTGTGGGGAACTTACACAAGATTGCTTGTAGAAGTCAATATAAGACGAAAATAAAGCATAAAACTAGTTTGAGGCTTCGTGTATTAATTTTTGACATTTAAAAACCAGTGTGCCTTCTTTCGTTTAAACCCAGTTCAGATTAGTCAAATTATACGGATTTAAATCGTTTGTGTACAACCTGATTGGAATGTAATAGAATAGGATATCTAATAGAAAACGATACCCAAGGAAGTGATTATATATGTACGTAATATATACAAAAAATGTTAATTACGATGTTAATTACTGTCGTGACTATAATAAAAAATGATCGACTTTAAGCAAATAACAATAACAAATGCGAAACTGGAAAACATTATGTTATTTAGCAACATAGTCGGAAATGGAGAGTAGTTGAAAGCAGTGGAACTTTACTTTCGACTGGAAAGCATATTCCAAGTCAATTAAAGCAATAAATTCACTTTAATAAAATGTTCCATATTATTTGAAATCAAATGATTTGATTAAATAAGAATGAGAGCAGAAATTTGAAAAAATATTTCAATCCAAATAAGTAACAAGTTCTTAAGGTAAAGGGATTTTATGTAATTTGAATTAATGTGGATGATTCTTTAGGGTGGTGGACATCAGGAATATTTTGGTCAATTTTTATTTGTCAATAATTAATAAACAAAACCTGAAAAGTAATCTCTTTACCATTTTTTATCATTTTAAAACCATTTTACCGAACATCTTAAAGTATAGAAAATTTTAATTATAGGAGAAATTTGGCTTGTAGAAAACTGGGGAAATATTTCTAAATTGATAATATTCTTCTTATGCATACAAATTTTATTGATAGAATCCTTCTGTATAGTATCCTTACATATTGACGTAATAACGCTACCGGTTCGCAACTTGAATATTATTATGTTATCACCTAATTATATTATCATAAGAAATTAGAAATTACAAATATACATGTGTTTTAAGAAATCTAATTTATCAAAGTAGTCGGCAAGGTATGGTAATATTTATTTACAGCAAATATAAATGACACTTGTAAGTATGCTTTATCAATGACATTCTTAAATTTTAATTATTATTAATTATTACTTTTAATAATTATTACCCATCGATTAAAATTTATGAGTCAATATTATAGTTACAGGTTTCCAAACTTGTATTTTTATATTTATAAATATTTTAGCAGGTCAGGCAGTCAATCGACATATATTCTTCATTTTACAATCTCAGCTTCTTTATCAGTTTCTAAATTAATTTGATAAATTAATTTTTAATTTTCTTTTTACTATTATCTATCGAGTATTATTCAAGTACTTAATATGATTTATCTTATCGATTGCTACATCTTTGTTATTTCTAGCACGTTTAATTTTATCATTCTTTCAACATAGAAACATATGAACGTATGAATGAGACACATCATTCCTTTCTGTTCCTACATTTGTTTCCTGTTATTACATTTTTGATCCAATTTTTTTTTCTTTCTTTTTTTTAATACCTTCAAATAATTTTACGTACACTGTACTATCATTGAAAAATTATACTTTGTCTAAATCCTAAGACATTCCTAAGACGAAAATTTATAAATACAAATTCGCACATGTCGAAAATGTGTCACATATGATTTCAGAATTTTTATACAAATGACATTAATTATCTTCAAGGTTGATCAAATCTGTAAAATGTTGTGTATACATACAAATAACATATTCATATTTTATGAGCTGTTACTCAGAAATCGATACAATAAATTTATTAATTATGAATCAGCATAGAAAATAAAGAAACAGAACTGTTTACTTCAAATGTAATCTATTGAAAACATCTCTGTAAATAATCAATGTTGTTTATAACACGCGTATGTATACATACTGCGTATTTAATTGGAGTTTAGATGCATAATTTCTATGCATATGTCATCTGTTTTCAAGACTAATCATATTTATTGAAAATCCTGTGTAGGAAAATCACAGAACTTCATCATCATATCGATTTCAATGTTACAATGATTCGTCTCGCATTAGTTGTCATTTTCATCACTGGCGTTGTCCTCGACGGTAAATGAAAAATACACGAAATAAATTACTACGAAACGTAATGCAAATCATTAAATTAATTAAAACTTCATTTATTTCAACGATTACATTTTCTCCATATATGAACGTATAGATTTCATAACTCGTTTCGTACTTGCAATATGATAGCACCACATACTTAAGATTTATGACAACTTATTTTGTAGTAATTACGGCTCGAAATCAGAATTAAGATTATGCAGTTATAATATAATTTCAAATTTAATTTCAAATCACTAGTAAAAACATTAAACTTTATACTTATTATTCTGCAAAAATATACTTTTATAAATATAACTAAAAGAGTGAAACCTACGCGGAGATTTGTTTCGCTATCTGAATATTAGAATCAGGTGTTTATTTAAAAAATTTTGTATATTTTTACGTATCCTGTGCACTCCATTATATACACATATTCTTTTTACGCATTTAGATTCCCATAAATGCATAAAAATCTGCTGTCTATTCATAAACTATCTTTACTTATCCGGTGCGTGGTAACGAACACCAAGGAATAGAACGATATTTATATATCAAGAAAAAAGTAGATATTCTGGTATCTGTATCCCTAAGGATGGACACAATCATCGCATCTATGGTGATGGTATTATTAGTCAGCTTCATATCTTAATGCATTCTTTGTCAAGATTCGTACTCTGCTCTAGTTATGTTGCGTATTTTTTTTTGTCCATACAAATATTGTATTTTCTTGTAGCTAGATGCTCTTCGTTTAAATATCGTCGCAAATATCATACATATGTACCTCACGTGGGATTTGAAATGCTTGATAAAAAGGAGCAATGCTTTAGAATTATTTGTTATTATTCTATATTGCTTATTGTTTTTTCAGCTTGTCAAACCCATCGAATTTAACAAATTTCAAAAGGCTGTTCCACCTCGAATTGCCAGACCAAAGGCAAATCCTAAGAATGGCAGAATGGTTTCCAACGTTTTACCATATTAGAATTAAATCGAAGAAATATCAAAAGTTCTATCTTGGAGAAGACGTTGTTTGCACCTTCCGTAGCGTTGGGCATGACACGTGTAACGTAAACATACGACAAGTTTGTATCGATATTACGAGACGTCTCGCGAAGGTTAAACTCTTTATCAATTGATAAACGCCCTAAATGAAAATTCAGAGAAAAGTGAAAAAAATGGAATAATTTACAAAGAATAGAGTCGATCAGTCTGGTTTTTGAGAAGCTTAAATAACATTAATTGCGATTAATAAATAAGCAAAATGTTCCGTTATTAGATCTCAATGTTAGTGAGCGTGGATTGCAAAATATAAGAGCTGTTTTTCTATTTCCTTTCAGAACATAATTATTAACGATTATCTACGAAGATAATTAAAATCCTTTTCTTACAGGGTGACAGCAATAGTTCATTGGTTTATAGGACTCACGTGGTTGCTGTTGTATCTCGTGCTATTCCCTACACAACTGATAAACCAGATATTTCCAATCAGTGTCACCTTTCGCTTATCCAACAAGCCATGAAATGATAATTTTAACAAAATTCATCTTATGTACCGTATAAAATCTTATAAATAAATAAGCAGTGATTTAAATAACTAAACTGTCAAGTTTATTGATAATAAACTCATAATATTACATAAATATCATTTCATAAATAGTTTCTGTATTGTATTCAAACATAATTATACACATTCTTTTTATTATGAAACTTTTCTTAAGAGTATTGTATTCGTTTTCTAAGATATTATGGAAACCATGAAAAACGTGAAAATATAAACATAACAGCCAGTAACAACAAAAATAGTGGAAGATAATCTTTACAAGAGATATCCAGCCGAAATAAAATAACGTTATTTTAAAAGCGATAATTGTTGTATTATTATAATACTTTGAATCGCATTGGATCGTTTTATCACTCATGCAGTCAAAAGGTACAAGTGTTTGCTTCTAAGTAATCATTAAAATTGATAATTCAATTATGACGTTGCTGTAACTTTTCTGTATTTATGTGATTAACTTTCAAGCTTATCATGATATGTGTTGATAACGAGAACCTATTTCAAACATCGATATTCATATAAAAGGAAATCATTCACTCGTATCGTTGCACTCCAGTTTCAAATTCCTTCGAGTTACAATGGCACGTCTCGCGTTAATCGTCTTCATAATCGGTGTCGTTTTCGGCAGTAAGTAAATAATAGAAATTCAAACAAATTAAATTCTAATAAAATAAATGAAAAAATTAAATTCTATTAATAAACTCCATTAAATTCGACTCTTCTTTAATAGTAACAAACGTTGAAATAATCCAATTATAATTCTTTTATCTGTTCTGAATTCGCTAAAGTTGAATTTCATACTTTCCATATTATCTGAATAGGAACGAAATGAAAAAATAACAAATTCGTTACTGTGCGTAATATCGTAATAAGAAAAATTAATTCGAAATTTTATTTATATAGACGTATTTGCCAGCAACCAAACGAACGAGATCGACGAGCAAATCGTCGGTGGCACCAATGCTCGCCTTGGTCAGTATCCTTATCAAGTATCGCTTAGACAAAATGGAAGACACTTCTGCGGTGGTACTCTGGTTACCACTAAACATGTAGTCACTGCTGCTCACTGCATCCACGGCATTGTGTCTCCTCCATTCAATGATTTCACTGTCGTAACTGGTACAGTTACCCTCTCAAGTGGTGGTCAAAGCCACGCTGTTAAGTCGGCCACCTACAATCCCGATTTCAAGCCCAGCTCTGCCGATTCTTTTAAAAATGACGTTGCTGTAGTCACTGTAAGTAAGAAATCGATATCGTAGAACTGAATAATATTTCACAACGTACAAAGTTTTTCACTTTTATCGAAATTCAGCATTAACATTAATAACGATAAAATATTTATTTCTAACTGTGAAAATGAATCCACGCCAACGTTACAACTGTACATCGTCTACATTAGCGATATTACAATTTCACCTTCATAGTTACCTTCCTGTACAGTCATTTAAATCAGTACTCATTATGTTTCAGACACACGCACTCCTTGTTACTTTATTTCTCTCTCTCTCTCTCTCTCTCTCTCTCTCTCTTACTTTTACTCTTTTTCTTTTATACTATATAAATAGTTGTATATAATACACATTAAAATACTTTATTCCAATGGATTGTAATAACGAACGTGTCTGAAAAGAAAAAGAAAGTTGTTAGTCGATCCTTTCACAGTGAGAAAAATTGGGGCAGACGGTTAAATATGTAACATAATTATCGATATTTATTCCCTATGTGTATAAAGTTGAAAATGCATATATTCTTTTGTGTCTAAAATCTTGTAGATAAAGAGACATGCAATTAGTTTCTAAATCATTAATCCTGAATTCTACGTCATTTTGTTATACTGTCAAAAGGTTAGAACGCATGAAAACTCAAATAAAGCTGTTTCCTTTAACTAGATTTCACTTGCAAATATATCAATATTTGTAATAATTTCAGCTCGTTAGCCCAATTAGCGTAAACGCTAACCAGAAGCCAATTCCTCTCATTTCTTCCGATCCACCAGTTGGTACAACATTGAGAATGACTGGTTGGGGAAAAACCAGTGCTAACGCAGAAAACGTGCCTAATAACCTACAAACGACAACCGTAACTCTTATAAACAATGCAGATTGTCAGAATCGCTTGAGAATCCGCATCTACCCTGGACAGTTGTGTACCTATAACAAAAAGGGTGTTGGCATCTGTATGGTACGTACTAAATTTCAATTTTATGTTCTTCAAATTAATATGATCACATATCACAGCTAATATACACATTCATCGATGTGACACTCTAATATTCTATTTCAAGTACAAATTTCTAAAACTAAATTGAATATATATACAACATTCCTTTCATATATATAATTTTACAAATACTTACACTCAATTCATACAATTTACTCTGTATGGTTATTCAAGATATGAATTTAGAATCTGCTTATAATTTTCCAAAATTAGTTTCACAAAAAATATTTATTCTCCCTACAGGGTGACAGTGGCGGTCCCCTTGTCTACAATGGCCAACTTGTAGGCATCGCTTCCTTTGTCATTCCATGTGCTGAAGGTTACCCTGATGCTTACACTCGTGTTTCTCAATACAAAAGCTTCATCAACAAAAATTTATCTTAATTTAGAATCCGAAACTTAAATAATAATTATTGTACAATTCGTATTTTCTCTTTGTAAATAAACAGATATTATATTCACTATAGCATCAATCGATTAATTTGATATCTTGTAAATTTTAATCTTTAAATTTATATACTATGAGATCAATTAATATCGTCAGTGAACGATGACGTCATCGACGCTATTTCACTGTCCTCGCCGTCTTTGGTATCGCGGAACGTGTGGGTCAGTCAAAAGGCCCACTCGATTGCGAGGTTCCTTATAGAACTTTTACTGTATATCATTAACTCACGCAATGCTTTATGTTAGATATTATCGCTAAAAATCTAATATATAATAATATATAAATTCATCGGTTAATTCGCTTTATGCATTTCTTTATTTTACCTTCATATTTGCTTTTACATATTATTCTTGTCTGATACTAAAAATTAATTTACCTATTAGTTTCTAGTTTTAGTCTATTACTGCTATTCTAAGAATATCGGTGTAAGGTCCAATGAACTCAAGATACAATTTGTGAACTAATTTCGAAAAACGATGTTTTATCTCTAAAAAAAATACTCTGTTTACAACCTAGATTGTAAATAGTATTAATTAGGTATATTCTCCGGCCCAAAAATTTGCAGTATGTTTCGGTCTCAAAAGATCTTAAAAGACATCGTATCGCCTTAAAAGATAATGACTACCTTGAGTAAATAACAGTTTTATTCATAATGTTATTCTTTGATAATGTTGGAATTATAATTGGGAGACTGCGAATGTTTATGCAAATTTATATTGTAGAGAATACAATTGGAAACATAGAGCCTCGATAGAAAATTGTGTCATCTGTCGAGTACTATAGGAAGCGCTATACTTTGAATATTTCATATTATGTGCATTTTGTGCAATTTCGTACTTTCAAATTTGTTATAAATTCATAAAAATTCGCAGTCGTTTTAACGTAAAACAAAATCGTAATGATATTTAAAGATAAAATCTATAATTGTAATATATGCGATACCCTCCTCTTGTTTCTCGGACGGATATATGAAAACGTTTGTCGAAAAAGCAAAAGATGTTTCAAACACTCGGGCCGGATTGTATACACAGAGTTTCGGCATTGATTTACATGGACCGCGACCCTGACGAGGATAAGCTTTATTAGCAGAGACGCCACGGGGTTGTTCTCCTCCCGCACCCTGTTCCACGTCGACAACCCTCTTGCACAGGCGCGTGTACATCGCGTGACGTAGTCAGGAAAAGTATTGCCAAGGGTAGCATCGTGCACGAAATGCGGGTTAGTAGGGCACGAGCGTTGCGACGCCGAGCGTCGACGTCGTGTCAGTACCACCCGTTCGGTTTCTCGCATTCCTCTTCATTCGTCGATCTTTTATACAAGAAGTTACGTTGACTCCGACGAATTAGATCTATAAAACGATTAAAAAAAGTGGAATATTAATATTTTGGTGCAAATACTCATGGGATGCGAAGTTGGTGGAGGAGATGGCTCTGATCAAATGCTGCCTCGAGACAGAAGTGCCTGACGTTTTCGAGATTCTCGCACGAAAGTGCACTGACCCAGGCTGTAAGTACAAATCAGTTGTTTTACGATAAGATGATAAACATTTTAGTTAAAAGTAAACATTTTAGAAACGATATACGCACTGTAGTATGTACAATAACTAGAAACAAAACTTCTATACAACTGTATTTATCATAGCCGGCTACGTATTAATTAATTAGGTTCAGGTATATTAAATTTCGTATAGTTTCGTGGCATCTGCGTATGACTACAAAAATTTACACTAAGAAAATGAAATGTAAGATGTAATAAAAAAAAAACATTTTATTGGAAAATAACTGTATGTGCAAATGCTTCTTGCAGGCACTTTAAGTACATATGTATTAGAACACTTACTTCGTTATATTTGTTGGAAAGGTAAATTAAATTGTTAAAAAGCTTCCTCGATAAAAATAAAGTGGAAACTATCTACAAAATCGGGTAAACTTTGATTAATTCATTATCTATAAAATATATACACCTTGAACTTATTCAGTTGAAAGTTGTTAAAGGAATTACGATTGATGCAGTTTAGTTTACTTTATATTTTCGCATAATATTCTTGATAATTCCATAAAATTAACTTTTAGACTTTTATCTAGAGAGTTCACGAGTCAATAGGAAATTGATTGAAGCTGTGGAACACGTGCTTTCGCATGGTTGTTATCGCAACTCGCAACAGTTTCCATGTAGTTTGACAAACCTACACCTGCGTTTATCGCTCTTTTGATATGACATTCGCAATCATAAAATTGTGCATCAAAAGCATACAAGAATTATTATATAAGTAGTTTGACAAGAGAGTTATGAGAGCAATGAAAAATAATTAGTTGTAAAGCTTTTCATTTCTTCGAACTTCTGCAGCTTTGTATCGAAAATTGTGTATTTATGACGGCATTAATATAAGTCTATCGATTTATCGATGGTGTATATAAGTAATATTCATTACTTCGCATAAACTTTGAGGATATCCTGTACACTATATTATCTTGCAAGTGTTTCATGTTTCAATCGAATACCTCCGTACGACCTAGTTTAAGTGTCCTAAAAAGCAAACTGTATGTTGTAATATTTGCAAGAATATAATATTTGAAATAAAATTTATTCGTATTATTTATATTTACTTGTCTCGTATTATTTTTGCTATCGTAATTCGAAGGATATAAGTATAGCGTGGATGTTTCCGTGGCCCAGAATAAAACGAAAACCAAGAATGACGAGATTACATTGTAAGTTGCGTTTCCTGAGAAAATCATATTTAAAAACTTGTTAAACATGCGTGAATTTAATTCATTTCCGACTAAACAAGACTAGACGATCAACTGAAAATTGTTCCAAAAATTGTGTAAAAAAATAAGTTAAGAATTTCTAATCAAGTGATTCTATAATTTTGTAACAAAATATTCGCTAAAAAAAACACACACATACACATTTAAAAATAATACAAAATTGTGTGCAATTACAAAACACCGTACAATAACCTCAAAATTCCAAATTGATGTTCGAGTCAAATTAAACGACGACCGTGTCTCTATTGCATTTTCGTAATCAATTTCCTAATTTTCTAATATGTAACATTAATTTTACGACATAGATAGATGGTATAAATTGATTTTGCTATACTAAGTATGATAGAACAATTTTCATATAACCGTTATTTGCAAACGTGCAAATAGATAAACGCGAGATATTGTATTGATTTTCGAAGCGCGCTGTCAACATTCGGAACATCTTGTCTTCCTGAATCGGTTTAGCTGACAGGCGTTCGCGCTTTTACCTTAAAATAGTTTTTCCCCAGATAATGCACGTATATGTGTCTCATAAAGGTGAAGAATACAGTTCGTTTGTGTTTGTGCACAGTACACTGATTACGTTAAAGTGGAAAATTCATATTCGTGGGTAATTAACGTTGATAACTGCATAATTATTTTCTTTGATCGTTAGTAAAAATTGTCAATTTTAGTAAAAAGAAATCAATTCTCTTATCTTCGATTCATTATTGTACTTCTTACAACAAGTAAGTGCAAATTATGAACATCTACATTCAGAAGTTTGAAGAATAGAGTTGAGCAATACACATTTTAATGGGAATATTTAAATATTGATGAGTATGTTTCTTTATTTTAATTGATTTAATTCCATTTCTTTCATGAATAATATTTAAATCTTCTAGTAATTGATATTATTGTATTTATATTCCATATTATACTCATACTAACTGTATGCAATGAGGATAAAGATATCGTAGAATTACTAATGGATGGCGACGGTACTTACGTGTGTAATAATATTTAAATCTTCCAGTTATTGTACTTTTAAATAAGATGATGTTAAATAAATTGATATAAAATTTATAACTATGAGAAACTATATCTACGCTTCATTTGAAACGTAGTTAAAAACGTAGTTAATATGATAAAAAGTCTTTAAATAACATATTTCTTTATAAAATAAAAAAAACATGAAATTTTTCAATATCTTTTTTAAATTAAAATTCAAATGTTGAAAAAGTCTGTCGTACTGCCATCTTTCGACCTTTACCTACATTTTGAAATATAACTCAGGTCGACAAAAACGAAATAAATCTTACCGACCTTAAATTCTTTGTGACAAAATTTTGTCATTGAAGATAAATGTAAATTCGTCTATGATAAACTGTACAAAATACTTATTTATAACTTAACTCATACACATTACAATTACTGTACAAATTAATAAACTCCATATAGTAGTATTTTACACTATTTTATAAATAAGAATTGCATATAGAGCAAATCGCATAATGATTTTTGGTAGCGGCTTAAAAGTACACATTCTATTGGTTACATCAGTCGATCGAAGTTTGTTCGAGTGTACAGTGGTTGTCCGATCGTAACGAAATGTTTGGTAAATATCGTGATTTTGTTTTGAAGCGTACAATTTTTTCGTGAGATGTCCCTTTCATACTTACGTACGATTAGTTAGTTTTCACCTATCATCCGATATATTTCACGGAAACATATTTTTCGCCCGTGTATATTTTCTCTACTTCTATTTCTGTCAGGTTGTTGCTGGTGCTGTTCAGCTTTACGCCCACGATATAAAAGACTTGTTGACAATATCTTTCCAGTAAATCCTCAGGTAAACATTATATTCTTGATATATTAACAAACTTTCATAATTATTTTATATTATCTCTCACAATAAATATACTATATCGCAGTTTCATTACGTAATTCATATTTTTCATGTATGTATTAATCTATAACATCAAATTCGTTTAAAAAGAATATTGTTATTTTATTGAACAATATAAGAGCGAGATATTTGTTGAGTAATTAACCATATTTATTAAAATATTAATTGGCTTACTCACTTGCAATTTCTTTTTTTCTAAGTGAACTGAATTTTGTGTCAATTCTCACATAGTTTACAAATATTTTGTTTATGTATAAATATGTTGTTATTAAAAGATTTATATGTATAAATAGAAAAAGAAATGTATCATGATAAAATTCTTAATACACATACGATTGACATTTAGTCTTGATTTTATTGATTTTTAAATTTAAAACATCAATCTTGCTACCTAATATTATAGAAATTAACATTTAGTACTTTTTATATACATTAATATTTTTATAATTAGGATGGCTTAGTAAAAAATAACATGGAGAAACTGACCTTTTATTCATTAAGTAGCCCTGAAAAACTAGACAGGATTGGAGAATATTTGTTTCAAAGGGCTTCCAGAGACATTTACAGGTATGACGCAAACAACTTAAGTGATAGAGAATTGCATATAATTAATTTAATAACTGTGAAAAATGCACACTCATGTGATCAATGTAAATTCTTGTTTACTTATGCTATATGCCAGTCATATAAATAACTGTATGTCATTAATCATTATCTTACAAAATGTTAATTTCTTATCTAGATATATTAGGTATTGTATTAGTATTTATATTTGAATAAGGAAATATATAAATAAACATATTTATAATACAGGAGAAGAAATGGATTTGTTGTCATTGCTATGGAAGCGATGGATCAGCTTTTAGTAGCATGCCATGCTCAGACTTTAAATTTATTTGTTGAAAGCTTCTTAAAGATGATACAGAAATTGTTGGAATCTACTGATCCACAATTACAAATACTGGCAACCCAATCTGTAAGTTTCATTAAATAATTTTAGATACATTATATTATTATATTTATTTATATTTTCCCATATAAAATTTTTTTTCATGTTACTTTATCATTTATTACTATCAAAAATAATTGTATTTTTGGCATCTTTCAATTCAGTTGAACAAAGTGCTGGCTTCTTCCAGTTTGTCCGATTTGCAAACATCGAGCAGGATACGCCGTCTTATCACACACGTTACGATTTCTTTGTATCAAAATACTCTGCAATGTGCCACTCCAACCACAATGACCACGCAATCTGCAAACAGATACGGCTTGCTGGGATTCAGGGATTGCAGGCATGATTTTTATATAGTTAAATATGTATAACTAATATTTTGGTCAAAATTATTTTATTATAAATTAGAATTAATTACATATTTGTTGTTTTTAAAAAGTTTACTGTATTATATTTTCTAATATAGGGTGTTGTAAGGAAAACACTTTCTGATGATCTAGTAGAAAACATTTGGGAACCTGTACACATGGATAAAATTGTTCCTTCGTTGTTATACAATATGCAAAACTCAAGGTGATATATACAGAAGAAACCAGTGCATATGTACATTATGTAAACTGACTATTATGTATATATTTACAATTTCATTTTGATAGATATTCTAATAAAGAAGATGCAACACCAGATAGCCCAACTGAGGAACGATCGGACCCACCACAATTTGCAGAAACTTGTATGCGAGAACTCGTTGGTCGAGCATCATTTGGTCATATAAGATGTGTTATTCGACCCGTTCTAAGGTTTGTATGTTACATTTCCCATTTAAAGTTTAAGTCACTGTTTTATAAAAATAATTATAGGTAAAATTTTAATGAACAATATTAATACAATAAATATTATTTACAGGCATTTAGATAACCATCAGTTATGGGTCCCTAATTACTTTGCTATTCATACATTTAGGATAATTATGTTCTCTATTCAGGTTAGAAGAAAATCATTAAATATTGTTATTACTTATCAATAGGTATTTAAAAAAGGATAAACAATAAATATCAAAATATATCAATCATTTTTAGTCACAGTACTCTTATACAGTTGTGGAAGCATTAATGATTCATCTTGATGATCATTCAAAATCATCCCCCAAGATCAGAACAAGTATTGCAGATACTTTGTCCAAAATTATTTCCATTGCAGCTGGTGAAAGTGTTGGTAAGTTTTAATACATATCAAAATTTGTTTATTTGTATTGCAGAATTATATAAAATAACATAATTTTATAGGTCCCTCTGTGTTGGAGATAATAAATTCTCTGCTATCTCATCTTAGAGTTAGCGTAACAAGAAATCAATCTTCAAGTAATGATGAACAATTATATCAAGAGGCTCTTATTAATGCCCTTGGAGAGTTTGCAAATCATCTTCCAGATTATCAGAAAATAGAAATTATGATGTTCATAATGAGCAAAGTTCCATATAGTCAACCAGATCGTATAGTTTCAGTCGGTAAAGGAGATGTACTACTCCAAAGTATTCTTCTAAAATCTCTTCTAAAAGTAATTATACATCATTAACACGAGCAAAACACGCACGCTACTTAATACATACTTTTTTCTTATTACATTTGTGTAAATACATTTCAGGTTGGCACAAAATACCAAACTATACACTTGAATACAACTTTTCCACCAAGCTTTTTGGAGCCATTGTTAAGAATGTCACTTGCAGCAGATGCTGAAATGCGGCTTTTAGTACAAAAAATCTTTCATACTTTAATCGATAGGCATCAAAATATTACGAAACTTGCGAAACCTACGTAAGTTGTCAATAGTAGATTGTTTTAATTTATATTATTTTTAATAACATTAATTAAATCTTTCCAAATATAATCTTATCATTTTTTATTGAACAGAGTAAATGTTGCACAACTTGATCTTACAATTGAAAAAGGATCCAGACCAGATGTGATATTTATTCGTAAACATGGCCCTGAAATTTATTTAGCGTTATATGAATCGTTGGAATTGGCAAGCAACATGGTAGAAAACGTAGAATCTATATATACAACATTGGCATTACTTGCCGTGGAATTGGCCTCAGAAGAAACTGTGTTGGAGTTACTAAGATTAGTGCTGAGTCTTCAGGACTTAGCTTTAACAAGTGGCCAAATCAGTATTTCTCTCAAATTTAACTTGCACGCTATTGTCATCAGTTTGCTTGTACTAATATCTTACGTTTGTAATATTACTTCACTCATGGATTATGCAAATAAAGTAAGTTACAAATTGTTTCGTTTGTTGGTACATATTCTGGTCAATAAGAATATATTCTAGTTCCTTTAATTTTTATATTTTAAGATTGTAGAAGTACGACGAAAGGAAGCATCTCACCTTTTGCCTGATTTGCAATCTCAATATGATAGTGGTTTATCTTCTAGATTAGCACCCGCTTTATTAGTTGATCAAACTGTTTTAAGCGAATGTTTAAAAGGAGCTGGTCTTGACAGTGGAAAATTGCAACAGGGATCTGGTTATAGTAGTATTTCATTACAACATCGGTAATAGTAATTGTAGTAATTTTTAATTTTCTCATCTTATTAATTTTGTAATCTTTGTAATTATCAATTTCATATTTTTAGGCACTCGTGGGTCGATAGTGCTGGACGAAATTCGTTAGCAGATATTAATTCTGGTGCTACTGAATTAGATAGTGGTGGCTCATCTCCTGGTGTTCAAAAAGTACATCCTTTATATATAGTTCTAATTTATTTATAACCTTCTAATAATCTATTTTTTGTATACCTTTCATTCTCAGAAATTACCAGGAGAAGAGTTAACTTTTGAGAGTATGAAACGAATTTTAACAGAAAATAATAATAATCATGTCATAGAGGAAGAAAAACGAATGCAATTATCGCACTTCTTTAGAAACGCACCATTCCAAGATTTGGTATCAAAGACACAACCAAAGGTATAAAAATAGTTAATAAATTTCTTATTGGTAAAAAACATAATAATAACGATAAATAATTTTACAGCATGATGTTTTACAAAGTAAATTGTCAGAAATATTTAATACATTATCTGTTGATCCACGAAATGCAGCTCAACCAGGTGGACCACCAACAGATACCAAACCAAGTCAAGCTCCAGCTTATGAAATACATTTCCCAGAATTATTTGTTTATTAAAATGACAAGTTCTTTTCTTGCTATGACATTTTTATTAAGTTGAACATTACAATTGCCATATGTCAATTATAATCAACTTAATTTATTTGTACATTTTACGTTAAAAAAATGTAGAACAATTTGTACATATAACGCATTTTGATACCGTTTAATGTGTGCAATTATATTTGCTTAATATTAATTACATTTGTGTAAATATATTTCTTTTTAATATGTATAAATAATTAATACTTATTATTGTTATTTATTTCTAATTATAATAAGTATTATTTCAATTTTGTTAAATTTATTGCTCGTTATGCTTGCAAAAATATTTAAAATAATTTGAAAGTATCGTTTCATAATTGTTTGTACTACGTAAATTAATGTTGTGCGATTCATAACACATTCCTTCTTGTGCAACCCGTAAAAAAAATAGTGACACATTTATGTACTAATACCCTATTATTGGCAAATTATGTAATATAATGTTAATGCTATTTTATTGACAAGATTTATTCTAATATTCGCATATCACTGGTATAATATTGTATAAAAATGTAACAAAATTTTGAAGAAGTAATGTATAGTTCAAAGAAAATGTTGTAACGAAGTTGAAATATTCAAAACAAATTAAAGTTATTCAAAATTATATATGTATATATAAACAAAAAATTTAAATTGTAATAGGTAAATATTAACTGTGGGCTAATAAATATATTCATATACTTGAAGACAAGACAATTTTTTTTATTGAATTTTTCTGTGTAAAGGTTCATACTATTACATTACCAATACAATTATTTTCTTTTGGATCATTGAAAGATTTTGTACAAAATACTCAGATGATTATTTACCAAGTACTAAGTAATTGGAATGAACACAGATGTTGGATTACATATTGAATGCTTCAAGATTTATTTAATTCAATTTCTTATAATAGGAATGCTATCAGCCTCAAAACGAGCAATGTAAACTTTAATATTATTATGACGTAAAAATGTGAGAAACATGTTCTGATATCCCACGTTAATTGGTCATTAATGATTTCTGTACAATTGTAATCTGTAGTGTATATAATTGTGCAATAGTGTGAAACAGAATTAAAGTCTCGATTTTATTTTTTTGTTTTTGTCTTTATGAGCAATCAAATTAAGATTAGTATGTAAGACATACCACTCATGCAATGACTACTTAACATAATGTAATTTGAAGCGTTTAATTATCTGTGGTTCCGATGTGTGCAGTCAATTTGATACACTCTGGAAAATTCTTCAAGGCTCCACCTTCAATAATTCCACATCAAAGATAAGGACAGCATTTGGAGGAATAGTGTGTCTATGTCAAGGATAACATCATAATATTATTTATATAATTATTAAGATTGACTGTTTATGTCCCATTCTTCCTTCATTCCTACATTCTACTATTAAAAACAAAATTCAAATAATAATAATAGTAATTAAAAAATATAGTTATTTAGTAATAATGGCATTACTTTAATGCATTAATTTCAGTTGCTCATAATATGCAAATATTGTGCGAAATATAAGAATTTATAATAATTTTTTTTAAATTATGAATAATTTGAATTAATTATAAAATTTGGTTTTATCCTTTTTTCTTACATTCATCTCTAAAATTAATAATACTACAAATGTTTATCTTATATTAAAGGATATACTCCAGGATGTCCTCGGCTACCATAGGCAAAATCTGGTGAACAAGTTAACCTAGCACGTTCTCCAACACACATTTGAGCAACTCCTTGGTCCCAGCCTTTAATAACTTCACCTTTACCGATTTTGAACTTAAATGGCACTCCACGGTCCCTACTGGAGTCAAATTTTTTTCCATTGTCAAGGGTACCTATTATACATTTAATAATTAAAATTTCACAAAATTCGAAGTACTGCAAATTATAAACAGCAATATTTTACTTAATCAAAATTAATAATGTGATTTAGTAACAGTAATAATTGTAACATTAAACTTTATTTTTTATTTTTAAATCCTATTATCAATGTATACGATTTAATACGAATGACTTGAAAAATATTTACCTGTATAATGAACAACTACGGTCTGTCCGGTTTTCGGATATGTCTGGCCTGTACAGACATTACAAGAATGGTCGTATTATAAATGAAAAGTACAAAGTACTAAAATTTCATACAATACTAAACGTATTGAATAAAGATCGAAATCGCCTTATTTGGAACGGACCATCACCAAAGCATGGTTTTCATAGATTTTCAGGTTGTAAATAAATCTCACCGTCTAAACTTTCCGGCATATTTTAATCACAATAGAATTAATGGGATTTAGTTGAAGTCGAACAAGAAAAAAAAACACGAGGTGTGACTCGAAAAGAAAGAAACAGCGAACCGAAAAAGAAAAGTGAAGGATCGCAGAATACCGTGTACAGAATAATTACCATCTCCAGGAGAAAGAACTTCTACATCCACGCCCATGGCTATGTATTTTATGTCACAGAAATCGGATTCCTAACGAAGAAATAAGTAAATTTTGTTATACAAGATCAGGTAGCTCGTATTGCTAAACAGAATTCACATAAATGTGATTCTCGTGGATGCAAAAAACGATGCTAGATCCAATGCCGTTCGATGAATA
Source organism: Bombus haemorrhoidalis (assembly GCA_014825975.1). NCBI lineage: Eukaryota > Metazoa > Arthropoda > Insecta > Hymenoptera > Apidae > Bombus > Bombus haemorrhoidalis. The sequence continues at coordinate 14,739,234 of CM026166.1, read as the reverse complement.
TAACAAGGTAACTGAAGACTGAAGATACCCTCAGGAAAGAAATTTTAACTGGAAAAGCCGCCGTTAGGTTCGCTGCATTTCAGATCTTCCGGTTAACATACTACGATCGATATGAATATTTCCGATTCCGCAAAATTTGAAGTAAATATTGTTTCTTTCATTTTTGCATTTAATATGTTGTATGAAAGAGCTATATAATTAGACTGCAAATTTTTATGCATTCATAAAAAATTTGAAAGTGTAAAATTGCACGAAATGCACATAACATAAAAAAATGTATGAAATATTCAAAGTATAGTGACTTCTGTAATAATTGGTAGGTACTATTTTCTTTTATACCTTCTGCATTTTTAATTATATTCTTAAAAATATGAATTTCATATGAATAGAAATCCGCAGTCTGTATACAATTTATGTAATTGGAATAAGTGATATTTATTTATATATTCGAATTATAAATTCTTAAACTAGTCACATTTTGAAGAAAATAAAAAAATTGATTATTCTAAAATAACATTATGATTAAGTAATTTGTACTGAATAAATTTAGAACTTTGATGTCCTTTATTTTTCGTGTACAAAGATAATAAATAAGAGAATGAATATAAGTACTCGTACAATATTATATGGAATTATTCAGAGCTTAGTTGCACAGCAAATTCTTATAATAGAAGATATATTTACAAATCGCTTACATTAAGAGCTCTAGTTGCAATAAAAATATATTGATAATACTTGAGAAAAAATTAAAGACTTGTTTCAGTTACGTGTAGAGAATAGTAATGTCATTTATATCTATATCTATATCTATATATATATATATATATATAAAATACGTATAAATATAAAAACAATCGATATATAATATATAAAGAAATGTATTGAAATCTAAATAAATTTGTTAATTTATACTTTCATATCAACAATGAATCAAGATAAAATATACAAAATACTTATATAACAATTGGAAAGACAAGTAAATTATTATACTTCAAAAATAAGTACAATTACATAGTGGCAAAATTAACCTTAAATTTAATGGAATTTATCATTACTAAGAATTATTAAATAATTAGCACCATAAATTAAAAGTATAAATAGAATATCATTTTCAAACATTTTTCTACCTCATATGTAAGATGCAATGTTATAATACTTGAGTAAATGCTAAAACTTATGATTTTCCTTTCTCCGCAGCATATATTCTTTCTAACAAAGCTAATGATATATTTCCTGGTATTCTTTGATGTTGATTTATTAAATTGTTGAGTGCATCAGCAACCTGAGAACAGAAATAGTAAATCTATAGTATCTAACTTTTCATGTATGTATATTATTTTTTATTTTATTTAAACTATAACAGCACTAAAAAGTATTTAAACATTTATGTTCATTGCCTTCATTTGTAACTCTTCTGGTGTTAGATTCCCATCATAGAGAATTGGTTTACCAACATATGTTGTCAACTTTACAGGAAAACCACCATAGATAGGTACAAAAGGAAATCTGGTAGCAGCATATATTCTCAACCACATTCTCCTACCCCAACTTATCGTTCTAAATGCTTCTCTAATATTCTTCGTAAATAAAGGTATTATGCACTGTTATAAAAATATTAATATTTAAAACTTGTATAAATATAAAAGGAAAGTATAATATAATAATATAATAATATAATACCACTTTAGCATCCAATGCAACCTTTGCAAAACCCACTCGCTTTTTCCACATTAATTGGTAATAAGAATCTCCAAACTGAGCTTCATATACACCACCAGGTGAGATTGCAAGCATATTACCTTCTTTCAAAATAGTAGAACATGTTTGGATTGTACCAGGTATTACTTTTAATACATCAGAAATTATAGACCACCCAGGGCATTTGAAAAGAAATCTATCTGCTACTGTGTGAATTAGCTTCGAATTTAAAAGTAATATTTTAGATATAAAGTAATAAAGGTCTACAGGTATAGCTCCATGATAGTATACAAAAAGTACTGGTTCATTTTGTGGTATATTTTGAAGTCCAACTACTTCATATCCTATAAAAAATACATATAAAATTTCAAGTTTTGTACTTCACAAAAATTATATTATGTAATTCATTTTGTTAAAATGATTATTATACTTTATTAATTACATATGTAACATACCATACCAAATCCAACCATGAGCATCCCAAACAGCAGCTACTACATTACGTGCAGCATTTCTCCAGTCTGTTTCATATGCATTTCTTAATCTAACTCTATGAAAATAAAATATTTGGATTGTATAAAATTTATCACAAATATATACTCAAACTAATAACAACCTACCTGTGTAACTTATATATATACAATATTAATGCAGTTAAATATAATAATAGCCCAATCAGAAGTGGAAGTAAAAATGTTAACAAAAGTGGCATCAAAAGCCATAACCATAATGTAAAGTCCACATCGATATATTCAACTAAAAAGAATAAATAAATCATTTATCGCATATAATTTTCACGCAAAATTTTCATTTAATATAATATACAAATAAAAAGTAAATATAACTAATATAATATACAAAATTTACAAAAGATTTATGATCTTCCTCTAAGATACTGGTAAGCTAAATATACTATTATTGACAAAATCTCAATTATTTAAACATGCTTATAATACTTTCATTTGCAAATTATTAATGTCAGTGTTTTATACTTATATGCAAATTATATTATACATATAATTATATATGTTATGTATATAAAATTACATTTTTACCTATAGTATCTTCTAAAATTTTCTGTAGGTTAAATATTACGGAAAACATGTTTAGATTACGGGAAAAACAAAAACAATAATAAATCTATAATTACAAAAAATCTGATACTTCTTTATCAAATATCCACATATTCTATTTACTGTTGGCAATATATTAAACAACAGTCTGCAAATTCTGCTCTCGTTTTCCTGACACTATTCATTTATATTCCTAAATGACTTGTATTTAATTATTAGTATCATTCATAAATATTTTAATATAGATTATTCACGTAATGCATTTTCACAGAACATTTATTACAGTTTGCATAATTTATAAATAATTTTAACTATTCTTTCAACAATCTTATATGAATTATGCATGTTGTTTGTTTAAGTTTAGAAGTTAATTTTCTGGTTAAATACTGAAGGTAAATAATTACAAATCCAATAAATAGATAGTTAGCAATATGTACGTATTAGTACATATATACCATATATGTACACATATTGTACATGATACATGTATGTTAGTTAACTATATACATTCGTATAATGTCAGGTTGTTACCAGCTAACTTCATGTACATTGTTTTCAATTTACGGATATACATACCAAACATCTCTTATTGTATTAAAGCTTTTAACAGTTACATCCAGCGGAAATAATATTTCATTTCTAACATTACTATATATTTAAATATCGATATACCTTATATATATGTATATTTAAATATTTGTTACTTATAGAGCCAAAGTTCTTTAATTTATGATATGTTTAAATTATTATGATTTTTATCGAAACTTGTTAAAAATATATAGAAAGTACATAATATGCAAAGATATTCCAGATATGCAGATAAAGCAGGTCTTTATTTAGGTTCCTAAAGTTATACTCATAAGTTATACTCATAAAAATACGGATTTGTATAAAAATTCACAATCCAATAATAATTAATAATATGTAATTTAAATGATATAGTTCGTTACCAATAACGAATTATAATTTGAATTATTTTAATTAAGTTTTTTTGCGGTCAAATGACATAATTATGTTCATAAAATGTAACATCTGTAACATCTAATATTTTTCTACTAATATAATGCTTCTACAAAATATGTTATTAATCATGTTTGCTCTGCTCAATATTTAAAAGGAAATATAATAAATCATTATATATATCCTTAATTATTATAACAGAATACGTATATTTTAGTGGATATTTAAATTATGTACAATTTTACATATAAATCTTAATCAATATTACAGTTAAGCATAAACAAGTTAAAACAATTTTTACAATGTATCTACATTAATAAATATAAATAAATAAGTAACCAGTTTATAACAATATACATGATCATTCTGAAGATGGCGCTGAAAATCGAAGAAAATATAGAAGACAATATCAGAGAGGAACAATATAAATCACGAATTTTAGAAAAGAGCAAGATTGATGTAAAGAAGATCGAAGTGAATTGTATAATTGTAAATATTTACATTATTGTAACACGTACAAATTTTAACAAATAAATTCGTTTGAAAAATTGGGCAAAATAGTTAAGCAACCATAGAAAAAGAAGTTTGATATTGGCATGAAGTTTGGCGGTATATTTCATTGGCGAATTTTCGCATTAATACATACTTATATATGTCGTCACTATAAGGAGCAATTTTCGTAACTTTTAATTGTTGCCAATAAGACTGAAAAACGAAATAAATTCATTTATAAAGTGAATTTGGACACATTTAGAATTTTTCTGTTAGACTTGCAAGATATTAACGAAGATTACAACGTAACTAAATTATTTCTGTACATTCCGTGTTTATTTTATATTGTACTTTAAAAAGAAAATGTCTATGGTCTCGTCATTTCGTTCTAAATGTGTAACAGTGAATTGTTTATGAATGTTGCTTCAGGTAGAGATTATTATTTTCGATTTTAATAATGTGCATATTGCATCATTGCTAACATATGATGTCAATTCTGTGTGTCAATTTCTTATACAATTTATATTTTATTAGAAATATTTCCTTGATAAAGTTTGTTATGATAGAATTAGTATCCTAATTTGTAACGATGCGTAACGAACCAATGGACGATCAATTTCACTACGACGTGTCAGTAGTTAATAAAATGATTTTGCAATGTATCAATATTTTCTTAAACTAAATAATATCAATGTCATTTGATAAAATACTAAAACTTGATTAGTAAAAAAAGACTTACATAGCTGTACTATTCCGATATATTTTTGAAATTTATTTTGGTCGCTTTATCATAGAAATAAGAATACATAATGTCTGAAATATCTGTTATTTAATGTCTGAAAAGGTAAATGTCTTTTAAATAGAAAACAAATTGTATCAGTGTAGTAATTATTAATGATTCTATAATTTTTTGTATAATGTATTTTTGTATAACATTTGTATGTGTTTCATAATTTCATTGACATTGTCATATAGTTACATATGTTTGAATGGTTGAATAAATTGATATACTTTATGATTTGTGTAAATAATAACGTTCTTTTTCAGTTATAATACAGTAATGCAATATTGAAAATCTTATTTTATTAAGACAAAATGTCAGATAACAATTTGCCGCACATATTCTATGGACTTGATTCGCCTGGTAGGATAGTACGTATAGAATCTAGTATTACCACACAGCCTAATATTAGTCGTCTTTCAACTATAGAAGAAACATTAAGGAGACTTAGCACAAATCTAAGGCCAGAAAGACAAACTAATGAATCAAATAATGGTAAGACCATATTAATAAATGTTAAAATTATAAAGATCATATGTGTGCTAATAATAAGTTTTTCTTACTAATAATATATATTTATATAATTTTACAACTTGTAGAAATGTTGCAATGCATATACAAAGAAAATTAATGAGTTAATATTTAAAATTGAACCGTTGTCAAATACAATTCATTCCAGAAAATTGTTATACATTAATATCACTTATATTATGTGTTAAAATGTAAGACTAATTAATTAACTAATTAATTAAACTTGATTAAAGAAATATCTGATGCTCAACCTCCAGCGATTGTATCAAATGAGGAGCCAGTATCTATTGTGTTGTCAGAATCTGTAGACATTGCGCAACCAAATGATATGATTGACGGTGCATCTTCCCCAAACCAATCAAACATTAATACATCAACAGCAAGTACAGAAGATGAGTATGTATATTAATATATATTACAATTTTATACATAAAGGATAAAATTTCAATACATGCTTCTTAACAAAACATTTCTGTTCAATTCAGCAAAAGATATTGCTGGGTATGCTTTGCAACAGATGAAGATGATGCAACTGCTTTATGGGTAAAACCATGTCATTGTCGTGGTACCACAAAATGGGTACATCAAGGATGTATTCAGAGATGGGTTGATGAAAAACAAAAAGGACATGCAGGTGCACATGTAGCATGTCCACAGTGTAATACAGAATACATTATTGTATATCCAAATATGGGTTAGTTATTTTAATATTTATATATTTTAAAACAAGCTCAGATAGATTTGTTATTAAAATATAGCTGTTACAATCGCTATAAAGAAATATACTATAAATATATGTATATTGCAATAAGTGTGTTAAATGTAATATATTTATTACAGGGCCGTTGGTAGTTGTACTGGATACTATTGATGGTATGGTTTTTCGAATTTGCCCATTTATTGCAGCTAGTATAGTCGCTGCATCTGTATATTGGACAGCTGTAACATATGGAGCAGTAACTGTAATGCAAGTAATTGGTCACAAGGATGGTCTAGCTATAATGGAACAAGCTGATCCTTTGGTATTATTGGTTGGTTTGCCAACTATTCCAATAATGTTAGTTTTGGGAAAAATGCTCAGATGGGAAGATCAAGCACTTAATCTTTTAAGGCGACATGCATATAAGGTTCCTATTTTGAGGCATTTCTTGCCTAGTAGGTATGTACAAAATTTGAAGTAATTATATCATGTGTTTCACATTCATATTATTTTAGTTGTTCAAGTGCTGACAGAGTACAATTTGAAGATCTACCACCTATGAGTGATCCAATGTCAGCAACTCGTATTCTTTGTGGTGCGCTTTTATTACCTAGTATTGCCAGCATATGTGGCAAAATATTTTTTGAAAGTATACATTCTAATTTTCAAAGAACATTGCTTGTATGTATACATATATTAAATATATTTATTATTATTTATTATTAAATAATCGTCTTAGATTTTTATGAAATGTATGCAATTCTGCAGGGAGGTATAGCATTTATAACAGTAAAGGGTGCATTCAAGATATACCATAAACAGCAACAATATGTAAGACAATGTCAACGTCGTATAATGGATTATACAGAAAGTAATGTTTCATTATATAGAAGACAAAATTCTGAAGCTAACCAGATAAGTTAAATACATACATGCAAGAGATTCTTGGAACAATCAAACGACATCTCAGTTAAAAAAAGCTAAATCTCATAATATACTTTTACCATGAAAACAGATGTCTAGTATATTACTTTTATGTAATAATATAAGTTTGTGGGTACTTTAATCAAGTCTAACAAATACGTAAGTTATATATACACATACATACAAAAATAATAAAGGGAAATTATCATATAGATAAATATAATTAGTAACTTATTATCTGTCTAAGGATGAACATTTAATTGAAAGAAAATGGGTATGTTACATCTTTTAAATTTAATTATCAGTAAAATTAAACTAATATCGACTCATCCTTCCTTATATACAAAATAAGAATTGAGATATGTTAATGTCTTTACTATAATTCAGTTTTCCTTTGTTCGAAAGAATCATGCAGGAAGAAAATAATAAATCTGTAGTTTATTAATGACAAAAATTGTATATTTTATGAAGTTAACACAGCACAAGTTTTCTGTGCTCTGACAAAAATAGGCATGGTATGTTTTTAGGAGTTACATTTACATTTTGATTACGAGTGTAAAAAGAGATACAGTCTTTAGAGGAGAAATTTATTTCTATGATAGATGAGTCTTGGATTAGGTATTGCCTATATTAATATATATCAAATAAAAAAATTTTGAAATACAAGTTTATTTTATGTAAATGCTTCATTTGCTGTAGATATAAGAAATTAGTAAATATCAATTCAAATCAATAAACCGTGTTTTTTTATACCTTGATAAATATAAATAACCAATAAATTAACTAACTTATAATTTTTTAAGTTCTCCAGCTAAATTATATTTGTATAATTAATATTTAAGTTATTATTGTCATTATTTTTAAATATTCATTCAAAACAAATTAAAAAATATATTTATACAATAAGTTAAATATTTAAATTTACAATTTTTTTACATATAAAATTGTGGCCTTTTTTAAATGATAAAAGATATAGTCGTTTGTAAAAAATAATCATCACCATTAATAAAATAGAATAAATATATAATGAAAACTCGGATATCGCAGGAATATTTGAAGAAAGACTGTATGATATATAAATATATTTATTATTAAGCTATTTGTAAATTGTATTAAGTACAATATAGTATATATTTTAGAAATATTAATTAACTTGAAAAGATTGAATTTCTTGGTCTGTAAGAACTGTAACTGTAATTTAAACAATTAAACTGAAAGGATTATAACATATACATCAAAATATAATGCATATCTTTTTACAATAGATGTGATAAACCTATTTCTTAAATATTATGTAGTATAAGTAAGTATATATTTTTTATACAATTAAAATTTTTGTTTTTATTCAATAATTATCATATGCCTTTGTTTATCACGCATTACATGTAAAGTGTATTATAATACATTCTTTGTTTACATTCTTATTCTATGTATCAACGAAATAGTAAATATAATGTAATCATTTCACATTCGTGATTTTTATACAGATAACATTTTTGTATACAGAGTCAATAAAAATGCAGAGTCAGATTAGAAATTATATCTAATTTCAATACAAAATCCGTAATAAATAAAAATAAGCTATATCCAATATAAACTAATATTATAAAATATAAAATTTTTATATCACTTTTGAAGCTTATCTAAACAATATATATGTATTCATAAACTTCCATATCTGCAAAAAGGTACAAGAAATAAACACCAATATTATACATTCAATTAGAATTTAAATATTCTTAAAAGTTTATAATATAATTACAATTGTAAATTAATACAATAAAATGCAAAACTTTTTAACAAACAGAACAAGAAATATTTTTGGATACTTCAGGTCACATTAAAGGTGGTCCTGTATATTTAAGGCTTCCAGAATAGAAATCTGGTGGACCTTCAATAACCACCAATTTAACTTCTTCCACTATATCTGAATCTGTACATAGCTTAGAACTACTAACAGTTTTGAAAAATGTACATGGCCTTGGACCTTTTCCAGAATCATCTACATCATATGGAGGACTAAGTATATCCAAAAATGCGGCGGGTCCTTCAATACATGTAATTTCATGTAAATTTTTGTCTCTTGGTGTAAGAGTACAAGCAGGTGAATTGCTGTGTAATGATATTTGTTTATGTCTATATGCCATTACTTCTTTGTTTAATCTGATTGTATGATCTTCATTTGGTTTTAGAGTATAATTGTTTACTTGAACTACACCACTGATTACCTACATTTTAAAGTATAGTAAAGATTTTAATCCTATATAGTTTTAAAATAAAATCAGAAATTGATATATATATATAATTACTAATAATATATATTATTAATTATGATACAATATATATATAGTTAAAATTATATTTATATCATACCTTTAAAAATCCATACATTCCAGGATGATCATGTATTGGCATTGTAAATCCATGTTTCAATATAAAAATTGAGATAGCAAAGTCTTTATTTTCAAATATATCAATTACCCACATCGGAGCATGTTGTACTTGAATAAAATCAAGGATCTGTTTATTTAAATTTACGTCTTCTGCTGTAATCTTGTTCATCAAGTACCGCAATTTGTCAAAGTTCTTTTGACAAAGCTTAAATCCGACATTACTACGTTCTTCAAATGTATTTAATGCTTGCTTCCATAACGTTTTAATTGCCGCCGTCATATTTATTTACTTTATAACACAATTTTTATAAATTCACCTTTTGTACAAATCATATTAATATATCAGTAACACACTTAAAAAATCTTAAGATATGTATATAGATATAATATGTAATTTCAAGATTTTGTTAAAAATTAGTAACACGTAACCTTAATAATTATAACATTGAAAGTTTACTACAAAAAAAAACATACTAATCGCTTAAATCAAGTAAATATATTAGTAAATACCATTCAATTCTTGCACACAAATATTATTTATGTTCAATCTTCTCTTTTAAAACTTCGTTAAATTAGGTTGGTCGATGTTGTTGAAAGTTGTTTCATATTTACAAGTTAAATAAATTGTATATTTTTATGTTTTATCATATGTTCTATAGTTTTTCAATTAATACGTCTCTACCACTTTTTAAAGAATAATACACGTTATTAACTGATTATTCTTTAATTAATCTGGTCCCTACAGATACTTTACGTTTGATACAAAACTTTGCTAAACATGGCTATGTGACTTAATACCAAACAGATGACATTGTAAACATGAATATGAGCGAAGTTCCGAAATTTAAAACACTATTTAAGTGATCTTTTTATTTTGTTTTTACATTGAATATGTAATATCAGAAATAATACGAATGAATACTAATATATAAAAATTTATTTGAATATTTGAATAAGATAGTTTATGTAGTCAACTAATTTTTTACCGCAATAAATAAATAAAGAAAATATAACTTTTAAATGTTTAAAAAAGCATAGCTATAAAAATGTTTTCTCATATACATTACATGTGAGATATAATTTCAGGAGAAATGGTGTTTTTTAATTATATCTACGTATATATTTAATGAAATAATAGAAAGATGAAAGTGTGAGAATATTTTAATTATCAGAAAAATAATAAAGTTTTACAATTATTATAAATAAATATTACAACATTTTAATATATAAATATTACAACATTTTAATAAATATGAACTATTTTTATTTTACAGTAATGTTACGAATTAAGAATAATTGGAAAATTATTTGATTCTGTGAATTTGGGTTAATGTTGCAGAGAGAGTAATGCCCTCTATCGTAAATGCTAGCAATTTAGCATTGAGATGAGCTTTATTTATTTACTATCAGAAGCAAACTTTTCTATAATATAATTATTAGTACATAACTTTTTTCTCCTATTATAAACATTAATTGTGTTGTAAAAGGTAGGAGCAGGTAAAAGTTTAATGCCTTTAATATCTATACCAATTAGAATTAGCAAAATGTGTCATGTAAAACAGTGCATGAGTGTTTAGTAAAAATGTTCCCTTAATTTAATATTTTTTTAATTAGCTTTTCATAATCTAAAAATATAAATGTTATTTATTTCTTTTATTCAATAATCTCTGCATATTGTATATTATAGAGGTTTGTATTAACAATTATAATGTCAAATGTTTATAGCAGTATTTTTAGAATATATAAATATGAAGCTCAAAAACAGATCTAATTCATATTATATTTATATAATAATTGATATTATTATTAAAAATTACAATAATATAGCATTTAAAAGAAAATAATACCTAAAATTAAATAACCAAACCTATTCTGAAAACATGTTTTATTATTTGATAAGGTGATTCTATATATTACTAATCAAATATAACATTTTTCAGCTATGTCTAATGAGGAGCGTTTGAGGAAGTTACTATCTGACTTAGGTAAAGCTACATTACGTGGAATTCGTAAATGCCCAAAATGTGGAACTTATAATGGATCTCGTGGTTTGTGTTGTAAAAACAAATATTGTGATGCTGTATTTAAGGAACCTGGTGAAAAAAGGAAACTATCAACAGAAGCATGTAAGCTTATTACGGGCACAACTGCTCAAGTTTTTTCTGTTAGAGTACGTGATAAAGGCCCAGATTATCGTGGATTTGTTCAATTACCACTGATAAATGCCACAATTTCTAATGAAATGATAACACTTATTTCACAATCCACTGCGTTATGTTTTGTTGATAGTTGTGAAAGAAGTTTTGATACTAGTGTTCTTAAATGTCACGTAAGTTTCACAATAATATAATTGTCAATAATAATAGTTAGTTTAATATTAATAAAACTTTAATGCCCTTCTCTTATAGGAAAAGAATTCGTCCGATACGCCTGTCTCTGCATGTCAACATATACAGGCTGCCTTAAGATGCTATGCAGAGGCACAACCATTAACTTTAAGGAACTCTATTCTATCATCTTTAAATGTAAATAATGAAATGAAACAAGAAATTTGGTTACTTGCTACTGAAACTTCAGGGCCTTTAGTACAACGAGTGTCCAAAAATATAATGGCAGTCAAATGCAAAGCTTCACCAAAACATCCATTAGGTTACCTTCATTTTTCTCTCTTTGTTACAAAATTGAAAGATAGAATTGAACATCGTTATTTTTGTTCTTGTTCCACATTTAAAGTAAGTATCAGTAAAACAAGTTAAACTTGTATTATTTATAAATAAGAATATTATTAACAGTACCAATAATTAATTTAGGGCATAGGGAAAACAATAGGAGACAAACCAGATGTAGCACAGTCTTCTCAGAATAAGCGTTGTGTACATTTTTATGCTTGTATTTGTGCATTTGCTAGCGATACAAAATTATCAGAAGAATTTAGTTATTATATTAACTTAGATCAGAATGATTTAAGTGTATCAAAACCACTAACAACAGTGTTACAAAATGATGAACAAGATAAAATAGTAGGCATTGGTAAGAAGATTTCTATTATTCGTAGTTTGAACTTAGTATAACAAGATATTTATATTACAAAATATATTTAAAATAGATCTTGATGGTTTAACTACGGATGATACAGATACACATCTTTTAATATTTCGAGATGACACTTTAACAGTTCAAAGCTTAGATGGAAATAGATTAGATTTGGATTCAATGAATTTAGAGTCTACAATTCTACCACATAGTATTGTTGAAAATATTGGAGTAGAGTGTGATCGTACCTTGTTAGAAGATAATAATATGGTATCACAAGTAAGATTTTATTATATTACTTGCTTGCTTATATAACATAGGAAGACGAATTAAAATATTAAAATTGTTTTGAAATTTAGGTGAATAATTTGGAAATAATTAATGAGAATGGTGTACAACTTGGTGGAAATACCGTTAAGATAATGGATGATCAGACAAGCATGGATTCTAAATATAATGTGCTTAATAATAGCCAATATATATTAAATGATAATATAAAGATATTAAATACTGGAACATTGAAAGTTCTTGATACAAATGCTATTTTAGATGTAAATAACATGAAAATAATTGATACTAATACTGTTTCAAATACTACTGGTGTAAAAATAGTAGATAAAAATATGTTAATACAATATGATACTGGCAGTATATCAAATACGGAAAGTAATAGTATAACACAGCCAATTTCAACAAAGCGAAAAAGAGATGACAAACCAACAAGCACAAATACCACAAGTCTGAATAATTTAAGTTCAATAGAACCAAGAAAAGCTAAAACAAAATTACATATTGTTAAGAAGTATCAAAATCCTTGCGAAGATTTAGATGAAGCTAATATAAATTTACCTTTCATCAAATGGCTTGCATCGATAACAGAAAGAATAAATCAAACTATGCATTTTCAATTCGATGGAAAACCAGATCCTTTAGTATTTCATGTACCACAAATATTTTTTGATTGTTTACGAGAAAGGATATCATGTGGTGGCAAAAAGAAACGTTTGCCAAATTCAACAACGGCATTTGTTAGAAAAGACGGTGTACCGTTAGGTACATTTACCAAATATACGTGGCAAATTACTAATATTTTACATGTCAAAAGTATTTTTGAAACGCCTCTTATACCTTTGGAAATCACAAGAAGTTTTGTTCAAAACGCGGATGGTACATATGAATTGTATAAAAGAGAAGAAACGGAAATAGATCGATACAAAAAAACCAATAATAACGCATTAATTAAACCCTTAGAATTAAAAACGTATTTGAAAGTTGGTAAGTATTAAATATATGTATAAAAAAATATAGTTTACAAATTACTAAATGTTTAAAAAAATATTAATTAAAAATATTAATTATTTATAAAATATTAATTATGATTAGCATCATGAAAAAATATTTCGTTTTACTTTACAGGAAATACTTCTCCAAATCAAGTTGAACCAACACCATTTTTAATAGAATGGATACCAGATATTTTACCAATATCAAAAATTGGTGAACTTAGAATTAGATTTGAATTTGGTCATGTAAAAAACGAGACAAACCATAGATGGAGGAAAATAGCCCTACTAAAAAATTATTAAATTTTGTATATTTGTATTTATATTATCAAATTTTCACTTTCCTATTATTGATCAAATAAGATACAAGATCTTTTGAGAAAATGTTATCACTGGACAAAAACAAACTAAAAATCATTTCATAAATAATTTGCTATATTTTGAATATTAAATAATTTAGTATATAAAATTTTTGTTAAAAAATATTAATGGAAAAAATGCTTTAAACAATGTGATTCCATCACATTACATTTTTTTATTATTTTACAGAATGTGATTAAAGAACCTGTAAGCAATTTTTGTTTGGAAATAGTTTCTAAATTAATTTTAAAGAATTAAAGACTGATCTTATTTTATTGTATCCTTTTATAAAGGTAAACATTAGAGAAATAAAGATTTCTTATAGAATAAATGATTCATATTTTCATGATATGGAAAACGATTATATTATATCGTATTGCAAAATCAGTATCTTCTGTGCATTGAATGAATACATGATACAATATATTTGTTAATTAATTTATTGGACGTAAATATAGCAAAGATTATGTTATTATTAGTGTCAACAGTGTGCTAAATTATTATTGTATAAGAATGTGATATATTGTAAATATATACTTTAGATCGAATGCTGTTATGTAAGAGCCAAAATGTATTTACATTATTTAATGAAACTTCCTTTGTTTGAATCTTAAAATAAATTATGCATCTAAAATATTTACAGTTACAGTTTTTTTCTTCAATATGTCCTTTAAATTTTAAATAACTATAGAGTTCCATTAAACATATACAATACAATATAATTTATATGATTATATAACAAAAATATCATTCTCATAGTACTTTGAAACGTAGAACTGTCTCAAGTCCGTCTTCGTATGTTAATATACACATATAACAATTGTTATTAAGAAACATAATATAAAAATGTTTTAATAACAAAGTTTTAAGTAATTGTAGTTTGTAGTGTAGCATATATCTTCATCCATTGTCGTATTTATGTAAGCAGACACAAGTTATTAATTAGCTTGAGAAAAACGATATGTCAAATATAATTAACAGTTTTTAATTTTGAAGTTCACATTCGCGCCGTACGTTGCAATAAATTTGATCAATTCTTGAATAACTCGGGCAGTTTTCATTGTTACATTTATTTGGTAATTTATTTCAACCAAATTATATCGTTTTTTTCAAATTTCATAATATAACATTTCCAAATTCTATTATAAGATCATTTATAAAGTCTTTTTTCTTCGAAGTTGTATATTGTAACATGATGATTTTCATAACCTCCATGTTCAGACGAACTATTGTTGAAATGGTGTACTGTAGATAAAACAAAGTCTTTTGGCTTAGCAAAATGTTTCGCAAGAAATTTCGATTTATCGAATCGCCTTGTACATGCCTTATGTACGAACAATATGATTCACAATTAATCGATGCAGTGTTTTGAGTTAAGATTCAAACGGAAGCATTGCCCTGCCGGAAGCTATCTCTGACGTAGAGAGCTAAGGAAGCGTACACTTCCATTTTCTCGACCCTTTCGGCGAACAGAGAGCACGTGTCTGCTTGCCGGTTACGTTTAGGTCATTTTATCGTATAAAACTTCGCGTCAGACTTGTAGCTTGTCGAAGCTTGGTGACCAACGATCTAAGGATTGTGATCGTCGTATAGAGAGGTTAATATGAATCCTGAAAAGTTGAAGAAGCTTCAAGCTCAAGTACGAATCGGCGGTAAGGGAACACCCCGACGCAAGAAGAAGGTATATAGATTTATTTCGAAAGTTAACACAAGTTCACAGAATTCTTAGGACTGTTGGCTTGTCGTGAGTTTAAAAGTTTACGAAAGTGTATATTTCAAGTGTAATTTAAATGATTTTCCTACTTCTGAAAAGTGTTGTTCGTCTCACGATCACCAATTGCTGTTCTTGTACGATACCAAAGCTTTGTAGTTCGTGCAAGACGCATTTTAATTGCTTAACTAAATTACTTTCACGTGTTTCTTAGATACAACGTTGTCCTTTTGATTTCCATTTTCTACTTCTACTATGTCATTTGATTTAATTTTGTAGTTTTCTCATACTCCAAGTTTTAATTTTACATTTTATATTAATCCAGGCTAGAATTATTAATATCATAATGTTTATAATTTCAATAGAAACTGAATCTTTATATTCTTTATGGATATACTGTAGTGGAGTATAAGAATTTACAAGAAATATACATATACATATACATATACATGCAATCTATTAATATTTAACTATATTCAATATATTTTTAGGTTGTTCATGCTACTGCTGCCACAGATGATAAGAAGTTACAAAGTTGTTTAAAAAAATTGTCTGTGAATACAATTCCTGGTATAGAGGAGGTTAATATGATTAAGGATGATGGTACTGTTATCCACTTCAATAATCCAAAAGCTCAAGCTAGTTTATCTGCTAACACATTTGCCATTACCGGTCATGGTGAGAATAAACAAATAACTGACATGTTACCGGGAATAATAAGTCAGCTGGGTCCTGAAGGTGTTACACAATTGAAACGACTAGCAAGTACAGTTTCTGGAAGCACAGTTGGTAAATCAACCTTGGAAGAAGATGATGAGGTGCCAGATTTAGTGGAGAACTTTGATGAAGCTAGCAAAGAGGAGGTAATGAATCAATCTAAATAATATTAACTGTTATGTGCTTGAAGTTTTAAAATTTATATATAATATATTGAAAACTATAAGAAGAATATTATAGTGCATGTATCTTACTATTAGGGATACAATGTATCATGTGTAGGTATTCTTAACGGATTACAAAATATGAAACTTACATAGATTGAAATAATAGTTCATGATTCAGTAACATCTTAAATTTTAGTTATAATGTAGGAATTAGGTCATATGGATTAATGTCTTAAAATTATATTTCATATATTGTAGATTTTTTAAAATGTTGCATATAAGTTATGTAAATATTAGTCTAAAATTATTCTAAACAATTCATGAAACATATTTCATTTGTATAACATTTGATTTATGTGTAGATATATAAATATAATGTATATGTATCATAATAATTTAACATATCTCTTTCTTTGTCTTTTTACAAACATGTAAAAAATGAAGGGTGTAAAAATACAATTAAATCTACTATTGACAATATTTTCATAGATTTTTTATTTGAACATTTGTACTATGTTATTTGTGAAATTATTTTAGTTAGAAAAGACTATAAAGTTTTTTATTATATCTTTTACATTATTGTTGAATGTATATATATAATTATATACATTTAAGGTTGCTCCAAAAAAGGAAGTGGATGAAAGTGATAAAGCAGCTGGTGACAAAAAAGAAGCTGTTACGATTGATGAAAAGAAAGAAGCCCCCTTAGCTACACCTGAAGCTTAAAGTGTTCAGTAACAAGGTAATTTTCTAGCGCGAATTCACATGAATTAAACTGTCATTAAAAAAAAATAAAATTGATTCTTTTCTTTTTTTTTACAGCTATTTCATACAACCAACAGTTGTAATTGACAAGTCGAGTAATACAAGTTGCAAAAGCAATGCGTAAACGAAGTATCACTATACATACGTTATAAATATTTGACATACACTATAATAATGCTATATGAGTAACAGTTAACAAGAAATAAAAAAGGCTGTTACAGAAATCAAAAGTTTCTACAGACAATGTTCTTTACTTTGTTGCATTTGCTAAAAGATAGACTTTGCTTTGAAACAGCTAAAATGATCTTACTTTCCTTAAATTAATATTTTTTAATATTATGCGCGAATGACGAATGGTGTTTGAATTTTTGACATTTAATTCGAATATTCATTCACGTGAGGCGCGACGTGAATTTATAATTTTTATTATGATCACATAATACGATCATATCTTTCTCATTGTCTCACATTGTGTTCGCAATGTGTTTTTACTTGTCGAGAGTAAACTCAAAGAATTTATAGAAATATAATTAGAGAGTGAAATGAAATTCCGGCAAGAGATAATAATAGCTTTCCTCCTATTCGCAGTATAGGGGAAAGAAGTTTATATGCATTGTAGAAAAAAAAGAAAGACGCGCGAAGTACTGATGCACCTCTATTTTAATCGAAATTGATATATGGATAAGGATAGTTTTTTGCAATAGTGTTCCAGCGTGAAAAAATGAGGTGTAATATTTTGTAATGTAATCTATGAAATAAATTCATTTGCTGGAAATGCGGTTTTCTACTTAAAATTCATGTTCTCTGAATAACTATAGTCGTACTTTGCCGATATTTATATCTTCTCATCCATAGAATAGATCTGTAATAACTGTAATTATGAAAATATAAGTACTCTCTGTATAGTAACAGTTTTTCTTAACATTTTCCATTAATAACAATTTCTATTTCATACTGTTTGTAACTATAATTATGTTCATTTCTTTCAAATATTTAGTGTTTCTTTTAATCAATTATGACGCAGATTAAAAAGAATATAATGGAGGTAACATTTTTTAAATTTTTACTAACTATATCTTGAGCAGAAAAATATTGATTTTCTTTTATTGTACAGTTTTCTTATATCATTTAGCAGAAGTAACGTTTATTTGGCAATTATTTGTATATGTTTGAGAGCCACGATGTTCATTATAAAACAAACGAACAAATAAACACAGTATAAAGTTATTTTGATTATTAATTTACCATTTAAGGCTATTCTTATTTTAATTTACTATTCAAAATGTAAAAGTGGTTTACATGCTAAATGATAATATAATGTAACAATATATATCTACTGGACAGGATAACAAGTGTGAATAAACTGACTAGTAGTAATTGGTTTGATCAAGTACTCGTTTTTTATCCACTCAAATTCATATATTTAGTAGGTTTAAATTTTAAATGATTTCTTCTAATTTCAATTTATTATCTTTTTTATATTTACACTTTGTTATATTTGGTTCAGATTTGAAAGATTCCCGTTTTGATTTCAAATCAAAAACAATAAGTTTTGACTGATTTCATTAGAATCTTCATTAGAAATTTCATTAGACTCTTTAAGAATTTTAAATTCAAGTTTGTAACTTCATCTTAGAAAAGATTAAGATTGTATATTATATAATATTGCAGAACTTTATAGTGCATTTCTTTTTATGCAATGATATCATCTAATTGTATTTGTATTACATATTATAAATACCGTTATCTGTTAATTATGTGCAACTGAAATACAGTTTATATGAATTACATGAATTTATTATTAATAGCTTGAAGGATTAAATTTGATGATCTTTATCATATATATCTTTGTTAGTAAATAATGTATTGTGTAATTATTCTGATACTAAAAAATAATTGATTTTAATAAAGTTTTCAATCAATTTTATACGAAGTTTCTTCTTTAAAAACAAAATACGTAAATATGATGACTGCTGAAAGCTCTTTTTTTTACTTACTTTTTTGTAATGATATGATAAAAATATATTTTGATTGGAAACATTTAATTACCACTATATTATTTCCATGTGATAAAAATCTTGGATAAAGTATAGTATCCGGGCAGCAAGATCTTTGATCTGAATGTCTTTTCGTGGTTATTTTAGGTCGCTAATGTCGAAAATGATTTTTTTATAATTATTTTAATGATTATTTTTCACGGAAATGAACGGTTTTGAAAATTATGGTAGTTGGTCCTATGGTATTTGACCAACAAAGGTCTTCTTAACACTTTTAACTGTATAAATCTACGTAAAATCGTGATCATACAAAATGCTAAGCGATAAGTGGCGAAGCAAATGATAACAGTTAATGCCAGTGCTTCAAATGCCAATTTTACTTACTGCTTATCCTTTTTTGCGTGATCACGGCTCTAAAGCGACCGGAAAATAAAAGATAACTCAAGCTTAATCAAGCTTAATAAACAAACGTATAAGTGTAAGCCATACAGCAAGTTAAGAACATCAAATTTTAAGAAAGGTATCGTTAAAATCCATAAGGATGTATTATTTCCGTGAATAATGATCGTCATATTCGGCTTCAGCGATCTTACAAATCCCTAAAAAGTGTCATTTTAGCCGAATATTTTGCGATCCGGATATTATACTAGAGACAAAATCGTTTTGATTTACATAAACATTATATGTATAATTTATAAAATTAGAAAGTCATTATTTAGTATTTAGTTAAATACTGGAAGACGTTATTTCAGAATAATAATTGTTCGAAAATAATACAATACTAAGATTTTCGGTAACAATAATTTAGAATTATACCATATCCATTTTTGTTCTGTTACATTCAATTTTTTTTCTTGAATAATGGTAACATTGGTTTCCGTGAAGATATTGTTTAAAGTTGGAGGATCTGTTTCGGTCACGTTGTACCGATGTCTCGTTAACGGATATTTTCTTTCAGAAAGTTCGCAAAGCTTACGTCTTACCGAAGAAAAACTTCCTCCGCTTTTCCTTGGCTTACCGCGATATTTTCATCGGCAACTTTTTCTTTTTACTTACTGTAACCCATTCTGTTGGCCAATAAAAAGTACAGCGATCCGATAACAGGAAAAAAAGCAGCGCTTCGTATCCGTTGATATTCGCTTAGTTCGTTGTATATACGTTCTTCGCTTTATGAGATATCTTTTGAGATGAGATAGTTCTTAAAGGACTTTGTTTTTACTATGTATATCATATTAATTCAAAAGTCCTTCTATTTTGAAGTAAAGCGTACTGACTTACATCGGAGAAGACACTTTAATGAGATTTATGGATTTTGTTGAACGTCGAACGTTGTTGAGAGTTGACGTTGCCCGTCAAATAGGCAATTGATGGTTTTACGCTACGATGGTTTCATTTCTTACAATATTATAATGCAATTTTCGACGTTAATAATGTTCTATCGATATTATTTGGAAAAATCCAATTAATAGTGAATGATAAATGTAGATAATGTTTGAACTATATCTTTCGAAAATTTAAATAAATTGATTAGACAGATTGACAGAGCTGACAATGGTAATATTTTACACCTTTAAGTCAATATTTTATCTAACAATAGAAAATTAATCTTTGTAATTTCCTGCAATTTGAGTCTAATAACATTATATTATACGTGGAAAAATGTATAATATTGGGTTGTTACACAAGCAAGTTCGGTTAAACCCAATATTTTCCTTTATTCGACAGAATTTATTTATATTACAATCCAAGAAGCAGTATACACAGTTATACGATATAGCTTTAACGTAAAAACATAAAATTTACCTTAATAGAAATATTTTTATCAGAATTAAAGAAGAACTTCTAATCGAAATGAGGTTTTAAATCCATTTGGCATTTCGGTATTGATTTTTTCATTGTGTAAGCGGAATTTTTTATTGAATATATGTATGTATTAGAGAATCTATTGTATCATGTAATACTACACTGAACTGGAATTTCAGCTGCAAGATTATATGTTTGTCGATTTGAACCGTTATTTGAAATTTGTGAGATTTTTATCTGGATTCTATTAGACTGTCATGCGAATTGTTTATTTTAACCGAGATCTACACGCAGAAAACAAAAGAATCGAATAAAGTCTGCGATTAGAATCTATTATCCATAAAAGTATAATCCAATACATCAATCGGACGTCTATCAATTAAACGCCTGATATTTTTCAGCTGAGCTTTGTTTTACGATATTACTTTTACTTGTATCTCTAAAATTATTGCAATATTCACTAATCGAATTTTTCCTTACACGTCCTATATCAAATTCTTTTACTTTTTTAAAACTATTTTATAAATTGTATTACTGGAAAATTAAAGAGGATTAAAAGGATTAAAAAAGGATCATTTTTTGAACGAGCTTCAGTGAAAAAAGACCTTAACAAAACGCTGCATTTTAATTCCTTTTTTCATTTCTGGTGAATGCAAGGTGATATGTATTGTCAGCCTTTGACATATAATCACGCCATTGTCACCTGCGAGATTAAAAACGAGAATTTAATAGTACCTCTATCGCGAGAAGCCACTCTTCCGGATAAAAAGGAACCGTCGCGACCCCGGACTTTTTCCTCCTCTTTCAAAGCGTCGTTTGCATTTTTTCGCTAAACCGACGCGATATTAAAATCAGACAAAATGCCTGCATGTCTTCATTTGTTGCATTTCCGTTTTTCTGTTCCTGCTTTTTCGTTTTTTTTTTGTTTTATTAGCTGCGCGTGTCGTTTAAAAAAATTCCCTACGTTCCTTTATCATAATCGTCGCGAATTTACAACGCTTGATAAACATGACCATGTCTTATTTCTCCGCATAAGTTAACATCAAGCAGCAAAAATTATAGTTGTGTACGAAATGCTCTTGCAATGAATTTTACGAAGATTTATACACACTATGAAGGTGCACGTTTCAGTCACTTTATTTAGTATCTTTTATACTTTTATTATGGTGCAGTTATTTTTAAAATTCGCAGGAATAGAGAAACACGGATGAATTTACCATAAAAGTTATTAGATACAATGATTTTTAACATTTCTTGTTAGAATTCCATACTTAATATTATTATCTCACATATTTATTCGATATACTTTTATAAAATTTATGTTTGCTTAGCAGTAAATAGTTTACGGATTTTTATGCAAATTCATATTTTTATAAACATAATTAAAGAAATGAAAGCAAAGTAGAGAGTTATTTGACTCGCTAAAGACTATAACGAGTATTTTATAGATATTTTATATGTTTTTGCATATTCTGCACAGTTCTCTATCTTGTTTATATCTTGCCTTTAAATTTCCCATAAATATATATATAAATATTCGCAGGCGAATAATCATTTACGAAACTACTACTTTTCATACAACTCTAGTAATTTCCACTGGAAGTAATTCATGAATAATATTTCTCTCACAAAAGATTTAGATTGCATTTTTAAATAAGGTAAACCGTAATACGAAGTGACTGATTCGCAACACGAGTATTTTCCTAGGTAAATGGCGACAGTCAAACAGATCGTTTGAATCATAGGCCGCAATTTGTCGTTTGCAGTTTACCACAATGTCACGTTTGCGCTTGAAATATCCATCGTAACACCAATCTCGTACATTATAACGCGTCGTATTTACAATTGTTGCACCGTTGTTGGTTTCAGTGTAGATCATACGTATCATAAATATGCTGTGTGATTTTTAATCGATAACACCAGAATATGATATAGTTACGACATGGTAACTATTTATTCGCTCGGTTTTAACAAACGTCCGTTGAAATTTGAGAGAAAATGTAAAATAAAAAGCAAATATACAATAAATGTGAATCTAAAACTCATATTATGCAGCGTAATTAAAACAGCAATGTGACCGTAAAAACCAAATATGAAGCAGCAGTATAATGTTTCTATTTGTATCTATTTATTTATTTTATACTCATTTTTAGTAACGTATTTGGAATATATTAATATTTGATTGATCTTTTTGTCTCAAGAATACGTTATACAATTATGCAATATTTTAGAGAACAGAATTATATGTACAATGTTTGATCGAAAAAGTCGAAGGATAAAGGGCCTCTACACGATTTTACAGAGTCGTAGAATGGAAAGTAATAGCTGTGTGATGCATAGTAAGAACAAAATGTTTTATGAGAATTAAAATGTATGAAGTATAAGTAGATCATTATAATTTAAACATGATTTAAACTGATTTTAACTTCAAGGATATTGTATAATTTTTTTAATTCAGTGAAGTGATTTGAATTTCAGCGAAGCTTCTTCTTCCTAGTGCTTCTTTCTTCGTTTTCAATTTTGATGCATTTCGAACTTATCGTTTATTTATTCAAAACATCTCATTGTGTAGCCATGCTGATTCAATTGAATATTTAAATTGGAATTTCAAGAAACGACGAAAGACGTAGAAGCGTTTCCGCGTCGATGTACATACAGTTTACTGAATAAACTGCGAACGAAGCAGAAATATTGCAGTTTCAAATGAAGTTAAGATCAATTTTATCGCAGTAATATATTTCGTTATTACAAACAGTACAAGCAGGAAATCGAAAAAAAGGTACAATGATATTTGTGACTTTAATAAAATTATTTCTCAATTTTGATACGATATATTTGATCAAGTTCCATTTTTTAATATCGTTATTTGCTTTAACGTCGTTTCGATCTTCAAATTTCGATCTTAATGGAACATAAGTTTTGTAAGACTCTTCTAAGATAATTTAAACTTCCAATATCGCTTTTATAACGAAATTTAATTCGGTAAATAGGAAATGACAATTTGAAATAACGAAAACCCATATTTTCAAGAACTTGCAAATAAAATATGTTGTCACTAGTTATTTTTAAATAATACTCGAAGTAATATAGAACGTTCTAAAGAGTCTCGAGTCATTATTCATCATGTAATTGGTGAAATGTCCACTATAATGTTCCAATTTCGTTCGGTTTTCTTAGGATTGTAATTTAGTGACTGCACAATTTTTATGCTACAATAAACTTGAATTGTAACAAAAATGTACTATGCCGCCTGCTGCTTATTACCTCGCGTCCAAAATATTGGTGGAAAGATGATGTCAAAAAATTTATAGCGTTTTAATGCAGAAAAATGAACCATTGTCAGATGCATTGCAATCTTCTTACACGATTTTCCTTGATGTTAAATTAAAAACAATTTGAACATGCTACATATAAACAAGCCATTTTTAAGTAGTATATGTCAGTCTATGAATATTTTAAAAAACGTTTAGTAAGCTTGTAACAGTACTAATATATAAACGAAAATAAAGGAAAAGATATTTTTAATAAAAAAAAAAAAAGGCAAGGTTCCAAACTACTGAGAATTAATGAAATTTTAACTAGAGGATAATGGTCAAAGGGCCATAACTGTTCCTTCTATAATGTTCTTGTAAATTAAATTGTATATTTCAAACAGTAACTCACAAAAACAGTGGTTTTGATACTTGAGTGTTTCAAGCCTGGAATTCACATGTTTGGATTCTTTATTCATTGGTGACTGCGAATACCACTACTCACGGAATCGATGGCTACATAAATATTAAAAGAGGATCTGCTCCAGTGAAAATTCTTGCTCCTATTAATTCTTTAGCATGCTCTCAACGATGTTTAGTATCTTAAAAATACTTTATTACGAAAAATACATGAAAATTTGTTTTACCTTCTATTGGTACTATATTAACTTTAACTTCTTGTGTTTAATGAGGTTTCTTTAACAAAGTATTCATAACTACTTCTGAGGGAACAGTTAAGATAACTTTTGTACTAATACTTTTTATATTATGCATTTATATCTGGGGAAAAGCGTATTAAAACAATGAATTAATTACTGTGCATACTAAAATCTTACTATGTAACAAAATTTGTATAACCATATGTGACAACTAATTAAGCAAAGTAATCTAAACTTTTTATAATTCTATAAATTCTATAATTATTGCATGACGTGCGAATTTTTGTATTAAAAAATCACGAAAACATGGGTTTTTAGATAAAGCGAATGTACAAGAAGGTGACAATAGTGAGATAGGGTTTAATACCATACCTGGAATGTGGAACTCTGTCTGGAACGAAGGCAAAGTTCTAGAATTGTGTCTAATATGCCCTAGGGTTGTGAGACATCGTTCGGCTGGATCCCGGCATTTTAGGATGTCTGGTATGACTATGGAGTCGTGGAACTGCGATCGATATGACCATGGAGACGTGGAAGTAGTATCGATCCACTCTGAGACCAAAGGATTTCTCTGATGACATCATCTCGCGAATGTAACATCTTGCTAGATAATAAATGCTCTAGGAATGCGAAACCACGGTTGATCGATTTCAAGGACACAGAACCTTAGTAAACAGCGTTATAGATTTTAACTTTGTGCACCGCAGAAAATTCTGGATGAAGTCTGCTTAACTTTTACACTCCTCATATCTCATAGCGCACTAAGGTAGTTGTTTGAATCATGAAAGTCCCCGGACACTATATTTATTTTTTCGGATATATTACGAGGCCATCATTCAGTAGCATAATATAATAAGTGTAATAGTTGAATGTAATAGTGAATAGTGTAGGCTACTGTACAGTATTCGCAGTGTCCGTGAACTTGAAAATTAAATTACGAAATTGTTTCAAAAAGTAGCGTTTCCTTTTTATAAATACAAATACAAGAGCTTCAGATATCGAGTATTATAATACAAAACTATTTTTATGCATATTACACTAATTTCTTATATAAGGTATTTAAATATACATATGTAACAATAACTACCTTGATATATTTATTAGAAACGCTTTCAGTTCCAAAAATAGCATAGCGAAAAGGGTAATAAACTTCGAAGATATGTCAACTATATTGTTATATCGTATTTCATTGTATTTGATAAAAACAATGGAACTGAAAAGAAATATTCCAAGAAAGAAAGGGACAGGATAACAAAGTAATCAATCTCGTTCAGTCATCACAATATTTATTTTAGAATATTCGTAGTCCCTCGCATCGACTCGGTCTACACTTTGTCGAATACGAGGTCATACATAAAAAGTTTTTGTGCTCTATCTTTATGTACAGAGAACGATCACGTTGTGTGTTCGAAAGTTATTACATTCACGTAAGAATGTCTGGCCACCGCCGGCCAAAGTAAATCGAGTTGTTTCGCGCGAGGTACCATCTTCAATGACCGTATTCGTTCTGCTTCTGGTGTACATCGAAAAACTGAAATCGCGAAGTCTCGACGTGTCGCTCGCCTATGCTTCGACGTCAACGTAATAATGAAGTTATCGATTGTAGTATCAAAAATACACGGTCGACAAAATTATACCTTTTGTGTTTTTCTATTGTATTGGTTTCGATATCGGGACCGTCGCTCGTATCATCGGGCAAAAAACTTTTGTGCTTTCGGGCCATTTTTATCGCCGATCGAAAGAAATATCGGCGACACACAGCTCTCTGTTATTTCTAAATTCGGGTCACGCATTTCTACCCATTGGATTGTCTTCTGTGTGAATCACAACGTATCTTTTGAATCGAAATATTATTTGTAGTACCTAATTCCATTCAGCGTCGGCGTATCTTTGTCTCGTATTTTCGTATGCGGCAAACGTTTCCACACAGCTAATCTTCTTGTTTTACGATCATGCTTTATTTATCATCTGTGTCGTGGTTTGTTTTGTTCAGTTAAACAAAAACGGGATTCTCAAGAGTATATTAGTTTAGCATATTAGTTTATTTAGCAAATAAGAAAATTAACATATTTTAATGAGTTTATTCGACCTATGTGAAAAGTAACAATTATATAAGGAGATGATTTTTGTGAGAAATATAATTTTATAAATTACATCTTGAACTTTTACTTTTACTTCTTGGTCTGACTAATTAAAGAACAAGTAGCATTGTGCAAAGAATAATTCGACTCTTTACTCCTTATATTACTATAGTCGATTTTATTATTAAATTGATTCAATAAAATTTCTTTAATTATCATATCCTTACGTGTTCCATTAAATCGTACTTTATTTATTTCAATGATGAATTTTAATGTATCCATTTTAATGTTAGAGTTTTACTACAATTAATTACTAAAAAAAAAATGACTAAAATTAAATTACGCTATGAAATTTACATTTGTATATATCGGTTTAAGTTTTTGTCGACTTATACACAATTCGGATATCGTTTAATCACCCGATTTTACGAGCAACTCGACAATGTAAAATGACATAATGCAAACGTTCGTGAAATGATCATACATACTGTAACGTTGATCGTTTCTTTTTTTTTTTTTTTTATTATTTTTCCAGCTAATTTTCACACGCACGCACGAAAGCAAAGATACAATAGAGATTTATGTATTTCCGAGTTTCTAGGAGACGGTGTCCTAAAATTGTTACGCGTTATTCTCTAACTTTTATTTTCTAAGACATCATTTTTAACTATAACGACATCGATGACGTATGTTATTCTCATTTATCGCATGATTACAACGCTTATCTTCTATTCTGTTGCTTTCTTTTTCTTTTTTTTGTTTTTTTTTTTTTACTTTCCTTTCTGCCGTTCTTGATCATTCGTAACAAATCCGAGAAAGAAAGCCAAACTCAGATGCTACTCTTAAAATTTCCGCTTCGAAACATCGTTATTGCTCGGATCAAACGAATAGGAATTCAGTTAGCAATTTCGTCTCAAATATATGTATTTACACCGAATGAAGATTCGTCGATAGTGATTCGATTATTGAGGAACAACGATATTTTTTAGGATAACAATTTCTACGCTTTGGATAAGAACGTCGTTTCAAAGAATTCAATATAAACGACCTATCTTCGCAGCTCGTAGACAGCTTAAAGAGATTACGGGGTATCAACCTTTAAAGTACTTTTTAAACTTTCTTTTTAGCTCCTTCGCTGTACTTTGAAACAGCATTTTATGACCTCGCCATTTTTCTGTTATTATTCTACGATTCTATTGTATCTATCTCGCCATTTTGCCTTTCTGCGCTGAATTTATTAATCTCTCTTCGAATGGAATCTATTATTTCTATTATAAGTGAAAATATTGTAGAATCCTTTTATTTTCATATTTTTCTCCATGTTAATGTATGTTCCCGCGTCATATAGAATTATTTACAAATTCTTCAATATTAATCTTACGGTATGAAATTACCACTGTACTATTTGCGTAAATTGCAGTGTGTAATCTGACCTTTCAGCAAAATTTTTCCTGTATCTCATTTCACATTAAATACAATACGACGAGTACTTTTATCGTGAACATATTTATCTCATCAACTCCATTTTGGTCATTAACTTCTCGATATTCGTACTTTAAAGGTTGTATCCAGCGATTTGCAATTTGAAGAAATTCGTTCGCGTGAATCAAAACGTTAATTCTTGTCTAAACCTTTATACTCGATTTAATGCACATCTAAAGCAGCGATTTCCAAACGTACATTTATTTATTCTTTTCTACTGGCTTTTAAAATTCTCGTGTAAATATCATTCTCTCTTTGATTTGTTTGGAAATCTCCGCAAGGGAGGAAACAATCTTCTCCATCAAAGAGATCGTGTTCTTGACACACGAGTGATCTTTACCGACAAACACCCTAATATATGTATTTTTGATTTATGTCACATACAAACAGTTCGCATAAGAAACGTCTAGGATTGTCTAGCTAATGATACGTTTTCCATCCCTGGTTCGAAACGGTGTCAGTTCGTCGCGAAATCGAACGAACAATGAGCTTGATAATGTTGGGCTTCGCGTGGTACTATTTAACCCCTCGTTTCACGTTATTAACGTAAAATTTGTATTCGATTTATCAGTGTAAACAATTACATTTTTAATTACATTTTATTAATAGTAAGAAATAGATTTCAAATTTTCTAAAGAATAATAATGTCAATTAAATTCGTTTAACTTTTGTGCTTGCGCTTTAGAAATTTCTATTCGAAGGTTGATCGATGGTTAAGAATTTGTGAGTTAAACGATAATTAAGATAGAGAAAGAATTTTCTAACTTAACATGGTTGAAGATAAATAATAGTAGAGGACCTAATTCAAGAAACTAAAGATGAGGTAAAGGAAGAAGTCTTAGATTAAACAACGTCAAAATATTATTATAACGTGTTGTTAGTTCGAAGAAAATACATAGAGCGTAATAAAAAATTAAAATATACAGAAATTTTGTTAATTGAGAATAATTTGAGGATGAAGAAAAGATGCAGGTTGAAAAAAGAGGAAACAAAATCCATTGAGACTGCTTGAAAGAAGACGGGTGAAATTAAAAGGAATAAGAATACAACGCAATCTGGCTGATTCGGTACATTTGAAAATGTGAAGTAAAGTAAGAAGTTTAAATGGAAGATAAGAGGAATGAAACTTAAATTAAAAAAAATAAGATTGCGATGAAACCGTAATAATTTGAAGTAATTGAATATGAAAATGAGAGAAGGTAGAGATATCGAAGAATATCGAATTAAGATAGAAAGATATCAACTTAAAATCCGAGACGTAGAAAGTTCAAATTGATTCAAGACGATAAAAATACGGAAAAGCTCACTAATACCGAATAACTGAAGATTTAAAAAAAGTAATTTAGAGAATTTTAAATTCAAACAAACTTCGGATAATCCAAAGTAGCTTAGAGAGGGAGAAAAAGATTCAAATTAGGGGAACTGAAAACACTGTAAAACCTTTTTAATCTGGAAAACTTGTGAAGGATGGTATAGGAAGAAGGTTAAATTACACGAAGGGAAGAAAGTGCACATTAGCTAATAATGATGAAGGAGTTGAAGGTAAAATAAATTATAGATTTTGCATAAATACATCATAAACTTTCTTGTAGGTGTTTCTGTCGATACGAGTTTACAAAATGAATTTATAACAGAAAATGTAATATATGTATTCACATATCATGTATTTTCAGTAACAGAACCTAAATATCGTGAAATAAAATAAAACATATTTTATTTGTAAGGTTTATATTTATTTTCTCATTATTTATTTTTGCTCTTGGAAAAATTTAAACAATTTAAAACAATTTCTCCATAATTCGTATTTTCTAAAAAGATAGTTAAACAATTTGTTCTCCAATTAAATTATTACCTTGAAACGAAGGGCTAAACGAACAACACGGCAATTATCACGGTACATTGTGATAAATCGTGCGGAAATAGGTAGAGCTAGTAGCATTCATTACAATCTATTCAATTAATGATTTTACATTGTTTCCTAGGTATATGTATTTTCACTGGGCTCCATTTCGTAGATCCAGGTAACGTTCGTGGCAATTACTGTGTTAATTTATGCTAAGCTTAATTTTCCATCGGGTCGCAACTTCAGAGAAACATCGCTGCGCCATAAACAATAATTGCAATTACAATTTTTCATCATCTACATAAGAAACTCCTTAAGTATTTTCACAAAAATAACAGTTTTTCTCGAATTTATTTTATTCTATAAACTATCAAATTTTGTGAAAAATCATAAAACATGTGTCTTATGGGATTATAATCATTGAAATTAATGAGTTGTTCAGTACGTGAAGCAAACATGTTTAGTGATATATTTCTAACAATTATACGCAACTATTCCCTTTAATTCAATTATTACTAGTTTGAGAATATACATATCTCTTTTTAAAGTGATTCTATCTTTTTCTAAAATTTCAAGTTTATTTCTTTATAATTAATTTTGTACTTAAATTGAATATCAAAAAGATTGTTTGTACATTTCAAATTATCCTTCAGATTGTTGCTGTTAGTTGCTATTATTAGGTACTTACTAGCAAACGTTTACAAATATGAGATATCTTTAGCTGCTATTCTAATAAATATTATAGACACAATAGTTACATGCAAGTTTTTAACGATTATAGCGTAATTATTCAGTAGTTATTGATAATAGCTGAAAACTCGTGCTCATAATTTTTAACATCAATCGTTAGTTTCCTAATCAATAATGGTCATCAGTGAATACGATTGCGATTAGTGACAACTACAGATAATTATTATTGATTTGTTTAATTCCTTCACTGTTGACCACTAGCTCTCAACGTCTAATACAATGTGAATATAACATAACGAATATACATATTTTACGCAAGTAAATTGTTATATACGAAGTAAATGAATAAAAATGTAATAATTTTACAATATTAGTAATAATAATTAATCTTTGGTATATATTACTATGCTACAATTTATATAATAATTTATTTTTATAATAATCATTCGATTTTCTAAAATGTAACACATGGTGCAACATGTATTATCATTCTCATTATTATTACATGTGTGATAAATATTATAATATTAGTAAAGTACAATAAACATTTTGGTAGGATAAAATACTCAGAGATAACATAACAATACGGTCGTATACAAAAATATCGCTTCATAATACTGTCAAATATCATTTCTATAAAGTTTCGACCCGATCGCGTCTAAGGTATTTGGTTCTATAATCGAATTACTCTCTCCATGAATTTATAGCCGTTTATTGGAATGAATCTCTTTGTTAGCACCATGCACAATTATACCTACATAATTACGTAATATTTATATATTTTTAATAGCACGGGTCTACCAGTGACGGTATATTTGCCAACAGTGTTTAGCCACACTAACGATATTTTGCGTGCGTTCAGACATCTTTTGCTCTCATTCGTTTTTAAATATGAAAGTTCTTGGATGATATAAGAAATCATATGAGATGAATCACTTTGAAGTGTTTATTATAATAAATTTAAATAAACTTGAAATACTAAAATTCATTTATTAAAATTTATTTAAATTCATTCATTTAAATGTATTTATTTAAATGAATTGAAATAACGATTATTATGTGCATGAGAAACTTGCATGATCGAATGTATTTTCACGAAAATTATCTAAAATTTGTTGTAACACGTTTGTGGTGCAATTTTATTACTCGTCTAACCACGAACTTCCTTTCCTTAGGATTTGATTTACCTTGAAAAGATTCAGGTCAGAATATAGTAAGTCGGCTTTTCTTCCACATTCGCCTCTCGGCTACACGCGTTCCAACGAATTCGCGTTCGAATGGCTGAATTTCGCGTTCACATTTAACTTGTACTATGCTTTTTTGAATCCAGCACGAATATAAAGGTGAATCGTAACTACTTTCTGCGAGTCTGTTCTGCTGAATAGATGCATTAGCCAAGCTATGTCGATAAGAAAAGAACTAAAGAATAAATTTTTATTCGATTTTGGTTAAATAAATTTACTAAAAATCGACGACTCTATTTATCCTGCTTGTCACTCCGTCGTAGTTGTGAACTAAGGTGTGGTGCCCTGATTTTTGAAGAAAAATCTCGAGAATATATTTCTTATGTCCAAAAGAGTTTTTAAATAGAATGAACTGACTGGAAGGCGATGGTGCAATTTATCTTACTTGCCACGCTTTCATAGTTCCGAAGTGACTGGTAGTAAACTAGTTTTTGAAATACATATAGACGAAGGTTTGACAACTTAGAAAAGTGTATTTTAACTTGAAACTTTGACTTGACATTGATTGCAACTTTCTCACACGTTTTCAGTAAGAAATCATTTAATGCTTTCATTTTTTTCAATGAAAAATGAAGAAAACTTCAAAAGAATATCGTAGTTAATATAAGATCTGATGGAACAAGGATAGTAGGTTTTTTAGTTTATAATTTGCAATATATATTCAAATCAATTTGATATAAGTATAGGTATTTTAATTGTCAAGAGCTAATATTATTTCTATAGTGTAATAAAAGGTGGTAAAAGCACGGTGATGAATTAAAGAATCAATGTTGTAAAATTAGAAAGGTGTAAAGTTACGTCATATCAACATTCTATGTATAAAGATAACGGGTTGTTGATAAAACTGAGTAACTTGGACATCTCACGCAATGTATACTTATTTTTATCTAGCACGTGGTAATATCATGGTCAGTAAGCTTGTGACACGTTTGTCGATATGTTCCTTTGAAGTCGTAAAGTTTCAAGCGTTTTTGCTTATCAATAATGCCGACTGCGTTGTGTAATGTTAAAATATCTTTATTGTATGAAATAAACTTAATTCTCTTCTACGTATATCTGTGCGATATGATAATTGTGTTAGCCTCTAAACGAATGCTATAAAATAGTGTATCTAAAAATGTTTTATGCAGGACCATGGAAGTTACACTCCACAGAATAAAATTGTAGTTAAAAACATAGAACAAAGTTACTTCTGCAATATAATTCAGAATTTTTTATTCAAAAAATTCGAATGAAAGTTTTTAAGATTTTAAGATTCCTTAAATTATCACCGAGCCTACAAATGCAATTACGTGCAATATTATACTAATTATCTATTGAACAAATTGAACGCGAAATACTTTCGAATGTCTGACAGTTTAATCGAACAATAATTTAATCCTGTCTAATAGACGAAATGATAATCACCGTCACGATATTCAACAGCTTAAGCGAACTATTACCGCTTGGCTCTATATCTTTCGATCGGCGAGTGATTACCATGAAGAGATTCGCGTGTGCCAAGCTCGTGACCGAACGCATTATCGACCGTAACCAAAATTTCGGATTAGATTCCGCCGGTTTGACTTCGATCGGAATTAAACCGGCTCTAACTATTCCTAATGTCTTGCAAATTTCATTGCTGCCTCTCTGCACGCCATTACTTGGCCACTATCTAAGAGAATTGGCCACACAACGTTAATAGTTCGATCTGCAATCAGTATGATGCATTAAAGGAAGTTTCTCCTTCGATTTTATTACTTTTCAATGATTTGAGTCGATTATACAATATGAATATAGGGTACATAATATTACATTTTCTTTACTTTCGTCTGTATTCTATTTTGTTGGAAACTGCTTCAAACACGTGCTATTGAGATTTGTAATATCAATTTTATCGAACAGATTTTTCTTGAAATTTTATGAAATTTTTATGAAATTTTATTATTCTGTCTTTATTTTCATTTCGCGCTTGAAAAGATTGTCATGACGCGAATGTTTTACCTATTGGTTTACAAAAATCACAGAGCTTTCTGAACTATCATAAAAATGTGTTTATTTGAGAATCATAGCTTTTTGTTATTTTTTTTATTTTTCGACGAGATTGGTTTTGATGTTTGGTTATATACACCGCGGTAGTGGATACGTGTAGACCACGCGGATTTGATTTGGTTACAGTTTGACTTTTCAACTCGTGTTCTGTTGTTGATTTAAGTCGACTGTACTCTGGCTATTTTTATTTTTGTTGATTTCAAGTAATTGTGTATACGTATATTTTTTTGATTTTTTTTTCTTATTAATTTTAGTTCTTTTCTAATTATTATTATTCATATTGGAATTAATAATTTTTTCACTTTTACATTAAAATTAATTATCTTTTTATATTTGCTTTTATTTAATAGGAAAAATAATTTCCAAAAAAGTGATATACTATTGTTTCCATATTTTGTTCACTTATAGTAATCGCATTCCTCTATACAATGCTTTTTCTAAGTATTTCTTAAACTTTTCATCGATCATTGTCGATCGTTTCTCTCAATCATTGTTCACTTTTCCTCGAAAAGTTATGGTTTTCCATTTTCGCCTTACTTTTTTGTCCTAATTTCTGTTTGTCTGTTCAGATGGGATCCATGAATGTGCGACATAAATTTTTCATTTTCGACGCCATGAAAATTCGAAGGCATCCGTGTCATCTCGCTGGCAACGCTGAAAATTCAATTCTATCGAGTTCCGATCGATCGTGGTCTCCGGCCGGAGGTTACATTTGAAATTCCTCGACGCACATCGTCATCTACTCTCCTAAATATTTTCACGTTTGTTTCAATTCTGTCCAGAAGTTTATCCATTATTCCTTCATTCTTTACTTTATCAGCGTTGTTTGATCTTCTTCTACTACATCGTTATTTCTTTACCGTTTAATAATTTCATTATGACTCTTCGTTTTGCACGAAAATAATATCTTTATATTCCTTTAAGATCCTATTTTTTATTTTACTCGACATGCCTTTTGCCATTTTATCATACGATTATTGGTTTGAAACCAATCTTACCATTTTTCAGGATTTGTTTGACCCAATAATTCCAAGGATACTCGACGATTCAAATGGGAAGCACATACTCGGTAATCGTACTCCAGAGATACAAGAAACCATGGCTCTCGATGGTTTTACTGCTCTCGTGTGTCACGGTTAATTTTCCAATCGGTGATTTGTTTTTCCAATTGACATTTCCCGCCGGTACCCATTGTTTGTCACCCATTTTTCTTTCTTTATACATTAACTACTCCCTTTTGTTGGAGTACTGTTCTTAAGGAAATTGTATTGAAAAAGTTATTATCTAATAATTCAGCATTCTGAATTATCACTTTTTAAATCATTCGTACCTTTTATCTCTTGTTACGTACAATTTAGTCAGTAACTTTTATACTGGATATTTTAAAGTATAGACTACGAGTACACAAGTCCATATCGAAAATTAAATTATTAAATTGCTATACTGTAATTTCAAAGACTGGCGAAACATCGTCAACTTTATAACAAACTTTTATGTTCCTCTGATTTCATTTATAAGTCGTATTAAGCTAACATCCCTTTCACACTGAATATATGTATTAATCTTGTAACTTTTTTTATTTCTAATTTACATTTTTAAATATAATATAATTCGTTACAATTAATAAGTACTCTACTGCTGAAATAATATAGGGTACTAAATCCGATAAAGTTTCCCTTTCATAAATTACTTTTAAATTTCATTACTTTCGTGTGTCCCTAATAAATCATTTTATGATCCTTAAAAAGATCGGAATCGCTTAAAACGCACGCCATTTTGCCTTCGTCCTAACCATCTACAATTTCAAGAACCGATTGCACTGGCAGACGCGTTTTCGTACACCTAAATCGGAAGTTTCTATTTTCAAGATATCTTGTTTTTTTTTTTTTTTTTTTTTCTTTTACTAATTACACACCGTTCAGAATAATCATTGCGACACTACACAGATGAGTCTAATATCTTCTGTACAATGTTAGAGACTATGATTTCCCATGGAACATGAATTTCTTTCGTTCCTATATCATGGATATCATAACAAACAAATGTACTTAATATCGACTCGATCTAACCATCCAAGCTTTCGAGTATTTCGTTCTTGCTTCTCCAAGTTGCTTCTCCAATCACATTTAAACCCTAAGAGAATTTCTTTGCTAACTTCTCTTTTTCTCACTCTCCACGTGATCTCAGTTTAGTCGAAGAAGCGTCTGTTCCGCAATACGAGTTCTTGCTCTGCGCCTGTCACTCCACGGAGACAGTACTGGGACGACTTCTTTCCTTACCTCGAAACAGAACAGATTTCACGAGGCTCTATTCGGACGTCTGACCACGAGACAATTCAGATCGGTCCAGCTGAAAACAGCAAATACACATCGAGGACAAGATTCTTTGATTTGTCCCAAATGATCTAAGTCGCAATCGATCGCAGTCGCTGATTCTACGTTAACATGCATGATCATTGAACGTACAGTGACGATAACGTTTACTTAAATCAATTCGGAGGGAAGTTCTTCTTAGAAATTAGATTTTCAATTCGTCACGGTTAAACTGGTCGAGTATTTTGATTTCCTCGAGCAACATGGTAACGCGACGAACAACAGGTCCACTGAGTAGCCAATTATGGGAAAATCGAAAGTAGTTAGTTATCTACCAGCTTACGAAATAATCTACGATCGGTTTCGCGAACGAAACCGAGAAGATCGATCGGCTATTAACGTGACAGGGGTCTTTTGACGATGAGTAATCGATCACGGTCGGTCCAGGTTCGTTTCGAGGGTTTCGCGATCGGCTTGGCGATCGACATTACCCCGAGATCACAGGAAGCTCTCGTTTGGAGCGCTCGTGGCGATATCGATCGCCTCGATACCCTGATTATTGAGACGTTCAGCGTCGTCCATCTCGCCGCCCTTGATCTCGCAATTGTTGATAGGATCGCCGTATTGGCTCTGGTAAAACTCCTCCCTCATCATATGGTTCAGGTTGCTACAGCGGAAGTACAAGATCTCGCGGAATGGCTTCCTGAAGTCTCTGTTCAAGGTCGCGTAGATGATAGGGTTCAGTAGGCTGTTGCAATAACCGAGCCAGAGGAACAGGCTGGATAAAAATGCTGGGATGGCGTCTGGATCCTTGAGGAATGGTCTAACCAGGGCTAACACGAAAAATGGTAGCCAGCAGACGATGAAGGCGCTCATTATAATTCCCAACGTGGTACTGGCCTTCCTCTCTTTTGCCAAGTGGAACCTCAGTTTCTTTTGATGAGGCGAATTCGTCACGCTACAGGTACTGTTCAGGTGGTTTCTCACAATCGTCGACTTGGTCGATACCATCGGTGGTGTAGTCGTCGTAGACGAGGAGAGGACAGGCTTTTCGACCTTCTGCAGCATCGGGCATTGAGACTCGTTGCTCTTCCGGGGACCACCGGCGAAACATCGTACCGCGTGGCCGCTACACTGTAACAGAAAGTCGAAGATTTCATGAATTTTACGAATTCTTTTCCTTTCTCTATTAAATGTATTATTTAATGTCACATATATTAATGAGTTATTAGCGACATAAGAGGAAAGGTTCACAGTTTGTTATACAGTTTAGCGTGCTTTAGATATTGTAATAGCTTTTATATTGATCCCCTGTTCTTTAAGGTGGATTTTATGTTAAGGTCTGTAGGTATTTCTAGCAGTATAACAAGTTAGGATAATGTGTTCTGCTGTCAGATGTACTGTACATAGGTCACAGGATGGGTGTTCTTCTCTTTTTCCCTTGTTTTGCCGTTTGTCAAACATCTTCGATATTCTGTTATTTTAATAATAGACCGTAGTTTTGTAGCTGTATTTATCCAACGAGTTCGCGGTTCTTTGAAAGTTTAGTTTCTCCACTGGAACTTTCGAACACGTTCTTTTTACGGTGCACGATAGTCGTGCGCGGTCGGATGGATAGCTCGTTGGTATGCGGGGTTCGTGTGTGGTTTGAAGTTCTGTGAGCTTGGAATTTTGAATGAAACGAGTGGGTGAAGAATGGCGCTTTTACCTTCTGAAGACTGAATTGATATTGCCGTTTAAGGGTTTAGTGAACAAGTGGTTCTGTATTATGTTTTTCAATATAATGTAGTAAACATCGAATGGGCAATGTAGTGATGCTATATCGCGGGATTTAATATTTAAAGGAATATACATATTATGCGGAATTCTTATTTGAGAATAATTTTATATTCTGCTTAAAGTAAAACTTTTGGATATATCCAAAATATTACGAAAACGAAAAAGATTTATTAATTGGGTTATTGCTGAACAAATCTCATTAATATGATACGATTATTAAAATATAGTAAATTGCTATGAATTTATGTTATACTTTGAGAAATAATTAAATAACTGTTTTTAACTACATGTCAGAGTTACAATATTTATTTTATAAAGTACTTTTTTATGAAATCATTCGATATTTCAATGCGTAAAAAGTTATGGCTTTAATATACGTAGCTCTTCAAAGGGAAACTACGAAAAAAAAAGAGAGAAAAGAAAACTGTTCTTTTCGGAAAATCAAACGTTATAATTAATAAAAAAGGGAAGAGTCAAATATCATAATAGACAAAAATTACAATGAAATTTTCTTCGTCGAAATCAAATGCAATAAGTGTTAGCATATAGAAAATACATATGTATAATTGATAGTGAACATATGTGTCGCAATTCGTGAACGTATTCATGAATCATACGCCACAGAGTATATTCTCAAATTGAACTCGCAATCTGTGGACATGATAACAATGCGACTGTTGTTCTCGATCCTTCCGTGTATACTGTAACAACTAGATACTGATAAACAGTTATCATAGTAGGTAAGTACGAAACTTCGTGTTTTGATACGTCCGCTGTAACGTTTCTTAAATTGCAAATATCTCCCCAACGGAAATTGTACACCAAGCTCATTTAAGTGAAATAGAAGGAAATATTAGATTGTCCTAAAAGCTTCTTTCGTGTTATGAGGAAATAATAAATGCACAATATTTTTTGTTTTTTATTATTTTTGTATGTTCAGTATTTCAATAAAATAAAATAAAACAAAAAATGTTGTGCATCTATTATTTCCTTACAAGACGAAAGAAACTTCTGGGACAACCTAATACGTACATACACATGCATTTATAAATAGATTCTCTTCGTCTCGGAACTTTTCTGATCCGGATTCAGATTACGCAGTAAAGTATATAAATTAATGTTAGCAAATTCATTTTTTTAATTAGTAGCACTACGAACTAATTTTCTGCTTTTACGTATCAAATATTTTATTGCATTTTTATAAAGTATTTTTCCTTTTCCTCTAAAGCATTTTGTAATTTTATTTTAATATTTAATATCTTTAATACTATGTTAATCTATAATACACGAGGACAATAGAAAATTAGAAAGAAGAAATCTACGAAATTATTTTTTGTGCATTTTTTAAAGATCTAACCATTCTATGTCATAGCATGAACTTTAATTAAATCTAAATGATTTTTATCCGCGGTGTTACTTGAAATTCATAGTGTATCCAACAGCAATGTCTCTGCAAAAATTACAGAACGTATACAGTACTTATGTCACACGTATGACAACGTAATACCTAAATATATATTAAATAATTTAATTAAGTTATATGTAATACTAATCTATTAAATAAACATATATTTTTAATGAATTAATATGTACTGAATCTTTTATCTAGTTCTAATACGTATGATATCTCCAAAATATTTATGATGTTTGCTTGAATGCATTTAATACGCTCTATTTTATATAAATATTCTGCAATTTCGTATAATTATAATCCTTGCTGTAATTCTTCTATCTTTTAGAAACTCTTTTCTATAACCTATTACCATAAATCTCTCCTTAATACTATAGCTTATTATAGAAGAATCAATAACAAAGTATCTAAATTTTCATTCAGATAATTTAATTCAATGTAAATGTACAATTTATCTCTAAATTATTTCATTGATTATAATTTATTATTAATTATATCCACTTATAATATTTTATTAATAAACATTTATATATATCTTTACTACATATGATTCACCTGATTAATCATTATCAATATTTCAACATGGCTTATAATTTGATAATATCCGAATCCTTGATGATTTAAGCATAACGTTGAACTAACCCTCTTCCTTATCAAATATGCATAGACGCGAAACCCTTAGGGTCTGATCTGCGTTTTGGCTTTGCCATCAATTTCGATGTTCGCGTCAGGGTAATCGGATTGCGTGCGACTTCGACGGGAAGTCGGTGCATCGTTCGATACAGTAAATTGTGCTCGACATTAAGATAATTAGAAGCTCTTTAGTCAAACGACAATAGGTAACGTGCTACTTAAGGTAATTAATAGATCACATGCATAGTAAATGAAGCAAATAACGCAAACAAAGATAACGAAAGTTTTATTGAATATTTGATGATATTACTAGTAACATAAATATTTAGAAATTTGAATAATTAATGTGTAGTAGACATAATGATAGTGTAAATTGATATTCGCGCAAGAACAAGTTAAGCTAATAAGCATTTAGAAATTTGTTAATCAACCAATTCTAGACGAGTTACATGTAATATATACTTATACGATAGAACTGTAGCAATTATAGCGTTACTATCGCTATTTATCATTTTTTAATTAATTTCGTTTCTTTCACGTTTTTCTTATTTTGATTCTTCCAAACCAAACACGACAAATAATGAGCAAATTGACTTATCGTCATAGCTCAAAACTCGCATAGAATATCTTTACGATTAACTATTCGACTAGTCCGACTTTTTGGTTGGTTTCAGATCGATTCATTGAGCCGAAAATCTAACTAGTTGAATCGTGATCCGCACGAACAGCTAGGACTATATGCCGCTTTGCCTAGGATAAGCAGATTAATCCATCGAAACTCCAATGAGCCTGATTGCAAGGATATTTTACTGTCCGCTTGACAATTATCGAACGAAAATCCGTAAATGATTAGTAGATTTGCCGCTTGTTAACCGATTTACCATTTCGTCGTAGCTATTTTAAACGAATTACATTTGTTTGCAAAGCAAATTTTAAAATAGTGATGAAAATATTGATCAACAATTAAGGCTGATTACTTCCATCTTTTATAATGATAACATTTTCCTTATAAGAGAAAGAAATTCGTTTACGATATAAAGTCATTAGTCTAGTCGTTAGATATATCTATGCAA
Organism: Bombus haemorrhoidalis; assembly: GCA_014825975.1. Classification (NCBI taxonomy): domain Eukaryota; kingdom Metazoa; phylum Arthropoda; class Insecta; order Hymenoptera; family Apidae; genus Bombus; species Bombus haemorrhoidalis. Next base: position 14,697,357 of record CM026166.1, on the reverse strand, counting down.
TTTCATATTTTTATGAATGTAACTAACAGGATGGATTTTACATATATAGAGGTTTGTTTTGTCTATTAAGAAATATCTTAGTCGACATTTTAGCCTGGATATTTTATATTATTTTTACATATTATGTGCATTATTATACTTTTCACTTTGCTCTAAATGCATAAAGATCTGCGGCCAATTTATTACTTTTATCTTTTTAGATGAAAACATTTTCTTTATTAAGAAAAGGAAATTGTGTCTATTATGTAAAATATATGATTAAAGTGAATTCGGTAAAGAGGCGAGAGACGATTGAATCAAACGCATTTAGATTACATACTTATTCCGAATAATTCGTTTGAAAAAAGCGCATTATCATAGATTGCATAGAGGAACTCTGCGAGATTTGCGACTACAACGTACGTTTGAAATGACCATTGAATATTAATGAGATTATCAGAGTAAGCTAGGTTTTACATATACGAACATGGTTTCCGATATTAACTTTTAGTAGAATTACCTCGACATAAATCGAACGCATAACAAACAAGATATAACTTTAGGACGATAATCATAGTGAAATTTGAGAAGAAATAAAAGGGTGGGAAGGTCTTCTTTTAGGAAGAATATTTTATTTTCGCCAGTAGTTCTAGTATTAATTGTTTTTTACTTTTACAAGCGAATATTTAAATTCTTAATGACCTATGTAGGAAATCATTAACTATATGTATGTAATATGTAATTTGTTATTATGTCAATACATAACACGTCTTGGGATTTGCTTTAAATGATGTATACTTAAATTTATGGCTCTTTTAAAGGAAGGAAAAGGGGAAAAATGAAAGTATGAAGTTTCTATGGAAGAAAAGATAGAAGGATAAGAGGTTGCAAGACTAGCAAGGTGGAGTTTGAAGCACAGAATCTACTAGCGGTTTCATTAGTAAAGCTTCTCAGTACTGTGATAGTGGAGGTGGAAATGCAGGTCAGAGGATGTACAGTGGTTTAAAAAATGAATTTCCTGATGTTCGTTAAATAATTTTACGCAGACGAATGTTATATTAACAAAAATTATATCCATTAATAGTCTATATTTACATATATAAAAATAACAAGTTCAACGACTACTGCTAATAATGCGTTATAAAATAATAACATGGTAAGCATAAAGATGAAGAACGTTTGAAAATTCTGTATCATTATAAAATCCTTCTATAGCGACGGTACCATCACAGACGCATTGTCCAGAAATGACAAGCAGCCACGACTAACGCTGATTGATCTTTAAATTGTTTATTGTACCGCTTTATGGTCATTTCTACAAATAACAACGCGTATAATTAATCGAACGATCGTCACAAAATGTACAAAACTGATTCTCTTGAGTATCATAAATGGTAATAATCTTTGTCAGTAAAATAATTTCATTTGTGGTATATTCACGTGAACTCATAAGTATCGATGAAAATGGGAGTTGGTGGTGAATAAATTGTTTGAAAAAAGTGCCGGCATATGAAAGAACGGAAATACAGATGAACTTAACCCACGCCGTCAGGAATGTAGATGACATCCAGGATAACTGAGAGAAGTGAGAAAAGCCGCGGGTGGTTTGAGACCACGAGCTGAAGCCGGAACTAGTGGTACGGACAGAAATCCGCTAGGTCGCGAGCTTAGTTATCCGCCACGAGAATTACCTTCTGCTCTTCTGATTATTTTTATCCCTTCTTCGGCCTTTTTTTACGCCCCAATTTTAAGATAGATTATAATCTGGTGGGTGCTTAAATCTAGGCCACCCACAGACCAGCTCGGTCCTCTCTTCATGCGAATTAGACTTGCCACCACGAGATGTGACTTCACGAATAACAAAAACGTACCCATAACTTAAGACTTTTCTTTTTTCTCTCTTGGTCCCTTTGAAAGATGCTGTTTTTAATGTGACGGCTAGATTGCGAATGATTATGCATCAGCGGGAAGTTTCAAGATGCAAAACTGTACAGAATATACATAATATGTAAAAATATGTAGAGTATTTCAGTATTTTAAACTCTGTCAGAATATTCTACGGGTACAAGTGCGAAAAATTTGTCATTTAAATAGTAGAAGCTTTATATTTTACTTCGCAAAATTGATTGATTTTATGCCATTAACGAACCAATTTAATGAAACAATACAACTTTTGTTGAAGTGTTAATTACATGTTCTAGTTATTCCATGCAAAAACGGATCTATTAATTAATCAGATTGATCTGAAGATTAATTAATCGATTAATCTTGAACTTTGTTAGGGGAAACAAACTCATAAATTAATGAAACAGTAAACGTGAAGCTACGTAATATAGTTACGGTATTTTGTTTCCTTGATAAATGAATTTCATAATTAGTTACGTTCGAATTATTCTAAAAAAATTACACAACATATCGAATCTGGTACGAAGCATGGTAAAAGCGAAGGATATGATTAATTACTAGGAAGTCTGTTTGAACACTCAATTTATTTCGTTAAAATAGTTTAATTATTAAATTCTATTTTTTGTAGAGATAATGAATTACTACATGACTGAGAAGAGATGCAAACAAGCCGTTAAATATTTCAATGATTTCTCGCTCTGATTCTCGTGAATATTGTGACGAAATGGTACATCGTCTAACTGTTTTATCGCGTTATTTCGCAAAATTCATGTTTACCGCCAGTTTCATAATCTTCTTAAAGTCACTTGGAAGTTTTAAACGGAACTTCAACAGAAAAGTCGAAGTCGTTGGCAAATAAAAGGGTTGTCATTATGAAACCGGCTGCAATCTTGTTTAGAAGTGGAAGCGGGGCGCAAAGGGATTGTTAGTTGACTATTTAACACAGAAAGAAGTTTCTGTAAATGATCGACGCTCGACATTATACTTATAGCATACACACATCCAACAAATTCCACTCCGTGAACTTTCGTTTAATTTATAATGCGTTCATAGTGATTGCAAAAGATATCGGCACGTATTCTTATTTTCATATTTATTTGCAAGTACTATTATATGATACGAAATTTAACATACCTGAACATAATTAATTAATATGTATATACTAATATTTGGTATGCCAATGTCGTTTGTAGCCACTGTACTTGCGTTTACTCTACAAAGTGATTGATGGAAACTGTAATTGCAGATCTCTAATCAATTAAACGTGTTTACCGTGTTAAAAATCTATCGTGAATAATTTTGAAGAGTAAGTAACGATACCTATTAATATTTGTTAATATTATCAACGTACTCATGAAATTTAGAAATATATTATCTAGCGACTGTATAAGACATAATAATTATTTTTCTCGTGTCAAGTTTATCCCTTTGCGCCGGATGAAAAGTTCTAAAGGGAAGCTACTTTTCGACAAATCATCTAACGATCGACTAGTGAATTTGTGATTGGTAGATTGATATTAAGGGTTGTCTTACCGCTCTCATATTATCCTGCGTATCGCCACGAGGGTTCGATCGTATCTACAACAAACGTTTTACTTTCAGACTTATAGTCATGATAAAATATAGGACGTTGTGCTACAAGATGCGAATTCGCAACGATAGATGAAATGTAAATTCGTCGCGTACAAATTCGTGACAATTCTCACGTGGCTTATTAACAAATAAAACTTATTAAAATTTCAAATTTAAGTAATAAAAGGTTATTGGAAAGTAAAATAACGATCACGCGATTATTATAAAATGAAAATTTCCAAGCACAAAAATCCAATTGTAGAATAAATATTAGAAAGATATACAAAAAGTATTGAAAATAGAAAACGAGAGAAATTGGAAAAGTGTCACGAATTTAAGTGAATTCAAATTTTATTTCATGCTTCGATGGCGAAAATTAGGGAACGAAAAAAAAGCGTTTATAAAATAAAAGTATCGGAACGCAAAAATTCAATCGTAAAATAAAAATGAAAAAAATATAGGTTTGACAATAAAAAATCGAGAAAAATGGAATAAAAAAGTGTCACGAATTTGGATGAATTATTCGAACTTTATATCACGCTTGTTTGTAATGGAACGATCAAGAAATAAGCATGCTTCGCTATATAGGCTCGGATGATCGATGCGTAAGCCACTAATCTCACAGCGGATAATCTCGAAAGCTTGCGTAAATTAAATTGAGAACCCAATACAAAAGTAGGACAGGCCCATTGTACTACGTGCACGGCTGTCGTTTTCGAAATCGTTCGAATAAACGTTGTTTCTTATTTCCTCTGTAAAAATAGCAGAAACATCATGAAATAAATGTGATTCTTTTCTTATCGCGGAGTTTATGTGTCACTGAAAACATCCATTCGATAACAGGAAATGATACTGCGTTTCTGAGAAACGATCAATTGTGCCGTGGGTGTTCAGTATTGAGTTTTTGAAAGTTGACTGTTTTTCGCTATAATTTAACTTTGTGCTATTTTCAGTAAAGTCTCTCGTGAATTTTGACTATCCCAACATTTAGGTTCGATTATGTAATCTTCTTTGATTCAACCAATAGAATTTGATTATCTTAAACAGACCGTTATTCTATTTACGAATAGCTGAAAATAATGTACAGGGTGTATTAAAGTGGATATTTAACCCGATTGAATATTTTCGTAACTGACTGTATTTCAACAAAATTTGATTACCAGCAGAATTCATTTGGTGTATTCAATATAAATGACATCTTCAATTATATATAGTTTTAAATATGTTCAAACTGACAATAAACCTAAACTCATTATATAGGTAATGTCAATCTAATTGAAATCTAATTTGAACTTGTAACTTTCATCTTTCTTGCAGCACATTTTCCACTATTCCAGTCGCATTTACGTGAAACTAAAAAGAGGAAGAAGGATTACTAAATTTAAAAGAGAAATCCCTTCCACGAACAAGAAAAAGGAGAAAAAAATATGAATATAAAAAAGGAGGAAGGTCAATCTAACACCATATATAGAATTTCCGTGACGGTCAACGAGTTTCGTAGGAAGTGCTTATAAAAGAGAGCTCTTCCGTTACACGCGAAACCCATTTGCCATTGAAAATCATCTGGTCGAAATCTTGGCGCGGATTGTTCGAAAGTACTTCGAAAGTACCTCAAGACCGACATTACTAACGGAGTAGAAATATAGAGGGATGATATCGAATCATGTTTTTGGTCTGACGACCTCATTATCCCACGAATCCTCTCGAGAAATTGAATTCACGGGCATAACGTGTAACTCGTGTTTCGTGCAAGAACTTGTGGCTGGACTGCTGCAAGATTTCAACTGGAAATCCTCTTGAGACAACGCATCGTGTCGACGTTGTGAATCGTGATGGATAACGTGGGGAGGCTGACTTGAATTTCGATAGAGATTCATCGTGCCTCGGGATTTTCAAACATGTTGTAGCTTCGAATTGCGAAAGAATCGACCGTGAAATTTCTGGATAAAATGTATTATAGTCGACTTGTGGATAGAAGTGTGCATCGTAGCAGCGGTATTCTAGCGGAATCGTAAATTTATCTTTTCAGGAAATTTGAATTTATTAAAAAATAAGTTTATTTAGTAAAAATTTGAGTTTTTAATCAATTCAAAACAAATGTAAAAGCTTGATGAATTTAAAAATTTGCATTTGAATTTATCGAAGTGAGGAAAAGATAATTATTCTGTATTTTTATGCTATATCTGTAACAATTAAATAGCTATTTTATACTATTGTGTTATATATTAAACTTTCCTGATAGGCAACTATCTTACGTAAAACCCCGTAGAAAATTCTTCTCGAAGCATTAAATAATGCACGGACTATTAACCTCAGCAGTTTAACTTGGAACAGCGAAGGTCACTACGGTATTAAAACCGTGTAAAAAAACAGCGCAAGAACGAGAAACTACGTTACATTTTTTACATGAGTGGTTGTACATTATACATTCATCGTATCTTGGTCTGGCCTCCGTTTCTTCTTTTACGTTTATACGGGCCAAAGCTCGACCATACGAACCGTGCAATCTTGTTTCCGCGCTCGGTATTCGTTTTCAGCCAAATTACTCGGCCGCGTCACGTTCCCTGCTATTAAAATTGGATTATGCGGCGGAGATTCTTACACGAAACGACAACGTCGTTGTTCCACGTAATTGTCCACTTGAAGCGTTTTTGTCAAAATTGAATAGCAGAACAATAGCGTTGTTGTTCTCCGCGAAATTGATGTAAATCGGTGTTTTCAGCGATCGTGCCTGTCCTTATTTGTATATCGCACTGAAAGACTGATCAAGTTGCTCAGATTTAACTCTCTCGCTAATGTGTGTAATAATGTATTAAGAAATATGATTTAATGTAAGGAAAACACATGATAAGATCTTTAAAATAACAAAATATAGCATATAAAGTATAATTGAATTTTTTCTTAATTATAATATATATGATTAGTAAGTGTCAACTTTACATAACATTCTTCTATCCTTAGTTAAATTTTATTGTTACTGTTATTATTGTTTTATTATCAAATACAGTCTTCATTTTATTTAACATTTGATGGATAGTAGTTAGGATCCGTTCGTAGTCCCAACGTTTCTACGAGATAAATTCTTTATCTGTAAAAATTGTGTGTGTCAGTGGCGGCTGGAGCCAATGTTACTATCAATGAATCATTTAGCGAATGCTGACTATGACCAACGATAGGGGCGAAAGGGTTATATATCTCCGAAATAAATTTGACCCGTTTTTTGTTTCACCGCTTCGAGCAAGCCTGTTCTCCGACGTAAAACAGAAAATACCGCCGAACCCGCATGGTAAAATGGAATAATGCTTCATCGGAGCCTGGACAACCGAAGTAACTGCACGCCAAAACGAGCTTAATTCCATCGATGCATTATTTATCTAGTGAATTTTCGAAAAAAAATGAACTGTTTGCTTAGTTTCAAAATAATAACTGTTGTTTCATATCTGAAAATTATGGAGTTCATGTTGTAGGAGTTTATATTCTATTTTTTGATGTCAATTATTACCAGACAATCGTAGAATATTTTATGTCGAAATAATGAACAATATAGATGTACAAAAAAGAAACTAATAAAAATGTATAGTTCTTATTCTTCATTTAACGTTCATTATTGTTCACATGATTGCAATTTTCAAAATTCAGTATGACAAATTTGTAAAATTTAATATCGCAGTATCTCTTACTAGCTAAATTCTTTATTTTTTCTGCTTGTAATAAAATGCAATTGCTCTCTTACTATACTGATGTAATTTAAACTTCCCATACTCCATATCAATGATCTCTACATCAAAGTAAAACCTTATATTATCATGAGATTAGAAATAAGTAAAAATTCACTATGTTAATTTGATCTAATACAGGAAACCATTCATTAAAAAGGGAACAGTTACACGTATCTTTAAGAGATTGGTACGTGCTGTTACCAGAAATTCAACATCCTTAAATCCATCCATTCAAATTCCTTAAACATAACGCGTGTGCTACAGACAATACACTGTACAAACAATTATCTGGCCGCAAAATACATCGTTTAATCTTGACTCGTAATTATTAAGCGTGTAATTAACAGAAGCTTTTCGGTAGCCCGGCTGCTTCCTGGCAACAACTAAGGTAATTCGAGAGGCAAAAGGCGACAATCCACGAAATGAGGGCCAAAACAAGATACTAACGCGGCACTGTTTGCTCGTTGTACGCTATACAGATTGTAGTCATGTAATTAAGATACGAGTCGCAATTGAAGTTAGGTTTGGTTTTATCGATGGAAAGACAAATTTTTATGAATTTCATTTCTTTCTATAATGATAACGATCTATTGGAACAATGCGACTTTATTATAGATTATTTTATATTGAAAACTAAACCTTTCTTTGTCAAATATAATTTTATTTTGTAAAATTATGGTATTTTTTCTAACATTTGTATCTATATTTTCTTTTACCCATTACTCTATATAGATTCTGTGCATTCTTGTATTTTCAAATTTCCCATAAATGTATAAAGGTATTAATTATTACGGTAATAAGATTTAGTCGCATTTTTTCGACTATTTTTCTTGATTTCTTATGACAGAATAATTCATTAGCTGTTCTATATTTAACAATAATGTATTTCATATTCGAAAAATATTGGTTTTAACCTTCAAAATGTAGCGTGACGTAAAAGGATATCGAAAAATCAAGCGATGAATGCTGATTTAAACTTTATGTATAAAAACGATAATAAAGAGCTGTTATATTAAACTTTTACCAACAGTGACTTTATCATTTAAAATATTATTTAACTTAAAGCTAGCAAAATGCATGAAGGTATCTAAAGTCACAAATATACAGACTTAAGTATAGAGGATAAAATATTTTTTGACTATTTTATTCAATGTATTTTATCTAATTAATTTACATCATCGTATACAAAAGTTGTTTACTTATTCTGTTTTTATTATTTTTAAAACTGCGTTGATTCCATTTCCGTACTTTCGTGAGGCTAATTACATTAAGTAGATGATTAAGTTTGACTTACTTTTACTGAATTTTGTGCTACAGTAATGAGCTTTTCCTTTTCTTAAATGTATAATGCTAAGGGTTTAACTTTTCATTAAGGAAGCAAGAAAAATCTTTTTTAATAATTTTATTACAGCAAAAGGGATATTTAATTAATCAAGAAACTTTTCCCTATTTAATCCAAAGTAATATGACGAATGTATCATTTGAATCATTTAAACGAACAATTTTTAACAGTTTTTAGCGAACAAATGATCTATTCCGTACCTTTTATGAAAACAATTTCTATAAATTCCGAGGTTATAAAAATAAGAGAGTAATTGAAAAATATTTTTGTTTCTCCAAATACAACTAAAACATTCTTATTAAACTGTAAACATTTTTTGAGGATGAAAAATTTATTTTTAAATATCTTAATCTCATCGAAGAAAAATACCGCAATATAGCGTATACTCGCAGTGATAGGTACATTTACCCCATACTATCCAGGTATGAATCTAGTGATTGTTCTGATTTGTTTTCTATTAAATAGAAAAAGGAATTTCCATTTTTCAATATAGGGGAGAAACCAAAAGACAAAGTGCAAAGGGTTATCGCAGATAGGCATGCCACGTTCAGGCATCGATTGCCACGTTTCAAACGATACTGGTAGTCGGTTAAAAGGTTAACAGGCGAGACATTCGGCGTTCGGTTGACCGGGTACGTGGTTGCCATGAAAAGAAACGTTTCGATCAATGAAAAATACTCGGTCGTGCATGTGTACGGAACTCGCGGTGAACCTTCTAATGGATATCCTGCCCTCCATGAATTGCAAGGATTGATCAATAAAGAGCGATCACCTCGAACGGGCGTCCTTCTTCACCTCGCGTTCGTTGTGTCGGTCTATAGGTCCGTAGTTCTATCTACGACTGGCTTCCATGCAGAAATTTCCTTAGAGAATACAGGAATTCACGCGATGCTGCGGGAGAAATTCTAGCCGCGATAGCTATATAATTTTAATCGGTCGATAATGAACGGTAATTGTTGCTATTTCAAGAGGTTCGGTTACATAATTAATAATAGGGTCGAACAGGCAAGTTAATTGCGTTCAATTAATTACTTTAATAATTATGTTCACTTAATCATTTTTGGAATAAAATTGAGAAGATTCTTTGGTAAAGAGTAATGTCAAAGAGAATGATATTTCATGCTACTTTTTGGGGGATGGTGAAATCAAAAAGAGCAGTGGAGGTTTAAAAAATAAGTGGAAATTGAAGTTTGAATTAAAAGAGTATTCTATATATTTTTAGAGATAGAAGAAATTATAAAACAGTGGGCATATATAAAAATAATGTGAGAAATAAATGTTCTTCGTATTTTAAAGTGATGTTAAATTATGTAACATTTTACGAAGAAACTCTAAAATATGCGCAAGCAGTAACTCGAGTAATCGCAGTTCAGAGACTGCGTTCGATACAAGTTTGTAGAATTTCGAAACCTTTCGAGCGTAAATTCTACGGTTGAATTATCCGAACGAGATAATTCATTTGCATAAATAAATAAATACTTTTGAAATGGAAATATCTCATTTCCAACGTTTTATGGCATTTCAATTTACCTATTCGATATTAAATATTAAAAGCGCATGTATAAGAGATTCGAAAATAGATTCAAAATGCTCTTTGGATAGTTATCGTTATGATGAATGTGCATTCGTATGCATATTAAAACATCAGGTAACAGTTATGTATAAAGCTTTCTACGTGAATTAGTTTTTAATTCCTATCGCCGTTAATCTTCAGAACGAAACCTTCGTTTCGCACGATTGCACATCGAATATATTCGCAAAATGTCCAATTTCATATAACAGCCTGGTTGACATGTTTGAAGGAGGGTGAACAAATAATTTTATTCATTAATTTGTCTAGACTGTGACGTGTAAAATGACGTGCTAAATTAATATCTATCATTTATTTCGTTTCATTTTTAATTCTTGACTTTTCCATAAAAATTGGTTCTAGTTCTTAAAAGTCAATATACAAGGAATATATCTGTTTTGAATTTTTGGAGATTTATTACTCTTTATGACTATTTATATTAATTGTTCTATGATATACTTCTGTGTTTTATATTTTCGAAATTTTCATATTCCATTAATATTCCATCTATTTAATTTTACGCTATACTATCACCGATAACGTCGATTATCATTTGCCACAATAGTTTTTATCAATACCTATTGCCAGTTAACGTCTCTCAATAAATTTCACAACATGCCACACTCTCGATGACAGTATTCTTTCAGGAAGGCGGCTTTTTTTTTTATCAAAATCTGATTGAACAATCGATGATTGTTCTCATGCTGGAGCATGATTAATCATTGTTAGTCCTTCTTATAAAATGGCATATAAATTTATGTAAACTAAAAACATTTTTTATTTATAGAAAAAATTATTCAATTATAAAATTGTAAAAGAAAATATGTGTTTGCGCTGCAGAACTCGTTTTCATATTGACTTCTTCTCTTGCCTTGCTCTTCTAATAATAGAAGGAAACACAGCCAGCGGGTTAATCGCGATTGTGCAACGTGACTTCTGGGCAAGATTTATGGTTGCTAGTGATTTAACGTGTTCGAGAATTGGAAAATCAAGTCAAGAGGATCCTCTTATTAGCCGCACGTTTTACACATTGCGTATGGAAATATACTTATGATATATGAATTACATCGCGTTTTGTATTAATACAGATTACCATAGTCTTTACTTTCTCCTTGTCCAGTGAAAAGTGTTGATCTCGTGAATTATGTAAAATATATATCTTGTAATAGTTATGTGATTATATCAATTTCTACTTTAATATAAAATATTATTTCGGATAATACTTTTCTGTATGATTTTTTGATAGATATGAGTTTTATGGTCGGTTTACAAAGCGGAAGAAAAACCTTGTATCTTATAATATCCTTTATCATATAAATTGCTGTTTTGAAGCAAGTGTAATACCTTATTTGAATATCTTTTCTTTTGTACGTATAAGTTTCATAATTTGTTAACATATTGGCTGAAACATTCTATTCTATGATAGTCTTGTTATTACACGAATTCATATTTACAGCAGAATTTTTTATTTTCTTCGTTGAACATGAGTTTACTTTACAAAATTCCTGCTGTTTATATTAAAGCATACTTAAAATATGTAATCCCTACCGTGACAACGCCCAATCTAAGAAAACGGCGTTTTCTTCAGCGGGGTTCGCTTACGTAATAATTCTTCCCTAACGTTTTAGGGAGGAATCTCAAGTGCCGTCGTGAAAGCACTATAAACTGCAGTCCGTTCTATAAATAATCTTTTTATTAGCGAAAGAAGCAGCGAGGGAGGAAGTTTTGAGTTACGGGAACCACTGCGGCAAACAGCGCTGGGGAACAAAATACCCCGGTCAGATAACGATCCTTTCGCAACGATGTGAAATATACGAAAATATGGAACTCCGTGAACGATACAGGACCCCAGTGGCCATTGGTGTGTCTCTACAATGTATTGTCCTTCTGAGGCCAAGTCAGAATCGCGTTCTACACAGGTTCACTTTCGTTCATAGGTATTGGGACGCTTCTAGGTTTCGTAAAAAGCGTGATACGAGAATCAAAGAAGATGTAAGTGATTTTGTCCTCACATCGAGTAAGTCGTATTTAAAAGTTAGAAGTTAAAGAGTTAGCAGGTAAAGTGTCTATGAAAATTAAATTACACATATTTATCGTTTGAAATATAGCAGAGTTAAATTTTTTAATAATTTCAGAATTTCAGAATTAAACGTTTGAATTAATTTTTAATGGATTGGAAACTAAACAAATGATTAATTTATAATCATAAACTTTTAAAGAATTTCATTTCCTAGATCATGAGCTATCGAAAGTAGAGGAAACTATTTTATTTTGACTCCAATAATCGTCTGGCAATCGTTTTATGAGAAAAGGTGGTGTAAAATATGACACAATGTATTCTAAAAATATCTTAGTAATTAGAAAATGCATTTATTTTAAATACAAATTAAGTTAAGATAGTTTTAAGTATACATTGCCGATCATAAAAATATTAGGATACATATCGATATTTAATACAAATTGAATGCTTTTCACTGTTTTTGTTTTCTACTTGTTTTATTATAAATTTATTATTTTACTTGCGTCATACGTGTATGTGTTGCAAAAATACTGAATGAAATAAAATTTATTAGAGTTTTCCAATAGATGTAATCAAGTACTATGCTTATGGTTATGTAACGGTGTATATTAAGTTCGTCTCATCCTCGACGACAACCCATTTTGACACAAGATACATATGTAATATATATATAGAAAGAAGCTTTCAACGCCTTGGAAGGTCGCGCGAGTGGCGAGTGTCTGGTAGCTTTCGAAATTCCACTATTTATCACGACCTCCGTCATGTCAAGGGATATAAGGTTACTGAGATTTCTGCCTTCTCGTTTCTTTCTTTTTTCTGCTTTAAGCCACCTCGGCGAATCGTGATATTTTGCGATTTCTACGTGAGATGCTGACCGATACTTTCTATCGGGAGAATAAATGCGATTTGCAGGGATTTTCTGCGTGTCCACTTCCGAGAAGATTTGTAACGACTGATATATGATGAATCGAGTACGAACGACTTCTGTTGAATTGCCTTGACTAACCTGGAGGAAGGATTTACAAAGAGATATAATTGATTGAAGAAGTGTTGGAGTATATATGGGAAAGTATTAGGGGAGGAGTTGGATTATTGTGTTTTGGTTGAGATAAGTTCATTTTTAGGGATATTGTATTAAAGAGGGTATATGTGCAAAAGTGATTGCTGGGTTTAGCTTATTTGTATATCGTGTGTATATTTATTACAGTCATTTAGTTATAGCTTTATTGGTTTAGAAAGAAATAGTTATTAAGCGAATAAAAATTGAAATTTACTTCTTTTCGTTGATGCGATTGAAGATCGTTTGGTTTGTTGAATTGAAAACTGTGTTTCTTTTAAGAATTAAATGCTTGAATAAATTTTTAACGGATTAAAAAATAAATTACGAATAATAAAATCATAGGGAATGTTCTAATTGTTGCAACGAAAATTAAAGATTAATTTTAATTGCAAACGTTTGCACAATTTATGGTGAAGGATACGAAATTATAGTTGTGTATTGCTTACAAAATGAAATTGAAATTTATAATGCACGATATTCAATAAAAAGCCACGTGGAAAAAGCCGAGTTTGTGAAACACTTATAATAGCTTAAATTCTTTTTTTGTATTATTTAGTTAGTGTTTAACGAGAGTGCACGATATACATATGTTTCGTTATATCGTGTTTCGTGTTACTATAAAGTTAGATTTTTATATTTTTGGCATGAGTGTTTTTCAAGTACAACATGTTAACTACTAATGAGACCTTTAATGTACTACTTTTATATCAGAACAACATTGACAGGAATTTCTAAAAAATTCATATTAAATAAAATCTTCAAAAAAGTAGGAAAAAGCTAAGTGGCATGTACTACAGAATGCTCACATTATTCAGAGATAATTGAATGAAAGACCCTTCAACAGATGGTATTTTGCTAAACGATATTTTTGTTGAAAATATCCTTTATAAACATGTATTACATTCTTTAATAGTATTAAATATTTTATTTTATTCTACTCTCTTTATTTCTTTAAATCTAAAAGACGATGTTTTGTGAGAGAACAACGAACTATAAGTAGAACAAGTCAACCATTTATGCGATTTCGACCTATCAATTCGCTTTAATGGAAATCAGTCGAGGAAACGAGATTAATATCGAACAAGAGTGAAAAAGGCTAAAAATAAAGGCAGAACAATAGGCATATAAGAAAGTAAAGCACTATAAATATTCCAGGAGCAATAATCCTTTATCAGCTTTTTACTCGCTCAGGCGATAAGGAATTCAATTTATCAGCTGCAATTACATCTTTGCGCGTTCTAAGGCCAGCGATTTCGTGTTTGAGATGTTTTCGAACATCCTGAAAGAAAGAACTCTAGACAATTGTAGTCTATAATTAAAAAACAAGGAGAAGAAGAAATGTGAATTACGAACTTGATCAAGACAGTTCTCTGTTATAATCATCTTAGGACCGAATACTTCTGACCTTTGTAAATATATTTGGGTTATGTAGAACTCTTTTGTCAATCATCAACGATAGTTATATATATTTTTTAAATTTCGTTTTATAAAGGAAATACAACGCAGTAAAGTTAAAATTAATTTTATCGACGATAAACACATTTTTGGTTCAGTTGGTTAATAATTTAAAATCATAACTATAATAGAATATTGAGCGTTAATTAAAACTCTAGTTAATTATTATTTCACAAGCTTCATAATTTTCCTTTAGAAATTTTTATGAATTTTTTCAATCGATGATAATTTTCATACAAATTAAATTTCTCGTACGTCTTCTAAAAGTTTATGGAAAACAGAAATTCCTTCTTCAAGCTGGTTTATAATTCTTCGTTAAAATCCCAGACAAATTAAGATCTACGATAGGGGTTGCTTATTAACGATGACCGATTACACTCATTGATACAGCTATACACACATACCGGGTGAATTTATTTCCGCGAGTGTTGATCAGATAAGGAAGTGGCGTGTTGCCTTTACAAAAGACTCCCACATTAACGTAGTTTATCTAGTATAGGGGGTGGCGTCTAAATCAGATATTTTCCTATAGCGGCCGGCAAAATTAGTTTAGGGGAAAGAATCACGCTAACTTTGTGCCTCAAGGTATTTTTTAATCCTGGCAAACAGCGAGTCCTTTCTTTTTTTTTTTAACTAACTTTTTGAGAAAAGAAGGCTCGATTGTTGCTCCAATTTTTCCATAAAAACAATTAACGCTGGAACTATCGGAATAGTCAAAACAAATTTACAACTGTTCATGGTTATTTTTATAGTATACAACTTTTCAAATGATACGAATGTATGCAATATGTCCTTATAAAATATCGCATCAATAAAATAAACTTCTGAAAAACTTTTTTCCTTTCTTTCTGCATTTTCCTCCTATCGTTTTATGTTTGATGTCTTGTTGTATTTTATTCTGCCCTGTCAAATATGTTCTATCAGGTCGATTTTTCTTTCTCACACTGTTACGTTATTCTGTTGCGTGAAACTATTAAGTTACAAGTAATGACATTTTCTTCTTTCATCTTCGAAGAGAAGAAAAGTAATTTCATTTTGGTCTTTAATCGATCGGATGCTTTCCCTTTTTTTTCTGCCACCTTCTTAGTCCTATTATTACAAGATTTTCGACGAAGCTATTCTCTTCGATATAATCTTGGAAGTTTCTTCCTGGTAATCTTCAACATTTAATTCCAAGTTTATGAAAACTTTGGATATTTAAGTTGTATTAACCGTATACTCGAAGCAACTTGGAAGGAGGTAGAAGTTTAATATTATTAAATGTAACTAGAAGCTTACTGCTGACATACAATTTTTATAAACGATATAGGTAATTTTATTTATAAATAACAAAAGCTCTTAAAGGAAAAGAAAGTTGTATATATAATTATATCATAAATTTTGTTTTTAGGATGAAGTTATGTATTTGCATTTTTACGAGTTGGATTGTAAAACCGGAGTTGAAAAATTATGCAACTTTTTTGGAAAGTATTAGATGTTTCAATAGGATTCTAGGTGTATATCAAGATTATAATAAATATATCAGCTCATAAGGTCAAAACGATATAATTTCGAAGATTACTCAATTTCAAAGCATTTAATTTCAGTATATAGTCTATAGTTTATGGAAGAAATCGATAGTGCATAATTATCAAATAAAACTTAGGTCATAAATTAAAATTACTGTAAAATCAAAATACATATAATCCAATGATATATAATCCAATTGGCAGTTAATTTACTTGCTACGTAAAGCTTCCTTTATCAAATCCAGAATCTATGATTTATGACACTACTACGTACAATACTTACACATCTAATACAGTAGAGCTTATCTGAACTAATGGGGAGACATAACTTTTCGGATAATTGAACTTTCCGATATGAAATTTCATTTACTCAAATACAGATTAAGATTAATTAATAGTTTCTTTAAATATTTATGGATTTCGTATCTTTCTGACTGTTAAGCCACATAAATCTTTCAACACAAATAACTACATAGAGTTACATTTCTTCCTATTTCGAACCATTGAAGCTCCTTTCGAATGCCATGAATATTTCGGTATGAGAAGGCACCTGTTCATTATCACACTCGTTTCTTGTTTCCATTTGTGTACAATCGTAATTATTGTCGTCTTTATCGCAACGAAATCATTTTATTACATCAGTATATTTAAGGCTTTTCTACCGTTGCAGAAAACCGTTCTACAGAAGGTCCTACGTGCTTTAGATAATTCTCCGTATCATGGTTTTGCTTCTTAATGTCTATGATTGTGGCTTTTCCAACACCACGTATTTTTACTAATTCCGTTGTACTTACACTTCCGAGTTTTCTAATTATGTCGTATTTTGTTTTCATAGAATATTATTAGTTTCATATTAGACCCTAATCATCAAAATTCACCCGATCGAATAAAGGAATGAATACATCGTATATGAACACCAATAAAAAAAATATATATATATATTTGAAACGGAAAAAAGCACTCGTTGCTGGTGAATATTATGTTTGGATAATAAAACGTTCGGATATTAGGCTATTCGAATAATGGTTATGCGGATAAGGGGCGTTCTACTGTACTTGATATGAAAACAACTACTGTAAATTATACTGTTCAATCGAAGAAAACTTTACCTCATAGATAAATCTCCCGCTCTATTCGAACTGTCTTTTCATCGAACGCAAGCCAACAGCACGAAAAAGCAGACAAACGAGGCAGTCAAATCACGAGGCAGTCCCTTTCGCCTCGTTCTGGTTTCGGAGTCACCCTCCCTTCGACCTGTATCCATAAATCTGAGCGTGCCTTCCGAACAACACAGACACGTATCGCATTTTTCATTCGGAGAATCAGATACAGATTCCGTGGACAATGCGATCTGTGCATCCTCTCGGAAACGCTACTGCAAATTCCCGAAACGATGTTTTCTTTCGGAAGCCAACAACGAGTGGTAAATTCGACCTTGAACCCGTTCCAAAAGATAAGGTTCGCGATCGCCAACCTCCGCACGTTTTTGGTAACGCGCGTGGCACGTTGCAAAATCGTCAAAGAAAGCATTAATCTTGACGATGAAAAAAAGTCCCTCTGACCGTGTTCCTACCAGGGCCTGGTCTCGTATAGTATCCGGCAACGAATCGCGAGCTCGACGTAGAATAGAAGGCAGCGAAGTCGAGCCAACGTGGCTCGTTTAATTTAATATTTCAACCCCTTGCAGGTCGGCCTTCGGTTCGCTTCACCGCACTCGCTATTAACTCGACGCCACTCTCGAGCATCTCCATTAGCTATTCCTTCGCTTTTTCCCTTCGTCTATCTTTCGCCCGAATTTCTTCTTTCTTACCCTTCAAACCTATTCTTGTCTTTTTTCCTTATTATTATCCATCTTCGTCGTAGCGACGTTCTCGTTTCACTATTAATAACTTCGCCGAGCTTTCGTGAGCTTTCGAAGGTACCACGAAACCAGAGGAATACATCTTTCGACGGAAGCAGCGGTAAAAACGAATTTGCCAAGGTCGACAAGTTATTTTTGCGACGTTTCTTCATTTTCGCGTGACGGGCCAAGGGTCAGAGGGTGTCGCGGAAAAAAGATTCGTGTACGGCTATTATTTTTAGGAACGGCTGATGAATTTCTTAGTGGACCTTCGGTCTAAAGTAATTAACGATGTGAGGTGGTGGTGGGTTTGTTGCAACAAGAATTTCTGTGTGAACTAGGTCGGGAATTAGGAGAGTTGTGTGGTCGTTGTATTGGTACCAGTTTCTGAGTTGATTTTGGAATGTTTTACGTGCTACGAGCTGATTAATGGTAATTGTGATTTGGGATTTTTGACTTGTTAATATTTTCTATGCGTGTAAATCTGTTTGGTTATAGAAGTAAAATCAGGAGCATGTGTGAAATTTGCAATACGAAATAAAATGACAACCATATTGCTTTATAACATTTTTGGACAGTAATAACGTGGGCGGGTGTGTAGTTAAAAAATATTCGTAAAAGCTATCTGAATTTTGGTGATAAAAGAGCACGAACGGAAAAACAAATAAGACGAGCTTGTTAATGTTAAAATGTTGTTAATGGAAAGAAGTAACAAGTATAAAAGAGTAGAAAAGTCAGGAACACATTTTTTAATTCAAATAATTTAAAGAACCTTATGAACGTGATAAATAATAATTATGAAAAATATAATATTGTTAGAATTTAACCCGATTTCTCTGCTACCACATAATTTTTTACTTGGTAATTTAACTTTCTACGAGCAGGATTTTTTTGCTTGTGAAAAGGCAAATTAAAATTAATTGCACCTTTTTATCTTAATCTAGAATATTAATAACTTAATTCCAGTATAATGGTATACTGATAAAATATAATAGGACATTGTAAAGTAAGTAAAATGAAATTGAAAAAATGGAGATATAAACGGGAGTTAAAATGTACAAAACAAAAAAAAATTGAATTTTATTTTAAATATACTACGTCATAAAGTATCGAATCTGTGATGTTTTTAAAATATATCCAGCTTTATTGAATAACATTTTATCTGAGTCAGACGATCTACGATATTTTTAGTAGTACAGGAAAATACAACACATACATTCTTGTAAAGTAAATAATGTTTACGTGTTAAATGTGGCGATGCTCTTTGAGCAAAGACAAAGGAGTTAATTATGAAGGAGGAAATGCCCGAAAATGGAGCCACGACTGCAGTTACGAAATTCCTGAGAATCGTAGGAATTCAGATTAACTTTTCGTGTTAACTCTGCAATTAAATTACACACGTCATTAAACTTGTGGTCATACCTTATGCTCTCCTACAATTGTGTGTGTCCTCGTGCTGTATAATAGTTATAAAACAATCTGTATGAATCATTATATCAGTGAAGCAACAAATGTTTCGTAATTTCAAATAAAGATCATTTGATACACGGTGTACAATGTACATACATAAAAATATTATTTTCAAAAAATTGTAATGCTTTAAATTCGATGAAGTTAAATTTACCTTAGGTTTCAAGTTATTAAGTTACTCTGTTATAATTTCTTTGAAACCAAATATTCGTTGGAATTATCTTTAACATTTATTGTATGATTAAGATGGTCATTCATACCGTATACTAATTTTTTACTGAATGTATGTATGCAGTAAATATCTGCTAATTTTTGTTTACATTTCCAGATTGGTTTCAAATTTTATTAATATCATTCTGATAGTCGTGATTCATTATACTAATGGGATTTCATAATGTTTTATATAATATACACAATGACAAGTGTCCAAATAGCAATTTGTGAGCAATTGTAGACTATTAACTGGAATTAATTCAGGCGTGATCATGACACAGAAGAATAACGAATTATCAATCAAACACGTAATCCGCTAATCACCTAAACCACCTATGTATCTCGTCCTGAACTATGTATTCACCCTCATTTTCACGCTTATTCTCCACATCCCTCGTTTCACCCCAAACCGCAACCACTCCCACACAATATCCCGTCGCGTGATTACGTTCAGTTTTTTCGACATATACCATGATCTTTCAACACATGGTGCGTGCTACGCAAGTATTAGCAATACCGTTTAATCTTCTTCCGGTCCGCAGAGATCTACGATAAATGTCTCTTTCAGTTCATCGATCCAATCACGTGATCATTCATTCAGAACCCAATAAACGAAGACCTATTTGATGATCGTTAGATTGGAAGTGTTTTATACTATTCTACAAAATAATTGAGAATTAACGTATTAAGATCCCATTAATTGTAAGTAGCGAAGTGACGTGCAAATGTGGTGTAAACGTATTATTACATTACTGAGAATTATAAATATAAATTAACTTACAGTCCTGCGCTTTAGCTTTAGTCTTAAGCTTTTTACTAAACGGTAATCGAATCTTTTTATGATTCTTAATATTATTTTAAATGTTTTTATTTCTTAAGACGTTTGTGCAGATATTTATAAATTTATAGGATATTTGAATATGCAAGAATCTATCGAATGCCTATAATATGCAAAAACTAAATATATCTTTTATTATTATACTAAGTATAATAATAAAAAATATCCGAAGCAAACTATTCATTATAATATTTAGAGCATGAAGCAAATCTTTATTTAGATTTTACTTCTTTGATTGTGTT
Source organism: Bombus haemorrhoidalis (assembly GCA_014825975.1). NCBI lineage: Eukaryota > Metazoa > Arthropoda > Insecta > Hymenoptera > Apidae > Bombus > Bombus haemorrhoidalis. The sequence continues at coordinate 14,676,624 of CM026166.1, read as the reverse complement.
CAAAAAAATATGTACGTTGCGTAAATATTTACAGTCTAGTCGTAACATTTGAGCTATTTCAAGATTCCATAATAACACTTAGTCAATAGAACTCGAAAAAAGTTTACGATCACTAAAATCACCGATTTAGGGATTTTCTTTGGGAGAAGGCTAACGATACGAGGCTGAAGAATACGAACCTTGACAATAATTTTCCAAAGGAGTTAAACCAACGTTAAAACGTTGACAGCGTAACCAAGTATGGCCGATATATTTTAGATCATCGCGATAAAACGCAATCCTAGATGCCTGATGCTTGGTGAAACATCCAGTTCAGGGCATTAAGGCTATTCTGGCTAGAAATCAGGAGTTACGATCCTCTTCCAAGCCGGAGAAAAATTGACAGAAGATGGGTGAAAATTAATCCCAATGTAACGTTAGGATTTGTTGGGAGGTTCTCAGCGTTGTCGGGAAACGACAGCATCGACAATTTGTATCCGCGAATAAATTCGCCTTTGGGGATATTCCTGCGAATCTTTCTCCTTTCGTGGCTGGCTTACTCGAGGGATTTCGAGTCGATCGCGTGGCTTTGGTTGCCGATAGCCGACTTGATTGACACTGACGCAATTACGCTAGTTATTTTTAGCCGTTCGTTCCCTAGAAGAGTTGGAATGAAGTTGATTCCTGAACCCGGTGAAAAGAAAAGTTGAACGAAGTTTTGAAATGTTCTGAGTGTGATGGCTTATGGAAGAAATGCAGATAATTGCATGATAATAAATCATGTAATATAACAAGGTGTAAATAGTTTATTTGACAAGTTGAGTGTTTATAAGTAGATCGCGGATATCTATGCAAATTTATAGTTTTATGAGCATAATTAAAAAAATGGGAACTAAGTAGAAAATTTTTTTAGGCAATAAATATAATAATATTACACTTTTGATATTTTATATAGTTATAAAACAAAGCACGAATATCTTATAATGCCGATGTCAAAAACACGTTTTCAATGAAATTTCAATATCTATATTCATATATGTCTGGTAATAACAATAAATGAAAATAAATAAACGTATCTGGGGTGTGATTTATACCAACCACATTTACTGTCTGTTCAATCTCATATTTTAAATATTATTTTTACCATTATAATCTTCACATAAATGAAATATTCCATTTATATCTGTAATTCGAATTTTATTTGATTTTTGCCGCATACATCGTGTAAAATAATAACCATAATACACAACAAAATGTTACAAATTAAGACGTTAATTTCAATCCTGACGTTCTTTTTCGCAATCACTGATTGTTTTAGTTCTTCCTATTCGTACATTCGTGAAAATTGTAATTCATCGCTTATGCAACGGGATTTGTATGTAATTGTTGTTAAACAATGTTTTGCCAGAATTCTTTTTTAACGAACACGTGAAATTCTTATATAACGCGAGCTAAATACCAGATTGTTCGGTGTTGAATTTAATAGCCTGTGTATGAGACACGCAGATGACGATACACGCAAAGGTCACATATATTACAGTTTCGAAGGATTTCAATAAAATATTCACGAGACTGTACTTGAGCTACTTTTAATTTTGCGAATTGTTATGTTTCATTTTATCACGTGAAAATCATTAGAATACTCATAAGAAGAAAACCAATATTTTTTCAAACATTATCATTATGGCAGATTAAAATTCTATTATAAACTGCAGTAGAATCCACGCATATTTAATAATAACGCAACAAAGTTTTATACAGAAATTAAATATTACTAGATTTATTGTTTAAATAAAAATTTTGATTATATGAATAAAAGTTTTGTTTATATGAAAAATAAAGCAAAGTAAAAGTGAAATACAATTTCTGAATATTATTTTTATGGTAGATTAAAATCATATTATATTCATTGGTGGAATCCACATTAACGAACTACCGCCAAAAACGCAATTTAATTGAATTAAAATTGCTTGTACATGTCTACGTAATCAGACGAACAAAAAGAACAAAATTAATTCGTAAAAGAATTGAACGCCAACGTTACAAGAAATTTTGGATGTTTTATAAAATTACCAGTAGTTTACATTATCGATTTCGTCCGTTTCAATTCGTCCGGGCCAACAATTTTCATTTATTTAATTATAAATTATAAGTTATTTTTTTATAATAAAAAGCTCCCCTCTGCCATCTTTTAACGTGGCCGACGAAAGTCGGCTTCGGGGAACGTATTGTCGAAGCTAGTCTTGTCCCGAACAAATTGAAGTCGAAGCGTTGCGTTGGTGCGCACGAGCCTTGATTAAATTTTGTCTTAACCGGTGATATCGAGGCAGTTGGTCGTTGTTGGCGATTTTTGCAACAACTTTTTTTTGAGCAACTCTTGGAAATTGGAAACTTTTAAGGAGAACACGACTCTAAATAGATGTGTTTCTCGAGGGAAAAAAGAGAAAAGGTAGTCGGACGATTCTTGAGATTTTAATTAACGCTGACGAAGTAAGAGGTGTCGGAGATGGAATGATTTTAACAAAGAAACTTTGACCCCTGCTACCGTCACTTTTTAACTTTTATTAATATCAATGAACTTATCTCAATAGACTGAAAAGATTTTGTGCTTTTAGTTTTATATTATTATATTATTTCGTTTATATTTTATATTATACTATTTTATATTATTATATTAATATATTTATATTATATTATAATTATTTTAAAATGAAAATTCTTCTATCTTTTGATGCACCCATAATGTTAATATCTTATTTTTAAAACGATGTATTAGTATTTTAATTGGGATACAATTAAAACAGAGATATATAATAGAATGGCAATCGATAACGTTCTCTGTGCGTGTTACTTCAAAACTAACGCTGAAACGACACGTCCAATGTGACATAATAAAATGTGACATTAGAGATTCTTTAAAGACTCCTATTCAAAAAACATCATATATTGTGATGGTAAAAAGATGGAAATGCATTAACAAAAATTGTTCAATCGAAACAGCTAGAAAAATTTATTAAAATTACTTATATATATTATTACTTATATATAAGTGATTGCGAATATTTCAACTTTCACTATAAAACCATAGAACACATTGAATTAGAAAAGGCCGGATTGTATGCAATGCATACTATTTCACTTTTTCTCGATGATACATTGACGGTGTATGGTCTCTCATAATTTTCATCTCGATTTTATCTTTTGTATACTTTTGAATTCTGCATGCAATCCAATTTTATAAATCCCTTGAGTTCCATCTGTCGATCACACGACATATTTCTTTATTTCCTTATGCTTTTATACATCCTCGCTCGCGAATATTGTCCACAGTTATTTATTCTTTTTCGGTTTCGAATTTGTGGAATAGTGTCAATAATATCAATTAAGTGTCATCGTTAATATTATAAATTTGAAAAGTAAGTATAAAACGTATCGATAACTTCTTTTGATGGGAATCTTTGAAAAAGTGAAACATGGATCGAAAATTATTACTGCTTTTAATTCTTACACACGGTACAATATTAATATAGTACGAAGCAATAGCATTAAATGAAAGAAATTATAAAAAATAAAATATGCGATAGAACAAAATTGTAAAGGATTAATACTAGAATTTTTGTCATTCTTGATATGTTTATTACTCGATATAGAAAAATTGTATGTCGATCAATTATACACGATCGTTTTTTTGTTGACTCAAAAATGGATATCGTTTCTTCGATCCTCACTTTTCAAGAACATCGCAGATGTACAGGGACCATATATCATTCTGTGTTCCTTATTTTTCTAGATTTTCTTTCTACCATTTGTCTTTCGTCGTTCTACGTCTCGCTGTGTTTCATTCTGCGAGTGTATCGATCTTTCCATGAAGGTTCGTCATTTTCCCGCGAACCATTGTCACGTCATACGACTTTTGTATGCGACGCCAATCGAGTCTAGATCTTATCAAGATACTGTATTTCCTGCTCTTTCCTAATATACCAGGAAACTTTTGTAGATCTTGATCTTTCGATAATTGGATTAGAATCATACCATAAAATTTATTATATCCTATTTCATTGTGTCTTTTGTTCTATTTAATAAAGTAAATTAAGTAAATTGAAGTAAAATATGCGATAAAGTAAACAAAAAAAATTAAAATCATAATTAACATAAAAAAATTAAGAAAGATAAGTTTATCATAATTCTCATCAAATATAGAATGAAAGACAAGGAAAGTATTTAAAATTATTAAAATTAAGATTAAAATATTATTTTAAAATAACATTTTCAGACACAAGTATCTCAATGCTTTTGTGTAGAATATACATAAACGCATCTATTGATGGATAAAGAAATATAGGATTTCATTTGTAAATATACCGATAACCTTGAAATTTCGTGAAAAAATCGTGACATTAAAAAAGATTTTTTCTTCGTTACATGCGCCTCTTGAAATAGTTTAACTTTGTCCTGAAAAGTCTAGTATCTTTTTCTTCATAGAGTCGTAACTAAGGCAGATATTTACTATGTAATTCATGATAAATTAACTGAGACATACAATATGCACTACAATAGGTGCTAAACTCTTTTTATTTTGCGCATTATTGTATCTTTACATCTCACATAAATGCATAAAAATCCACAGTCCCCTTATCAATACAATAAAATAGTACTCGAATAAAATGAAAATCTCACGTATTTAGATCCAAAGAAACTTCAATTTCATTCCGTGAATATGTATTAAGAATACAATTTAAATCAGCGGATAACGTCCAACGAGGAACATGGATTTTTCGTTGTTTGCACACAATCCAACCTGTTCCTTTTGCCTTTGCATGGACATGAATTATGCAACAATGCGCGCCTCATTTACGTTCAGTTGTTCAGTTCGTCAGGAAAGTTCCCTCTACAAAAAGCTCGCAGAGAATGCACTTTGATTTGTCCCTTTGCATGCGTGCACGTCAGTTTTCTTTCACTTTCCATTCTTTTCTACCGGCTATATCATGGAGAAATCAGGAAGGAAAAAGATTGGAAGCGACAGAGTCCTGGGGAAAATGTATGTTGTGCAATTACATACTGCCCTTTTTAAAGATCGCAGAAAGAAGGTCTGCGAAATTATACCAGGTGTATGCATAAGTTATTTCCGGTTTAACTAAGAGATGTCGCCATCGAAAATTGCGCAGTATATTAATTGGACACATACGTTATTTTGTTCGTCTGGCATTAATCTATAAACACACGCAAGTTGAGTCCGCCAAAAATTGGCGTCTTTGTTTTATCGTTCATTGATCATGTCGAATTTTGTGCCTGAAAAAGAACATTTGCGGCACGCATTGCTTTTCTTATTTAATCAAAAGAAAAAGGCTGTTGAAAGTCATCGTGTGCTGGTAGAAACATATGGTGAACACGCTCCATCGATTAGAACATGTGAGACATGGTTTCGACAATTTAAAAGCGGTGATT